>JAAWXA010000002.1:18892746-19137336 GCA_038090715.1 Florisuga fusca
TGGGGTGGGTGGGCTCCTCTTCTGCAGGGAGGGCCTGGAGGTCCAAGAAGCTGGTTGCATTCTTTAAATCTTCATGCAAATGAGAAACCCCTGGTTTTTATGTATGCTTTTGTACTTTATTTTTGTGCCAGGTGTAATCCATTTGGAGAATTTCCCAAAACTGTGGTGTCTGGATTTGGTGGCTTCTTTTTGAAATTTGTGGTACTCTTCTGATTTAAAAAATACATTCAGTGTACTGTTAGTATGAATTAATTGATAACATTTCATTCTGATTGCTTTTATCAGATGACTCAGGCAGAGGACTAACGTTACCTGCCCGTTTCAAGACTTAAGTGTTTTTAACCTGACTTAAATAATTTTTTTTAACTGAGTAATCTGCTTGCCTTAGAGCAGCTTTGCAGAGCAGTAATTCAATGTAAAATATTTCTTACTGTAACGACTGTCCCATAATGGTGTGGAAGTTCAAAATGTGTTTACAGGTGATAAATATTTCATGTATATCTTTTAGTGTTATCCTCTAAGATTGGTCTTGGACATGGTAGTTCAGTGGGCTGTTGTTTTGGGTTTTTTAGGTGCTGTTAAATTTGTGAATATGATTTCTTATCAACAGGTACAATCAAAATTTGTTTCTCATTTTTATTTATCCCAGACTTCCTTCTGCTAAATTTGTGCCTAGCATGTATAATAGATATGTGTTTGTTTTCATTCTTCAGCATGTTATACATATTGACTACTTAGATAGGAGATCAACATAGGAATAAATAAATACATGCCCATATGCATAGGTAGTAAAGTTTATTATGATGTAGACATATAATACCTGTGAGTACCTAGGATACCACCAGTGGCCAGACAACATTTTAAAAAAGAAGTTACGGCTTGTTAGGGTAAAAATTATTCTGCTTCTTATTTTTAATAAGTACTACCTGACACATAAAAAGTATTTTGTCACAATGAAACACTGTTTTTTAAAAAAATGTGGATAAAGAGTATGTCAGAGTGCAAATAAAAGTGGAAGTTTATATGAAAATAAGGACACTTTAATATGCTCTGTGTTTATAAGAAGAGGAAACTAGCTCATCAGCAGGAAAGGAATAAAATGCAAAGGAGTGAAGAGGCTTGGAAAGTTTTTGACATGAGGGCTACTTTTTTCTAAGCTTAATTTTGCATTAATTTTGTGCCCTCTCATATTTGGTTTTTAAATCACACTTGCAAATAATGGCAGTACCATGGATCACATCTCCCTAGAGCAAAACTCACACCAAAGCATGGAGCTGGTGAAACTTTGGGGCTGAGAGCTTGGAAATCTTACACACAATTTCTCTTGATGCTTACAACTTCTTGAAAGCAGGTTTGTCTGTTTTAGGGGAAGTTGTTTAGGCTTGGATGCCCTCGGCTGTCAAACCACCTGAATAGATCTGGTTTCACATTTGGGTAACAGCTTTTTAGAGCATGAAATTTATTAACTGTAAGCACATATTTAATGTCCCAAGGAGATAAAACCGACCCCCCCCTCCAGTATCCGTACTCATGGGTTTTTTTTCTTTTGTTTTTTGGATAGGTGAGGCTGAAGTTGGTTAGATTGAAACTGAAATGTAAAAGATAAATATTATGTCTAAGTATGTTGGTGTGTCACAGATGCTTTGAGGAAATTATTAAGCCCAAAGTATTTAAGATTCTATCTCTGTAAGTCAGGTTTTGAGCATTTACATCCAATTTTAGTAACTAGTATGTTTTCTTTCTCTGGGCAAGAATATTTGATTTGCTTTCTGGTTTACTGCAGAAAGTTTTTTAGTATAGAAATCCCTTTAAAAATAGCTATGCAAGTGAGGTGTCTTTCCTAGCAGCTAATTTTTTGGGGGATGGATGAGTGTATTTTAAAAATATAGCAGGTGCACAGTTTAATTATAATTATATTTAACAGCTTTAGTATGGAAAACAGGTAGTAAGTTGTCTGTGTTAATTGTCAGTAAAGGTTGTTCAAATGAACTGGGATGGTATTTGATGTATAATAGTTATTTCCAGGAGTCAGTGATTTCACATTCGATGCATTACTATAGGGTAGCCAAATGGATTTTGTATGAGTGACACTTTCTGTATTATTAAATTATCTTTCTTACTGACATAATAGAGCCCTGAAAACAGATGTCATGCATGTATTTTGCTTACTGGGTGTAAGTTCAATGTGAATTAAACACTTACTTACACTGTGACTGAGAAAGCTGTTTTAGTTGTGTCCAGTGTACATTGATTTGATCATCTAAGTATGGCCTTTTAACGCTGGAAACTCTGTTATGCAGTGGGGTATCTTACACTGTGGGAACTGCCTTAAAACCAGAAGAATTAGCCATAGAAATATCTTGCTGAAAATGAATGCTTTCATTTCTGCTTTATAAAATAGTTGTAGTCTCTGGGGCAGTTCTTTCTTCCTACTTATATCCCCTTTGGATTTAAAATGTTGTCATGGCAGTAATTTGTAGGCAAAAGGCCGTTTTGTTGCTTTAGGGTATTTCTTTGTACGTTCTGTTCTTGATTGTGCAAGTCTCTTAAAAAGCCCCCACAAACGACTACTAATTCATGGAGAATGTGAAACACAGCATGAGTTAAAGCATTTGACAACCTATTTGATTAAGCCATTTTTGGCAAGGTTAGTCATGTGGCATTTGATGACCAGACTTCTGATAAGTAGTTCTGTTTCAGCAAAACTTGTTTGAGAAGAACATCGGTATTGAATGGCTTTGGATTCTGCAAACTTCCTCCATGTCCCTTTTGTTACATTAGGTGTTTTAAAGTATTGAACTTCTGAAAGACAGCTAGGTAGCAAATATAAGTCAGAAGCAATTTAAAATGCTGTTTAACTCTTAATCTGATTTAAACCAAACTGAAACACTTATTTTGATGGATTGACTTTCACTTGTACTGGGCTTCTTTAGGACAGTGGAATAAACTAACACGTGTGACCAGTTAAGTGACTTAAAGCTGGAGGATATTGAATTTAAATGTGGGCAAGCAAATGAATTCTCTTTGAGTTTTGTTTTGATATTGAAAGCTCCTGCCAAAAAATACAGAGTCCTCCATAGCTTTACTTGTAAAGGGATGGCTGCTAAAAGTCAATGTTTCTCTTAACTCTATTGTCCAAAGAGAACATTATCATCCGTTTTACAAATTGCCTTAAGGACTTAATTTTCATTCGTAAAACTGTTCCATCTGTGTTTAGAGCCAGCAAGAGGCTGAAAAAAATGCACTTCTGAATGTGTTCAATACAGGAGAATCAAGTTCAGAAAATAATATTTGAAGACCACTGTATATGGTGCATGAAGCCAGAAGAAGTAGATCAATACTGAGCAATCTATTGCCTACAAAATGCTTTTACTAATATAATTCAAGTGGATGTGGAATACATAGTTCTTCATTCCCATACAGAAGTAGGGGGATTTGCTGTCCACACAGTAATTCTTAAACCAGTTGTGTCATGATCATCAACATTATATTCACATTATATATATATACACATAAATACAAGGCTATCTTATTTACCAGATCTCCCATAAAACCTTAAGTTACTGCAGCTGAATAAGGGATTTTCCAAACTGTAAAGGAAACTGGGACGCTCTTTTTTTTTTTTTTTTTTTTTTCCTCTCTATGATATATTGGGAAGTGTAAAGATGTCCTATTCCTAATGGTTACCCTCCCATCTGAGAGTTAGCAAATGGAAGTTAGCAATTTGTCATGATCAACAAAACTCCCCTTGCCCCCAGCTTCACTTGGCACTGATAGGAGGCAACAGCTGGATACTAAATGTTTTTGTAAAACTGGTAAACTAGAAAAGCTTCATTTCCCCTAATAGCCACTCTGAGTACAGAAATTGTGATTAGTGGGGATATGAAGGGCTTTGCTGGCCCTTTTTTAGTCTAGTGGAAAAAATCTTCCAAATTTTTCTATTTTTGGTACAAAATATTTTGGCGTGGCAAAATATACTTGCTACTGACAGTAATTATTTTTGCAAGGATATTTTAGGAGTAGAGTGAGCCTAAATACTTTTGGAAAAACTCTTAGTTTCCAATAGTTGTGTCCCACCCAAAACTAATTCCAGAACTGTGGTCTGGGAGTTGCTGCTGAATGAAGATCTGTCTCAGGTTGTATGAGAAGATAAGCCAGTAACTGTTTAATTCGTTAAGTATCTTCCCTTGTCTATGTACACAAAACAAATTTCAGCAATATACAGGAAAAAGAAAAAAGTTCAGAAAAAATGTACGTCTGAAAAACTGCATTGCTTACCCTGACTGAATTAAATATTGGTGCAGCAGTTCTTTGTAGTAGATTTTAGTCTAAAGTAATTAACAGAAGTTAAATACACTTTCTTACACAGGATTTGCCAATATATTTTCATCTGCCTTTTTTTTGTTCCAAATTTTGTAAAACAATGCAGCACTCTTTCCTCTGCCAGCAGGAAGTGTGTGTATCTATTGCTTCATGAAATGAGAGCAGGTTGGGATCTTATAATAAGCAGCGCCAAGTATTTATTAAATCATCTTAGATAACTGCAGGATTCCATATTTAATACCACATGCAATTTTACATATATTAAAGTGACTGAACCAATATGTCTTATGCACATCTTCATGTGCTTTTTCTCTCTCTCTATCCTTTCACCCTCACACGAATCCTAATTCTCTCACTCCCCTTTCACAATGCCCTTTGTTTCCCTCTCTCTCTGCACATCTGGTTGTCCTGCTCTTCCCCCCTCCAGCTTGATAGTCTCATTTTTAAAGCTTTGTTCTACAAAGTACATAATTAAGCAGTAAGACACGACAGGGCATGAATATTGTTGTATTAATTGAGGGGGAAGAGAGAGGGAAACCAAAGGAAAACTACAGAGAAACAATACCAGCTGGCACTCCAGGGATATGCAATTTGGAATTCATTTAGGGCAACGCTCATCCGTGGGGTGGAACTTTCATTGGAAAGTGATGCCCAAACCCATGCACCAACTGGGTACTTTTCAGCCAGAGATCTTTGCTTTTGCACTGGGGCAGCATTACTGCCACAGCTTTTGCTTATTATACCTGCTCTGATCTCTGCTGCCAGCCTGTTGTAACCAGGGGGGCTCTGCAGCCAAGAACCCTGTTAACTACTCTTTGCAGATAGATGGCTTCTTTTGAAGGAAGGGCTATTGCAGTGCAAGTGACATCTTTCTGCTGGAAAGGAGGTGTTAATAATGCCATTCTGTAGTTAGCCAAAGTGACTGTAACATCTGTCTGGGTGCTGGTAATTGCAACAGCCATTTCCACTTGAAAATGGGTAAAGGGAATACTAATGAGTGGTTGGCAAGGGCCTGCCACTGGGAAGTCTCTGCTGGATGTTAGTCCAAGTGGCAGGCAGTAAAACTGCACCTCTGAGAGGGAGGAAAGAGGGCAAATTAAAAATTCTGTTAGCAGAAGAGCAAGTTGGTGGCACTCACCGTGCTAAAAGCTGAAAGCACTGACCGTGTGCACAGGACAATCATTTTCACTGCCCTAAAACTGGAACTGCTCTTTATTTTTCTCTAAATGTAATAGTATTTTAGTAATTTATGTGGTCCAATAATGTAGAAATAAAGGCTGCAGTGACTTTTGTGCAATTGGGTGGGGTCAGACTGGAAACTTTTAAAAGAAGAATTCTGAATTAATCCCATCCCTAGTTGCACAGACATCCTCTGCTTTTGCATTTCAAATACAGTCCTGAGATGAAATGAGGCTATAGAATATACCTGTGGATGTAGAAAGCAAGGAGGCTTCTGTATGTAAATGTATTTGAGAAATAAACACATAGCTTCACTTTATCCAATGTGTGTGTGTGAGAGCATAATAATACATTGCTGTCATAGTCTGAAATAGTACCAAGTGTTAAGGACCAAAGATACACTACTTCGTGTCAGCTAATAAACTACAGAACATTTTGTGTGCTTTTTCAGCCTTTCATTCCCTCACCTTCCAAAAAATTTCCTCCTAGTGCTTGTCTTGAGCGCTTCAAGAAAGACAGAGAGGTTATTCGGGAAGTCACTGATTTATGGCATGACAAATTGCTTCTTCCTTCTGTACATTTGTAAGTCTGATGTAAGGCATGAATGTAGGTGATCTTGTCTGTTTTCTTGAGGGTACCTTCTTTTTGGTTATGTATGAAGTGGCAGGCAAATATTCAGCACTAAATGTAGCTGAATTGCATGGAAGCTGTGCAGCATGTCTGTATATATGACTTTTGCATCACATAGGAAATTAATGTATTTGTATATGATTAGCAAAGCTCTGGCCACTAGTTTTAATTCTGAACAGTTGTGGGTTTCTGTTTGAGAAATGAGTTTGTAATATATAGGGTTTTCTAAAACAAGTTATGATAACTGGAGCATCAGAACCATAGTAGGACTAAAATACTTGTGGCCATTTGTGCTGTTCAGAGGAAATTACAGATAAAACATTTCAGCTTCTTCTTAGTAATTATCCTGGGCCAGAATAGGAACTGGGACCCACTGTGCTTTTATGCGTTTTTTTTTCTGGCCACTGTCAAAGACAACCTTATTCTAATTTTGTATTTAAAACAAATGTAATCCTGTTTATTTTATATTCCTATCAGCTACCTTCCTGCAAGTAGTGATTTTTGACCTTCCAGAATTCTCTACAGTGTACTGATTTATTTTGTTTTCACTCTTGTAGGGAGAGTAATACTTTTGTCTTTTGTACCATGTCTAGGTGCTATAGATTGTGTGCTTTAGGGTTCATGTGCTTTCATTTGCTGTGCTGCTTTTTGTTCCTTGTGAGCTGAGCTTCATTCACTTTTGGGGTTTGTAGAGGCCAGTGTTTGCCATATGTGTGTACCTGCTGGTGATGCTTAGAATCAAACGTGGATGTATGTGGGCAGAATGGGGATCTGCTTTGGAAGCTGTTGAAGTGATTTGTTAATTTATTCATCCTGTATTATATCAGAGCAACTCTGAGGGGGTTGTCTTGGTCTCTTGGGAGAAATTCTCACATAAAGGTAAATGAATAAATAGCAAAGCTCATTGAGTCAGCTTTCCAGGAAAAAAAAAAAAAAAAAGTGGACTTAGGGTATTTCTTTTATCCTGTTCTTCTTAAAATCTTAAAACGCAGCAAACATTGAGGAGGAAAAAACATTTTTTGCCTTCTATGGTGTTTCTACTGCCTGAGTTCTGTCACTGGTGGTTTATAAAGTGTCTTTCTTCCTCAATTGCATCTAAATTGAGCTAGACCTTTCTGAATCACTCAATTTTATTTTTTTTAAATTTTAATGTTTATTTTTCCCCTGAAGGCTTAGCTATGCCCACAGAACTATCAAGGGAATGGATACTAAAAGTTTTGACTGAAATTTTCAGATAGAGGGAACAAGATGCATTCAGCTGGTTTTGTGGATTGTGCTGCAAAATAAAGTTTCAGAGCCCTGTGTATAAATCTGTCTTCCAATTAAGTGTACTTAATCCTCCTGAAACTCCTGCTGCAGCTTTTGGGCTTTGCTCCAGTAGTTCCAGCTACACCCTGAAGACCTTGTTTTTCACCAGACACAGGTGAGAATACATTGTTATCCTCACCTGTTTGAAGGAGAGTGTATCTGACATCTTAGGAGACTGCATGACTGCTTACTATTGCTAGTAGCTGAAATTCAAATTTTTGTCCTTCAGCTTCTGTTAACTTTTCTTCTCATGTCCTCCTTTCCATTCACTGCTTTGCCAGGCAGTAACAGATGTCAATTTGATTTCTGTCATGTTTTCCATGTTTTGGTTCACCTGTTATGAATATGTATAAGAATTGAATAATTCTACTTTATTCTTCCTTTACAGTTTTAAACACTGTATCCTATGCTTCAGGCTTCATGCCTTCACCTTTAGAATGGAATATTAAAGTATCTTTATATTTTAATGTAGTCTGGCTTGGATCGAGAGGGTTCCTGTCCACATTTCCCAATGGAGACTTGCCCTGGTTTTTAACTACAGGAAAAAAATCCATTCTTGCCCTCTTTTTGTTGTTTATTCCTGATGGTCATAAGAATAATTTTTTAAACTTGCTGTGTGGTTGCACTTCATTGTTTCAGATGGTAACAACAATAGAAGCTCTTTCTGCCCATTTCTCTCTTGTGGTTCTTCCAGGTATAGTTTGCAACTCATGATTTTAACATATTAGTGTGTTTTGTCTATGGCTTTTCATTTATTAAACAATAGAAGTACATTTCTTGTTTGAGAACAATTATATTTGCTGCAATGGTCATTCTGTTCCAGTATTCTTTAGCGTGTGAAAGATTTTGGTAAGCAAGAACGATTTCAGTGACCAGAAGTAAATAATGAAATATTACTGGGACTGCAAAATCCTATGACAGCCTATGGCACATTTCACCACATTTGGATGTGTATCTTGGAAATAGTAGTAAGTATTGAAACTCTTGAAATTAAAAATGGCAATAACAATAAAGTCAATATGAATGATCCAACTATAGAGAAATCTTACCTTCCTAGACATGAAAAACAATGTTTTCTCATATTACTGTTTTTGGAAGTACCAGTGCAGTGTTAACCCCAAGTTTATGGGCAATTGATACATGGGGGTGAGATCTTAGGTGTCCTGTCCGTCTCCTTCCTGGGCTGCCAAAGCTGTCTCTTAACTGCACCACTGTGAGAATTTCATATTCCATTGTAGCAGAAAGCATAACTCATGTAAGAAAATGAGCCTATGCAAGGCTGGGTGGGGAAAAGAAGAAGTAGAGCATGTGGAACACAGCACTGTCCTACCTAAATACAAGTATTTTTGGAATGAAAACTAGAATGACTTTAATGCTCTTATTTTTTTCTTACTGTAAAGACTGCCTCTTTTTCATGGAAGCAAAAGAATTTCAAGAAAATCTGCAACCAGTTTTCATTAAAAAAGGATTTGACTGTAATTATTTTCCTCTTTTGTGTGTGTGTGTTTGTCGGGTGAGGTTGGTTGAGGTTGGCTCTGGTATATTTGGTTGGTTTTGTTTTGTTTTTTTTTTTCCCCAACCACCAAGAAAGAATAGTAAAGTTTTACAGTCAGTTTTCTAATAACATTGTAGAATATGCATGATTTAAAAAGAAAAAAAAAGTTTTAAACCTGCTTGAGATAAACAGTTTTCAGAAATGGTTTCAATTTAGACTGTTCTTCCCTGGGAATGTGCTGCTTGCTAAGGTGTTGAAGTCCCAGTGTAGATTCTTCCCAACCAATGGAAAAACCTGAAGGTCCTGCAAGTCTCCAGAATTGTGAACTGTTCCCAGTGTGCATAACTTCACAGTAATGTAGTGGGCAGAAATTTATTCCTGATCTCAGCTGGTTATAAGTCTGTGCCCTGGAGCATGAAGATTGAGGTTCTTGCAATTTTAAGTCTAGCTACAGAGGCTATTAATCATTCTGTTCAATCCCTTCTTGAATGTTGCTAAGCTCTTTGTTCAATATGTTCTGAGCTATTGAACCTCACAGGTCAATTACACAGTGTTTATAAAGCTAATTCTAGATTTTGACCAAGAGTGAAAACATAACCCTCAGTGGACCAGCCTGCTATTGCTTTTAAGTCAACTGCTGTTTCTAATGTTACATAGGTGAGGAGAAAAAGCCAACAACAAACTGATAAGATATTCAGAGATTAGAAGATAAGAGAGGGAAAGGAGGCTAAGTGAAGATGAACTTTTGACATTTCTGGAATATTCTCTGATTGTGTTCAGGTTTACCAATAGTAATTTGGAGGTTAGTGCTAACTCTTGACAGATTGTTGGCCTGCCCTGTCGAAATGGGTGGTTTACTCCAGCGGATGGATGTCTGCTACTTCTGCAGTGCTGAGATTTGAGTCCTGCCATCTGGAGCAGAGCAGTGCTCAACATGTTTATATAGTGTGAAACTTTATTTCTCACTCTCCAAAAGGCATCTGAACATGGTGGGCCTAGATAATGACCTGGGACATGATTGATCTGTTTTTTCTTTTTCCTTTTCCCACTGATTTCAGTGTTAACTTCACTAGCTTAATTCTGGTGATGTAATCTAAAAAGAACTCTAGGGGGAAAAAAAAAAAAAGGCAAAAAACCACACCAAAAGACCCACAAACAACTGTCCCCTACCATGTGGTTTTATATTCTGAAAATGGCAGGAAATAATGGTTACTATTAGGATAGCTGTCAATTTATAAAGGGACATCAGCTTCCCAGCCAATTTTGCAGACTTGGGAGAAGACCATCTGGAGGACAAACGAAGCATATCCAAAGATTTCAGAAGAGCATCATCACCGGTATCATACTCAATTAATGTAAAAGCTCAGCTGCCGAATTGCTGCATAAGAGCCAATACAACAGCACCTTGATTTTTCCTTGGGGAAAATTTTAATAAAACATCACCCTATTCTGGGAATGAAAATTGCCTAGCATTACAGGCATAAGCCAAAGTTATGTGTTTCTTTTTTTTTCAAGGAAGTGTAGTAGCAGCTAATTTGTATTCTATAAAACGAGAACTTACTGATGAGCCTGCCAGCAGTGTAACATACAGTTCAACATAGTGGGATGAATAAAGCCTGGGAAGTTTTCTCTCAAAAGTCAAGATACTTCTTTGAGAAGATACTTTTCTGGCTTGAACAGGCAAATATTACATTCCTTCTTTTGAAAGGCTGGACGTTAAGCATCTGTGAATCAGTACTTCCATGTATGGGAAGGGCTGTTGTGCATTCATTTACCCTGACGGGCCTCTGCAGTGAGTTCCCAGGTTGGGAACTGGCCAGTTTCTGTTCATTATATAGGAAAGATAACCAGACTCACAAATACTTCCATTTGTAGATACTAAAACATTTTACAAATTCAAGAATAATGAGCACAACACACTTGTAACTAAACATAGGTTACTTGAGTTACTTTGTGATTTTCTAAGCAAGACAAATGTATCCATTCAAATGATTAAGAAATAATGTGTCACAGTTTGTTTTTTTTCTGCTAGACTCCAAACCTCATTCAGAAGTCTTACAAGTGTGAGTAAATGAGTTGGACCGAGTAGTTCAGTCCATTGTGTCCTTTCAGCTTCTCTATCAGTGGGTTACCAGGAGGCACTTTACTGCAGAGATGATCTTTTCAGCACTAAAAAGAATCCCATGGAACCGCAGAATAATTCAGGTCAGAAGGACCTGAGAAAGTCTCTTGTCCAAACACCTGCTGATGGCAGGGTCAGCCATAAATTTGGACTAGGCTACTGAGAGATTTGTCTGCCATAACTTGAAAACCTCCGAGGATGGAGATTGCACAATGTCTGTGAGTACCCTGTTCCACTCCTTGACTGTCAACAGGGTCATAAGGTTTCTCCTTATGTCCAGTCTGAATCTTCTTTTCCAATTTATGCTTGTTGCTTCTTTTCCTCCTGCCATACACGATCATAATAACGTGTCAGTCTTCACATAACCTCCTCAAAGATACCGGGGAGCTGCTACAAAGTTTCCCTGAAGATGTCCCTTCCCCATGCTTAGCAAAATTTGGACCCTCACAGGCCAAGTGCTGCAGTCCCTGACAATCTTGAATGCTCTCAGCTGAACTTCTGGGTTTTATTGGTGCCTGACTGGTACCGAATCACCTCAAAGTGGCCTTAGCAATCCATAGGTGGTCTAACGAATGCTGAGCAGAGGATGCTTATCACTTGTCTGGATGCAGTAGCAGTTGGGTTCCTGCTCCTGTTCCAGCTGTTAGCCCCACACTGCTGCCAAAGGGCTGCAAAGGGGCTCTTGCATGGTTTCTTGCTCCAACATCCCCCAGGACTGTGTCTGCAGAGTTGCCACCATGCAGCCATACCCAATGTGCAGTAGTGCAAAGAGGGAACTTGATTCCCAGGTGCTGGACTTCATGTATGTCAGTCTTGTTAACGTGGAAGAAGTTTCTGTCAGGCCACTTCTCCAGCTCATTCAGGTCCTTCTCAGTGGCAGCCATGACATATCAATATCCCTGCCCCATCAAATGGAAAGTGTGCTCCGTTTTCTCCTCCAGGTTTTTGATAGAGATATGAAATGGGACTTGTACCAGATGGAGACACCTGCAGTGTTTCATTTGTCTTCAGGCACAATTTACAAAACTTTTTTTTTTTTTTTCCTCGTTCTTTTTTTTTGTTTTTTAAACCTAACTAATTGTTGAGTCATTCAGAATGTAACATTTGAATACAGAAATCTGTGGAAAGTCTCAAAACCTTGCTAAAGTCAGCAGCCTTCACCACTCTCATGTTCTCCAGAAATGCGGTCACTGTATTAGAGAAGGCAATTCAGTTGGTCATGTGAGATCTATCCTTTCTCTGGTCATCAAGGAACTTTCTCAGTCCCTATTCCTAAAGGAATGTTATATCTCCCAAAGTGTATTTAAAGCAGATTACGCGATTTAGCTATCTACTTTGCAAGCCTGACTTCTTTCTTTCAGGGTGCCTGAAAAAGAAAAAAATGTCCTTTCAGTGTTTGCTCTAGAACTTAAGATATTTTTAATGTCTTTCAGGTGGGGAGAATTTTCCTCTGATACACTGTTTCCTATAGAAAATGAAGTTTATTATTATTATGTGTTGTTACAAATGCAGTGAAGGCATTTCCAAGTTTGTAATACCAGTTGATGATGGGCTTGTGCATCTAACCTCTTAATTACCTTGAAATTTCAGAAACTCCAGTACAGTACTCCTCAGCCTTTTTTCCAGAGCCAGAGTTTGTCAGAGGTGCTGTGGTTGCCATGACCTGTTTAGATGAAGATGCCAAGTGTTAACGTAGGATCACAGAGCCAAGAAAAATGATGAGGTTCAGTGTTTGTCAGCACTCCCTGTTCTATCCTTGGAGGGGAGGTTGGCTAAGGTTCTGGAGAGAACAGTGGTAGCTTTATTTTTGGTGGAGAGATGCTGTTATATAAATATGCAGTCTCAAAGGTACGTGTGCATTTGAAAATAATTGTGTGTGCTGGATCTTGAGCACCAGTAGCTTGAGTTCTGAGAGCTTATTTAATAGGATGAATCAGAGCTCTAATGTTTTGTTTGTCTGAAAGAACAACCTGGATAGAATCTGTCTTTCTAAAACTGCCCAGCTGTTTTCTTGGCTCTGAGCATTACTCATCTGGCTGAACACTTGTTTCACTGACCTTTTTGCTTTTAGCAGACCCTAGGCAGGATCCTGGAGTGCCTGGGCAAATACTGTGCTTTTATTAATATGAGCAGTGGTCTTCAGGTATCCCAGAAAAGGCATCAGACCCCAACCCACCCTTGGCTACTATGTGCTCAGAACCACCTTTTTGTGCCTCTGATATATACTAGTTGTGGTTGTGAATGTGTGGAATAAAAGAGAAATATGAGATCTAGAATGTCTTGTTTTCCCCACTGTTGTAAGTGGCTGGAAAAACAGTTATTCCAGACTGACTAGCTCGTGAAATGACATGGTGGGATGTCAACAGTAGTCCTTTCTCTGTTCTGCAAAGCAGATATTGAGCTGTAAATTGCATGTGCAGATATTAAAAATGTAGCCTTCTATTGTGGTCTGTGTGCATACTGTGTCCTTACATCTGCCAGCTAGTGTTGTGTTGCAACCAAAGAAATGGTGTGATTAATGTGCAATATGGATATAAACACTGACATCTATATTGGTTGCTGGCATGCTGTATATGGGTAGTATATCCAGCTAATAGCACATTGAATTAATAACTTGCTTTCCTGATTTTACTTAGAGAATTCATATAGAGCATTTAGTAACAATGATTTGGACTGGGATAAATGTTGTATTATAGAAGTGCAATTGGAAATTAGATCATTCACTAAGCTTTTTATTGGACATCCTTCTTAAAATACTGCCTGCAGTGGGTCTGATGTGAAAATGAAAGTTGTTTCATAGTAATATATCCTACAAAAACTATTTCAAGAGAGGGCTGTGGAGAAAATTTGAGACATTTTAAAGGACTGGCTTTTTTCATAATATATAAAAATATTTTAGATTTTATTAATACTAAGTGGTCAAATATTTTGCCTGGTGGACAGTATTTTGTTTGCTAAAATTTATTTAGTTAACAGCTAATTTATTTAAGTGCTATATGTCAGTAAAAAAGCATATTTTTCTTCCTCAATTCTCAGTTATTTTATGCAAACTATTTAGGTGTTTAGAATGCCTTTTGTTTAAGGGTTTGCAGTGTGTCATCCTCAGCTTCTTCGTAGCTACCAGGAGATGGCTTAATGTATTAATTTTGATGCATAAATGTGGAAAATCTCCAGGAGTTTTTTATGAGAAGTTTCTTTGCTGCTTGTATTTTGTATCCATAAATAAAGTTTAGCATTCCTTACAAAAAGGAATGAAGTTTAGTGTTACTGCTTTTCCCTCCTCTTCCCCAGAAAAATAATGGAAAACCAGATGTCCATAATTTCTAACCTAGGGGTGAACTATAAGGTAGTTTTCTGTGCCAGCTGACAGTTTTTTCTACCCTTCTGCATCCCTTAAGCCCGGGCTGTCTGATGGCTGTTGTCACCTGTATGTTTAGAACTCTGAAGTCTTGCAGATAAAGAGGGTTCATACATATGGTGCTGAGCTTTACTCAAGGTGATGCAATACTACAGTATCTTTTTCCAAATGAAATGAGGAAAATGATGTTGGCCTTGGTTTAGGAGAAAGCTGTTTTATCCCTGCTATACTTTAAACCCCAAAGTCTTAGCTTCTGAGGTCTCCAGAACCTGATTGCATCCATCCATCTTGGTTCTCCTTGCCAAAAGCGTTCTTTGCCTTCTTTTTTTGGAATTTTTTGGCATTTTTCCTTCTCTGCTTATGTCCCTTGAGCTTTACCTCAGTAAACATCTGCTAAAATTTCCTCGGCCTTTTTAAATCTATCCTACTTTTTTTGGCTAGTTTTAGTGCCACCCCTCTCTCCATATGTTTGATTCTACGTGACACAGAGTAACACAGACCACTCCTGTCACATGTTAGTCCATTTAAGTAAACAAATGTCCCCAGCTTGTTCTGGTATTCCTGTAGCAAGCTGCAGTGATTGGCGGGGGGTTTCTAAGCAGGAGATTGGATTAATTAGCTCCTTAAATCAATGATTTGGAAGGTGAGTCTTTGTAAAACTGGTATCTGGTCTGTGCACAAGAACAGCTTAATCCACTGGGATGCCAGCCATTTGGGTGGGTAAAATGTAAGGAGAGGGATTTGGCTGCACCAGCTGTGCGTGGGGAAGCAGCTGGAGCGCTGCCAGGGAGCGGTTGGCAGTGCCGAGCAGTGACAGAGGGGCTCCAGAGTCAGAGAGGAATATAAACCCTTGCCCAGCTGAAATGATTAGAGGAAGTATTTCTGTACCTCCATTATTAACTGATTATGAAAAATGGAGCTGATGTTTTAACCACAAGCTCCGATGTGACAACTAGACTCCTCGTGAAGAATGGAGCTTATTTGGGACTGCGGTGAAATCTGTGGATTGGAAGAAGATTTGGTGTTTGGTGGAAGGACATGGGACTGTCACTGAAACATGCCATTGAAAAGTGTTTTGTCTGTGCTCTTATGCAACTAAACTAACTTAAGCTTTATGCAAATAGGTGGCATGGTGGAAAAGCATTTTAGAGACAAGTGAGGAAATAAAATATTGTAAATTTTACCTCTTTATATGGTTATGGCAACCTTTAAAGCATTATGATTTATAATAGGTTTAACTGGAAAAAAACTGAAGGGGGAAGAAATACCTTCCTGCTGAAGTTTTACACCAGACTGCTAACCTCTTCAGTATTGAAGCAGATTTTGACAGTAGTAGTAATTTTCAACAGATGTTTTCTTAACTCAATAATTAGTTTATTTAGAGACTGGAAGCTAGGTGGAAGCTGAAAATCAGGATGCTTTGTTCTCCTCTCCAGTGTATCTGCAAAAATGAGCCTGAAGCAATAAGATGTACCAGTTCTCCGACCATCAAAAAATAGCAATGAGAAATCTTCCTGATTTATAGTACCTTCAGACAATAATGTATCTGTTAAAAGATGAATTTTTTCAGTGTTTTTCTTGTCTACCATTTCAAATGGGTTTTTTTACTCAAAATTTTAAAGAATTACCTGAACATATTTTGGTTCCAGTTTCCTTTTAAATTCCACTTAAGACAAATCATGTGGAGAAAAATTTTGTTTTTTACTTACCTAGACCTCAATTACATACTTCTTAATACTGAAATGTAAATTGAGATTTTGAATACATATGAAATTTCTGAAGCTTAACATAGTCCATTTGTTTGGAAGAAATTACAAGTTTAATAAAACTAGCTAGCTGAAAACAGATCTTTTTATGATTAGCAACTGATAATATGTAACCATTTAAGGAAAACAATTTCATGCATATTGCTGTAAGTTTTAAAATTAGTTTTCAGTTTGATTAAAATTGATTATTAAAGTTTATTTTGAATGGAAATAATATGTAGGAGAAAATTCTGTATTTATCAGTGGCTTTCCTTCTGAAGGCAAAAAATTCTGTCACGAGTTGCCCATAAAAGATCCAGATGTAGAGGCTGTGGGGTTAAATCTTAAAATCTTAAATCTTAAAAATATGCTCTAAATAAAGGTGTAATTGGGGAACCACAGCTCATGTAAGGAGCAAACATCTGATGTGTCTGAGAACAGGTAATAGCACACAGTAAAGAAAACAGTTTTAATTATATTCATTCAGTGCTGCCATTTCTCAACAAAGTCATGTACTTATTGCACATTGTTTTCCCACGATGACCCTTTTTGCTTCTTATGTAACAGTGTCTGATGCAAGTTTCTGTTTGTGTAAAAACAAGAAACCTTCACGAATCAAAACAATATAAAAAATGAACTCAAAACTAAATTAAAAAAACCCCTAAGAACCGAGTCTACTGTGCAGGTTGTATAAAATGTACTGATAAGTGAAGTCATGACTTTTACAGTTGTAAGGGAGGTGAAACAAAGCCTGGAGTCATGTGCAATGACTTTCCTATTTGTCTTCTGAAACCTCATTACACTTTGTCTATCTATTGCCTGTATTAATCCTGGTCCACTAATGCTAATCCTTGGAGTCTAAATGCAATATATTTCTGCTTTTTTCTGACTGTCACCATGATGATATCACTTCTGATGATATCAGTCAGTGTATTGTTTCTGTCCTTTCATTTCCAGTTGCTACTCATCAAGGCTAAGCTAAATTTTTTGTGAATTAAATCCAAGCAATGCTGATGTTCTAGTGAAAATTTTGGGAGAAAGAGCATTGTTAGCTCCTCTGAGAGCAGAGAGAAAAATTTTTATTATTTTTTTTTTTTTCCTTTATAATATGTTTAACTTGAAATATGGTAGAGGCTAAGAGTTAAAGTTGAGATTGTTTGGTGTAGGCTTGTAACAGTTATGCACAGTAGGCCCTACTTAAACAGTGTCAACCCTAAACCTTTTCAACCCTGTTACCTTCTACTTCAGAAACAGTTTAGGTAATGCACTGTCAGTGCAAAATGTGCTCAAATATTTTTGAGAAATCCTCAGTTAGGTCAGTGAGCCCAAGTGACACGGGATGTGGGGTCTTGTGGAACTAGAGCAGTGTGCACCTCTGAGCTGGATGGCTGGATGGTGGTGTGCAAATAAATGTCTGTGTGTATAGGTGTGTACAGTTATGTATGCATATGCGTGTTTTCTAGTTGAAAACATACAAATGAAACAAAAATCCACTTTATATCCATTTAAGAATGCCTACAAGGAGTCAAGTGATGGTGATGAATCTACACTGACTCTGCAGTACCTGTAGCACGATGAGCAAGCAATTCTATAATGTGATTACATTTTACATTAAGCTGAGTGAATTACAGCACTGAAGCACTGAATTACTTTTCTCTGAAGTGTGTTGTGTACTTGTGGCATGAGTCAATTCTAGGGCTTTCCAAGTAAGTGCTTTGTGGTGATGGCTGCTTTGCAATCAATTGCTGTTTAGAACTTACTAAGAAACAAATTCTTTTTTAAAAGAAATGTTGTGATAGAGTCATATTTTAATAGCTTAATAAGATTATATTTTTGGAAGGAGGATGTGAGGAGGAGTAAAGGTGACATGCTTATGGTATTGTGCATAATGCCTTATATCTAATTTTAATACTGGTTTTTGATGCTAAAGTTAAGCCAAGGTTTAATAGCAGACTTAAAAACATTGAGGTTTTTCTATTGACTGGAAGACACTAAAGCAACATCGAAGGCAATGCTGTTATTGGAGTTTTTCTACCTGATAGCAGAATAAAATTTGTACAAAAGGTTAAGACTAAATCAATACATAAGATTTTGCAGTACTTCTAACCTCAGAACTAAGCTGCGTTCAAATAATTTCTTTTCTTCTGGCAGAGAAAGTGCTGTGACGCCTTTGGCAAGTTATTAAACATCTGAGCCTTAATTTTCCATCTGAAGGAGAAGGAAATTATTATCTTTCTCAGTGAATATTGAAGATACATTTCTTAACACATCTTAAAGATATTCAGAACAGTACCAGGAAAGGAGGACGGCCCTGAGATTACAAAGATGAAGTCAGACAAAAGTTATCCAGTATTGCTTTCCTTTGCTCCCATAACACAAGGAAGTTTTATCCTGTCTAATGTGTTTGCTTTTTTGTTTGTTTGTTTATTTGTCTAATAACCTTTATTAGACAAAAAAGGTTTATTGACCTTTTGGTCAAAAGCAAAGAAATAAACCTTTGCTAAGACTGAAGTTTGGCACGCTCATCTGAAAGAGTGCTTTATTTCTAATATTTTAAGTGTAATGGCCTTCATATGATGGTGTAAGGAAAATCTCTCCACTAGAAAATATCTAACAATTCTGCTCTTAAAATATTTGCTGATGGTAAAACCACATTCGGCAGGGAAAATTAACAGGCAACATTGCACCATACTACAGTTTTCCTAACTTCTGTAGTAAAATAATGAAAGAAATATGTTTTAATTGTATACTTTAAGAAAAAGGAATGTAATAATTTTTTTTTTCACATTAATACATTAGTTAAACTTAATGCCAATACCCAGATTTTGTGGGTTTTTTCTTGCATCATAGGTGCTTGCATAATAAGTGGGGGTTTTATTTTATGGCTTTCTTTTCTCACACGTATCTTTAAAAATCTGCTGATAGGTGGCTTTTTTCTAGTACCAATATACAGACTTTTTACAGTGCCTTGTATGGAAGTGGGTTCATTCCTGTAATTGGTATTCATTTTTATTACTTTGACTTGAGATTTTGGTTAAAGAACATCTGTTTGATAAGGGCAGGCTTAATGTTGTTTATATTACCTGGGTTTAAAATGAAAAGCAGCAATTAAAAAATGTAAATGAATATTTCTGGAAAGTGACCCCAGGGATGCAGTTGATGTGTGTTGTTAGCTACAGTTTGTGCAATGGAGGTGTATTATGCAGTTAAATATTCAAGGATGTCTTGCCCCCTGCCTTCTCAGAAGTTGAGCTTTAGGGGAATACAGTTGGCAGAATAAAAATAGAGGCTGAAGTATTAATTTAGTGCAAGCAAATCTCAAACTCAATCCCCTTGACATTTGAGAACATATCAAACAATGCACCAAGTCTGAAACCTGGACTGCCCCAGAGTTTCACAGAGACTGGTACATGCTCTCACCTAGTAACCTCTCCTGCTCCCTGTCTTGTGAAAGAGCCTCTGTAATTTCTTCATTTGCATTGAAATGGTTTGAGAAATGGCAGCAATCAGGCCTTGCATAATCCTTGGAATAAAGTGGCTTCAAAGGCTGTTTCATTTGTCTTATGATAGACACCTGCTAATAGCAGGGGAAAACAAGGAAGGATAAGAAAATGAGTCTGAGTATTCAGTTGTGGGATAAAAATTTATTTCAGACCTCTGTAAATACTACTGGCAGCTTTTGCTGGTAGACATTTTATCAGCCAGTTCTCAGTGAGCCAACATTAAGCTACACTTTCTGAAGATAGATTTGAATTGCTTGACCACTAATTTCCAGCTGGTTTTTTTTAAAAATACACCATCAGTAAGTAGGCCTATTAAAAAATCATTGTGCAAATCATTTTCGTTTCAGTGCTTGTGTGAAGCAGAAATACAAGAGCATAGAAATGAGAATGGGCTTTGGGGGATGAGATGGAGGGCATCCTTTATTCTTTATGCTGAATAAAAATCCTAATTGTTCTGCTTGCTTTCTGTCCACATTCAAGAAGGAGTTCGAGGGCATTCTGGAGTCACTGTGACTCTGGTGAGGATGGAATGGTGTGAGTGGTGTGCTGTTTGCTGTATCAGTTTGCAGATGCCAATTTTCAGGCAAGTTAACGAGGTTTTACTGTCTCAAACATTTCAAGTTTTTCAAGGGACAGTTGTCATTCCAAAAGGCTATTTCTGACGCTTTAGTTATTTCATCCAAGTTTTCTGAAACTTGGCACCTTGAGAATATTCTTAGTGAATGCATGCTGGGGACTTGTTGAAATGTAGCTAAAACTTTCCAGGATTTCATGTCGTAGAAGTACACTGCAACTCCTTGTTGGGTGTGTGCTAACCTACCCGTGTGTGTGCTGAAACATGAGGAGGGACTTCCACCTCAAAACGGAGTCAGACTGCTGCTTCGACATAGCCCCTCAAGTTTCAGGTGCAGATCTGAAGCACCTGGAGGGTGTGAGAACAAGGATGCTCTTTTTGCCCTGACTACGTTCAGGGCTTCTAGTATATGCAGAAAAATAAAACCTATCAAGGAATTTGAAGGGTTGAGAAAGGTGCTGGAAAAGGACATTGGTGTGTATATTTATGTATGGAGGGTAAAGGCATGAGTGGGTATGGAGGGCAAGGAGCAAAAGCTGTAGCAGAAGCAGTTTTAGAGAGAACGGGCAAGAATTTAGGAATGGGGAGGAAGATAATCTGGAGCACAAGCACATCTGGAGTCCAGATCTTTCTGTGGAATGCTCAGTCTGCCTGTTCTGTTCCAGCAAATAGGTGTGTAGCACTTTGATATGTACATCCTACACTCAGCTGATCCGTTTTGGGATGGAAACTATTACTGTTGTCACTGTTTAAACTTAGTTGCAGAAATCTGTGATCCCATCTTCCTGTTAACAATGTAGCTGCAGATTAATCTGTATGAGAGAGATCTGTATCATCAGGTGTTTTAGGGCAAAGTGCAATGTTGCATACAATGGATTTGAACCAAAATGCACTCTTAAAATTTAGCTTTAGCTGTGAAGACTGTTTCTGGCATTTTATTTATTGTTTTAAACTGAGGTTTCTGTTTTGCCAGTCCTGACATCTTAATGGTGAGTCTCATAATCCTTGTTCTTAAATGTTTAGAATTTGGCATTTATGTAACAATTTTCTTAGCATTTCAAAAGTAACTGAGAGATGAAATAAATGTGTGTACTGAAAACCTACTTAAAATTGTATTGGAGATGTTGACTGTGCTTTGCAAACAACTATAAAAGAATTTTTTTTCTTTTCCTTTTTTTTCAATTGACCAAGTAGGAGAACAGGACCCGAGGGGGCCTGACACATGAATTCTTCTTATGTTGCTGATACTGGCCTCCAGAGAAATTGGGAAAGATGGTATCCTCCTTCCCAGAGTTGTGAAAAATGTGATAAAACCAATTAGCCATCTGTGAATGTATTGTAATAGGTGGTTTGTGCTGTCATGGGCAGTGAAAGAAGAGCCAGCCTTTTGTGTGCTTATCTCTCAATGTACTGGTTCCACTGAAGTTAATGAGTCTCCACAGAAATATAAACACAGCAAGTATAAATATAGAGTGTGAGATGTATATTTTTATTGTAAAATTTCAAATAGAAACTGTTTATTTGGGAGGTGTCAAATCTGTGCTTGGCATATGAAATACAGAGGCAACTATAAGATATGTTAAAGTAATCATATGTGTGGGTTTTTTATATCACTGTGGCTTCAGTGGAATCTTAGAATTATTCTTGTCTGAATTTTTATTGCCTTAGTAATCATACCTCCTATTACTCAATCTTTGTACATTTAAAGTATTTCCACAATCTTTTTTTTTAGGACAACTAGATATTCTATTAGACATATGAGCCCTTAATATTGTAAGCTTTAAAATCATTGCAGTATTTTTGTCAGTCATTTTTTGTCAAAATTGTGTCAGGCAGCAGCCATAATGTTATGCTGGAGTACCTCATGCATCTGTATTTTCTCAAAGACATCCAATTCTCTTGGGAATCATACCTCAAAAGAGTTGTTCTGCAACATTTACATTTCTGAGGCTTTCAAACCTTTCCTCAGTGAAACTTTAAATTGCGGTTTGTCCTTGAAACGCTCTAGGGGGAAACAATTTATATGTTTTGATGCTTCTCCTGCTCTAGACCTCTTTTTCCACTTACTGTTCTTAACTAAGTGTAGTATTGTTTTTTATCATTCAACATTTCTTTTGCTCCCATTTCTGTAAAAGTTTCTGGAAACGAAGGAGTTTATCCAATAAAATGGGGATTTCTGCATAGAATCATAGAATATTTCAAGTTGGAAGTGACCCTTAATGATCACAGAGTCCAGCACTCTGCTCCTCACGAGACTACCTAAAACTAACCACATGAGTAATGTCATTGTCCAGGTGCTCCTTGAGCTCTGACAGCCTTGAGGCCATGACCACGGGGAGCCTGTTCCAGTGGTTGATCACCCTCTCAGTGAAGAACCTTTTCCTAACATCCAATCTGAAGTTCCCCTGACACAGCTTCATACCATTTCCTTGCCCCTGTCACTGGCCATTTAGGCTGGTGTGTACACTGGATTGGTTTTCCTTTGGGTGACACCTCAAAATCTGAGTAAAGAATTCCTAATTTTACGTGGGAGGCATATTGTTGTTCATTGGCATTAAGTGAGGCCAGCACAACCTGGCTGAAGGTGGAATGCTATCGCTGTGTATCAGGCAATGTTTCTCTCACAGCTTGAGAGAAACATATAAATTTACAGCAATCATACTGTGCAGATTATGAACTAAAATTATGTTTCATAGAAAGAAAAGATATCTGAGAGCATATAACTAAATTGACAAGTGCATGTCTTGCTACAAGTTTCCTCTTGGTTGTTTCTTTTTAAGGGCATCACTACAGTTTTCTTGGTTCTTCTCTTACCTCACAACTTCTGAAACTCCCTCACTGAAAGAGAAGACAAGGAAGGGTGGGGTTTCCTGCTCCATTTCACTTGATTAGGTGGCCAGCTTTGCCATGGATGCATATCTCACTTCTGTGAAGAGTTTAGTACAGTGGAGTTCTATTTTAATGACTAGGCTGCTAGTCATAAAATTTCATTTAAAAATTTTAATTAAGAAGACATCTTACTAATTGGAAAGCTAACAGAACAATCAAGTATCATTGCATCTGCCTCATAAGAGAAGTTTAACATACAGACTGTGAAGAAATGCTGTTCACTGCTGCGTAATTTTGTCCATGAACTACATAGCTCATGCTGGCTCATTTTTTGAGAGTTTATTTGTTCCTTCGTAGAAAAGAATGTAAGATTTTTCTTAAGAAAATATCTGAAACAATACATGATTATAATTTTCGCTGTATGCAGATAGTCATGAGACCTCTTAGATTATGAGGATGACCAATTTAAAGGGGTTTGGCTTTGTTTTGTGGTGCATTAATGAATTTTTTTCATAGTAATCATCAGCTACATCAGTCAGAAGTTAAACATAGTACCAGTATAAATTCTTTTCCCCCCACAGAAGAATTTTCAAGTGGGTTTAGTCTTGTGAGAGTTCTGAAGAAGGAAGTATGTGTCTGAGCACCAAGGCAACCATGCTTCAGGAGAAATGCAAGATGGTTGGATGCATGCAGCTGTTAGATACCTCCTGGAATGGCAATAAACAAACAAACAAAACCCAAGCCAAACCAAACCAACCAAACAAAAAACCACAATAAAACAAACCAAAGGAAAAATAGTGGTGTATGGTGGTTTTGATGTATGATGAATAACTTGTACAAGTGGGGGTTTTTTTTGGTGTTTGGAATCAAATGCCACCCCTCGCCCCCCGGACTTCCCCATCCCCAATGCTACAGAGGATTCTCATACAAAACTCTAAATGTTCAGGGGTTTTTGTAGAATTTCAGGCTTAAAACATTTTGTGCTCTAAATCCTGTAGCACAGATTTAAGTGGAGGAAGATATCCATTCTTAACTTCCAGCTTGTCAGTTCTATGGAATTACATACTTGTTCTGTCATAGGCCTTAGTTTCTTCTCTTTTCTCATGTGCTAGACATTCTTCAACTTGATGAAAGAGAGACAGATAATTAATAAATGTATTTTCCATGTAATTTAACCAAGAGAAGTTTAATTTGCTTTTGAAATGATTAGACTGAAACAGTGTATTTCCTTTAAACTTCCAAATAAAAATTTAAGAAATTACAGAACTTCTGAAACAAGTTAATGGAAATTCTTTCCTGTCTCTGAAATTAGGATTTTGCTCCTTTTTTTTAATTATTAAAATCTTTGAGGCTTCATGGATTTTCTTGATAGGCCTCATATTTGCTCTTGAGCTGAATAGGACAGATCTGTTGTATCAATCCATTCCAGCCCTCTGTATGCTCCATCATATGAAAATCCATGTTCACAAGAAAAAAATCTACTTCACAAGAAAGTATCTCCAGTAATTATGGAGAATATACACTAATGGGTTCCAGCTCCCGAGATGCTGAGAGAGGTGGCTGGAGGAGGAAAAAAACCCAACATTTTGGTGGAATTTCCTGTACTGGTGGGTGCTCTGTGAACATGTAATCTGCAGTGGCTGTGCTGCCACTAGCTGTATGTATTTTGTAGAGGTAGTTTTTATAGTACAAGGAAGAGGGATTTTTTTCTCTTGTCCTTTCTGAAGTTTCATGTCTTCTGCAGCTCACTTCTGCTGAGATGCTTTCTATTTCTTGCCTAATATGCCCTGGGAAAACAGATAAGCTGCTCAACATGCATTAAAGCTTTATCAGCTTCTGGACTGGAGTGCCCTTCAGTGAGAATGCCCAGGTGAATGCAGCCCTCTTGTCTGAATTGCTGAGATAACATGGGACAAGAAAAGCAGTCTGTAAGGGGCTAGTGACCCAAACAGTAAAGGGCTTTATAGGTCAAAAGCAATACTTTATATTTAACCAAAGAGCAGATAAATATTAGGCATTGCATCAGGTAGAGGTTTGACATGCTTTTTTGGTGTACATAGTTCTATACAAATTCAGTTAGTAAAGAACAAGACTATGGGTGATTGCAGTGAAACTCTTGTCCATTAGGCAGTGCAATCTTCTACACGAAAACAGCTGGAAGGAAAGGAGATGATTGTCATAGCTGCTTCTTGTATTTGATCATAAGAATGAATAATGTTTCTAAATCAGGTGCTACTTGACTGTTTATTTTTTTGTCAGCAGCTTCTTTAATCTCATACCACACTACCAACTAACCTAGTGTTTCTGTACCACCATATTTTCCTATCATTGTGATTTGCTTATACCTTTGTCACTTTGGTTGCATATGCCATGCAGAACAGGTAAAATTTCCCTTTTTGAGACTTAGAGGGGAATGGCAACTAACCCTCCTGGTAGAAGGCAAAGACATGGACGAGGCATGAAAAAATTGGAACATTGAAAAAAGGTACTGCCTAGTTGAACTCCCAAAGTGGCCCAAGCATTTTTCAGTATAGTCTATTTAGATGATAAACAACAGTGGCATTTCACACTGATACATACAAAGTGATGCATGTGAAGAACTTAACTGCAGCTATGCTTGTGTAATGGTGAGTCTAAACAAATTATTTTATTCCAGATAAGAATTACAGGGTCATTGGCTAATAGCTTGAAGATAGTGACTCAGTGTTCAGCATTAATCTAAAAAATAAGTAAACCTTGAGAAAGGAATAGGAAAAGAAAGTCACCGTCGTGTTCTTGTAGAAATCCTGTTTGTGTAAATATCATATCAAATATTAATCATCGTAAAACAAAAATGACACAGAAGATTACACAGAGGGATAAGACAACAATGATGTTAGAAGTTCAATATACCTTCCACGGAGCTGAAAGAAATAGAGGAAGACCCACTGGAGTGTAAAAAAAGACCTGAGAGAGAATGAGATAGTAACCTCTAAGATCAAAAGCTGAATTTATGCTTATGACGAGGGAGTAGTTGTGCAAAATTTCTTTTGCTGCTTTGTAGTTCTTACTTAGTGATAAATAATGAGGGATTTTGTATTTTGGTTCTCAGGAGGAGTGGCTACAAACTGCTCAGCGTTGTGTAACTCTCTACCACCTGAGGCCAAAGGTGTAAATGAGTTAAACAGTGAAATTTCTTCAAAAAGTTGTGGAGGGTAGGTCTGAATTTAACCTTTGAACTACAAAGTAAGCTGCTGGTGGTTAGAAAGATATACAGGAGGAGGGATCACATTTATCTATCCTACTCTGACAAACTTGATTGCTTTCAGAACCAGGCTAGAGGAACTTTTATTCTGACTTTGTATATTTATCATTGTTCATGTTCCTCAGACAGCTCAAAATTATGTTAATATTAAAAAAATTATCTGTTCAGATAATTGTAAGTTTGTAGCATGTCTAGAGGGAAAGCTGAGAACTAAACCTCCATTTTGCAGAACCAAAAGAAAGGAAGTTGATTTGAAAACCTTACTGTGGCACATCATATATGACCATGGAGTATACCTTTCTTCAGTATAACTCTCTCACTGACATAAACACATCTCTGTCCTGCTACTGTCCCCATAATAATAACACGACAGCCATAGAGACTGATTTAATATAATGCATATTGAATCCATTAAGACATCTGGGATGACAGTTAATCAGTTATTTGTTCTTCCACAGGATGAAACTGTTGGTTCATAGATTGCTGTAACAAACATATTTTTATAGCATCTTGTATTCCCCAGTAACTTCTTGTGACAGAGAGCAAAACCTTAGATACCTGCCAGTGGTACTTCAGGTTGTTAGACAGACGGTGCAGCTGTGGAACTGGAATTCAGTCCCAGCTCCTGGGCTGCTGGTTCTTCTGCCACTTGTCACATCTTAAAGACAAACATGTGAAGAGTGAAAATATAAACAGGTTGTCACCAGCTAAAAGGAAATAAACTTGTGGGGAGCCTGGAATAATTGCTGAAATTATCTCACGCCTCAAAACACTGTATTGATTAAATGTCATTGTTGTGAGTTTCTTTTATTAACAGTGGCAGAGAAAACAGAACCAGTCAGAGGGTTCCTTATAGGCACTAGCTAGAGAAGATGCTTTGTGAGATTCCCTCTGTCCCTTCAGTTTCAGTATTTGGATACCAAATCTCAGGAAGACCAGAATTTAGGGAAATTGTTCTCCAGATTCCACTGGAGATGTGTGCAGGTAAACCTCATGTAAGTTCACAGTCATGCAAACCTCTTGGTTTGGAATCCTTCACGGTCCCACATGAGAGAGCGAAGGCAAGAAAAATTGTGAGGTTTCCTTCTTATTGTGAATGTCAATGAAAGATCTCTGCCTTTTCACTTAATTTCTAGGTCAGTGCTTTATTAGTTATTTTAAAGCACAGTCTTCAATCTTCTGCAGATGCTCTGTGTAACCTCCTTCAATGCCAAAAGTGTCATCCTTATTTAATGGAGCAGTCATATTCACCTGAACACTCACAATTGTCTTTCATTGAGAAAATATGGTATAAATTACTTTGCAAATTAGATTAAATTTTAGGCTTCAAGTCAATCCAAGAGCATCTTCCCAAGCTGTTGGACATTCTGTAAAAGCAGTTTTTATATGTACTGTAGAGGCCACAGAGAAAGCTCTCGAGTTCTGATTAATTTTCTGAAAATAATCTATATGTTGTCTAAGGTAGTTGGCCGTATTGTCCTGCTTCTGGTACATCTTCAGAGTTTCATCATGGAATGGTCTAGATTGGCTTAAAGCTATAAAGTGGTAGGATGCTTATTTCCATATAACTTCTACCCTTTCCACAGAGATCACCAGGGTCTTCGCTTGTGGAACTTGAATTCAGAGATTACGTGAACTTTTGCTGTGATCCTCAGTGGATTTTTCACCAGGAATTTTGATTATCTTTGATAATAAAGCATCTAAGGGAGAGAGAGAGAGGCAGCTGAACAATACTGGTGAGATTTGGTAGTTCAATTCCAGCACAAGAGTTGTCAACAGTTACTCCCCTCTGAAAGTGGTTGCTTTATTGTTTTGCATAACATAAATTCATCATTTTCACTGCATGGCAGAATTAGCAGAGAGCAAAAGCCTTAAGGACTGAAGTTGTAGCTGAAAGGAGCAACACTTAGAGAAGAAGAATAAAATGGATACAGTTTTTTCAAAGTGGATACTGTTTATGTGCAAGCACATCATAGGAATGTGGAGGTTGATTTGGCTTTGTATTTTTTTTAACTGCAGTAACTTCAACTTTGCACATAGATCTTTTTTTTTGCTTAGAAATCCTGAGCTTTTCTGTTGCAATGTAGAAAGACATCAGGTGAAATATAAAAACCCCAACAAAGCCTTTCATGTGAGTATCTCAAAGTGAAAACTAGGGGAGGTTAAAATTCAGTGCTTTCAAATAAGACAAGAATTTCAGTGTGTGACATATTTAAACTTGAGAAAAAGATGAAGCCGAATTCTTCTTTTTGTGTTAAGTTTTAATTCATTTATAGAAAGCTTTCTTCTTGTAGCTATAATGCTATAGATGACTTTGAAAAGGGCTATCACTGAGTTTCCTTCCTCTAAGAGATGATCTGTAGCAACATATGTAACTCAAAAATAAAGCATTTTCAAGGATTCTTCCTTGGGGATTATGCTGATAGCTATTAAAAAGCTATCAATAATTCTTTATAACTCTCCTTAATGAAAAAAATTATAAACTGTCTCTAGTATTCATCATGAAAATTTGTGACATAAAATTAATGATTTTTTTTTTTCCTGATTAGCTAGGGTTTTGTGGTTTTGTTTTGTTTTGTTTTTTCTTTGTTTCTTTGGGATTTTTTGTATTGCAAATGTGAGAATTGTCAACCATGTGGGTTTAGGAATTGTATGTCCTAGTAGATTGGTTAGTTTAATAAAAGCTTTTTCACTAAGCCATCCTACTGATTGTTAGCATCTTCCAGACAGAGTGCACACATTTGAATTTTATACTACTTGAGTTCTTTGTGGTGTTCCTGAAAAATTGTCAAATAATATGTGGATTTAAATGTCTTTTTTTCCCCCCTGAGTTCTGTACTGTGCCCCCTCATCCTCAGACAAATTTGATGTTGACAGAATAAAGACAAGAAATGTGTTTCGAATGTATTTTCTCTTAATTTTACTGGAAGTCTTTTTATCATGTTTTATTTGGATCCCAACACTTGAGGCTCCCAAGGATAAAATTCTGGCTTAGGGAGTGGAAGTCTTTATTCAGGAGAAGTGAAGCCTTCTGTCTGCTTAAAAAGCTAACAAACTTAGTTGTCTTCTGGAATATGCCCCTGTGATTAATACTGGGAAATACATGAGGGTAAAACATATCAAGTGCTACTTAATTTTGGGAGCATCTTTGGGAATTTGCTCATGCTCTTCAAGTTTTAGTGTCACTGAAGCTACTGATGCTAGACTGTGCTGTGAACCTTGAGAAGTATTTAAGCGTGTGTTCAAGTCTTGGTGACTACAGTGGGACTTGAGCAAATGTGTGGAGTTTCAGCACACTGTGCTTTCTTCAAAGTGGGACTATATGGGGGAACCTCTTTCCAGTGTGATGTAGGTCCCTGGAGCCACCCAGGGCATGTGCTGGGGCTGTTTTTCATCTGCTAGTTAGTAGCACCTCATTATTACGCAAAAATAAAAAATATTTCTGAGTGTTCAGGATGTCATCTCAGTTGAGCTGTGTTCTTTCTCTCCTGAGATTTTCACTTATGTATATGTTACTTTTCCCTGTCCTAGCATAGTCTGCCCAGTGCTCCCCCAAACCTGGAAGGTTTCTGGGGAGCTGGGAGCCATCTGAAGCACAGGCCAGCAGGGGCTGCTGTAGGAGTAGGAGATGGAGAAGATTTCCTGCTTCCCTTTTGGAGAAACCCTCCTTGAGGGCTTGCTCCTGCTACCCTCTCTTGCCTTGTACCACACCCAAGCTCACTTGGGCTCAGCAGTGGATGCCCAGCCTGGAGTAGGTGTCTGTCTCTTAACTCACGGCTCTGTGTATTTTGTAAATGCTGTGCTTCATTCTTACAGTGCTAGAAGTAACTTCAGTGTTCAGATTTTGGCTCCCTGCATTTTAAAATGCTTTTTCATATTTATTATTTCTGTAAAAGTGGACAGTGGCAATACGTAGCATGTATTTCCAGATACCCGTAGATTATTGATTTACTGTCATGTGCTACTCAAGAACTTGCTGGTTTCCTTCAGTTCTGGGACATAATTAAATTTGGGGTGATTAGTTGCATCCTTTTTCTTGAATGCTGATTTTTTTTTTCCCCTTAATTCCTATGAAATCACCATTAGCTGTTTTGGCTGCAGTTTGGTATTGGGCTGAGGCAGCCCTACATTGTAAATCAATATATTTTTGAAAAGACTGCTGTAAATTGCCTAGATAGCATATGCATGGTTACTTTGGCTGCAATGCTGCTGCAGAGCCTGGATACTCTGCCTTTCTGGGAACTCCACAGGCAAGTCCATCATATTAAAAAAAAAAAAAAAATCTTTTCACAAAGAGCATGATGTTGCTGGTGAAATTTAGACAGAGAAATACTGTACCCGTGGTCCTCATCTGTACCTTTTATATTTTATTCCACTGGGATTCCCCTGTCTTGAGGGATTTCTTTGTTTTCTGCTTTAGATTTCCCCCTTTCTTAGCTGTAGTACAGCCGTACCGTTTCAGCTTGCTAGTGCAGAAAGATGTTGTGAATTCAGTTGCTGAATGAGGCCGGCCTGACTGCAAACACTAACATTGCTAGAGAGATGTCAAAGAGTTGCAGGTGGATCTAACCTGATCTGGGCAACAGCAAAACGGTAAGATGGGGCTTGTTTAAATCTCTGGGATTAACTGGGTGCTGGGGCTTCTTGTTTCAACCTGAAGCCTAGTTATCACATGCTTCCAACTTAAACAGGATTCATTCTGTGCATATCAGGGTGGGTTTTTTTTCAGGAATGGTTAAAAACCAGGCAGAGGGAGGCGGTGGGAAGCTGGGAACGCCACATGAGACCTCTCGGCAGCAACCCTGGTGAGAGTCCCTGGCAGCACTGCCTGCGGTTTGTAAATATCAGGGAAAAGGTAGGGGAAGGCTTAAAAGCAATGCTTTTCTTGATACAGCTTTGTATTTCTCTCCCCAGCAGCCGTATTTATTATTGTATTAAGAGAGTAGTATGGGCAATTTTTTCCGATATATGCTTGGCTGAACGCCCTCTGGGACAAGTGAGTGAAGGACGTGATCAGCCACTTTTTCATCTCTGCTAACAAGTCTGTGCATCTTGCTGGATCTGAATAAATGTCTTTATCAGTTACATATTTGCTTGGTGGTAGAAGATAAAACTAAAATGATCTTTTATAAATACATACTATATCGTGGACATCATATCTTTTTGCCTTGTTAACCACTGATTATTTAATTTCTCTTGCAGGCTGCCTTTATTTAATAAAACAAAAAGCAAGGTAGTCATTTTAAGTAGTCATTCTTGAATGCTTATATAGGAGTGTGTTGGCAGCAGTTTCGATCTTAGTGGAATATTTCAGTGTTAGAAATCTTAGAGCAGCAGTGTGCTCAGGGAAAAAGAGGAGGAAAAAAGCAGCAGTTATAATTAGTACAAGAGAGAAAGAATGTATAGAATAATTTGAAATATTTTTGCTGTCTTACCTGACAGCCAGTGTGTTTCAGTTGTAGATCAAACTGGAGATTAATCTCAACAGAACATCAGTGTAATTGAACAAAAAAAAAATTATTTCAATATATGGTCTGGCATTTAAAGAAAACCAACGGTGGTAGTAATGGTGGAATGATGAAATATGTTTTTTGATGTTACTAGTTAAGGGTAAAAGCAGATAGTTTTATTTCTAGAGTATTGTGTTTATACTTTATGCAGTATGTGAATTATACTTTAAGAAGAGATCAGTTGTATATCAAGGTGGGATCAAATAACGAGTTTGACAGCAATTCATGTTTGTTTTTTCTGTACTTGCCAATTAAGGAGTTTATCTTCTTAGACAGTGAATATGATTAAAGGGTGAATATCCAGTCCTATCTCAATTATTTTCTGAAGGCTTCATTATTATTTTTCTGGAGTTCCTTGTTTAAAAAGAATTCTAAATGTGTGACAGTAGATGTACTGCAATGTAAGAGATGTGAAGTCAGCTCTTTCACACTCTATACAAACTTAATTTGCATTAATGGACATATTTTCCTTTGCTTATGCTGTCTTAACTACGAATAATTGCAAACCTTCAGTGCCATTGTTTAATACACAGAAGTAGCCCAAACACTTGTGCTTGCTCTCATGCTGTACAAAGAATGAAAGTCCAGAAAGTCTTAGGCAGGTGTGATTTTTTTAAAGCAGATTTTAAATTGGGGTATTTCTCAGTGATATTTTTTGTCTGTATTTGCATGTGAAAGTTGTTGCTTCCACCACCTTTCTTATCCCAAAGGATTTTCTTTCCAAATGTAAAACCATCAGCTCTGTTCGCCGTGTTACTGCTGTCTCTGGGCTTCACCCATTTTAGTGTTCTGAGCTAAGAAAATCAATAACATTTCAGACATTTTTTTATTGATAAATATTCCCTATTCTAAAATTCGGCTAAACAGAGATCCCAAATTTATATTTGGAGGAAAAAAACATAATGTGGAAAACATGACAAAAAGTTAAAAATGTAGATGGGAAAGGTAAGAAATGCATAGTTTAATAGGTGGTTAGTTCTGAGTGCTCTGTAAAGATTACAATCTTCTCTGTGTGGATCAGTTTTGTAGTGAGGCTGAGGTGTGTTGCAGCAGGAGATAAGCGCTTACCTGAGGAGAGAATGTTTGCCATTCTCTCCTTCGTGTCTCTGACTCCAGGTAGGAAGAACTTCAAAAAGCTGTAGTTGAGCAGAAAAATCATCTTCACATGCAAAGGAGGTTAGCCAGCCTTTGGAAATCCTATAGCAAAACCAGTCAGCTTACTATCTCTCTTTTGCTGTTTTTCTCTGTAAGTCCTAAGCAGAATTAAGCAAGAAAAAAATCCGCTAAAACCAAACCCACACAGGTTTTTTAGCATTTTTCACCTCACACTGTAAGCTCAGGTGAGCTGTTTGAAAAGATGACTCCTGACCAGGTGCCATACTCAGAAAAGTAGTTTGTGTTTCTCTGAGACCCCACAGCCCAGAAAATGGACAGTGCCATTGGGAGGTCCTGGTACCAGCCCACAGCACAAGTGGGCCTGGTTGGTCCCAAGGGTCGTCTGGCCTGGGCACTGCCAGAGGGAGTCACACAGCTCCACTGGGCTCCGGCTCCCAGAGGCAAGAGATTATTTTGTCCTTTAAGGGAAATCCTTGCATGTTGCCACATTTTTTTACCTCATGCAGGTTTCGATGTGCTGTCCTGGCCTGACCTCTGTGGTCAGCAGGAATTTGCTGGGGCGAGAGCGTGTGTGGATGCTCAGCCTGGGTCAGGTGAGGCTTTAGGCTGACATGTTGGGTAACTTCTGTGTAAATGTGGAGGTAGACATGACTCCTAAAGCCCACAGGAGCTGCTAGGAGAGTTCTCTTGGGGTTATTTCCCTTTGAAGTCCTGGCAAAATATACAGCTGTGAGGCAGTGCTATACATGGTTTGTAAACTGAGTTTGATAATATTAGTGTTAAAATTTTCCTAAATGTTTCAGTTATAGGTACAATAATTGCAACTTAGTTGAAGTGAAGGAGCATATTCTAGCAAATAGGAATGGAAACAACAGAGATTTTGTGTGATACCAGTATTCCAAAGTCTGGTTGTGAGCTAAACAAAAATAAAAGTGGTGTTCTTAAACTGGGAAGAACAGATTAAATATTATGTTTGCTGAGCTTGGGTTCCCTTAGGTAGGTCCACACTGAATTCTAACATCTTTGATTAGGTTTCTCTTTTGATAACATGGCAGGAAGGTACATGAATGAAAAGTTCATTAGTTAAGGAACAGACTTAAGTACTTTACTTTTTTAAAGCCTACTATCACCAAGTTAATGTCAGAAAAACTTCTCCCAGTAGCAACTCCAGCAGTCACAAATGGTAAATTAAGTTGTTGGTATATTTTCAGAATTATGGATTATGTACCTCTCTTTCATTTGTGGCGTATTTTTCACTGATATATTTTGTTCTACTCCCTAATGTAAGCCTACAAATAGTTCTGGATTTAGCAATTTAGCAAAAAGCAAGCAATGAAATAACAATTTAACATTGCATTTTGACTTTGGGAGGATGATTTTGTGTAAGACCTTTGGATCAACACTTTAAACATGTAATTTTACCCCTATAAAATAACTTCAGGGCTTTTCCCTCTATTGCTGGTGAACTGAAGTAAATTATGATTTTGCTCTTTTGTTTATTGTACTTCAGTGTGGATGGCTTTCTCTGAAGTTCCTGTCCACTTATGGACAGGTCCACAGAGGATACAGAAGTAGGCAGTTTTATCTGGTTTTATCTTACTGCAAGATAGGGTGCTAGGCAAAAATGATGTGAAAAGTGGGAAAAGTTTTTTTGTTTTGACTTGGAAAAAGTGTTTAGAATTTATTATTAGAATTTGATTAAGTTAATACTATATTAAAACTTGCTGTGTTATCCTGCAGACCAGGAGATCTGTTGCAGCTTCTGATTGGAAAAGTTCAATACTATAAACTTCAGCGATAAACTTCAGCTAGACAATATATAAAGCAATCTAAGCTAGTAGCAAACATATCAGTAAGCTTTTGACCCAGACTATATCATTCTATCCTGGAAATTGTACAGAACTATTTTATATGCATTTTTGGTTTTGTTGTATAGGATGTTTAATATTAAAGTTTCTACACTTACCTGAAGAGGAAGGTACCAAATTTTTCCAAGTGAGCATTAGGGATGTAAAACCACAATACACTTTTTATGTGTTGTGAAAGCTCAGCTTCATTTAATTAATTTCTGATGCTTTTCTGCCTACAGGCTTAGCACATTCAAATATGTTCTCTCCTAGTTTATTAAATCTTTTTCTAAGTGCAAAGAAAATTCATTTGGACTTGCAGAGAATATGTGTAAAATACGCTTGCCCAGACTTCCCTGTAAATATTACATTTTTAATGAACAAATGGGTTCTGTTGATAAATATTGGCTATAGAAATGTTATTTTAATGTTGTGTAAAAAAGTTGTCTTGGAAAGTTCTACATTTTAATGATGAGGCTTGTTGGTTTTGCTGCTGCCTGGGGAAGCAGTGGAACCACCACCCGTAACTTTTGAGTTGGCAAGGAATTCCCTGTATTTGGCAAAGTAGTTCAGATACATAAAATCATATAATTATAAAATGTGATTATATTGCTGGTAGGCCTCCATGCAGAGAAAGACATGCAAAATATCTGCAGTCAGTCTCAGTTTTGTGAAATACTTTAATGAGGAAGCTAATGTACTCTAAGTGTGGAAGACTTCTCACTGATGTTCTAAATTCATTGAAAGATGTGTTTTTTGACCAGTTTGATTGTTCATAGAAAGTGATTCAAGATAAACTCAGTTTCAGAGGTGCAAATTGCCATCAAATGCAGACGCCTTGGCTGTTTCGTACTGTTACAGCTTTTTCTTGAGAATTGATTTGAGCACAGTCATAAGTCACTGCAGCACATGTTTTTGTTTGAGCACATCAAAGCAGCAGCAATTTTCACTTCTCTGTTGAAATACCTTGTTTTTCAAAAGTTGAGCATTATTTCTATGCTGTTCAGAGAATTCTTATAAAATTACCATCCTTAGAATGATCTCTTCCCACTATCAGTTAGAAATCTCTCCATTTTAATTTTAACACCTTTAGATGCTATCATTTTCATTATGCCCTCAGACAAAATTCTGAGTTGTGGGACATGGTGTGTTTGCAGAGATGCTGCCATTTTTCATTTTTTTTTTGCACTGTTGCACATTATGTACTGAGAAGCAAGGTTCATCATGCTTCCATACACCTTTTTGCTTTGAAAGTTATTGTGCTACTGCAGGTCTGAGGAATCTGCAGTAGCTGCCAGGAAATTTAAGATTTTTCATTCAAGTTTTACAGAGTTTTGTAACCAGTTCATTTATCTGAGGGAGAAAAAAAAAAAGAAAAAAGAAGTCTGTTTTGTATAAGATCCAAATAGAGATGAGGTCTTTCTTAATTTAATTGTTTGTGAAGCTGTATTTCTCATCCTTGTCTAAACTCTTAAACTTTCATGAAAGAAAACCATGGCAGAAAGGTCATGGATGGCTGTTACTATGATTTCTTTGAGATTGAGTTGGAATATAGGTTATGCAAAGCTCTGTAGAGTACTCACACAAGAGAATAACAAAGTTGAAGCTCTTTTTCTGTCTATACATTTATTCTGTGCTGACTTGATAGAGGATAGCTTGTCAAATTCACTGGTTTGGAAGATAATATGTAAGGGAGCAGATCTAGAGGTGCTCACAGAGCTTGTCTTCACTCGTGACATTGATCAGCCTTGGAATCTACATTTCTCAACCTGCAGGGTTGTTGACCTCAGGGATGAAACACCTAAGAGCGGAAGAGATTTCTTTCTTGATACTAGAATGAAACTTTGAAATGCATTAGCAGAATAAAATAAAGAACTCTCATTACCTAATTTTTCCTCCAGTTTTTGCTAAAGATAGTAGAAAGGAACTTTGAAAGAGAGGGAAGGAAAGGAAAGAAGAAAGATGTGGAAAAGAGGGAAGGGATTAAAGTAAGGAAATTTTTTTTTTTGCTTTTATTTTAATGAAGGAATTTGTCTGAATGAAGGAAGAAGAGCTAAACTGAAGGAAAAAAAGCCAAACTAATTTACCATTCTAGTCTTTAATTATTTCTTGGGAAGCACTTTTTAAGCATCTGCGGAAGATAATGGGAGACTTCCGTTGGTTTGGAAAGGACAGTACAGAATGCCACAGAAAATGGTATTTAAGCCTTTCCACCAGCAAATGCATGTATCTTGTCCCAATATGTCCTGTCACCTTCCTATTTTCTTGTTCTAAGAAAAATGCTGTTCAGCATATGCATGAAGGTTGGTTTTGAGTTCTTAAACTTGTTTTGTCTGACTTCTCAGTCTGAAACATACTCTCTGGTTCATTGTAATTATAAATTAATTTTTTATCTCATCACATCTCAATGTTTTCATCTGACTTAAGACTCAGGAATTAAAAGAATTTCATTGACTTCTTAGATGTGTAGTTGGGCTTATATTATTAGTTGCATGACCAGATCTTTTTGTTGTTGTTGTTGTTGTCCAGTATTTTTGTTGTATCCCTGCTTGAAGGAGAACAATTCTTGGTTTTATTTTGCATCAGAAGTACTTGATACCTATGAAAGAAACAAGAGACTTGCTAGGGACAGGGAAAAGAGCTAGTAGAATACACAAAACCTATTTTCAAGGCATAGAGTTGTTAACCATTGATTTTCTTAAAAACTTTACTGACAGCCTCAGATTTAGCAAGAATAGGCATTGTGTTGTCAAGTCTCTCAAGCTTTCTCACACTTAACCACAGCAGGGGTAAGACTACTGCATTTATGGATACATCTTTGATAACTTCATGACTGGGGGAAGTGTTGGGGGATAGAATAAAATTATAAACCTATAAACTCAGAAAGACAATACTGAGTTCATACAAAACTACTAATAATGCATTTATAGGAAGAAAACTGCAGAAACGTGCACTGGCACATGTAGCCATCTGTTAGAGCAGGAGGCTGATATGTGAGAGAGACTGAAAATATTTTTTTTAATCTTTATTTTTAAATGCTGTTCATATGGTTACAGAGGAGGGTAGACAACAGATACAAATGAGTAACTAAGTAAAAGAGTATAGAAACCACCTGCCACAATTTCATGAGATTGTCTGTGTTCAGACACTTTCTCCACCACTCTGCAGGTTGCCAGGGAGTTGCTGGCTTGTGCCTGGTGCTGGAAGCTTCCTCTCTCCACGCTGGCATCTCTGTTGACAGCTCCTCTGTCCTCCTGCTTGGTTAACTAGAAGAACAACCCAACTGCTTTTGGATGCTTTAAGTCCTGAACCAGGTTAATGGAAGCAGCAGCCCAACTGTAGTTGCAGGAAAAACTTGAATGCCAGATTGCATGCCACTTACTTTGAGATGAAGCTGAACAGTGTGCAAGTATAAAGAAGAGTTTATTTGCCAGGCTTTAAAAGTACAGAAGTAGAGCAAAATGCCCCTGTAGATCAGCTCTGTTGTGTTTCTGTCTCTTTTCATGTACGTTACTGGCTGTCAGGAGTTGTGCATGACCTTTATCTGAGACCTTGTCCTTAGGTGACTCCTCCTGATGACTGTAATCACAGAACAAGGTTTTGCTTTGAGGACATATGTAAGCTTCTATAGACCTAAAATCTAATCCCAGTTCTCTTCAAATTCAGTCTTCTTTCCTTTGCAGTGGACTGAAAATGCACTTTTCTAAAGTTAGGCTGTGCCATGAACAGAAAAAATACTAATTTTAGAAATACTTAGTTCCACCTTACCCAAGGGACATATAGTCATGTGCAGTTATTCCTGACTTGTGCTTAATTCAGTAATTACATTCATATTTAGGTATTAGTTAAAGCAGAAAAAATGTATGCAATATTGCAGGTCTTGGGGTTGTTGATGATGGCAGTGGTGAGAAGAAAAAGTTGTGTAAGCACTGCCCATTACAGCTTCCAGTATAAAATTTTTTTTTAATTATTTTTTTTTTTATTCACATGTTTGAACTTGTTTTCAGATTTGTATCATCTTGGAATTCCTACTCCAGGTCTGATCAGTTGGCCTTTCCATGACAGTGACTTGTTTTTCACTTGGCAAATCAATGCAGGCATTTAAACTGCTCATTGAGTTCAGTGTTTCAGACAAACACAGAGAATTAATGTCAGAGCTCCCAGTTTAAAAATTCTTCCATCTGGCACTTCAGTGACCTTTTTATATTTGCCTTCTTCCATATGACAAAGACAGTTGGTTTAACTTCAGAAAGCTTTGACTTCAGAAATAAACCAGCCATTTTTGGAGAGTGCCTTTCAGATGGGCTGTGGGAGATGTATGAGTAAATTTGTGCTAGGTACAGCAAGGAGCATACCATATCCCTGGATACCATTTTCAGTCTCTGAGCTCTGTTTTCAGTTGCAGTTGCTACTTCCTAGCCAGCATTGCTAGCAGTCTCTGCATCCAAATAAAGCTAATATGATAATGCCCAAGAACATGAATTACAGTTCTGGGACACTGAAGTTCTGGGACACTGGTGGCTTGTAACCACCACTCATCACTAGAGAGAAATGACAGACCATCAGGGCAGGAAAAGAAATGAGTATTTCATAGTAATCTTCCTTCCTTGTGTGACTTCGTTCCATGTCCTTTGATTTTTCTTCCTTTATTTTTCTATCTCACTTTAGTTCTTGTTGCTCTTTTTTTATCAAGTGTTCAAACCAGGGAGCTGGTAGGAGTGATTAGACAGCAGGGTGAATGTTGATGCATCTTTTTCAAGTTTGGGCCTAATTGCACTGGTAGTTCCAGTATGAGCTCACTGGCGATGTCATGCAGCATTACATGCATTACTTCCCCTTTCACAATTATATTTACTGCCTTATCTCATTTGTTCTTCCTTCATCTTTTCCCATACTGTAGCTTTCTCAGCAACTGAGCTCTTCTTAGCCTGTTCATGTTTCTCCTTGTAGGTGCAGCAGTCTTTGGCTGAGCCTCTCATCTCAGAGGAGAGGGAGAGTGCTATCAGCTTGAGAAGAAGTGGAAAAGACCTGTGGTTATAACAAGAAAGAGTCACCCTCCTATTTTGTTCTCCAAAGAGGACGATTCTCCAGATAGTTGCATTTTTATTTTGAACAAAGCTGATTCTGGTACTCCAGAACGTTCCCAAATTATGTTCTATAAGTAGCAAATGTCAAATTCCAGTGCTGCCAAAATCTGCAGATGACTTGTGTAGTTCTCAATTGCCATGGTACCAAGGCACGATAGAAAATAACATGCTTATAGAGATAATGAAAACTCATATCCAGATAGGATTTTTTGCAATTAAAATTAGTGCTGGCCTTGTGATCTCAACAATTCAGTTCTTAGTTTGGTAGTCAGTATTTATTTCCTTTATTATACATCCATCAGCTAAATGCACGTGCTAAGGTCTTATTCTCTGTAATAATATGCTGAGCTACCTTTCAGAGGGGTTTTGGCTCTACAAATTATAATTTATATCTTTATAATGTTTCACTTAAGAAAGCCCAAGTGCTTTACAAAATTAATTATTTCTTCCAGTTTCTGCTTGTGATAGGGGCAGGACCATTATTATGAATGGAAGAGTGGAATTGTAGAGAGGTCAAGTGACTTCTTTGCCTCAAGTCACTCAGTAATTTCTTTATTTTTGCTTAATGGATGCTAGATCTTGGTTTTCCCTGTATTGGATTATTTCATATTTTCTTTGAATGGTTAAAAAAGGGGAATTCAAATGTTCTTTCTAATTTTTCAGTAAGAATTCTAACTGTTTACTCCAATATTTACTGAACCGACTGCTTTTTCTCAGGAAGTACGCAGTGGCGATGGCTGATAGGCAATAGTAGATGGATGGCAATTTTTAAATATTTTTGATAAACCCATAGGTACTGGATGATGGAAGGAAACATTTGTAGGATGTAAGTGCATGGATTAAAAAATGGATGTAATGTATGTCCCTAAAAAATGTAATTAGCTTCAGAATAGTATGTCTGTACACTATACAAACATTCTCTAAGTTTTTTCTTCTGTGTGATAGGATGTCTGTTCTGTCATGCCTAAGTTGATTGGGCTTTGTTAGTGAAGATATCTTTATTCATATGAATAAATTCCATGGAAATGGGACAGCCTATCTTTTACTAAGCACTCTAACAGGAGATTAATTCAGGGGACATTAATAACTGGTTTTAAAATTCATGAACCAGAAGGACTATAAATTACTTACATGTTTTAACTGATCACTTTCACTCTTTAAATGATATATTACTTTAAAAAGTAAAAAAATCCAGCAATCCTAAATTCTAAGAATCCTGTTTGTTGGAGATTTCTTATTTTTCCTGACAGTGATGAAATGGAAAAAATCTTGAATCGAATCTGTATCACAAGAACTAAATCTGAGAACCCTTTTAAAAAAAAAAATGTTTAATGTTAATCTGACTTGCAGATTAAGGAGTTTTACTTGAAATTATATAAGGTGATTCAAAGAGATATCTTTATTTAGAAATTACTCCATGTATGGTCATACTGATTTTTATTTATTTAATAGTGCTTATTATTGATTTTATACATAGAGCAAAAATATGTTTCTTGTGATTTCAGTTTCCTAACTTTAGCAGTAGTCTGTATGATAAGGATATGTCTGTTTACAGACATTATGTCTTGAGATACGATTTTAGGGTGAGGGCTGTGGGAAACTGTAGCCCCGTGATCCTTAGTGATGTAATAGTGACTAAGCCTGTTTATCCTAGAACAGCCCCAGGATCTTCTCAAATTGATTGTGAGACTGAGTAGGGTGAGAGGGGAAAAAAACCTGTCCAAGCTGTTTTGTTGTCTGTCATGCATTGTCTTCCAACTCTGATCAGCATCTAAAAAAGCTGCAAAGACAGCATAAATTATGCTATGTTTTTTTGTGGTTCTAAGGTTCATGAATTTTTAAGTGCCCTTTCTTTAATGTTCTTTGTGTTTGGTAATGGCTCTTCTCACTTTAAATGAAAACACACAAAGACACCTTTTGATACCGAACTTCACTAACTTTTCTGAAGCTGGATTTTATGTTGCTTTACACTGCTGGAATCTGTGATAGCTCAAGTGATATCAGAATTGACATGAGTATTCTGATCTTCTCGATAAATCTTCCCTTAGCTGTTTCTTTCAGAAGTAGAGAAGAGCTCTTCAGGTAGCTGCAAAAGGACAGTTGGTGCAATAATTTTTAAGTGGCAAAATGACTTATAGTTCTTAATCTCTTTTTTTCTTAGTTTTTAAATTGAGACCGAGTAAATAATTGTGGACAAATTTTAAAAGTGGTTTTGTTTCAGTCATCAAGGTGTGAAGAATGTATGAGATACCAGTGGTTGCTCGGGTGACTATTTGGTGTATTGGTGTGCTGTTTGGCTGCAGTGTGAAACAACTTGGAAAATAAGATTGTGTATTTAACCTTAATGATACGTGAGAAATGTAATGGTTAGGATGTTCATGGAGAGGTGCTTCTGACCACGCCTGGGCTCACAGGCATCTTTTCTCCAAAACTGGCATCAGAGACTTTCAACTGCTGTTACTATTACCTCACCAGAGAGGACCAGTTATTGCTATATTCAGCTTGACTCCTTTGTCACAGAGACACTGTTTCTGGGTGCTGCTTTGGAAGTGCTTTTCCAGACACTAATTTTAAACACAAAAAATTAGTTTCTGTAGAGACCACTCTGCTTTCTGTGAAGAAAAGCAAGACTCCTCTCAAAGGAAGACTAGACATTGGGATCTAGTTTAGGTTTTTCAGGACTTTGATTCTGGAACCAAAGAAGAGACTTGGGGAGTGAATGTTCTACATGTAAAGTTCTCTGGTGTGAATACCCTACACACCACTGCCATTGTTTGGTTTTGGTCTCTTGCCCCTCACCCTCTTTTGGCCATCATTTGCCAGTGTGTGTTTTTCAGCAGGCTTCTCTGAGGTGCTGCTGTTGGGATTCCTGCCAAATGGAAACTTAGGTGGCAGAAAGCAGCAATAGCCTCTCATTTTTCATGTCTGGGGCCACCTAATGTGCCCAAAGTCAGAGATGATGAATTGGTGAATTTCTTCTGCCCTTAATATATGATGTAAATTTTAGGAGGATGGTAATATCTGCTGAAACAATCCTTACATGACAGTTTTTTGGCATATTGCCTATTCCACTCGTAATAATCTATAGTTGATAAATATATTGATTGGCCTATTTTTAAATCCTGTTTCCTACGAAGAAGTGAGAAATCACAAATTAAGACTTGCCATATCTCTTGCCATAGTTATGAGAACTGCTGGTGGAAAGATGTCTTCTGAAATTGGTAACTGTGATTTCATTGCACCAGTTTTAAAAGCCAAATAGTCTCCGAAATAGTTTATACTATAATAGCTTATAGTTTATAACTTTATTCTGAAAGTTATACTTTAAATGTAGTTTGTTGTGGGAAAAGTACCGACATGGCAGCAAGTCCTGAAGAGGGAAGAATTACTTAAAAGTGTTGAAATTCCATAATTGTTACTTGTATGATGGCTTTTGTTAAAGAATCAATAATTAACACTGCTTAATGGCTCATGCTGTTTGCTGGGCAGAAGTTTATTTAAATGGACATCACATTCATATTTAGAAGTTCTTGTCACCTTGTTCTCTTGATGGCTTTTTATAAAGCATAATTGCCATCTTGTTTATGACAGACCAAGATATCAACTGTATTGTCTCTACGTATACTTGAAATAAGTACTTGTAATATTTAAGGTATCGATGATCACATCTTCCATCAGTTTTAGACTGTGGTGACATCTAAAGCATCTAAATGAGTGTCTGGGCTCCACTGCTTTACATAGATTTGGTGACCATGGGTAAGAAAAGGTGATTAATCATATAGATTGACTTCCTATATGTCATGAGCTCTTACACTTGTTTAACTGTTTTTTATTCTGGTAACTACAGCTAAAGCAGATATTCAGCAAAATCATCCAGTTCTGAGGTGGCACTGGCAAGACATAGTTTCCACTACTTTCTGGATTGTCACCTTCATTGGGTTGCACGAGGATTGTTCTGTGTGTAGGGTTAGTTAAATAATAGTCTAAAAAACTCTAAAAAACCTGTGGCTTATGTAGATAAACCAGGTAAAATGGGGTAAAAAGAAAGGTCCTGTCTTACAGATTGAAAAATGTACTCCGAGGGAAATTCTGGCAAGTCCAGAGGATCACACAGGAGCATCTAAAAGAGGCTGAAAATAGACCTTTTTCTTAGTGAAAAATACTAGGCTTTAACTAGAAAATGTTCCTTACTCTGTTGTGCAAGAACACTGGAAATAAGAGGATGGGTTTGGCCTCTTCTGACTAGCAACAAGAAATGACCAGGTAAAAGACAGGTCTAAAATCTTCTGATGCTTAAGTATTTGTACATTTGTAGTTTGAGAGGCTGATATGTGTGTGTTGGTTTTGTTATGCAGTACAAGGGAAAAGTTATATTTAAAAGGCTGAATTAGTGTAATAGAAAAATTCAAACCTGTACTGTTCCTAAAAGTGATCATGGTGGCAGTGAAATCTAAGGTCATTTGTATGCACAAGAAAATCTCCAAAACATTTTATGCATCAGTCTTGCCCGTTAAGCTGTACCTTTTTTGCATGGTAAGTCACTGTAGTTACACCATTAGCTGAAGCACAGAGAGTAGAAGGTCAGTACACCTGCTGCCCTGGGACAAAAAGCAAGGCTGTTGTGGTAGTTTCGCTCTTGTTGATGAAGGGAAACCTGAAATTACCAGTGATTTTACTGCAGGCTTAAGCTGTGTAATTTTGAAGTTCTAGCCAGTGCTCAGAAGGGACATGGTTTAGTGGTGGACTTGATGATCTTAACCATTTTTTTCTAAACAAAATGATTCCATGATTTTACATCTGCTCCTTTCAGAGGTCACAAAGTAGAGTTTCATCACAAAGTTGGACTTGGCCTATCAATGACAGAATGTATGACAATCACTTAAGTATTGTTTCTCTTCAGAGTTATATAGGCAAGTTAGGTGGATTGGAAATGTGTACCCTTCAACAACAGCATAAGCTCAGCTCTCTTGGCTTCAAAGTGCACTGTAGTCAGCAGTCACTTGGGGAGAATATTTAATTTCCTCTAGGGAACTACTGACATAGGTGAGGGAGAGGTGATGAATGACACCCCTGCCAGCACTCACAGGAGAAGCCCTGCAGCTGCAGAGCAGGCAGAGGGGTGGGAAGAGCAGCTCCTGCTTCTCCACTTCTCTGTGGTGTCACTGGTGTTAAGCCTATGTGTCCTCTGAGATGTTTGACTTCTGAGCAGGGGCTGGCTGGTGTACATCTTGGTTTTAATGATTTGCTGTTTTTGAAGCTGGCTATTTGAAGATGATTGTGGGGATTTTTATCCTACTCCAGATTGGGTCAAGCAACCTGGAGATGAAAGTGTCTGCCTTCAATATCTAATTCCAAACTATTACTGCTACCAGTAGACATGATCAATAGTAACTGTCTTATGTTGTTTATTTTTTTTTACTGTGTGGCTTTCCTAGCTCATGTTAGAGCTTGATGTGGAGATTTTCCAGTGGAATAGGCAACTAGAAATAGCATTCATTTCAGTATTATCTATGGTATTTTTATAGCTGTGGATTCCAAATGTTTCAACCAGCTGCAGGAGGCTTTGGTAATTTGAAAGGAAAAATAGCTACAGCTTTTGAACCTTTCCTCCCTATCTCCTGTCCCTGTTTTCTAGATCATAGGATTTCATAGGCTGAGAAATGTATCCATGCCTAATATACAAAATGAAAGTAGTGCTATTTTAATAGTCATTTCAATTTACAATGTGTTAAAATGTTTGTTGGTAGCAAGTATCAAAATAACATGGTTCTGGAGAGGACAGTGGGAAGTATCTGGACGCATGTCTGCATAAAAGTTTTTTTAGGGAAAATAAGCCAATTAATTTTACAAGAAGGCTAATTAGAAATTCTTTGTGCAGCCACTCTTTATCTTTTCTCTCTGAAGTAATATATCTTTTCTCTCTGAAGTAATAGTCCAAAATTACATAATTGCCTTAATTTTGGCCCGAGAGGGAGGCTCTTTGTTTTCTCAGTTAAAACTTGGTTAAGCTTTAGTCTTGGAGAAGCTATATTAATGAGAAGAAATTTGAACCCTCATAAAGACTGGTTTGTAGTGCTAGTGATGTCTTTCATTAGAGATGAGCTGGTGTTGAGCGTTTGGCCAGATGGCTCTGTGCAGGAAGAATACTTTAAATCTTTAATGTACAAAAGAAATCTTTGATCTACTGTTACAGTAGATCATCAGACCCACCAAAACTCAAAACACAAGGTATAGCCACACAGTATTTCTATTAAAAACTGAAATAAGTTTGATTTCAAGGCACAGAATTCCTCAGGGGAAATGGCAAAGAATAATTTATTGGAGAAGTTTGTATTGGAGATACTTTGGGTTGGGGGGAGTGTCCTGAATAAATAGTAATGGTAAATATTTTTTTTTTTCCATTTTATCTGTTTTATGACAACAAGTTTTCATGTGTTTGTGAACAGTACAGTTCACAGCAAATTAACACCATCCATCCTTAAATACTTGCATATATCTTGGAAGAAGTATGTAGCAGATTCTTTCGATTTGCCTAATGATTTAAGAAGCCTCTTGAATCTGCTTACATCACCCTTTGTAGCTTTTTCTACTAGCCTGAGAAATAAAATTAATTCTTCTCAAGTTGAAGTCATCTCTTATGGGTGACAACAGAAGCTGAGGCCTCAAATAAAATCCCCTACCAACTGTGCGATTTAAAAAAAAAAAAGTCTTATACAATGGAAAGTATTAAACTAAACTTAAACGTACATGACTTGAGTACCTAAACTCACTGTTCTGCTCATTTAGTCCTTTTGAACCAGCAACAGCTTAATTTGGTAGCTCAAGCAGTGAGCTGCAGTCTTTGGGGCTTGGCAGAGTCATACTTCACAGTAAGAAAGAATTGAACTTCTGCACTTTAGTGTGCCATTAAGCTGCAGTCTCACGTTCCATGCCTGGGAATTGATTTACTGATTTGATTTTCTGAGACATATAGTGATAATAATAATAACACTGTATAAGCATTATTTAAAAATACAATAATATACTGGTATTGGATCTTTGACAGGCCGGCACTGAAGTGCACACACAAACATCATTTATTTAAGTTTAGTCTCATCCAATTTTAAGCAAATGGAAATCAATACTGCTTGTGGATATTGGTGGCTAGGTTGGAGAAAGAAGTGAAGTGGTGTTATTGCTAAGAACACATTGTACAAGAAAACACAAATGTATGAATTTTATCTAAGTTTCTGCTTTGTATTTTGTTACTGGGATCTTGTAGTGCACTGTGCAAAGATAGGCTTTTTATTTTTATGACTGTGGTGTGTGTCCCTATGTAGAATGCATGTGTTTGCAGTTTTAATGTAGAAATTGAAAATAAATGCTTATGAAATCCAGTGCCTTTTTTGATGCTGTCTGATGTATGGATTGACACGGACTTTAAGCCTGTCAGAGTCAATAAATGCTGTTTTTTCCTTTCAGATATGTGTCACAAAGATGTCTACACGGAACTGCCAGGGAATGGATTCAGTGATCAAACCTCTGGATACAATTCCTGAGGATAAAAAAGTCCGGGTTCAGAGGACTCAGAGTAGTTTTGATCCATTTGAGAAGCCAACTAATCAAGTGAAGAGGGTTCATTCAGAGAACAACGCTTGCATTAACTTCAAAACTTCATCTGCAGGGAAGGAATCTCCTAAAGTCAGGCGGCACTCCAGCCCCAGCTCTGTAAGTTCACAGTCTTGACGCCCACATATGTACCAAATGCTGGAATAAGTAACACCATATAAAAGTTTTCTTGCTTCAGAAGGAATTGGTTGTTTGGAAACAAAAAAGCTCATGGTTGCTATTAAAGATATTTGCCATATATCTTTGTATTTTTAAGTATAAAATAGAATAAGAAAGCAGAACTTGAAAAAGAATGTATTTTGAAATTCCTCCCAGGCACTAGCCTAGGGAGCGAGGGTGTCCTATGGGATTTCGAAGCATTTTCCTTTCCAGATCTTGGTATGGCATTACAGCTGCTATAATGTTTATGTTGCAAATTTGCAGAGGGTTGCTTATTTGTGAAGAGGAATTCTTTCCCATGAAGTTTAGAAAACCGTATGAATTGCTTTTTTGATTTTTAGATTTAGATTTTAGAGAAACAGATCAGTTTTGACAGATTTTGTTTACATTTTCAAATTATCTTTTTAAAATCAAGTGGTAAAAATAACAATTATTTCCATGTCAGAAACTCTGTGTGTGAGAAAGAGAGAAGAAACAACTGAGAAGGGTTTGGCAACACATCATCATTGTTTTATTCTCGAGTATTTAAAAAAACTAGATAAATAAAATGTCATATCTTTCATGAATAATGCCCAGAACAGATTTCCCCAAAAGGTCTTCAAAGTTATTGAAAAACTATTTCTGTTACACTTTGTCAAGAAAAATCCATAATAATGTGACCTTTAAGTTGAAAACTATAGATCTAAGTAAAATGGATGCAAGACTTCAAATCTTAGTTGGTGTGAAATGATTTAAAAGGTTGATTGCCATTTCTTTCTTCTTCTCTTTCTTTTTTGTTTTGCTTTATCTCTTGGTATCTTCTGTCCTCCCTTCAGAAGTTTGACTGAATCCTGTCAGACTTCTAAGGAGAAATGACAGAATCATTTTCTGTAGATGGGCTTTGTTAAATGCATGTGAATTTGACGGATAAGATGTCATGCCTCCAGGGGGCTGTCCTTTTTAGAAAGGTTACATTTTAAAATGTAACCATCTGTAGCAAAAACAAATTTGCTTTTTCATAATCTCCTGGCATTGTGTATCTGCTGCCAAGGATGTCTCTGGAGTGTTCCAGATGAGTCCATAGAAAGCAGTTCTTACCATAAAACTTTTAAAGTCTTTAAGGATGGAAGGAGCAGTTTGCACTGTTTTTATATGGACATGATGCCCAATTATTGTTTGGCACCACAGCTTTCAATTGAAATTAGATTTTTTTAAAGTCTTTTCTTAGGTTTTTTTGTGTTTTTAACTTGCTTCCCATACCTACTGTTCATCTCTTGTTCCTCCTAGAAACTGTTAATGCTTTCTGTTAATGCTCTATGTACTTCTTTTCTATTAAATGAAAATTTTTATTTGCTTTGCCTCCCAAATTTTTATGCAGACTTTTTTTTTGAAACTGCTTCATTAGAATCTGCTTCTTTTCCAGAGGCCTGGTATTCTACTATATCCATGCAATCTGCTATGATCCCAGGACTTTCTCATGTAAATGACATTGATGCTTCCTCCACTAGTATGCTGCTGGCTAGAGCCCTAGCTAAACATAAACTTCTCCTAATGTTCTCCTATTCTGACTTACACAGACTTCCTGGGGACATCCCATGTTGTAAAGTATGTGCATAGGAATTTCCTGAAAGACAATTCTCATTTCTTAACTTCCTGTAATTCTTCTTAATTTTTTATCTCTGTTCAGTGAATTCACACCTTCCCTCTGGTTGGGCGAATTGTTAGTAATCTTTTTATGCTTCCTCTTTAGAGCACTTCCAAAGAGTGCTCTAAAAAGCACCTGGCAAGGTATAACTTGTGGAATAATGCCAGTGTTCATGTCAATGAAGAAAGAGCAGAACTTCACAGCAAGAGGGTCGTGGTATCCCTCTGCTGATGGCAGGTCACACCTGGCCCTGCCTGGCTGACCTACGTTCAGATGTCCAGGGCAGAGACACGATTAAGCTGTTCCCTTTCCCCAGCATCTGAATACATTTCCTCAGGCAGGAGGTGTTCTGATGTACATTTAATTGAGCACATGTGTGTGTGGATAGTTGCAGGAATTTGTTTTTTTCTGGTTTTGGATAACACTTGAATTGACTAAGGCTTTTGAGTTTGATTTGTTTCTAGTCCTGATATGTTGTGTAGCAGATGCCCTTACTGCTTCCTCTTCTAACCACTACTTCTTTTTCTTCCATGTGTGAGGACTGCTATATATCCCCCCTTACTGAGCTATTGATTCTCTGCAAATTCTTCTGCTGTGTGCGTTATTACAGTCTGAATGCGCATTTCAGTTCTGAATGGGCTCAGTCTTTGAGCATTCTGTGTCCTCTGGGTTGTAATAGCTGTATTTTTTTAGCTGTATTTCAGTTTTCGCTCTGCTTTTTATATATATATATATATAAAGATAATCTGATAGACATGTTCTGCCTTCATTTTGCACTTTCTGTGCACTTGGTTTCTAGAGGAACTGAATTAGAAATAAGCTTCTGTTGAGTGTCTTGCCTTTCATCATTAAAGTCCTCTGAAGCCATCAGGTGGGAAAGTGATGTCTTACAAAAGGTATGTGGCTGAGGCTTGTGGTCTCCACATCACTGCTTCTACTCAGGTGAAATTCCTTTAGTTGTCTCAAAACTAAAAATTTTCAAGATGTGACCTGAGAGACCTTATTTACAATGTCCTGAGGCATTAGGTTCTGTTTTGATTAGTTTTAGGAGCCTTATCAGCAATCTCATAGGTATCAGCTTCAGTGTTTGGTGGAGATCACCAGATAATACTCTGCAGGTGGTGTGTTACCTTTTTTGTGTTTTCTGCACCTCTGAAATGCTCTGCACTTTGTGATGAGAAATATGGCACACACACAGCTTTGTGGAAGCTGGAACGCTTGTGTCTCTGCCTGCAGAATATCAGTTGGAAGATAAACAATTTTCTCTTAAATGTGAAATAATTTTCTGCAGTTAATGTCACACCTTGTTGCATACTGGTAGAATCCTGTGTTGCTAATTAGTGCAGTACCATACAGACAGAATTCAGTATGCTACATTTTTATTCTTACAAGCCAAACTTAATTTTTACACAGTCTTTCCTCCTGACATTTACATACACATTATGTGAAACAGTTGTTGCATTGCATTTTCTTGCCTCCCTCTTTTTTAAACATGAGAAACACCTATAAAGGTGATTTCCAAGAACCTAAGCTGATTGAATTGAATGTTATAGAATGAAATTTCCAGCAGAACAAACATATTCTTTTATCACATTAGAGTAATGGATTATATTCACCTTGGAGGTCATGAAGTAGGTGTTTGCCTACCTGTGCATCACCTGACAGTCACAGTTAGAAGGGAACTTGGCTTGACAAACCCTTGCTTTGATCTGGCCCAATAAAATAGATACATATATATATTGCATACATGTAGCTATAGTCATGTGTACTTATTTTTTGTATGTGTCTTTCTAAAAATCTGAGTCTTCTGCCTACCAAAGGGAAAAACTTGCCTTTTTTTTTTTTTTTTTTTTTTTCCCCTAACTGAAGAAGTGGTAAAACTACAAAATAAACCAGTCAAAATAAAAAAAAAGCACAACTCAAAACCACACACACACCACCATTCCCAGAATAACACAGTTTTTGGAAGATGGTTGACTCTAATGGTTGATGGTTGGCTTTTCAACACTGTCCCCTGTGACATTTTGGTCTCTAAACTGGAATGATATAATTTGATGGATGTACCACTCAACTGGCTAGATGGTTGCACCCAAAGAATTGTGATCAATAGCTCAGTGTCCAAATGGAGATGTATGATGAGTGGTGTTCCTGAAGGGTCAGTACTTGGACCACTGCTATTTAACATCTTTGTTGGTGACAAGGACAGTGGAATTGAGTGCACTCTCAGCAAGTTTGTTGCCAACACCAAACTATGTGGTCAAGCCAACACCTTGAGGGGAAGGGATGTCATCCAGAGGCACCTTGACAGGCTCAAGAAGTGGGGTCGTGCAGACTGCATGAAGTTCAACAAGGCCAAGTGCAAAGTTCTGTACCTGGGTCGAGGCAATCCCAACCACAAATGCAGGCTGGGAGGAGAAAAGATTGAGGGCAGCCCTGAGGAGAAGGACTTGGGGGTGATGGTAGACTTCTCTCCCAAGGAAGCTGAAGTTTTATTGCATTCAGTACTCACATTTTATATGCTAAAATAGTACTTAAAGTATTCAAAAAGAATATTGCAAGTTTTATAAGGTAGCCATCTGTTCAAGATTTGGTTATGTAGTGGTGTTAGTTAGTAACATTAGTAAATGTAATTACTTTAGTAGTGACATATGCTGTAACATGAGTTAGTTCTCTTTGATAGGCTTAAGATACCTGTCAATGAATTCATGCTACTACTTTTCAGTTACTTTTTTGTGAACTAAATGCAGCAAAAGCAACCAGTTTCTTACTGACTCACATAAATGTTAACAAGTTCATTCAGACAAAAAAAAAAAGATAAACAATGCTTTACTGCATTGACTCTGCCTTCTTTGTGGGAGAGCCTCTCTTCTGTTTCTCTAACCTCTATTTTCAGTTCTCTAATGTGCAGCTTTTCTCAAAAAAGTGCAAGAAAAAAAACATGAAACAATGCTATCGACACATTGTAAATCAACCGTCTAAGAAATCCAACTTTAAAGCAGACTCCAAAATCAGATTTTTATCTAAACATTAGGCATAATTTCCATCTGCCTTAACACTTGCTGTACTATTCTTGCCTGTCTTTCTCTTTGGGTGTGTGCAACCTTCTCCTGTTTAAGAACCTATTAATTACTAGGTTAAGTGCACCCTTCCTGATCGATACATTTTATTCAGGTAAGATAATTTCAGAGTTCAATGCAGAGAGCATAGTTTTCATTTCTGGCACAAGGGAAGCTTTAATAATCTTTAACCTGGAGGACACTCTCTAGATGATAAGGCAGATAAAAGGTGGCAGTTGGTTTAGCTCCTGTGCTTTCATAAACTGGAGAACAAGTCAACAGCTTTAAAAACTACATCCAGCTCTTTCACAGATTGCTCTCTGGTCTCATCTGCTCAGGTTGCTCTTAGTTGTGTGACACACATGGTTGTGTGTTAAAGGGTTAGAAAGATGCCAGCAACAGAATGGAAACAGAGAGCAGTATACCTGAGATTAATGCTCAATTTGGTTTCTGGGTTGTCTCTGTATTCTTTGAACATTGCCATAGAAAACAGTTTGATATACAAGGTTAAAAAAGATGAAAAAATTGTGTTAGTTTTTGTAGAATAAAAACTTAAGAATAGGGACTAATTACTGTGAAACTTGCGTATAGTTTTTTAAAAGAAGGTTTACCATTGTGTCAAAGAAGACAAAAGATAGATTAGTTAAAAAGAAAGTAAGTCTTAATTTCTTGTGATTTAAACCCAGGCCTCTTGGTCTACCTTTTACTTTCAGGTTTTTCTAGCAGTGATTTTATTTGTTTGGAGGTGTGTAACAAAACAGATCTTTAGTTTCCATTTTGAGTAATTTATAGTGGTACTGTGAGCATAGTATTTCCCCCTTGGTGATAGGTTTATATTGAAGTTTGATACTCTGCATCTTAAAAAAAAAAAAAAGAAAAGAAGAAAAAAAGAAAGAAAAAAGGTCTATTTAAAACTTAAGCTCAGGAGTATGCTGGTTAAGTGTGACATTCACAAGCTGTTTTGCAGTTATGAAAAATGCATGAGAACATAACCCACACAGCTTCTATAAGAATAGTCAGGTGATTTTCAGTGTAATTTTCCATTAAAGCTTTCTTCACTACATAGAATTTGAAAATTTCTGAGAAAGAGAAGTATTCACCTGTCAAAGTAGCACAAGGACTCATAGGGAGGGATCTTCCTTTGGCTTATATACAACAAATAATAACAAAATTTTCATAGAAAAGATTTGAAGGCTTTGTTAACTAAACAAAAAATGTATGCATTCAGTAAATAACCAGTTTTCACCCATGGCCAAGATTGTCTTTTTATCACATACATCATGACATATTTTGGTTGAATATGAGCCAGCAGTGTGCTCAGCTTGCCAAGAAGGCAAACAGCATCCCAGCTGATAGCAGAAATAGTGTAGGCAGCAGGACTAAAGAGGTGATTGTCCCCCTCTGCTCAGCACTGGTGAGGCCACTCCTAAGATACTGCATTGTTTTGGGCCCCTCTCACTGCAAGAAGGAAATTGATGTGCCAGAGTGTATCCAAAGAAGGCCAATGAAGCTGGTGAAAAGTCTGGAGTACAAATCTTAGGAGGAGTGTCTGAGGGAACTGGGGTTCTTTAGTCTGGAGAAAAGGAGGCTGAGGGGAGGCCTTATCACTCCACAACTACCTGAAAGGAGGTTGTAGTGAGCAGGAGGTTGGTTTTGTCTCCCGAGTAACAAGTGATAGGATGAGAGAAAATGGTCTCAAGTTGTGTCAAGGGAGGTTTAGATTGGATTTTAGAAAAAATTTATTCACTGAAACATTTGTCAAACACTGGAATAGGCTGCCCATCGAAGTGATTGAATCACCATCCCTGGAGATAAAAGATGCATAAATATGGTGCTTAGGGACATGGCTTAGGGGTGGACTTGCCAGTGCTGGGTTAATGGTTGGATGTGGTAATCTTAAAGGTCTTTTCTTACCTAAATAATTTTATGATTCTATGTTGCTGTTTTAGGAGGTTAAAAAGGAGAAAGGGGGAGTAAGCAGAAAATGAATAGTGGTAGAAGTATTGTAATGTTAAATCTTCAAAGTAGCTCTGAACAAAGATTTACTGAAATGAGCTGAAATTCAGCTAGAATGAGTACTTTTTTCTGTTGAGAAATCTTGCTTAGCTCAAACTGGAGGATTGCACCAGCTTTCTAATATATAGGGTACTACTTGCAAGTCTGCTGCTTGAAAGATGTCAGTTGCTGGTACAGGCACTGTAAATCTGACGTACTCGGAATGTGTCTCACTTGCTATGTGCATTTCGGTCAGCCCTATCCTTGGCAGAATATGGGACTCTTGTAACTAAACAAACATAAATCTCTTTGCATGTGTATTCCCATGTATTTAACTAGAAGGAGTAAAATACTTTACAAGGAGAAATTACATTTAAAAGTTAATTTTATACATATGATTTTAAAATAATCATTTGACCAAAAAAATCTTGGTGTAGCAGGACACGTTTTTAAACAAAAAATGGTTGAAAAAGATAAACTAAGGTGGAGAAATTTGAATAAGAGGTTTCATTGTCATGAAGCTGAAAAAATGACTGTGTGAAAGGGGGAGTGCAATAATAAAGTGGGTTACAATTTTCAGCAGTGACATGGAACTTCAAATTATTTAAATCCCATCCATAGCCCTTTATTTAAATCCCTTCAAGATTAAAAACTAATTTTTAGAAAGTTTTGTATTTTTGCATTATCTCAGTCTTCACCTTCTTTATAATCCAGAAAGAAAAAGAAGGTAAGAAGTGCCTGAACTTCTCACCTTTACAAGCAATTGGAAATTGTAAGTTTGATGTAATACATGAGGCTTCATTTAAAAAAAAAATGCAAAAATTTTGAGAAAACAGTAAATTTGGTCCTTCATTTTCAAAAGCTATTGCCTGTGTTGAATGAATGATACCTGTCTTGGTGTTTCATTAAGAAACATCATGCAAATTAGTTTGCAAAGTCTCTGCTGCCTCAGAATTTAGTTGAAATGATTTTGGTAAAATCCTCTGGAGAGATATTCTACACCAGGTACCTTCAAAAATTGTAAGCCCTTTAGAGATTACAAACGGAAGGAAAAATAATATCATAGACTCATGGAATGGTTTGGGTGGGAAAGGACCTTACAGATCATCTAGTTCTAACCCCCCTGCATGGGATGCCCTTTTTCACAAAAGAAGATGGAATAGAGTGAGAACATAGGCAATTCCATCTAGTGATCCAGTTGGAATAGATCTGAGGAGGTGCTGTAACCTGGAAAGAGGTTGATATTAGCCACGTGGTTTTACTGCAGAAGGGAGAGGTGGTGGCCAACAAGCTGGGTTTCTGGTTGTTTTCTGGTTGTTTCTGGTCTGCTCAAACCTGCTATGAGCAGGCTCTGGACAAGCGATTTGGACAGTTTGGGGAGGGTGGCAGATCAGCCTTGCTGCTGCAGAGCTGAGCCCTGGGACTGTGTGACATTCACCCTGAGGACAAGGCAGTTGAAACCAGCACCTCATCTGTACCATCAGGACTTAGAGCTTCTGGTCCTGCCAATGCAAGCTTTCAGTGTTTTGCCCATTGCAAGGATGTGGCAGCATCCAGGAGGAGAATGAGTCAAAAAGCATGACCTTAAACCCATGATTTTGGCAGCTGAAGTGTGGAGAAACAAGCTTGAGGTTGTAGGAACAATTACTGTTGATGATTTGCTGTAAGGCAGTGCATTAAAGGCATCCTGTTTCCCATCAAGATCTAAGGCATTACAAGCTGTTGTGACCTTTAGATTATGGTTTCCAGCAGTATAAAATAAAAGTAAATCTCAGTGTGAAAATAAGAATGGATATAAAACACATGTATAAACCCTGTCCTTTTTCTTCCTCACCATGGAGAAACCAACAGTGAACTGTTCACTGTTAACAAGGACAGCATTTCCACTACAAACAAAGCTACTCACTGTGTGTTTACTGCAACCTACAATTTGGGAAATACTTTACTATCCCTCTTCATTATATCAGAGACACTTAAGTGTTTAAACAATTTTTATTATAGTTTTGTAATGTTCCATTAGTCTGTAATTGGATGCTTAAATGAAAAGGCTACTTGAATAAATATTTTATTCACCTCTGTTAGTGACATCTGTAATAAAACTGATTTTAAAAAGTACAAAATTCATATCCAATGAGGCAGAATGTGATTTTAAGCACAGAAAATTACTTCCTTATGTTCCAAATAATCTAACAACAAAAAGTTTTGAGAGTTCTCATACAACAAAATTGTATCAATCCCTTAGTATTTAGGAATTGGATAGCAAAATAATTGATTGTTCTGTGTATTGGGGGGAGTTGAAAGGGCTCAGTTTTGTAAACATCCGTGTGTATATCCTGATGCCATTCAATAGAGGCTCAAATGTTAATTTCAAAAAAGATGTATATATGCCAAAGACAAATGTAGAATAGTTGAATAAAGAGAATTTTTGCCTTTGATAGATATTGGTTAATTGGGTGTCATTGTGAAGAGCTCTGAGGTACCAAGTCATCTCAATTTAGATGCTCTTATTTGTTTAAATAGAAGTAGTTTTTGGCTCAGTTGATTTAAAACTTTTGGCCACAGTTTTAAAGAAAGATGCACACAGGTGTATCCTCTACTGTAATATTTTTCCTTTCTAGAAGCTGAAATTTGATAACTATTTGTGTATTAGGTGTAAAATCCTAAATGTGAGTATATACTGTGAGCAGCTGCTCATGGCTTTGAGTCTCCCAGTTTAATTCAACTAAACATACTGGATTTGCTTGGCTGCTCTTCTTTGTAGTGTTGTAAGGTCAGAGTGCTAAAAATCAGTCCCAGTATGCGACTGGAGCATCAGTGCTGACCCTCCAAAGTTTCTACTCTTTACGTTCTTGGTTTGTTTAGGGACAGCACATCTGAACACTGCAGTCTAAAATATATCTAGATAATTCTGAGGTCAGCTGCAGGTCAGTTTTTTCAACGTCCTTCTGATCTTGGGGGAGAAGTAAAAAGTCCTTTCATTCCAGACAACTGAAAAATGGGGAAATTTGGAAAAACAGATTGTACTTCAACGAACTCAAATGTTTTCCAAGAACTTCACTGGAAAGTTTTCATGTCAGGTGAATTTCTGGTTTTAAAATATTGTGGTGTTCTTTGTTAGGACTGTGTAAAAGTGGGGCAAAGACCAGGCTATAGCAAAAGCCAGCTGAGCTGTCTGTCCCTTTGAGCAAGAATCATTGCTTAACTTGGTTCAATTTTAGACCCCTCACTTAGGCTACAGATGTTAAAGCTTACAGGACTTTATTCAACCATGCTGCATGTGCATACCATTAAATGGTATGATTATGGTATGGTGTGATTATGTCCACAATCTGAAGACTGTAAATGTAACTCAGAAGCAAGATATTTTCACCGAACATACTTTCCTGTAGTATTTTGACCACTGTCTCAACAATGGTTGATGTTCTGGGACATTGACTACTATGAACAGTGGTTTTGGGTGGGCTTTACTCTAAAAATAAAAATTAAAAATAAAGTAGCTCTTTTAATCTGATTTTATAGGGCAGATTAAGACCGTTACTTAAATGTCTTAACAAAGATAAGATGGCTTAGTTGCTAATGATCTTCCTCCTTGTGTGAAGTGATGTATGTGAAAAATAAAACATGTCTCTTTGATTAAGAAGAAAATCCTTTTTATAGATACAGTGATATAAGTGTATGGCTTATATCGGCAGTTGCCATCTAGGATGTTGAATGATGTTTTCTTTGAGTAGCCTGTTGTATTGTTCCACTAGCTCTGCTATTAATTTTAAATTTTTTTGGCTTCTGAAAATATGCTGCTCTGTGAGTTTTGATAATGATGTTTGATCTCGAAAGGCTGATTCAAAGTAGCTAATGTTGTACGTGCAGTACATACTGAAACATCATCTTTTTGTGTTTTGTTTAGCCTACAAGCCCCAAGTTTGGAAAAGCAGACTCATATGAAAAACTGGAAAAACTAGGGGAGGGATCCTATGCTACGGTATACAAAGGGAAAAGCAAGTAAGTGGTGGGTTTTTACATTTCTTTTTCTGTGCAAATGACCATAAGGAGAAAGTAATAACTGATGTTGCTGCACTTGTACATAGGTTGCTTTGAATGGATGCACAGTGCTACAGGCAGCCATGGAGTGCCATGGTGAAAGAGGCTGAGGCCATATTGCATAGGTAACATATTACTTTCAACACAAGAAACAAGATGAGATCCCATATTTTTAATCTCAGTTTTGTTTGCACTTTAATATTGTACTAACCATACCAAATTATTTTTAGGGGTAAAAGCACAGTATACTGTCGATTAGGTTTTTCTGATGTTCTGAGAACAATGATGAATATATGCAATAAGTTATTAGTTTTATTTGTCATTATTAAAAAGCTTGAATAAAAATACATGAAGGCAATGAGTGGAATTTTGGACTACTGTAAGTTCAGTTTGTTTACAAGAGTTTGTTTACAATCATTGCAACTACTCCATCTGAAAGTCATCTACTGTATTTAAAAAATGGTTTTTCAGCCATTTGCTATTTGTTGCAACTTTTTATTCCCAGTGCATTAAGTGCTTCTATATTGTATAAAATAACTGAGTGAACACGCTTAAAATAAGCTAGTGCTTTAGTTGAGTTACCTTTTGTCAAGCAGAGTGTGTTGTGAAAGTTTATAAATTCAATCAAATTTTCATAACCAAATTTTCTATAATAACAAAGCAGTTCTGAGAGAGAGATTGGATATGTGTGATATCTTTATTTAAAAACGTTGATAGATGAGGCACCTCTGCCATTCTCAGTAGAGAGAATATCATGACAGTCATAGCATAGAACAACTACTGAAATAAGGAAATAAGAGTTAACATTTTCCAGGGTCATGAAGTTAGGTAGGTACTGAAAATTTTTCTTTTTTCCTGAGCATTTGTAATAAGTGCCCTTGTCTCTCAATAGCTTTGAGGTTGATGACCGTAATGAAAGCTAATATGAATAAAAAGATATTCAATATATCAAGATATTCAAAATATAGAATTATTTACACCTCTGCAGTTAGCTTATATTGTTAATGGTTCAGTTACACATCACTTTAAGTCCAGACATAGACGTGTAAGCTTTTTATTGAGGTCTACATAGTATGAGAAGACAGTGTAGATTTCAGCTTGTGCCTTATTAGTAAAACCCTCAAGTAAAATCACGGTGTGTAACTCGTGAGTGTTACCTGGTATGTCTTGACTTTCAATAAGATTGAACAAAGGCAACAGGGCTTCTAGGTGTCCCATCAATCAGTGAAACAGACTGGAAGTTAAAAACAAAAACTAAGTGGTTCCCTGAAGCTGCTTCATTCAGCGATGATTTGTGAATGTGTTGCACAACATAAATTGGTTAGAAATACTAATTTGTTTTAGTAGAGCTGACTGCAGATCTGTAAGAAATACTTCAATGATTTTAATGGTAGCTGAATAATAAATTGAAATTACTGAGCTCTCTGTACTCTCCAGAGCAAGCCCTGGAAAGTATAATGAATTATTAAAAATATATACAACTTTATTCTGCTGCTTCATCATTAGTAAGGTCTGTAAAATGTATTTTTGAAAAAAGTGTGTGTAACTGGAGTTACAGTTATATGCATAAGAATGCATATGCAGAGACTGTTTCTGTTATAGTAGTATTTCTTCACTTGCTTAGTTTTGTTTGACTTTTTCTTTCCTCTGAGAATTGAATAATACCCATAATACACAGCACACCAGATTCAGCACCTCCAATCCAGACTTCTGTTTCTTGAACAGGCTGAATGACTTCACAGTGGGAATAGGTTGTGCTTTAAGAACAGGGAAACACTAAAGGGACTATCTGCTATTTCAGAAGGTTGAGGTAATGTAGCCCTGTTATCTCTTCTGTCCCCATGAGGAATCTCTGGCCTATTTGATATCCCCAAAGAAGAAAGAGCATCACTGCTGAGGTATACTTCTGGGAAAGATAGATGGACAGGGAAGGGTGAATGGATGGGTCAACATTGGCTCTGGCCATTCCAGAAGAGCCTAACTTTGCTCCTGCTTTTCTGACAGATCAGCTCTCACTGTTTATCTAAAATGAGACAGGAAAAGATACAGAATTTTTTTTTTCTAGCACCTGATGTAGGTAATAGGGTGAGATTGTGATAAACAACAGTGTGTTCCCCTGGCTACAGGCTCAGTGGGAAGAAAAATGAACAAAAGAGGTCAAATGAGATATGCTGCTTCTGGCATGTGCTCAGTTTGGCTGCTGAAGGATTAAGCCCGCATAACACACTGCAGAATGCAGACATGATGTGTATTTGGAAAAGCTGGTAATACTTGCACAACAAGTGCATTTTGGTCAAAATGTTTGAGAATCCCTAATTCTCAATCAACTGTGATGCTTGGCTTTCTCATTTTGCCAAAATGTTTCCGAGATATGTCCTTAACTGTGTTAGCAATTGAGAATTTAAGATAAAATGGAGCTGTTTTGAATGATACTTTATACTCAGAATTATTGTGTTTGATATTTATCACCAGCTACATGTGATAACTTGTGGGGTTTGGATTTTTTAAATGGAATTCCAGACATAGGTTTCAGCTTTTAAAATTATCTCCCCTGGTGATCATAATGATGGAATAAAAACTCCACGATCTTACCTTTCTATTTAGAAAGACTAAAAGATCCATACCTGCCTTTGAACACACAAAGTCAGTCATTCCCTTCTTAAAATTTGAGCTAATGCATGCAGTAACGTGCTCTGGGGACAAGCCTGGCTTTTTACAGCTTGGAGCAGGATCAGCCCTACCAAGATCTTACTTTCCTTTAAAATCCATTACTTTTTTTTTGTCTGTTTGAGTATTGGTGGTATTATCCCAGGAAAGTGAAACAAAGTGGCCTAATTCCTCTTACTGGATGATGGATTTCTCTTTTTGCAGTCAGATAAAAATGATTCCCTGGGGTGAGGAAGCAGCAGAGTGAACGGGACTGTATTATTGAGGAAAGTATTCTCTTAGGCTAGGCTTTGCCATTTATGGGAGAAATAGCCAAGCAGCCTTTTTTTTTTGTACCTGACAGTTGCATCAATGGGCAAATCTATTTGATTTCACATGCTGCACATCAGGAGTGCATAATGAAACTCATCTTGGCATGTTTATTTCCTACTTTCATTCAGGTTAGGTTCTCATGTGTTACTTAGCGGTATAAAATCCCAAGAGGCTGCTTACTGCATGAAATTCAGTTCACTGCAATTTATGCTTTCTTTTAAGAGTAAAATTTTGGATAAGTAAGCCTAACAATTTACTGATAACAGTGTAAAAAATGATGAAAGTTCCATTTACTCTGTTGGGCTAACACTTTGAACATTTGCTATACAACAGGTGCAAAGCAATAGTGCCTTTTTAATTCCTCTCTCACTTCATTGTGGTGTTGAGCTGAAGAAGTGCTGTTTGTCTGTGTACTGGAACATATATCTTCCTGCTGTCACTGACCTTCTTCCCTCTTAAGCTTGATTATAAATTTACCTGAATGTACAGCAGTTAGATCTGGCTTGATCTGTGGCACATAAATGTTGATGTGAGTTTGTGGGAGTCTGGAGATGAAGCTGGTGACAGCACAGGGGAGCTGCTGCCAACCAGAGCTCCTTACAAAGCAGCGTGGAGGCCTTGTGTACTTTCACTGGGAACTCTACATATTGCACTTAAGGGAAAAACCTGTGCTTTTGGCAAGATTACGAGTTGGCATGGTTTCTGTGCTCTCCTCCCACTGTGTTCAATTGCCCTTCAAGGCAAAGAATTAAAAAAAAATTACCTCAGTTAAAGTGATGTGATCTGTGACTGCTGCTTGCACAGCATGCGTTTGTGTTTTGAGAGGCAAGCCAATGGTATCTCCACTGCTTCTGCACCACTGTGATCTTGATCTGCTTCTTGCTTGTCCAGGTGATTTTTAGTGTACCTTTACTTTTTTTGGCACCTGTACTAAATTGCATGTGCTCTAAGTATTGCAAAAATGTGTAGAATTTGTAACAGTCCTCACTCAACACATTTTTGTCCAGTTGCTCTACCACAACATTCCATAATTTCAGTTTAGCCCTAAGAAAATGCTTGTCCTAATAAATTCTGGCCCCAATCCCTTTAAACTGTTAAGAAGAGAAATGAGTAGAGTACTGAGCAGAGCATAGTGAAGCTGATGCTGTCAATGAGAGCTCGAAGGCCACAGAGTTGTTAGGCAGTCCTTTGGTTGAGGCACCTCTCCTGGTTCTGTTTGAAATCTGATTTTTTTGTGTTCACGGTGATGCCAACATGTATCCAAAGATGAAAGGTATTTTATCTGGTAGCCAGGGCATTTTGTGTTTAACTCCATCAATGAGGAGTTTGTGGTGCAAAAAGTAAACCTTAGAGAGAGCTTGTGCCCTGGAGGGCAGGCACCATGCTCTATGCCAGCTGTGGTTTCTATTCCATGTTATTCTTGGTGCAGCAGAGAATATTTGAATGATCAGTGGAAACTACCTGGACTTGCTGTTGTCATGACGTACTGTAGTACACATTATAAATGTATAGCTAACCAGATTATTTCATATATATGTTTGGGATGGCTGCTTGCAAGAGAAAGGATGACAAGTATTTTGATTTTTATTTTTATGATGCTGAAACTTTTACTGAGCGTGACTAATTGCTGTTCTGTAGAATCTCTTTTACTTGTCACAAAACCTCCATGGCTCTCTCCTTTTGTTTTATGTGCTTTCTTGCAAGTGCCATAGGCTTCAGATGGCCTGAAGAGCTTGCCATGATTTTTTCTGTCCCTTTTTAGTCATTCTCCTATCTTTACTCCATACCAGTGTGCTCCCTATATGTTTCACATGTGACAGTCCATCTCATAGGTAATATGTTCTTCAGGTTTTAGCTAATTTATTTCGACTGCATACTTAAGAATTTCCCTGGTTCATGATGCCTTAGTGATCTAAAGTTTCTGAACCTTTTATTTATTGCAAATTGTGTGAAATCAGTGTTCATCTACAAATGAAGCTCTCTTCTGAGGATAGCAGATGTCTGGAAAAGGAATACATATGCATGGGTTATGAAAAGGCTCTACTACAGCTTCCCACTTTTTCTTCTTTTTTTCCACCCTCATTTTTTTAAACTGATGTACCTACTGTAATTTTGTAGGCTGCTTTTTACTATACATTTAAAAATCATTAAATGGGTTTGTAAATAGATGCTTTAAAAACAATCTCTGCCATTGAAAATCTTTCATAAAACAGTAACATCGAGTTGAACTAGACACAAAACTAATGATAATTAGATGTTTAACTAAAATGCAAAGTGGTGAAGTTATTAAAGTACTGTAAGTGCTAAAATAAGTTACTAAAATTCATACTAGAAGGTAAATAATTGACTAAGTTCATCACTTACTGAGTGAATTTCTCAGTTTAAAAGAAGTATTGGGAGATTTTTCATCTATGGTTGTATGTGTAACATTACACTATACATGTTGTGCTTCAACCCACCAAGTAGCTTACAGAGGTCACTCAGCATAATTGTCTCTTGTGGCAGGGGATGAAACTGAGGAATGAAAATATATTGTTACTCACCCAGGACTGCTCAGGAAAATGTGGTAGAAAACCTAGAGGAGAGCATAGTTATATTGGATCCAAGTGCTAAAAGTTATTGGATAGTAATTTACTGGCACTGACACATATATGCCTGATTGGAATGACAGAGCAAACACTAAAGTAATTTGCCAACTAAATGCCATTATGCACCAATGTATTTTCCAGTTAGAGCTGGAACAGCATCTCTCAAAAGCTTCCCTATAACTGTTGGTGTGCAGACTTATAAGAGGCCACTTATAAGTGATTCCATTACGTCTGTCTTCAAATTCTCTCTATGTGAAAATCAGTTCTTTATGTTTACATGAGTGGGGCCCAAAGAAATGCAAGGCCTGGTGCTGGGCATCCCCCTCTCTGCTGCCAGCCCCAAGTGATTTGCTTTCAGCAGGCATGGGCCAAGTGCAGCCCTTGTGCTTGGGTGAGCAACTGATTAGTTTGCACTGAATGATAAAGGCTGGTTGGTGTAGGAATGGAGGTAAATGCTCTGATGCTGTTCACCTGCTTCTGTTCAAGTGAGGGCTGCCACTTGAAGCAGTGATCCTGTAAATCCTGCAAAAAACAGTATTCCTGAGTTCCGGTGACAACAGTAATTAATAATTTCAATCCTTCAGCTCCCAGAACTCTCAGATCTACTGTTTTTCAGCCCTAATAAGTGTCATCATTATGAAGTATCTTTAATCCACTTGGTTCTTGTAAAACAAAGTAACTTCTGTTTAGGATGGAGGTTAAAAGATGGTGGCGATCAAAAAGAGAAATCCAGGGGCATCTTAGTTCCTTGAGTTTTTTGCACCATAGTCCTTTACAGTCCTTTGACAGGACTGTAAGTGTTTTTTGTAAACTACAAACTTAAGTCCTTTTCAGTAAGATAAATATAAACCATGTTTACACTGAACTGTCTTTTATGATAGTGATTAAAAGAAGTGTTATCCTCAATGTGGAATTAGCTACTTGTAGGTAGAATAATCAGGAATAACTACACATACAGTCAATTCGCCTCTGTCAGACCCTGGTTTCCTAAGTCCACCATGGTTTGTTTGGAGTTTTGGATGTCTGTTTCTTACCTCAATATCACTACAGAGTAGACCTCCAGGTTTGATCATCAGACTTCGAGATTTTTGTGCAAATGAATATTTAACAATTGAGAGTTACTTTTCATCACAAAAGTGAGTTCCATTGAAATGTGTACCACAAATAAGAGCATTATCTCAATACCATCTACTGGTTTTTCTTTGCAGTAATGTTCCCACACTTAGCACTTTCTTGAGTTAAGAACTCAGCCTAAAGTATGTGAATATATACACCTGTATCTATTAATTGATGATATTTATTAATTTTTATTATAATTTTTATAGATATTTATATTCTCTTTACAGAAAATAAGATGGAAAAAAGGGTTTTAATGACTGGATAGTAAATGAGAATAAGGCTGATGTTTTATCCTGGAAGTTATAGATTGATACATTTGAGATATATAATACTAAAAGGAAGAATGAAATCCCAGAGGAACACTACTTGAGATGAGTTCAATCATTTTGATAGTATTAAGAGTTGCCATGATGTCTATCAAGATGATGGCAGGTACTGATGACAATGTGTCAGTGATAACTAAATAGCACAGCCCACCTACTGTGTTTAATTGTGAATTATTCTAATTGAGTTCCATACTATTGCTGTTTCTGCAATTTTTTATTCTTAATGAATTGATGGAATGGAGAATTTTGGATTAAGACCAACATAATCTACAGAATACTATGTGCTATTTGCCTTGGTCTCTGGCTAGAGAATCCACACCCCTATTTCCCTAGAACCATCTTGATCTTTTTGCTGTCACATTCTGCATTGCACTCTCTGAACACAACATCTGTCCTGTTCTTTATCTGGAAAATGACCTCACTTTTTTAAAGTTCCTCCTGTACTATTACTTCTATTGTAAAATAATAAAGTTATCCAGATGTCAACTTATGTATATGTATGTGATGGGTAGGGTGTTTTATTGACAGAGAAATGAAATACTATACAAATACGTGATCTGCATGTCTGTCATCAGTCTTTCTACTTCTGCTTTCATGATGGTTTATTCTCCTATCTGTGCATGACACATGAACTTACTTATGGCAAGGCTTATCTTTTTATGATGCCAGAAGTCTTGTTAAATCTAAACAAAACTATATGTAAGGCAATTATAAGGAGAAATCCAGATAATCCAGTAGGCTTAAACTAATAATTACCTTTCAACAGTGACTAGCAGCCTGAGGCTTGAACTGGTGCCAGTCTGAAGCATTATGAATAGTTGGAAGGTGATGAGTAAACTATCTTTTGATAACCAGGCTTTCTTAAGTTGCTTGGAGTCGTTAAGCAATGCTTTGTACAAAGCTAATGAGGTTCTGGCAGTTGCAAAAGAACAATCAGAAGAAACAAGACTGTAGCCATCCTGTCACTGAAGTTATCTAACTACATAAATTAAAAGCCTGAGGGAGAAGATTAATTTACGCTCAGTAGGTGTCTGTATCATCTTGCTTAGAAAAATGAATACATCTTCTAAGGCTCAGTACAACTGGGAGTTGCCTCCATAGCTATGGGAGTGTGAAAGCTCCAGTGTTTCCTTGGACTTCATGGTTGTAAAGGCTAATTTTGCTTTTACAGAAAGAAATTGCAATAATAACAACAATAGTATTTTTGGAAACTGCGTTATGCCTTTCTGGTCATCTGTCTATGCCACCGCTTGTCATGGCTGGGGAAGTTTCAGAGTATGAGTTTGCTCTGTTTGAGGGTAGTCTGTACCACTTTTTATCTTTCATTTAGTTTTTGTAAGATTTAAATTGGGTAAACTGAGCCACCTGGATTTTTTTCAAGGCCTTGACTGTAGTTTGCATATGGTGAAATTTTTAACGCCAGAAGTGAAACAAGCCAAATAGATTTGAAACTAGACTGACCTGTTGTGAAGTATCATCCCTCGGACCACAAACCTCTTTTAATTTTATAAATGAGAGTCATAATCTCACAGTAGCCTGGGCCATGAAGTCAAGAATGTACTGTAGAAACAGTCCTGCCCTAATGGGAAATGGCCAGAATGACCTAAAAATTATTTCCCATCTCAAGCTTCCATAGCTTGTTGAAGGTGATAATTGTGGGTGTGATGCAGAAAGAAGGAGGCAACTGGTATAAATATGGTTATATTGCAAGTGGGGTGACTGTTGAAAATCATATGCTTTTTCCTTTGAACAACTCGATCAAATATAGGACAGATAATATGAAACCGTATTTTACAATGTGATACTTCTTAACAAAGCTTTGATTTAGTGCTGTGATAGAAAGGAAACAGACTGACTCACAGAGAACTGAGATAATTTTTTGGATTGCATCTGAGTGTGAAAATATAAAGTTGACATTATGGAAGCTATGAAGTGTTTCTTACAGTGCTATAAATGAAACGCTGGCATTGGCAAGAAAAAATTTAATAAATACATGATGGAAGACAAGTTATATTATGAGAAATGCAGTTTCTGTACTTTAATTTTGATTTTTCTTTTTCTTCCCTCTTCCAGGGTAAATGGAAAGCTGGTAGCATTGAAGGTGATTAGATTACAAGAAGAGGAAGGCACCCCATTTACCGCTATCAGGGAAGGTATGTTCTCACATTTAGTGATTATACATGGATTTTTTTTTTTGTAAGTACATTGAAGTCCTTATTTCTGTGCCATGCTGTAGTGAACAGGTTGAGAATTCAAATTATATGGTTATGTTCTCTGTAGGAAGAAACTTTGGTGCTTCAAAAACAAAACCTCTGGTGTAGGAGTTCTTGTTAAAGATGGCAGCTCTGCCTCTGCTTTTGCTCCTTTTAGATTTACTATACAAATGAGTACTCAAGAACATGGTGGGTGTGAGGAGTCAGTCTGGAAGATGAGGCAAGTGTGTAAGTTATGCTTCTTGCCTGCAGACAGCACTTAAGATGAAGGTTGATGTAATTTTTATATGCTTGTAGAAAGAAGTCACTAAAAAAATGTTTCTTTACAAAGATAATCAGAAGATCAGGGAGCAAAAATGCAGGCATCTTAGAAGCTGTGTGCAGTTTGGGACTAGCTTGTGTTTGTTTTTTTTTTCCCCATGGACTCTAACTTGGATGGCTTGAGAATGATTCTTAGCTAGCACTCGCAGTGGTGCCTGTCATGCTTTCTGCTCTGCTCCTTTATCCTTCCTTGTCAGGCTCTCATGGTCCCTAGGGATGGCTGTTTTTCTGAGCCTGCCTATTTTGAGCTCCTTCGCAGAAACTGCTGATGTGCATTTTTTGTATAGGCCTCCTTTCATAGAAGGTACTAAAAATGAGCTTTGGTAGAGGAATACCATTACAACTAAACAACTTACCATCACACCACCGATTCAGGCTCAGTTGAAGTTGGTAGTGAACTAAAGAGATGAATTGCGGCTTTTTTTTTTTTTTTTTTTTTTTTTTTTTTCTCTTGGTATAATTCCCGAAGTGGGAATAGCCAGGGGGGTTCCAGCAGCCTCCGTGCACGTCATGGCCCTGCTGAGGAGCTGTGCAGCTTTGTGGCCATCGCAGCTGCAGTCGCAGCAGCTGCCCCTCCCTTGTCCCTCACTTGTACTTAGGTCCCTGCAGACATCCAAATGCTGTATATCTGTCTGTACATTGAGCCTGTTTGGGCATGGACTGGGAAAAAAAAATCCATGTTGCTCATGACTGACACCCTGAAGTTAGAAACCTTTAAGTACTGGGGTTTTCAGCCTCAAGGTTGTACATTTTAAAGGGGGCTTTTTCACAAAGGAGGGAAAACCATGGGTGGCCATTTTCAGAGAATCATAGAATGTCTAGGATTGGAAGGGACCTTGATGATTGTCTAGTTCCAATCCCTCTGCATGGGCAGGGACACCTCCCACTAGACCAGGTTCCTCAAGGCCCCATCCAACCTGCCCTGGAACACTTCCAGGGAGCAGCTACAACTTCCTTGGGCAACCTGTGCCAGTGTCTCACCACCCTCAGATTAAAGATTTTCTTCCTAATGTCTACCTAAATCCCCCCTCTTTAAGTCTGAAACTACTTCTCCTTGTCCTCTAACTACACACCCATGTAAAAAGCCCTGCCCCAGCTTTTTTTAGGTATTGGAAGGTTGCTATAAGGTGACCTTGAAGGCTCCTTTTCTCCAGGCTGAACAACCCCAACTTCTTTTGCCTGTCTTCATAGGGGAGGTGCTCCAACCCTCTGATCATTTTAGTGGCTCAATGATGATTTTATGAAGGTTTTTCAGCAGTGCTTCTATACTGCTTTGTTTGAGTGATAATTATTGAACTATCCAACACATTTATTTGCAGTGCTATATATTTTATCCGTGATCTGTCTGTCCCTGCAACTGTGCTGTGATAGTGAAGTGTGCAGAGTGTTTTGAGCACAGCTTTCAGTATTACTACATTTCAATATATTTCAATACTATTATATTTCAGTATTTGGAATGATGAGTTCAAGGCATAACAGTCTATGTTTCAAATGGTTATTGTTCTCTAGGTTTTGAGTTGATATGAGTGACTTAATAAGAAAATAGGAGATACAGCTTTTTTGCATCTTTATAGTGGCACTTAAAAGGTTTATTAATGTGTGCTTGGTCTAAATCAAAGTTTATAGCATTATAACTGTCAAATATCGTCTGATGTGTTTTTCTTCATAAATAGCTAATTTTGTGAGTTCAGTATAAATAAGTATTCATTAGGAGCAAGAACAGAGATTTTTCCACTTGATTTTTTATTTAAATTATAAAGGCACATTTGCATGAAGATACTTTTCACTCTGTCATTGGAGTTTGCCTTTTAGCTGTGACTACAGCACTGTGGTTGAAGCCAGTTAAAATTCTGGTACTTAAATATTAGTAGAACAAAACATTTGTCTAGAAAAGCTCTTAAGGTTATTAATTCATATTTATTTTCTTAAGTAAGCAGTGCCTCACTGATTCTGAGAGGGCTATATGCATTTGTTGTATTTCTAAGTACTCATCTAGGCTGGGATTAGATCCAATGAGTATTAAGCTAATGAGAGGGCTTTTTCTCAGCTTGTGTTGACTATTGGTTAGGAGGGGTCAAACTTGGCTTACAGGTTGTTCATGGGTTGTTTGTTTGTTTATTTTGTACGTGTAATCCTGTCTCCTGGGTAGTGGAACTTTACTCAGATCTGTAGGAGTCATTAGTAGAAATAGTCCTACGTGTTTTATGCCTGTAAGAAGTCAGATGTGCATCGTGTGTAAGAAAGGAAGGGGAAAATTCTGTATCTAGTTAGGCATTGGCTTTTCTGTTTTTTTTGTTTTTTTCAGAAACAAACATCAACACTAGGAAAAAAGGAAGGCTGTTCTATAACTGTTAGCTTTCAGAAGGTGGTCCCAGTGAATTGTTGTGCCACACCCCTATTATTTGCCAGTAGCACTACAGCTGTGGGCTTCATTTGCAGGACCTGAGAAAGCTGTTGCTTTCCTCTTGGCAGCATGTAATCCCAGTTGGACATGCTGGGTTCTGTAATGCAGCTGTGACTGATCTTAGATACATGGGTGGGAAAGAAAAAAAAGAAACAAAGAAAAAAAAAATGCTTGTGTATGCTCGTGAAGTTATCTGATAAGCCTGAGACAGAAAAAAGAATGGAACACTGTGTTAAACAGATTTTTCTTGATCTCTGCTGGCTGACTGAGGGTTCCAGCCATATAATTTAGACTGGGACAGTCATAACAAGTGCAAATACCACTGAACATGAGATCAACTTCTAATTTCAGTTATCTGAGGAGCAGTGTTTCCCTAATAAAAAAATTTAAGCATGGTACCATGGTGTCATGAGCCAGGGGTCTGTTGGAGGATTTTTTACAAAGTCTTTCATAATGGAGAAACCAGACAGGTTTTTACCTTTACATATTCCTTACTTTCTAATTTTCCATTAATGCAAGGCAAATTCATGCAGAAGTCTAGTTATTTGTAAATGAAGACTACTGTGGGTTGTTTAATATTTCCCATGGCTATTTCTGTATAGAGAAATAGAGAAAATAGAATTCCTTCACAGTGCTCCTGATAGGGATGCTGTGTGATATTTATTAGGGGGAACTTACCGGCTGAAATCTTAAGCAGTGGTCAATGCTGAGGGAATTTTCTTACTTATGTACAGGGAAACGTATTGTTCCAGTTGTGACAGCAGCAGAATGAAGCTCAAAAAAAAAAAGTTACAAATAAAAAAGACGAAGAGAAGTAGGAAAATGCAGAATATGAATATGAAGTATGTGACTGCAGAAAAAAGTACTAAATTGGTTGAAAGAAAATGGAGGGAAAAGTAAAAGAAAATCCCCCAGGATTTTTGCATAAGAACTGCAGAAAGACTGCATAAGAAAAATCATAGTTTTAATGACTGAGAGAGGTTCAGGTGAAACTTCAAGTAAAACTTATAAAAGAATTCTGCTTTTTCAGCAGATATGGGTTTGTGTCTTCTACTGGTTTGACTGGAAGTAGGTGAATGTGGATTATTTATCAGTGCAGCTCAGCTCCCTACTGGATTTCTAGAACAGAATTTGGAAGTGGCCTGTGCTAAATGTTTTTTCAACTTGTTCTGAATCAGTTGTACCAACTCATTGATGCTCTCCTTTAGTGGCATGCAGTTTCCATGATCTTTTACTCTGAGTTCCACTCTCTTACTCTGGAATAATCTAATTTATCTTTGAAGAGACTGAGGAAATGGAAAAAAAAAAAAGGAAAAAAACCAAACAAACTTCAATTGATGGGATGCATATACCTGAGTGGATTAAACCTGTGTGAATTTCTGATCACATATTTGAGTGGTGTCTGCCACCATATTGCTGTTGTACTCTACATGTGCTTGCAACTGTGATATCTGAGACAGTATGGAGTCTGAAAGTAATTTAACCACTTACTTTCTCATGTAAAGGGAATTCAGTAAAATATAGATTAGCTAATTATTTATTTTCTATGTCAGTGTAGTCGTGGTTTATTCTTTTACTGTAAATCTCATTATAAGCTGTTCAGAGATGTTTCAGCATCAGACTTGAAGTGTTATTAAATCCACTGCAGCCAGCAGAAAAATTCACTGACCTGAGCTTTTATCTCAGATATTTTGTTCCCCTTATTTCCTGTAATATCATATGTTCATCTAGGCTAAATTCTGAACTGGGCAGTAGATTCTAGTGCTGGAAACAGCTTGATTTATGGTTCTGTAGTTATCTTATTTGATTTCTGAGTAGTAATATTTCTTATATTCAATATAGCAAAGATGTGCCTGTTGGGTATGCTTTAACACTAGCATCCCTTGGCTTTATTGCTACCTTTCTTTCTTGGGCAGTAAAATTACTTTCTTCCCATTTTAATAGTGAAAACTGTTTTGCATTTTGTTTTAATTTTCCACCCTTGGAAATATTGCCACTCCTTTGCTTTGATTGATTTGTTTTACTATTAGTAATAAAACTCAGTTCTAGTGTTTAGTGGGTAATGTTTAATTTCCCATAGACTTAGGATGATATTTCAAAATATCATCCACAACTGGCATATTTTCTATGCATTTTTGTACTTTGTTATTTAAATGCCACAATTAGAATCGTAGAATTGTTCAGGTTGGAAGAGACTTTTGAGACCCTTAAGACCCTTAAGAAAATGAGCCCAACCATTAACCCAGCACACTGCCAAATTGACCACTTTGTCCCTAAGCACCACACGTCTTTAAAGTACTTCCAGGGCTGGTGATTGAACTACTTCACTTGGGCAGCCTGTTCCAGTGCCTGACAACCCCTTCAGTGAAGAAATTTTTCCTAATATCCAGTCTAAACCTCCCCTGGTGCAACTTGAGACCATCACTTGCTGTTTAGGAATTCTGACTGACACCCACTTTGCTACAGCTTTCTTTCAGGTAGTTGATAGCAATAAGGTCTCCCCTCAGCCTTCTCCAGTCTTAACAACCCCAGTTCCTTCAGATGCTCCTCATAAGACGTGGGCTCTAGACCCTTCACCAGCTTCATTGCCCTTCTGTGGGACACATTCCACACCACGATGTCTTTCTTATAGTGAGGGGCCCAGAACTGAACACGGGGTTCAAGGTGTGGTCTCACCAGTGCTGAGTACAGAGGAATAATCACTTCCCTAGTTCTGCTGGCAACACTGTTTCTGATTAGGTAACTTAGTTTATTTCTCTCTTTTTATTCATTTTTTATTTAGTCCTGTAGTTAATACATATATTTGTACCTATCTGTGTTTCAAAGTGTCCAGGTCAAGACTCTCTCTACGTATTCTCTTAGACAGTTGCCCCAATACTAATTTTTCAGCTGCTACCTTAATGCTGCTTATGGATAGCAGTGTGGAGAAATAGCCCATGAATGCTTTGGAATCAGCCAGTGGTCTTGCATTATAAAATTACAAAGAACACAGCCTTTGCTTAAGTAATTTCTTTGACTTAAATTTTTAAAAAGCAGTTCAGCATAGACACTGAATAAGTTTCTTTTGTGACTCGTGGTAGAAAACGTAATGAATTTGAGTGCCAGTATAGAGCAGGGAGGAGAGATGATTAATTCTTGGCCGCAAAACATCTTCAAAAGTCTTCAGAGTTTCAGGCCACTTCTATCTATATCTCTCTGTGGTAGAAGAAAAGAAACAAAAATTTAAAAAGGTTCTTTAAGAAAGAAATACGATTCTGCCTTTATGCCCCAGATTGGACAGACTGTCTGAGGTTAAGAGGTTTTCTAAGGCCTCTCTTTTTGAAGCTGTTGGGCTGGAGGAGATGAATCTTCAGAAAACTTTCATGTGGGGAAAACTGGAGTAACTGCTATGAGAAAAGTACAAGGAGTATCAGCAGTTTGCCAAGACAGAGCTGCTACTGAAGTGAATGTGTAATGTATTGCTTAGAGTTCCTAATGGATGCACAGTGGAAAATTCTTCTTTGTAGTAACAATACTGCAAGTGATGTAAAGCCATTCTGCTTCTGTGTTATCCAAGAAAAATAGTACAGTCTGTACCCACAATGTCAAAGGCAGGGCTACAGAAAATGATATTTTTACTCAGTAGATAAAATTCTTGTTACCTCATATTGAATTATTACCTGAGCTATGGCACCCACTTCCCAGCTGAGTGATTTTTGACTGATATATAGCATAATGATCTTTATAACTTTAAGTCAACAAATGACCTCATGGCACTAGTTAGATGACTCATGGTGATAAGCCTCCTATTTATTGCATTCAAATAGGTCTGGAAGGTTGTAGGTCTGGAAGGTTGTATGCTGTAGGTTGAGGGCACAGTGAAACAATATCTCCCTTTTTTTTTTAAGAGTCATTGTTGGCTGATCTATTGGTAGAAGGTAAAACTGCCATGGGTATCCTGTCTTTGCCAGTAAACAGTAAGTTGGTTTTTTTGAAAGTTAAACAATCCTTTTACAAAACAAAAAACCCTCTGCATTCTTCCTTTTATGCAGGATTTTTTTTCTTTAATTTATTTAATTTTTATTTAATTTTTACTTTATTTATTTACTTATTTTAATTAAGGAAGCTTGGCAGATGCTTTCTTCCAAATAATAGGAGTTTGGAGGACTTTCACATTTCCTTCACAAAGCCCAGTCAAGAAATTTAAACTTCCATAACTGAAATGCCTAAAAGCTTCATATACGTCTGGCTCAACAAGCCCCAGGGAACTTTGAGATATTACATTTAAGATTATGAAGATGAAACTACTCTTAGCATTCATGTCACATGAGTTATTATAGGGAGTTTGTGTCTTTATGGTTTTAGAGTCTGAGAATAAGTTCACTCTCCCAAAAGCCACATGGCTTTGGAACATTTAAGTGAAAAAAAGGTATGGACAGTAGCCTGGCTATAGCTTGGGGAACATTTTCCTACAGAGTTGGCAGAGCTGGTGCCTACTGCAGGCTAAATAGCTACAGCTCAATTAACTGTAAAGTCCCTGCAAAGCTCACACAGCTTGTAGTCATAACAGCTTTGTTTTTCAGTGTTGTTAAAAATAACACACAAACAGAGAACCTCTGGGACACTTGGATATTTAAGGTCAAGCTATATTCAAAAGTAAAGAAACACCAACAATTTTAATTTCTCTGTCTAGTTTCTTTCTGTTATGGGCACAGAATGACAGAATAGTTTGGATTGGAAAGGACCTTTGAAGGTCATCTAGTCTAACCACCATGCAGATGAGCAGGGACATCTTCAACTGGATCAGGTTACTTAAAGCCCCATACAACCTGACTTCAAATGTTTTCAGGGATGGGGCTTCTACCACCTTGAGCAGCCTATGCCAATGTTTCACCATCCTTCTAGCATATTTCTTCCTTAAATCTGATCTGAGTCTATGTCATCAGGGCTGTGGCCACACCAATGGCTATTGATTGTCCTTACCAGCAACATTTGGGACATCAACACCAGATCAGGCTGGCCAGGAGCTTGAGCTTATGTCCAGCTCCTGGACTGAAGTGTTGAGGGTGTGCAGGGATGGGTACGGTGATTAAGGTCCATTGTTGAGTTCATAACCTTGAAACGTCTCATATGGAGGATGCTAACATAAGCAGGGATTATTAAGAGAGATGCAGTCTCTGCAGATCTGACTTTACATGCCTGTCCATCAGAATCATAGAATCATTTAGGTTAGAAAAGACTCTTAAGATCAAGTCCAAGTCTTGGTCTATCAAGTCTATCATGTGTTAGAAGGCCATATGGAAATGATCATGTCCCTTGAGTATGCAGAACCACCTGATTTTTGCACTCCAGTAAAACAGTTACTTCCCAAGTGCTATGTAAATCCTCATAGTTTGGATTATTCTTTACACTTCAACAACTTTAAGAGTCCAGCTTTGACATATCTATTCTTTCACTGTGCCCACTTGAAAACAAACTGTGTAGAGACACAAAAGTCTGGTCCTGACATGCTCTTCCGCTTGTACAGTAAAAAGAAGCTTTAGTTCTTGAAAAGGAAACTTTGGAAAAATCTGTCACCTGCTAGGGCTTGTCCCAGGTCTCTCATAGATAAAGATTGCCTTAAACTGGAGGGTTAGTAAAATCTTTTAATCCATTCAGATTTAGTTATGAAGTACCTGCTTTTTCTAGCCAGGTAAAAGATCACTCTTTGAATCTCGTTACATTCCTTTGTTAGTGCTCTTCATGGTGTACTTTCATAATGTGTAGAAAACCATTTCCTTTTATCAGGTTTTGATTTCCTCATCTTTTATTTATGCTGATTGTGGCACTGAAGTGTCTTTGCTATGGCTCAAGGAGCTAGTGATGCGTATATATACCCACAGGCCAAAATGTGGTCCTGCCCAAGGGAGCTTACTCATTACTCCAGCTGTCCCCTTCAGCTCTCCTATCCATTGAGAAGACCATTAGCTTTAATCAGAGTTTTTGGCTGCATGAGGAATTACCACTAATATCAAAAGTCAGAGAGACAGAGAACTTTGAAGTTGACTCAATGTAAATAAGAGGATACTGATCTGCCCAGTCCAGTCTGTATGATCTTGAGCTTGCATGAGCTCAATGAACTCCAGTAGCATTTGGTAAAGACTCTTAGAGGTCACAGAGGATGGGACAGGATAAATGAAATACAATATTTGCCTTCATGGAGAACAAACATCCAAGCAAAGCAATTCTTTCCAGGCCAGGGTTATTGATATTAAAACCACAGCAGTTAAGCTTTACCCAAACTGTATGCTTCTTCAAGATAAAAGGGGAATTAAAAATTTAAGACATGTTGTACTTAAAAACCACAGTGCATCTGGAAAAGGATGTTTCTGGGATCTTTCTTATGAAATTCAGTCAACTTTCAAAATTTTCAATACTTTTGGATGTTACTTATTATTATATACACTGCCATGTTGTAGGAAAGTGTATATTCATTCTTACTGAACATTAATAATAACAATAACAACCACAACCATTTCTGGAATCTTGATGACAACATCTTTTGACAGCTCACATTTTCAACTATGTATTTCATTTGTGTTTTCTTCTGCATATTCATTTGTGTGTGCATTTGCATGTATCTGAAAGAAGCATGTTAGATCCTCACTGATGTGGAGCTTCGAAGCAGCAGGAGCTTTCTTCTTTATTCTGCTTTCCCTCCTGCTGTTCTCCCCAGCCCTGACTGCTTTTTTTTTTTTTTACTGACAGTATTCATTTGCCTTGCTCTGAAAGTGTTGGACTGACTGCTGAAAGCAGTGAACTGAATTTCTGGTCATCTCAAATGAACTCAGGAGAGCTGATAGTTTTTGCATGTCAGATACAGGGCAAGTGGATATTGTGATGTTACTATATCTTGCTTTTGAGTGTGTCCAAATCGAGCTGTGCTTCTGCCTCACTTCTTTTGGTGGACCAAACGAAAGCTTCTGTCTGTGTTGGGTGCTCAGAAATGGTAGAGAATGATAAAGTGTGTCCTGCTTGTTTCATTGTTCCTTGCTATTCACAGTGTGATCATAGCCTTTTAGTCTTTCATCTTCTTTCATCTCCTTTTTTCTTTTATTTTTTTTTTCCTTTTTATTGTCTATCAGATTAGTGGTTCTCACAAATATAAAACCTTCTGGAGAGCTGGGACAACATAAAAGCAACATAATTGATGGTGCTTTCCCTTGAGAATCGTGATATAAATTTTAAAGTCTGTAATGATCCCATCATATGGGAAAAGTGTCATGCTTTTCTGAAAAGTACAAATGAAAATTCCAAATTATCCAGCTTCATAGAACTATGTCTGTTCCATAGAATATTCTGTCCCTTCTGTTCTCTTCCTGTTCCCACTCCAATATTTTATCTGTAGCCTGCTGAGATGGAACACGGCTCTATCAATTCAATCTTCATTCAGTACTTCTGATGTGCAAGCTGTGACCTTCTTCTGGCTTTTGTTCTTGGGCACAGTTCAAGCAAGAAAAGAATGGGGTGACACTTTGAGGATTTTTTGATTTTAATTTTTTTTTAATACAATTTTAACATCAGGAAAACTTTCCTCATCCTTGTTATCAGTTAGCTTAATGGTAGATCTTTCATACTTTGCCCTACTTCCACTGAAGGTATATGTGGATCTTCAGTATTTACATGGAAGGTGTTGGATAAGGGACCTCATGCTAGTTCCAATGCAGAAAGTTACATATTCATTAGTTTCAGGATGCCACTGAACCCTTCTCACTAGGGCATATGCTTTGAGTTTTCTCTGACCTGAATTTCAGGGCTCTCTGACTTGGCTTTTGGCTCTGCTGGGGCCTTCTGCTCTGAGCAGTTTTCTTTTGCTCAAAAAATGCTTCTTCTTCCCTATATAATGTAGGAAGAGATTTATCTGGTCTACTGCTCTCCCTGTCCTTCATAATATGACAGGATGGATAGAAAAAAAGATGGTAGTTACATAATATTGAGAATAAAAGGAAGGTAATAACCCTTTCTTCATAAATAACTGTAATCCGTAACTTGTCATACAGAACCTTTGCGCAACCCTTGTGGATTTCTTTTTTTTGAGTGGAAGTTGGTGAGGGTCAGTCTTTTTTATGCTGTATGCACATTTAATCTTTTAATTAAAACCAGCACATACTACCATCGTAAAATGTACAGCAAAGTTAACCTTGCTCCATGTAGAATTAGTTTTTACCCTGTGATCATATTCCAGTTGGAGTGGATTGAATTAGTGATACAGATACTTCTTGGTATGAATGGGGATGCTAGTAAGTGATGGCATCTCAGCTTGAATTGCTTAGAGACCCTAACAGAAATGCCTTCCAAGTGCCAGTGCCTTCCACGGCCACCTGGTTAAAAAAAACCTTTTATATCATTTGAGGTTAAGGCAATGAAATACCTCCTTAACCTTGCCAATTTTTCAGATTGTTTTTTCTTTGTTATGTCTCCATTTTGTGAATGGAGTAATCTTAGCAACAGTTCCATTTAGCCTTGTGATTAAATCTGCACAGAGACATTTATCTTTGTTGAGACCTCCAAGTGCTTTATGTGTCTTTTTCCACTTCTGTGTCCTGGACTTGGAAAAGAGCAAGGTGGCAACTCTGTGTGGGAACCCATTGAGTCTTCTCCTTAGTCTTTTGTGCCTGTTGAACAAGTGACTGTTTTATCTATCTCAGCAGAACTGGTTTCATCTTTGGGTAAATGTAAAATAAGTACATGTGAATGTTGCCTGGATTCATGGTGTTAAATCTCTCCCCCCTTGAAGAAAATTCATCACAGCACACATGGAAAGAAGTGTATGGGCATGTACATATATTGTGTGTGTGTCTCTTGTATGTCTTAAAGACTTGGAAAACATGGAAAGCCCATAACTCTGTCCTCCAAACAACCAAATCCTTTGTGAAGAGCCATGTACTGGATTTGAACCACCCTGAGAATATGTTGTGAGTTGGATGTGTAACCATACCTGGATAATGATAAAATGCTTCCCACAGAAGATGTCCATTTTTGTCAGAACTTGTGTCTGAGACATATGGCCATCATCTTGTGGCTTACTAGAGTCATCATTCACAAACACACCATGACAATAGTTTTGTTTTGTTTTTTTTTAATACAGAAGGTTCATGAATGACTGAAGTTCTCCTGGTGTGTGTAATTTATTTAGAAATATGGTATGAAACAGTCCTGGTTCTTCAGGCACAATGAAAACGTGCATGTGCTCATGCTGGAGCATGTCTTTGTTTTTAATGCTTTTGTCTCCATCCACAGCACAACTGCTTCGTTTTTTTTTTCCTTTGAAAAAAACTCAAATGATTTATTGCAAATATATAACTCTATTAATAGCAGGTCCCAGCCTTAAGCCCCATTAGTCCCTTTGCAGAGACAAGATACTTTTCTGTCTTAATATCTATAGAAATCACTTTGATATGAAAGGGAAAATGATTCTTTTAAGAATAAGCTTGCTAGCTGAGAAGACAAGCAGCCTGGAAGAGGATGAAGACACTGCAGTATTTTATTTTATTGCCTTCTATTCCTATCTTTTGTGGTAATGATTCAATTCTTCCTTAAATTTGTAAATTTGTAAGGAAAGTAAAAATTGTAGGTTCAGACTACTGTATGTCGTGTAAGACTTTTTTCTCAATTTTAAAATACCTGGGAAATATTTTCTTTAGCTACATCTTCGTGCTGGCATGAAATATGACAGCCACTGTAGTCAATGAGCATTCACTCTAATACCTTCCTCAGAAAGAAATATATCAGTTATAATCTAAACAGGGAGGAAAGTGTTTGTAACTATATCTTACATTAAAATTATGTATGTGAGGGTGAAAAAAGACATTTGTTTTTCCTCCCTTGATATTTTTTCTTCCATTTTATTCACAGACTGCTTTGTTCTTTGGTCTAGTTGCTGCTGATTGCTATAGGCACAGTTGCCAGGGTCAGGCCATTCCTCCAGGACACACCACTGCTCCTCTTCCTCTCTTGCATTTTTCTGTAGGCTGAAGAGAATGTTGCAGACATTTTAGTTTAAATTTTCAGGTTTTGCTGAAAGAGGTGGGAGATTTTATCATTCACGTATTATATGAAGCTGAAATACATGCTTCATAATGGAACCTGCAGCATGGGTGGAGTTGCTGGCTTCAGGCTTTATAGTCAATATGAAGATATTAGCATTTCAAAATTAGAAACTGACCTTCACTGTCATCTTCAAAGCAAAGAAAATGAATATCCCCATTATTTTGCTTTGGAATGTTCCTCCCAAGTAAGCTATATAAGAAAGAAGCTGATAATGTATTACCTTCTTATGCCAAGATGAAGGGGAATTGGATGGTTCAGGGACTAGTAATAGGATATCATGACCTTCCACCTCTGACCCATTTATTACAATATAAGCTATGACAGGGGAATCTAAAAGTCATCACTATGGAATATACAGCTGTAGAATCTGGAACTGTGTATTTCTGAATTTTTAAGATCTAGGCCACTTGTCATGAACTTCCACAAGATTCTCACCTATCAGCAGATTTAGCTGGAGTTAAATAGGAAGTCAACTAAGAGCAATATGAATGAGGAAGCATTATAAGCAATATATTAGCTGTGCTAAACATGATGATTTGTATCTGTTCTGATCTGCTATAGTTTGTTTGTCTTCGTTGTGTTTTGAAGCTTGTTCCAGAGTTCTAATGCAGAGCTACCAATTTTAAGCATTTAAGCATTTCTCTCTGGCTCTCCTGTGGAAGATACCTAACACCCTTTTTGTGTCTATGGGTAACTTAAGCTGAGAGTTGTTTATGTGAAGCCCATCTTAGTTGTAGAGCTCAGATAATTATATAACAAATATCCTCAGGTTTTACTTAATCTTGAGCATCACCTGATTTTCCATGAAAAGAAGTAATCAAGAAAGTAAACAAGGCAGTAGGAATCTCTGTGTACCACCATGAGTGGTACTCTGGCTTCACAGAGTGATAGTGCCAGTGTGGCTGGCTTCCATCTGAAAACACCCTTCTTCCCTCCTATCTCCTAAAATTTGGCAGGACAAAGTAACCAAAGTTACTGTGATAGGATAAATGCAACTCACTGGAAAATAAATCAGAACTGTACTGGCAAAGTGAAAACAAACAAAACAAAAACAGCTGTTAAGTCATTAGATCTTGAAGTTCTACTTTGAAAGCAGTCAAAATTGTGACCTACTTTTTTTGTGGTCTAAATATTTCCAAAGTTTTACAAGTGGAAAAAAGTATAATCTACTCTACTTTTTACACATTTCACTCTCAGATGCCAGGATAACACATAGACAGACAGACACACACACACACACTCACTTCCTTCCCCCTTATTTCTTTGACAGCCAGGGCACACACTTGATCTTTTGTGTGCTATGAGTCCTTATTTAAAAATGTGTTTAATACTGGCGAGAATATTTTCCAATAAATACTTACTGGATTTGGTGAGAGTTTTTTTAAGAAAGTGAGACGTCACAAGCCACAAACACTTAGCAGATTAAACTCTGGACAGGATAAAAATTTGCCTTTGTTGTTTCATTTCTGATTTTCTCAGCCTAGCAGTGCCTACATTGCTGCCAGGCAGAACATTCCAGTTCCTGAAGGGTCATCTAATGCAAAACAAAGACCAGCAGGTTGTAGGCCCATAGACAAAAAGTTCTATAGACCTTAAAGACTTTTCTAGGTTACTTTATCTCGATGTATTTGTGGTCTTAAAAGATATTTTTGTATTTGCAATTACATGTTTCTCAGAAAGTCTTGGTTATAAAGCAGACATGGTTGAAATACTGGCTTTGCATCAAGATTTCTAACATAATTAACATCTGAATCACTTGAGGCCCTATTCACAAAGCAGAGGACTATTTGCATAATCAAAAATGCTTTATTTTGCATGCCAGTGGAGAAGCTAAAGATTGTAGCTGCAGCTCACAAACAAAATTCAAGTGATGAGTATTGATGTGTATCTGTATGTGGCTTTCTCTCAGCCTTGCTTGTACAAATAAGCACAAATTTTTACAAAGGCAAAAGAAAATAGTTTGGACCAATGCATAGTCTCCATTCAAAATCTGATTAAACAGGTTTTGCCTAAGTTATCAGTGTAAGGATTAGATGGACTTCCCACTCTACCAAATGTGGAGGGTCTTTTCTATGGCTGAATTGTTGCAAGAGTATGGATGTCTTTCTAAAAATATGCTCAGTAAAAATTTATGAGCTTGAAAATTGCTCTTTCTATTGAGGAGGTCAAACTAAATAACCTATCAGAAGATAATGGGTTCAAGACTTTCATAGCACCTTTCTGTCAGACTTCTGCCAGTCGTCCAGAAGGCTTATGAATTGCATTAATAACCTTTCAATTTTTCCATAAGCCCATGCATTCGTGTTTTCCATCCATCTTTATGGCTGTGGAGAAGAGGGTAGACTGTCACATTCAAAGAATTTGTTTCTTGGCATGTGAATAACTCCCAATCAGAGTTCAAGAGTGTGAAGCAGCTCCTAACCTCTCAGAGGCTATAGGAAACTTCTGATCTGTGAGTTCTAGAGTAGAAGTATTTCTCAGATGTGCCTAGATCTGGAAGTTAGAACAGAGAGTGCATTAGTATCTGTCCTTAGGATTTTAGGTTTCAAAATACTTGAGTCTATTAAGATGAGTATGTCTTTTTTGTACATTGTTTTGGAGCTATCAGCAAAAAGGTGGATTATACCCTTTCATACATCTAAGTTCTTTGCAGAGTTTGCTGTTTTTATGGTTGACTGAAGTGCATAAATTTTAAATAGTTCAGTTTCTCATTCATTTGTTTTAATTACAGAGGCCATTAACCTTGTAAAGTCATTGACAGAATTATAAATCTACATCTCTGAGAATTAGGTAAACAAGTTTATAAAAGTTCTTCAAGGGAAATGAAAGCCAACTGTATGAAAGGTTTAATTAATAACAATTGTTAAAGCCCAACAAACCACTGGAAGAGCACCTGCAGATAATTGTACACTCCTTCAAGGCAGTGGCATGACCACAGTTCCTATGGTATGTAGCACTTTGTGTAGTTGAGGTTAATGATACATCTGAGATATGGATACCAAATGGTGGTTTCTTCTCAAATAAGCAGTTGTTCTTGATATTTTTGCATGTGGTTTATCATGGTCAAACAGAACGCTGGGAGAGGAATGTGTTTTAGTGCCTCAGGCAGGTTTGTTTATCTGTGGAGATCTTGTCTATTTCTTTCAAATGTTATCAGATTGTCATATGAAAGCACCCTAACCAGCTGGGGGAGAGTCATTTTGATGGGCCTGTTGAAGTCTGTGATCTGTCATCACTGGGATGCTGAGCCCTAATTAGAAATAAATGAGTAGTGCTCCTGTGCCTGTTTCATGGACTGATCTTTTCTTATTCTGTTTGGGAACATTTCTGTTCAGCTTTCATAGGGCTGCTACTGTTTGAAATACTGAGCTGAGGTGGGAATTTAGGAAGGATGTTTAGCCTTGTGAGTATTAGCACTTTGGCTGCCACTATTTTAATATGCATATCTGAACTGAAATGTGCTCTTAGACTTTCAGATGTGATCAGTTCTTGATTTTTAGCCAAAGATTTCTGGCATGTGTTGGAACAGAGATTTATTATTCCTTATTTACTAAGTTCTTTCAGAGGTGGAGTTTTCTGGTGCAAAATGTCTAATGTTGCATACACACTAACTACTTATGCTGATGGAGAAAAGACTTTCATCAGCTTCTATAGGTATTTGCTTCTTTCCTAATTCCTGTGGCCATTTTCAGGTTAGGTCACATTCCTTTGGCAGAAAAACTCAGGCCACAAAATTTGGTGGCTTTGTCAAAGGAAGTCTTTGATTTACAAGAGATGAGATGATGATAAGCAGTAAGTCACCAGCAAAGAGTTACAAGGACTTTATAGTGTTTGAGCTGTTTTTTTGTGCATGTTAAGATGATCTCACTTTATATGTAGAGACTAAAAATGTGTTTGACCTTTTGCAGTATCTCAAAATACTGCTGCATATGAACTTGATTCAAGAGTTGCTTGGAAAAGGCTTATTGAGAGCAATATGCATTCCAAAGAATTTTTGAGGTTTGAAAACTTCTTAAAAGTAGTGGTGGTTTTGTTATGCTTCCAAACCTTGGTTTTATGGGCATTGTTGCTTACAGTGCTGCTACATTCAACTGCTCTCTTATGTATTTTGTGTCTTGGTAAGATGCTAGAGTCTCGTCTTTGACCATGCAATATTGGTACATTTATAAAGAGATTATATCCACTTGCTCTGTAATATTCAGGTCCCATATTGGCAACATACTGATATACTGAGTATTTTAGTCGAATTTGTGCTTGGTCAAATCAAATTAACAGCTGAAGTTTCACTTCCTCCTCACCTGATTTTTGTAAATACAAACGAGCTCATCAGTCAGAGATACTGCAGCACATATTGATTCAGCCACACAACCTATTAGTATTTAATTTACTTTAGTCTTTCTGATTGGAAACAGAAGTTACAGAGAAATACAGTGGTTTATGTGTGTTGTATTTCTCCTTCTAGATGCTGCTTCTTGCCAAGGTACTCCACTTGTTTTCTGTTCCATTTCTCCTCAGGGACAAAACCACTCACGCCTCATGTGTTTGGTTAGCAAGTCACTTCTGTGTTCAGCCATAATAATAAACAAGATATAATTAAAGAAACCCACTAAAGAACTGTCTTTGTCTCAAGGGTCCTGTACTCTCTGGGATGAAGAACTTAGGTCTAATCTCCAGGGTTTTTAGTTTGTTTGGCTTATGACCTTGTGAATGGCATTCCAGTCCTTCATGAACCTCGCTTTTCACATGGCAAATTGAACTGCAAAGATGTCTGTGTCCCCCCTTTGTGTTTAGTTGTGCTGTTTGGTTGTGGTTTTTGTTTTTTGTTTTTTTTTAATTGACAGAGTTAAAAACTCTGCACAGGTTATCATTTTTGTTACCTTTTACCTCCTGTTTTTCCTCTAACCTCCATTCTCCCCTTTCTATTGTGCTCAGCAGACTGGAAGGTGACTGCCCCAGTGAAGCACTTACCAGTGTCCTTGCCTGGGCAGTGGTAGAGGGAAAAACTAGGAGAGACGGGGTATCAAAAGCTGGTGGTTAAGAATAGATGGTGATGTGAGGATCTTGGGAAGTGGATTACCACTACAACAGTGGGTCTAGAATAATGTGAGACCATCCAAGGTAGTAACAGGAAGATGGAAAGGGCTGATGACTTTTACTAGCTTCAGCCAGGAGCCTGTGGGATGGACATGGGAAGTCTACTTGGACATTTACCACCCATTTTGTCATTGGTGGGGCTGAAGAGAGGGAGGAGCAGAAGTGAATCAAAGGCCTTGGAGATGTGCTCAGCCAAGAACAGATTTGGTATTGTGATTCTGCAGAAACTGTCAGAAGAGTTTTGCTGCTAACACTGTCCCATCTACAATTGACAGTGGATTCCAGGCTTCTTGGCTCAACCTTCTGCTTCTGCCAAATATCTGAATGTTTAAGCATGCTCAGGGAGGATGGATTGTCTGGGAGATTTTAGCTGCCGAAGTCCAGCTTTTAAGTACAATACTCCACTGACTAGATGTAAACTTCAGCAAATTGGACAGATTTTCACAGAAACAGGAAAAAGCGTGTCCTTGACCTGAAGTGTAACTTTTGAAGGCCGCCTTTCAACGTGAGATCTGAGAACTGTTTGAAGAAAAGGTCACCAACATTAAAGAACATGTTTGTTCTCTCTTGGAAAAGGCTGACCTGTTTTGACTGGTACAAACACTGTTCGACACAAACTGTAAAAAATGAGGACATTTGTTCAAAGTTTGGCAAGGCAATAATGTCATCTTAGAGGAACTAGTACTTTAAGATGCCGTGTTATCAGTTTTTCTATTATCATTATTATTTACTATGATTCCATAAAAAAGTTATCTGGAAAAGCAAACAGTAAACTGCTGTTATTATAATTGATGCATGACACAACAGGATGGAAGAACTGAGTGTATTTTCAAGGGGGCTGGGAAGTGATGTTTTATATTGGCATGTAGTAGACAGACAAGCTGTTGGCTGTTGAGTTGGCCTTTTGGAAAAAAAAAAAAAAATTCTTACCACCTGTGGTGTTAATGGGTTATGCTGGCAGATCCCTTTAATGTATTTTCTCACATTTCTTGGGTGACTTTTAATTCTGTTGTTGCTCAGAATGCCTTGCAATATGCTTTAAGATCTGTAGTTTGGTTGGTGTTGTGCATCTACACAGGTAATTGTGAATCTGTGGTTGGAAATTATGGGGGTGTTTTTAGAAGAAGTAAGGGGATAGAAATGACTATCTTACCTCAACTACAGCTCTTCTGAGCATCACCTTGTCATCAGCTGTGGCTGTCAACTTAGTGAGGCTGAGACATTCCTTCAGTTCATCTTTTTTTTTGTTCTAGCAGATTTCCTGATTTCACTGGTTTTAAAGAAACATACAGGGCTTACCATCTTCTGGGTAAAGGAAAATGTTTGTCTTTCAAAATGCACATTTTGACGTCGAGCAATGTCCACAAGGTTTAAATAAGCACATGGTGCTGTAGACAGTAAAATAGTAATAAAGATCTCTACTGTCAGTTAAAGGTAAATTTGTAAAGTTTGCATTCATCCCGATTTGCATTCAGTTGTATTCCATGGTGAATAAAGCAAATATCCTATGAGCCTGTTCTTTGGTTTTCTGTTTCCTCCCAACTGTTTGCACCTTAAATTCAGTTAACACTGTTGATGAATGCTGGAAAAAAAAAAAAAAAAAAAGTCAATTAAGTGACAGAGAACCAAGACAATACCCAGAGACCATAGAGCAAAGGCAGAAGGAGGACAAGCATATCTGTTCCTGTAAGCTGATAGAGCCTTTAGATGTGAAAAGATTGCTTAAACCATATTTTCAGATGATGTGATTGCCAAATGGATGACCAGCAGCATTGGCACCAAAGTGCTTTGCTGTTGGTGGTACAGCACCACTAGCAGTTTCTGTTACAATCTTTTTCACTTGATGTTGTCTGGGAAAAAAATTAATCTTCCCTTGAATTATCACTGGGTTTTGCTGCTGTAGTGTCTGCCAGCATGATTCATCCCTTTATTGCTTTTTTTTTTTTTTTCCATGTTGGAAATTAGTTTACAAGTTACTTGAGGGAATCTTGTCATTTTGTAGTTTGCATGCTTAGCATATTTATGGATGGGAAAAACAAAATTAATACAAGTCTTATAATAGGCATCAAAGAGGTCTAGCCAGAATTAAGGTTATTACCTGTCCTCAAAAATGTTTTTTACATATTCTAGATATTTTTGTATTCTAATTATGAATTAGAATAGTTCTTAAGAGTCTAATAGTTCATTATTTTGAATTGCTTTTTAGAGTAAGTTACACTATGATTGGATTCCATTTACTTTATAATTAAATCCTTATTCTTTTCCCATACCTAGTCCAGGTCATTCTCTTTTCAGTTACAGAACATTATGCTTTATTTTCACTGTGATGTATTTTGTTTACTAAAATGTTTTGTAAAAATAAATATTTGCTAGCTTTCTACTGAGACTGCCTGTCTTTAACTTCTTAATCATTCCACAAGAGACAAAGCAATCCCATGTTTGTTCCAGCATTATTTTCCAGCTGTAGGTGAAGAAGCATGTTGAGCCTCACCCACCCAGAAGAAGAAAATTGACATGGTCCTTTAAAGGCTCCTGTCTCACTCCCTCTGAAAAACAGTAAAACGTATGCCACAAGACTGCTGCCTAAAGTGTATGCTGACATATCTGTCTGCTTTTTGTGCAGCAGTTTTGCTGGAGGAAATGGCCCACTGGGAAATACAGGAAAAGTAATTGTTTTTGAAAACATCATTTCTGTAGAATTCCTCATTTGTAAGTAGAGGTTAAAGTATGCTGGTAGGCAACTGGGTTTCATGTTAATGCAATTAAATGCTTTCCTAGGGTGCCTTTCTGTCTTCCATGTACAAAAAAATTATTCATTGCTTAACATATGGTTAAGGGATTTCATGTTGTATTGTTGTGTTGTTTCTCACTTACTCATTAGGGCATGAGTTTCAGTTGTTAACGTCCCTCATTTAGACAGTGTAATGTTAATATCATAGGTATAATGTCTGCAGCAGAGGATCTTTACTACAGTTGCAGAGTCAGTCATTTTTAAGTATTCAGAATTGAGTTTATCTGTGAAAACTTGATTTTGGTCCCTCTACTTGTACTGTTAATTCCCTAATTACACAACAGCACTGTGTTCACCCCCACTGTGTGATCTCTGCCTGTGTTGGATGATGAATGATTAATTTAGTTCTGTGTTCTTGATGGGTGGCTCTGGCTATATGCACCTACTCTGTGTTATTAAAACACAGATGGTTTTGAGATTTTTCTAGAACAGTCATCACTGTACTCTCAGTACTTAAATATTTCTTCCTCTTCTCAGCACCCCACTTGCTGAGATGACTTTCAAAGTAATTGCATAGAATTGGGTAATATCATGTGCAGTATTGCCTGGGATTCTGTAATAATCGTGTACATTCCACGTGTACATTCCATCAGAAGTCCAGAAAATGGGGAACATGATCATAATATCAGTTTCAGTGACATACTGTGATGCTTACCTAGGGGTAGAGGTAAGGGTAGAGATCAGGTTGATCTTCTGACTTGATCCTGATGGACTTTTCAGCTTCTCTAATAAATGGGTAAGGTCCTTCTACTTAATCTGGACAATAAAGCTGGGTCAGGGTCATACCTGTGCCTGTATAAAAATAAAATTTAGGCAACCGCTTCTTACATCTGTGAAAAAGAAATAGTGAAAGAGCTGGGAACAAGCACACAAGTTGGGTCACTGTATAGGATAGGTTGAGCTGTGAACTTATAGGCTGTCAAAGTGCAAGACAAATGCAAGATAGATATGAAGCAGCTGTGCACTGGAAGCTCATACTCTGGCTTATCTCACAGTAGTGACTTCAGGAATCTGTATCTTGGAGAAGCTGTGTTAGTGTTGTGGAAGGCACTGTAATTGTAGTCCATCTTTGCTCTGAGCACTTGGCATGGCATTCTTCATTTTAATTTGGAGTTTTGTTTATGTAATTTTCTAAGCATTTGAAAAAGCAAGTGGAAATCCATATTCCATTTTCCAGTGTTGCATATGCACTCTCGTGTTACATCATGTTTGCAAGCTCTCATCTGGACGTGTCCTGCTTGAACTGAAATGCTAGCTGGTAGCTGTCATATGTTGCTTGTGCCTGTAGACTGAAATTGGAGAGGAATGAGGAAAACTGCCAGGCATTTTCATTGATTCCTGCTGAAAGCAGTGGGCTGGGAATCTATGGGAATCTTTGGTTCTAATAGGGGCAGCTATATTCAGAGAATACGTGGTAGTGTCCGTAGGCTCTTATCTGCTTCCCACTTAGTGTGAGTGCTTGCCCACCCCCTGTGCTGCATCCTGTCCCTTTTCTGTCTTGTCTACATGCTCTCACTTTCCATTTCCTATGATTTTTCCATCTCTGAAGGCTAGCTGTACTCTGTTGTTTTTTTGTTTTTTTTTTTCTCCTGCTCCAGCCATCTTAGCTTCTACAGGGAATCACAGTCCCTCATGTCTCTACTTTTCAGTATTCCTCCTTCCTTTCACACTGCTGATTCTCAGTCTGCCCCAGAGGAAGTATCCTATGCTTCTAGCTTGAACAAATTTAGAGGATTTTTATGGATACAGCAAAATATATATTCCTGTTTTAAAAGCCTCTGTATTTCCAGATTTTGATTTTAATGCCATGTGTGCATTAAAAAGTTATAGAAGGACTCCTGTTTTCATATGCTACCTACATCGTAGAGTTGTTTTCTGTACAGCCTGACATATTTTTGGTTTTCACAGTTTTCTCCTCTTGAATATTGAAATGGACTGTGAAGACAAGATGTGGCTGGCTGCTACAAGATATGAGTTGTGTATTATAGTCTTTTTCCATGAGAGTCTGACTTTAATAGGATGATATCTCATTATTTTTAAACCTCCATCTATATTTTTGTCTGTAGAATATTGGGAACAATACACAAGGCATAAATGTGTACCATAATGAAAGAGACATTAATTTCATATGGCAGCAGTCTTCTCTATATCTGTTAGAATAATATAGAGAATAATATAGTGTAGTGCTTTTCAGAGCTTATTTGATCAGTCTTTCAAATGTTTTGTTCAGCTCAATAGGCAAAGAGGTTTCAGCAGGTCTGTGACTTGACTTTTGCTTAGGGGACTACAGCTGCAGCCAAAAGAACCTCTAAAGGTGCCTGTGTGTAGTTACACTCTTTTTCTGTATTTCTTCTCTAATGAATACTACTCTTGCAAGTTGGAGCAGCAAGTAGAAAATTGAAAAATAAAAAAAATACATGGTTAAAATTTCAACCCACTTGTGTCAGCCTGAATTTCAGCCTGAGGAGGTACATGCAGTTCATGTGATCCATATAGTTAATCCCCCCCAGCAAAGGAGCCTGATTTTGAAGGACTAGCAAATGCTTTCTTGCAAGAATGTGAGGCACTGTGCGCTTACTTAATGCCAGACTGTCATTTTTTTTTTTTTTTACTTAATGAAAACTAGAATAAGGGCTATTTGTTAAATCTGGAAGAGACTGTCATGAGGTTGGAACTGGCTGTAAAGAATGTCATTCAGCTAAGCCTACATAATTGCCCATTGGAATGATTTGATGCTTTTTCTCTTCTTTCTATAGCTCATGGATTCTTTTGAAATTTATTAAAAAACTTCCTCCTAGAAATCCTTCACAGCTGAACAGTGACCTATATATCTTTATTATATTGTGTCCACTAAGATCAGGGTGGAAGCTGACCAATTCTCTGCATTTATAGGTGTGCAGCTCTAAAATCAATTACTTCGGATTACAAATAGTGATCACTCTGCAGAATATGTCTGTGGTGAGAAGATGGGAAGCCTGGGGTCAGCGTGGTCTTACCTAGGATATATGGTTTTCACTGAATTGAATTTTGTCATATTAGAGTTGTGGGAAAGCAAAGCCGTTTGCACATAGTAAATAATTTCAGACGGGTGAACTGGAAAATAGCGAAGAGTAGGTTTGGGGGCTGCATTTCTGAGGAGGAAATTTCTGCACATTTATTACTACAAAACCAACTTAGTGCTGAATTCCTGTCTGTGCTAGGACAGTAAGTGACATTTTGCACACAGGGTTTGGGAAGTAGGTGAGAAGCATAAGGCACAGTGTGCTTTGGGGCCAAATTTTAAACATTGCTGTAGATGTGTAGATGGAAACATAAGTTGCTGGGACGGGAAGCAGAACTCCTGTAGTTTGTGTATCAATAAACCACGTTTGAGTATGTTTGTCCAGAAGACACAATGAGGGGAAAAAAATCCCATTAATGTTTTCACTCTCATCTTTTACTAAAGATGCCTTTCCAAGAGAGCTCAGAGTGAAGAGACCAGACCCAGCTCTTTATGAGAGGAGGTGGCACTCTGTCAGAGAGCACGGTTTGTCTGCAGAGTGTGACAAGCCACATAGCTCACAGATACGGTGTTTGGCTCTGAAGCACAACGAATTACTGGCTGTCACAGATTTCTGTTACTGCCTAGAATATGCATGTTTTGGTGTCTCAGAAACTAAACAGGGCAGCAAAGGTGCAGAGTTGCATTAACAATATGACATAGGTGCAAACTGCCATGATGTGCTGTCTTCCAGAAAAAACACTTCCAATGAGAGATACCCTGCTGGGGCAGTGTGAGAAAGGGTGAACTCTGCATGAGAGGAAGAGCATGGGAAATGGCAAGCACTGGAGTATGGGAGTAGCTGAAGATACCTCAGCGACCATATACAAAACAAAGCAAGCATTTTCATAGCTCTGTTTTCTTAGAAAAATGACAGGAATATCACAGCCCTTCCATATAGTAGAAAATCTAAAAGACCATCATCATCAGTAGTTGTACATTACAGTGCATATGGACAATAAGAGATTGAGCTATAGCTGAGTAAAACTTCCAGGTCAAATACAAGGGGAGTTTGGAAGTCATGGGTGATTCTACTGTCTAAAGCCACGGTGGATATTTGTGATTTTACACAGTGAAAACAAGATGATAGTGAGGAATTGCAAGACTGAATCAGTTGTGGAAGGTGATTCAAAGACCATAATGTAAGTTTAATGTACTTGCCGTGTCCAAAAGTGCCATCTTAGCTAGTGCTGCTAGTGAAAATTCTTCTTCCCTCATGTGGCCTGGGAGCTGACAGCAATGGTTACTTTTGTTGATTTGGACATGCAGCTGTGAATTGTTAGTTTATGGGCATGCTGGAATAGCCTGTTTCAAAACACTCCGAGTCTTCTACAGGTAAATCAAGACTGCTCTAAAAGTCACAAGGGTATGGTGATGGAGTGTCAGGCTTGAGCTGATGTTGTAAACCCTGCAGGGAGCAAAGCACTGATTTACTGATGCTGCTCAGGTTTTGGGTAGGAGTTGGCTGCAGTCCATCTGGCTTGGATTGTTTGTGGAGTGAGCATACTTGGGAGCCCAGCTCATCTGGGAACAGCAAAAAGCTCCTTGACCGAGACAAGCAGTAAGGCAGCTTGCCAAGAGCTCATAATAGATGAGAGCATCCCCTTGTTGGAGGGAAAGTGTGTGATGGTTATTCAAGCAAATGCAATGTGTTTCCTTTAGGTATGCAAGTATGGTTATTAGCCTTTGATGGAGAAGTGCTGAATGTTGGTACTTTTAGTGGCTCAGGTCATGAACTTATGTACAAGTCATAAAATTATCATCTTTGATGCTGTTAATTACTGAAGTATGTTACCAGTTCCTCTGCCCCATTTTTTACTTCTAGAATTTTCTGTAACAGAATGTGCAAACAAACACATATAATAATTTGTCCAAAGTGCTTTTTTTAAAAAGCATTTTACATTATTTTCTGCTGTGTCTCCTCAGAACTCTTTGGGGAAATGAATTAAATGTGCTGTGTCTATTTATCTTACATTTAAGACCAAGGGTAAAAGAAGAGTGACAGCAGTTTTGAAGCAGCATTATATAATTTTGTTTTTAAAAATGAATGCTAAGGATACACTCAGTACTAGTTGGTCCCGCTTTTGTGAGTTGTTGCAGTCTTTTTCAACAGTACTTTAGTCCCTTTATCTTTAAAGAAAACAACTCCATATGAAATCTGCAGGTGATAATCACTGGATGGAGATGGCATTCTCTGGGGGAATTATTTTGTTCTAGAAGTAACACCAGGCACAGCAGCACCTGACTTCTTGCTGAGCTCCTGTAGCAGCTGCATTGGCAGCTTCAAAGGTGAAGTCAGACTTGTTTCAGGCTGATGCTGATAGATTCCCTGGACCCTTGTTCATTCTTTTGGATGTGAATTTCTGGGTTTTGTCTTTGAATTAGTGGAGTTCATCCAGAGTTCTATCCCCTTTGAGCAAAAAGTTGCTCAAAAGAGGAAGTGTATTGGTTGTTTGTTCTGAAAGGGGATGTTTCTGGAAAATAAAACCACACCGAGCATCATCAGTTCATATTGCATTTTGGTTTATATGATTCCATAGAGGAAGAAGCAGCTTTCCTATTTCAGACAACTTTTTTTCTCTTTTTAATTTATTTTTTTCCTTTTTTTTAAAACAACAGAACAATTTTTACAGAGAGGCAATCTTACCAGGAAGGGTCCTTTAGAAGCCCATGCGGGGTAATTCTTTTACTTTCACCAGTTATGCACGGTTTCTCACAATACAAAATAATAGTGGAATTGTTTTTATTAAGATGCAATTAAGATGATTTTGCTGCCTGTTCTTTATTATCTACTGTATTTCACTTGGAGTAATGAAAAACACAGAAATCTCACCCTACAGGTGATGTTTTGTAGCTCTTGTAATATATGGCAGATAGCAAATACTGAAGCTGTAAAAGGGGAGAGCTGATATTAGAGAAGATAAATAAGAGTGGGGTGGGACTGAAAAGGAAAGACAGTATTTGCAAAGATTTTTAAGTAAGATGCTTTCAGTATACTTTATACACTTTAATGACCAATATACAGATTTTAGCAACAAAGTAATGGCCAACTAGAGGAATTAAAAGACCTCAGGTGGGAGGCAGTTTTGTGTTCTCAGTCTCTCTGCATGTATGGTCATTTGACAAGGTCTGAGGAAGAGCTGGTAAAAGCTCAGTTACTGCAGGTCGACTCTTCTCAGTGTCCCTTCTTAACCTGAGTTCTCTCTTATGCTGAAAAGTATTTGTTCAGAACAGTTGTTCTATTACCTGCTGTTTGTATCCTTACATTTTTCAGTAGGAATTCTTCATTGTTATCCTTGTACAAATTTCTCTGATTTTTACTCCAAGATTTTCTCCAAATTCTAAGGTGAGGATCCTATGAAAATTGTGCACAGCTCTCCCTTTGAGAAAAGTATTCTACTTAATTTGTGGAATGTTAGAAGTTACTAAAGGTCCACTGATCAGTGGTCAAAAAGGATAACTGTAATTGCAATATCTCATATACAGCTCAGTGGCAACATACTCAGAGCACAGGACAGATCCCTGTGCTGCCTGGCCACATAACTTGAGTCGTGGAGTGCAGGCCAAAGCAAGGTCTTTTGGTACTTTTCTTTTTACCTCTTCTTTCAGGCTGAAGGGTTACCTCCTTCCCAGTCATTGCTTGCAGGTCTGCAATCCTGTCATATCTGTGATACACTCCCTTTGAAGCTGCTGTCTGGTATTTTCCCCTTCGCTATCTCCCTTCTGCCTAGCGTGAACTTGGCAGTTTTGCTGCTGAGCATGTTTGTAGAGGAACACTGATTCAGCCTTGTGCTGCTCTTGTGTTGCTTCCTAGAGTGGTCAGCTTGTCATATTGATGTTTAAAACACCAGTCTGAGAGATTATATGTATTTACCATAATTCAAAGCCATATGATCCCTGGAGTTACCTCAGTGTGGTAGAGCACCCTCAATAGGACAGCAAGGAGTAATACCATGGAAGCTCCCTAGCTTCTATTTTGCACACTGGTGGAGTGAGGCACACATTTGGGGTTTCGTGACTTTCTTTGGCAAAATAGGAAGGATAACAGAAGAGAATTCCATGTAATTCAGGACAGAAATATGCCATTCATTTGCATATCCTTGTATCTGTTACTTACTTTGCTGTCGTGACTGATAGTTCTGCTCCGAGGTATGCATGAGGTGACAAGGCACCAGTGACAGAATGACATTGGTCATGACTTGGCAGCATATGTTTCTAAAATATGCCATGTCTTCTGGAACATTAAATATGTACCATGGTTAAGCATTAAATATATGTTATAGTGTAAAAGCAATTTAGTGAAGGAGATCACCTGAAAATCCACTATCTAAGACGTTATTTGACAGCAGTCCAAAAATGTGAGTTAGTGCCATTTAAAAAAATATGGTGAGAAAATACCATGTATTTATTAGCATAAGCTAATAAAAATGATTCCATGAAACCTGTGTTACATTTGAGAGGAGAATTATTTCTTAAACCATTTTTCGTACTTAGAAAATGTTACATTTTGCTTAAAAAGTGTCTCATGTTGGATAGGAAAGATGTTTTGCAAAGACATGCTTGACTGATATCTGAGACAGAAATTAACTTTGAGTGTAGAAGCAAACTTTGTGTCTGAATGATCAGATGTGAGTGACTGATTCACTTAGAGGAGGCTGTGTAAGGACAGCATCTCCAGACGCAGCTCATTTTTGCCTCAAGTGAGGTTGAGGTTGATCAACAAGGCAGAGAAAGTATCACTGAATGGGAAGACATAATATTCAAACCCACTGACTGTGTTGAACTCGTGGACATAGAAGATAATAAAGTAAAACTATTGGTTGTCAGGTTAGGAAACTCAGGTATCAAAAAATTAATCCAAGTCCCTAAAAGAGAAGACAGTCAAGATAAAATATTTGGATCCTTTTTTAAGATAACATCTATGCTTTGCTTTTCAGCTTCTCTTTTGAAAGGACTGAAACATGCTAACATTGTGCTGCTTCATGACATCATTCACACCAAGGAGACCTTGACACTTGTGTTTGAATATGTGGTAAGTAAAGTAACTAATGTTCTGGGTGCCTTCTGGAGTGGATTGAATTTTATGGAAGAGCTCTCTTCACCATCGGTGATCGATGGATCATGCAAAAAAAATCCCTTTACTTTGTTCAGTAGATTGGAGACTATAAAGAATGATGCTTTGTAGTGGAGTGGGATGAAACTGAAAGGCTGGGCTAGAACAGACTTGGAGATGCAGAAGTGGTTACTGGGGCTCTTGAAGGACCTGTTCAGTTGACTTTCCAAACTGGTTCCTTATTCTGCTTCCTAATTACAGCTTGTTAGAGATTTTTCTTTATTGATGTGATTGGGTAACTTTAAAATAAGTGAGAATAATTTAGGGAAGAATAACGGTACTGAAATGCTTAACAGATAGTCCCTTCATCAAATGCATGTAATAAGTTTAAATGGTTTTTGTTGTAACTGGCTTGTGCATAGTGTCTTTTTATGAGCATTTTTTTTTTTTTTTCCTAAGACTAGTGTATTACCTACTAATTAAAACTTTAATTTGCATAGTACACAGTGTAATGGTCTAATTGTGTTCAGAGTGTTACTTTCCAAAGTCTTGGACCTGGACTCCTAATTTATCTTTTTAGTTTTCTAAGAGAAACATATGGCATTTATGTCGAACTGCATCAGTATTTAGCTGTGGAATTATGCAATGTACTATCATAATTAACCTCCCAGTTTTCACAGATGGGTCCAAGAACATGTAATTTAAAAGAAACAAATGAGTTTAGAGAAGGTTAGGTTTTCACCATAATGTCTGTTACTGTGTTGTAGTCAGTAAGACACTGCGTTTATTAAGTAGAGTGATTATTAGTTTTACAGTACATGCCTACTTAAGACAGATGGAGTTGTTTTGTGTGCTTCTTGAGACTACATGTTAATTTTTACATGATAGTGAATTTGGCATCTTGTCTGAATAAGCTGTTCACCTTGTGTATATACATAGAACTGCTACAGTGTTGTAATGTGGGTATTCAGCTACAGGACCCCACAGAAGGGTTGCATGCAGTATATTTTTTTATCTCAGGTGTAGGAACATTAATGACAATTTAATTCTTTTTCTTAACATTCATGATTCTTCCACTCCTGACTTGTACACTGAATTAACATAGGAAAAACCTTGATAGCTAATTTTATGTACCAGTGCAGAATTTTTGCATAACTTTGCATAAACACCTTTTGCAGACCCTTTTATCAGCCGCTATGCTTAGCTGTATCAGAACTGGTTGAGAAATTAAAAATACAGAATATATTTCTCCCTAAAATAGATGTTTTGCCTATTATACTAATGTCAAATTTCTGTATTTTACATCCAGTAGCAGCCCTCACAAACTCTAGCTCCCAGCCATGTTGTATATTGTGTTACTCTCCATGTATAGCCCAGACACAGACTAACTTCATGCAGTGACATTATCTTCTGGATTCACTTAGCTGTTTCTTTTCCAGCAGGGTGCTGCTGGGATCAACCCTGCTGGTCGTTGCATCTTTATATTCCCATGGTGTTTGGTAGCTATTGAAATAGTTTCAGGATCTCACTAAATAATGGTTTCTAGCAAGTGATCCAAGTAGTAGTGCAGTATTTTGGCTGGTGGGCAGTCTCTCAAGGTGATGTTCCAGAAGAGTAAAGATGCTTCATTCTTTCCTGACAGCCTAAGGACTGTACCCTAATGATGCTGTAACTTGTGTCTGTGCCTTGAGATGACAGAATTTCTTAACAAGAAGTCTGTTTTCATTGTTGGGTAATGTAAAGTTGTGGGCTGATCAGATAGCTACTGCCCTCACATAATGCTTGGAGCTTGAGTGCCCATGTAACCTGAATTGAATTCTTGTGAGTGTGCATGTTACCTTTTTTGAATTGTGTGACAGCAATGGCCTTTTTTGTTCCTTTTGTGAAAGAGTTCTCATTCAGGGCATAAAATTAATGAGCAGAGGCAGAAACTAGGGTTCCTTAGTTAAATCTACAATTTTTGTCTGGTTTACTATGCAATCTAGCTGTATAATTGATGTTACTGAGATCTAGATCTGTCATGTCTGGTTTTGTGGGGTTTTTTGTTGTTTTTTTTTTGTTCTGTTTTGTTTTTAACACCTGTACATGATTTAGCATGATTTAAATGAGAGTGATTTCTACTGAAATCAGTAGAAATATTCATGTGATTAAAATTACACAGTGGCTTATGTGTTTGAATGACTGAGGCCTAACAAAACTAAAAACAGTTGACTTTGATTTATTTCATAAAGTGACATAATGGAACTGATATACTATTGCCATTAATCATTACTGGCCATTTCAAACACAATAAAAACCATACGAGTGAGATAACATGATTAAATTAGGGGTGAACAATTAGTGATCCAGGAGTTCTCAGAGAGTGAAAGCTTTGTCTTGCTGGGTTGGTGATGATCCCATTGGGAAATTAATACTGATGAAATGTTTGAGGTTATCAGAGGTGTTTGGTTTCAGTGCTGACCCTGAAAGTGTACAATAAAATCTAATTTCATGCAGCACCTTTCATTGCAAAATGCATTGCAGCAATAAGTTAAAAGCTGAAAGTAGAATATCCTCTGAAGGGAAACATGGCAGTGATTACATTCTCTGCATATCTCAAATTAGAATTTTTTTTTTATGGAAGTCTGTCAGATTGAAACATGACAGAGCTTTTTAACTTTAACCTTGGTGATCACCAGAAGCAAGAAAAGTCAGTCTTTAAAAATTCTAACTGTTGAAGAGTAGAAGTTCATTCTCCATATAAACATTTTGATGGTGAATGTAAAGCTGTGCATTTGTGGAAGAAGAGATGGTGAGCTTGCTCCTTCTAATGAAAGAATTTAACTGAAAATAGTTTAGTATATACAGTACCTTGTTAGTAGGACATAATTTCTTGGTATGCTTTTCTAGCTCTTACATCAGCTATGCTTATTGTTGGTCATTCAAGCATATGAAAAAGGGACTTGAGAGCTCAATTTTATCACTGGATGTCTGAGAGTCATTGCTTGTTAACCAAGTTTTGAGAATGAAATGCTTGGAATCACCTCTACAAAACTGGAGGACTGATAGTCTGCCATGTATGAATGATAGAGAAAATGGTTTCGGTATAGTTGACCGAGAAGTGCCAAATGAGACCTGGGGAAAAATTGTGAAATTCTGACACATTTTGCCCATAGTATTTGAGACTTCCATGACTTCCAAAAGAAAAAAGGTCGGTTCAGCTTTATAGTTCAATGGAGGAGTATGACTTTTCAAGTAAGTTNTGGTGATCACCAGAAGCAAGAAAAGTCAGTCTTTAAAAATTCTAACTGTTGAAGAGTAGAAGTTCATTCTCCATATAAACATTTGGGCCTCGAGCACAGGCCCTCTGAGGAGAGGCTGAGAGAGGGGCTGTTCAGCCTGAAGAAGAGGAGGCTCAGGGGAGACCTCATTGCTGTCTACAACTACCTGAAAGGAGGCTGTAGCGAGGTGGGAGCTGGACTCTTTTCACAGACGACCTTCAACAAGACAAGAGGACACAGTCTTAAGTTGTGCCAGGGGAGATTTAGGTTGGATATTAGAAAGAATTTCTTCACGGAGAGGGTGATCAGGCTATGGAATGGACTGCCCGGTGAGGTGGTAGATTCTCCGTCCCTGGAGACATTTAAAAAAAGACTGGATGTGGCACTCAGTGCCATGGTCTAGCAACTGCTCCGGTGGGTCAAGGGTTGGACTAGATGATCTCTGAGGTCCCTTCCAACCCGGCTAATTCTATGATTCTATGATTCTATGATTTTGATGGTGAATGTAAAGCTGTGCATTTGTGGAAGAAGAGATGGTGAGCTTGCTCCTTCTAATGAAAGAATTTAACTGAAAATAGTTTAGTATATACAGTACCTTGTACCAGTAGGACATAATTTCTTGGTATGCTTTTCTAGCTCTTACATCAGCTATGCTTATTGTTGGTCATTCAAGACAAGAGGACACAGTCTTAAGTTGTGCCAGGGGAGATTTAGGTTGGATATTAGAAAGAATTTCTTCACGGAGAGGGTGATCAGGCTATGGAATGGACTGCCCGGTGAGGTGGTAGATTCTCCGTCCCTGGAGACATTTAAAAAAAGACTGGATGTGGCACTCAGTGCCATGGTCTAGCAACTGCTCCGGTGGGTCAAGGGTTGGACTAGATGATCTCTGAGGTCCCTTCCAACCCGGCTAATTCTATGATTCTATGATTCTATGATTTTGATGGTGAATGTAAAGCTGTGCATTTGTGGAAGAAGAGATGGTGAGCTTGCTCCTTCTAATGAAAGAATTTAACTGAAAATAGTTTAGTATATACAGTACCTTGTTAGTAGGACATAATTTCTTGGTATGCTTTTCTAGCTCTTACATCAGCTATGCTTATTGTTGGTCATTCAAGCATATGAAAAAGGGACTTGAGAGCTCAATTTTGTCACTGGATGTCTGAGAGTCATTGCTTGTTAACCAAGTTTTGAGAATGAAATGCTTGGAATCCCCTCTACAAAACTGGAGGACTGATAGTCTGCCATGTATGAATGATAGAGAAAATGGTTTCGGTATAGTTGACCGAGAAGTGCCAAATGAGACCTGGGGAAAAATTGTGAAATTCTGACACATTTTGCCCATAGTATTTGAGACTTCCATGACTTCCAAAAGAAAAAAGGTCGGTTCAGCTTTATAGTTCAATGGAGGAGTATGACTTTTCAAGTAAGTTTTGTTCCCCAAACTCTCCAGGCTGTTTAGGTCTTAGTTTATGAAACCTTCTGTGTATGCCAGCTGTAGTGCAAATGCCACTGGTATAGCCAATGTTGCCCAAGGAAATGATGAATTTTACAGGTGAGATCTCAGACATATTGAGAGTTCTTTGAAGATGAGTTCACATCTGTTCATTCTAAAATTATCAGTAGCTGCTACCATTTGGTTTCTTCACTTTTTTATTTAAAAGGAAGATGACTGTATTTAGAGACACTAAATTGCTGAAAGGCAATCCTAACCAATATATACCGCTACAGGCTTGATAGAATAATAACAAGAGTTTTAGTATTATGCGTAATTATGTAAGTGTATTATTATCAATAAATGAACCAGCAACTTGTTCTATTCCTGGCATATAAAAGTGAGCTTGTATAGCAATAATTTACATTGTGTTTTCAATATTTATGAACTAGATTTGAAACAAGAACATTTATAATTGGAAGTATGAGTAATGAGTAATATTATTTTTGTTTCAAAGTGAAAAAGCTCCAGACTGATCTAATAGTGTAATTTAAAACTAAGCATTTTCAATTACCTTGCCTACTTTAATTTTTGTATATGTTTCTTCTTCATAAAAATTACTTTCCATTAAAGAAGAAAGTTTAATTTTCATTGCTTGATTACAGCGGCTAAAATAGGTTGTTACACAATGGGTTCACTCATCAATTACATTTTCCTCCAATTTCCTGTAAGAAAAAGTAGTTTCTCACTATAATGGTCATTGGAAACTGAGATATATATGTTTATCAGAATAAAGATTCACAGATCTGAAGTTTCAAAATCTGAAATTTTTAGTTTGTTTTGGGACATCTTGGAAAAGCATTATGCAAGGAAATTGTCAACACATTACTTAAAAGGATCAAATTTTTTTGCATTTGAAAGTGTTGAATTTATTATAACTTTCGATAATTTGGATCAAACAATATTATTGGTTTTCTGATTTTATTTACTTATTATGGAATGTGTTAAAACTAAATGTAGGATGGCATTGCTCGTTTTTGAAAACAAAGTTACATTATTTTAGTGAATGAGAGTAGAGTCCCAGAGCTGCTTTTGAACTCTGATCACTAGGATTATTTAGCAGTGCTTAATACCTAGAGGAAATGAGGGAATCTGGCAAAAGAATGAAGAAAGGGTCTTCTGATTTTTGCCTGAGAGTGAAAGTTATTAGGAGGCTGCATTACCTTATTTTGACATGAGAGTGAAATGAAGGGAAGTTTTCTTTCTCTCTGAGCTCAAGGTGCTTGTCCAGTGCATTGTAAGCAAGGACTGAAAGCTAGCAAAGCTTTGCAACAGCCAGATGCCTCCTGCCACCCTCTTGACACCTCTGCTTGCTGTGAATCATCTTGCTGTGTTTTATCTGCCCTGGGAAGGTGAGGAGCCATTGAAGGCTCTCAGCATGGGAGCAGTTGATTTTGGTGGTTTTCATTTGCCTTGACTGGAGAAGGAGCCATTCTCCTCTTGGTTTAACCCCTGCCTCGTGCCCCAGGCTTGCCCCAGTTGTGCTATTTAAGTTGCAGTTAAAAAGATAACAGAACAAGGCTGAGAGGAAGCAAAAAGAAAGGAAAAAACTGTACTATTGAGAAGAGGCAGTAAAGTAATAGTGCTCTTGGGAAAGCCTTGTTTTTCAGGTTGTGATGAGAATCAGCGGCAGGAGCTGCTGGTGTCCAGGTACCAGTTGGAAATACAAACAAAGTCAGGTTGGAGAGGCAGGGGTTCAGAAGGGAACTGCTTGGTGCTTTTCTGAGGTAAAGGCTGTGACACATATAGGAAACAGCAGGAAATAGAATAAAAAGTTGTATTTAATTAAAAATACACCTGCTAGGCTAAGAAGTTGACACAGGTCTAGAGGGAGGAGGGAAGATGTTACCCAGTTTGCCTCGTCATCGTGACTTTGCAGGATCTCATAAAGGTTGTGTAGACTTTATACAGAGGGTGCATACTGATGAACAGATGTGTTAAGAATATTAAGATGTTAAGAAGATTATTCAAGGTTGACAGTGTGACAGATTAGGAGGTTGTGTGTATCTGAATGTCTCTTCTTTATATGATTTACTAATATTTTTTATAACCTTGCTATATTCTGTTCAGATTGGCACTGTGCTTTGCACCATTTAATAGTTAACATCTATTATTTAGTCTTCCTTTTTTAAAGTATTAATAAGTGTAGTCAGTGAAAGTATTTGAAAAGGGTCACAACAAACCCAAAACACAAAATACATCCAGAGTTGAGCTGACGGAACACTGGAAATCACACGAGATGTTCTATCTACTGACTGATCTCAATTAGTTCTCTTCTGAATTGCAGATCAAAATTTTCAAACATCATTGTAGTCCATCAAAAAAAACATATACACATAGTAAGATGCCAGTGGTAACACTACTCAATACAAGTAAGGCCACCACCTGAAATAGTAGATTTGTAAACTCAAGGAAAACGTGAATCATCTGGAGACCAGAGGGGGGAAAAACACAAGAATGAGGAAACAGAATAAAGAAAAAGTCAGAGTAGGGCTGTTTAGAGTTGGGGGAAAAAAGGATGATACGGGAGTCTTTAGAATAGATTAGACAAAAATCAGCAGAATGACATGTCATTGGTAGTAGATATAGATAAGTTGACTTTTTTTTTCTTTTTGAGATAATTTCTATGTTTATCTTCTTGTATCTTAATTTTTGTCTGTTAAATATGAGTACATGGAGTCTTTCAGTGAAGTTAATATGCTGTTACTTTCCTGTATCAGGAATTGAAGAAAAAATAGTTATGTAAGTTATATATTAATTTTAAAAACTCTCTATTTTTAGTGTTTATTTTTTAGTAATTGATTATTTATATGTTTTAGATTTCTGGACAGCTCTAATAACTAATATTCTAGTGGCATTCCACATATTCCTTATCTTTTAATTTCAGTAATAAACTGGCATTATCTAAGTCCCTCTGAGGTGACAGCTGACAGTATCTCAACATGCACTAGAGAATGTCCAATCTAATTAAACTTTTTTATCAGGCTCTTTAATAATGGGGGTTGCAACTGCTGTTTAATTCCTCTTAAAATGAGAACCTCTGATTTATTCAGTGCAGATTGAAACAAACAAACAAAACAAAACACCAACCCCAAAATTGACTCTTTGGAGAGAAGTTCTTATGACTGCCATACTTCTAAATTTTTTTTTTCCTTTCTGAACTAGCAGTACGCAACTTTGTACTAAATTTATCATAATTATAGCAAATTCATTTATGAAATCTTTAAAAACAGAAACTGGGGGTGAGCAATTGTGGCAAAATAATAATAAATAATAATCATCATGATCCTGGACTCAGAATTAAGAGATCAGTAATTGAAGATATCTTTATTATGTGTTTGTAGTTTTATTATATAAAAAGATAACTAAGAGTAGTGAATGAGAGAAATAAAAAATCAAGCTTGAATAATGAAGAGAGCTAACACTTGAAAAGTAAAAAGACCTTTTCATTTTTTCTTGTTTTAATACTTAGAGTAAATCCATGGAAGCATCATTTTTCTTTTGTGTGCCTTGCAGTCTGAACTGCATTTTTCCCTATAAAATTTTTATGATTCTTGTGATCATGCATGGACAATTAGGATTAGGAGGCATGGCAAAAATTCACTCAGCCAGTGTGAAGAGAGGTCTACCATAGGATGCTGAAGCTTTAGAAAAAATGTTTGCACTACTGTTTTTCCTGCCCTGAAGATGGCCTTTACTTTTGTAGCCCAGCACACCACCACAGCAAAGAGTCTTGTGCCTGCTGTCTTATGTAGATATGTCTGTACCATCCATGGCCATCACTGTGCCATTATTACTGTGGATGCTTAATGCAGTATGTCTGTATGTTGATAGTCAGCCTCCCTGCCACGTATGCATTCTGCCTGTGTGGTCCAGGAGTCATTCCTCCCACTATGAGCTTAGGGGTATCTGCCATGCTCTAATGAAAAATTTTTGTATCTGCAAAATTTCCTTTTTTTTTGTATATGTGGATATAGTGGATATAATCGTCAGTGCTGTGGAAAGCTAATGACTTAACAAAATTAAAGGACAAGTGCACAAGCACATCTGTGTGGGTGTATGTATTACAAATTGCTCAGCTTGTGAAAATGGCCTGAGCCCTGTTGACTTTGGGGACTGTAAGTCCATCACAGTTTACACAAGCTCGTGGTATACTGCTAAGTTTTGATCACACTGAAAAGGAATTGCTACTGATTTTGAGGTGTCATTCTTGCTAAAATAATCTCACTCTATTGTTTACTGTGTCTTCAACATGATTTACTACAAAAACAAGGCTGACGTGGTGGTTAAGGTGGCCAGAGGATAAGGAACAGTACAAACTGGCATCTTTAGAAAACTGGATTTTTTTTGAGAACTCTTTAATTCATTCAGCAGTTCTTTCTGTAGCAGTGTGTGTCTCACTCGTCAGTCACAAACCAGATTGTTCTCAGTGAAATGAATGCAGCCTTTGTGTCAATAAATAAATATACGTTTTCTAGTAGCAACCAAAACTCAAGAACTTTACATTCCCTTTTCTCTCTGGGATTTTCAGGTAGGTTTGTGTATGTATTATGTCTTTCCTCACCACTTAACCTTTTTTTCTATATAGTACTGTTCATTTGTTTTGAAGTATATTTTTCTTCGTTGACAGTGAGAGAAATCCAAGGCACTAGAAACATCTGTTAGCAAAAATGTTTTCATTAAAGGTGTCTTGTGGGGTGTTTTTTTTCTTTCTTGAATCCCTAATATATATCTTTCCCCTGCTGCTCAGCCCAGCTGGTGCTGTTGCCTTCTGCTAGTTGCTTAAGTATCACCCTTAGATAGCTAGTAGGATATTTTTTGTTAGCATGGCTAACACTGGAGAAATACTTGAAAGTGAGAGTCTGTGACACTTTTAAAAATAACAGCAACATGAAATCAGTTGAAGCGATGGTGCAGTAATCTGGAGAGTGCTTAGGTTGGAGGATCCATGCCATTTAAATAGAATTAACTTTTCTTTGTTCTCCTGTCACTTTGGATATTCCTACTGCCTGTGCTTTTATTGGTAAATTATATTATCGGTTTAAGAATTTGTTGGTGACAAAAGGGAAAGTATTTTAGTCAGTAAAACTGCTAGGGCATAAATAATTTGTGCTCTCCTTTGAACAGAGAAGAATGGCTCACAACAGCCTCGCTGCCTCAGTGGAGCAGCACAATCTGTCTGCTGCTTGATGGCATCGCCGGCAGCCAAATACTCCCTTTTTTGTTTTAATGGAAGGGTTCTTTCACATTGCTGGTTTTACATGATGGGAATGCGGTTGGAAATGCTTCCTGCTCCATTCACAAGCCCCAGGCTCTCTGTGCATTTCAGCTTCAAAAATGACAGCTGAAACCAATTAGGCAGAATTATGGGACAGCTAAGTCGCATGGAGATTTATCATGACTGAGGAAGAGGAGGGAGAAAGAATGTATTGCATAGGAAGTAGAAGTGACTAATTTAATTAGGAGAGAATGACAGTCACATTATTATTATGGAAAAGGGCTCGCAAAATAGAGCTCATTTTATGTCACTGTCCATGCCTTTGAAAGAAGACATCCTGCCCTTTGTCTGAACACATTTGTGTCTGGTAGCACAGCCTTTGATTTCTGAGCAAGATAGTTGAGCAAAATAGTTGATGTTAAAGCTAAGTGCCGAGGATCTGAGGACATTTTTAGCTTGTGGTTTACGTATCTGTTCATAATTAGAATTCTTTATTCAAGGGGAGAAGGGAGGAGTCTGAACCAGCATCATCTGTCTCATTTTTTTCTGTTTGCATACTGTCTCTTCCAGAAGTAGGATACAATGTATATAAACCTTGGTTCAGCTGAATAAATATCAGCCTGGATTCTTCTCCCTTCAGCAGATGCTTATATACAACATGCTCAGAAACATAAACATGCATGTGTCTACTAACATAAACCAGAGTCTTGCTGAATGGAAAAGACCTTCATACACTTAAACGCTGCCACAACCTAACACAGAACCCAAAGTCATTTCCTCATGTGAGCCTGGAGACAGTGTTTCGTTAGGTGAATGAAACATTTAGTGGTATTGTCATGGTAGTGGATGGTGAGAGGGAGAAGAGAGTGAAAAATGTTGCAGAGTGTCTGAGCAAGCTTGCATTTTCCTTTTTATTTTTTCACGTTTTTTTTTTTCTCTTGTTCCTTGACCCAAACTTGATTTTCTTAATCCTTGTATAACTTTAAAAAAAAAAATTATTTTTATTTAGCCTCTGAGTAGTTATGTTGGATAAGTAACTTAATCACTTCCTCATTTTCAGGTACCTCTAGAAATTGTGATACTTGTCTCGATCAAAGGGAAGAAAATAATTGAAATCTGAAAATAATTGAAATCTGAAAAAAGGGCACTGGCCGATTTTTTTCCTAATACCTTTTGGAAACAGGAGTTGAACTAGCTTAGCTGAACCTGTCCTATTCCCAGTCCTGGGATGCATTGTGTGGTCTGTGGTCTGACCAGAACTCATGCCATCTACGAGAGGAAGGGTCAGGGGTTTCCTAGTGGAGGTCTAATTGAAATGTGCACTGAAGAAAGTGTTGGTGTTTTAACCTGCAGAGATGAAGTAGCATAAAGGTTTGACAGATCCTTGTTAAGGTTGTGTAGCTCTGTGCCCTAGAACCCTGAAGTCAATCACAGCTGTGGAGTAGTAATCTTTTGGCATGATTTAGTAAAATAAAATTATTTGAAGAAATAAGCTGCCAAAGTTTGCCTCAGGTTGTATGTATTTATTTTTTTTTTTTCAGCCAAAATGACCAATATATCTTAAACCTGTAACTGGGGGATTCTTATTGTAAATATTCAAGCCTCACAGCAGGAATTTGGAGAATGAGTAGTCTTTGTGCTGTGGGTGGCACTGAGCTATTATTTTGAAAACTGCCTCAAATTTGGTCCTGTACTAGGCTTCAGAAAAATTTTCCTTTGTGCTTAAGAACTTCAGAGATTCCCCCTCTTGTCTCAAAGTCTCAGCTTTATCCTTTCACTTCAAATATTGTCGACTGCATCCCTGGAGGACGTGAAATTGTTTCCAGAGGGGACAGTAGTGAGAGGAGAGATCAGATTGTTTACTGAAAGTGTAACAGATTTTGAACATATGTGTAAATGTGTTAGTGAGGTGGCAAATTCAAGTTCCTAAAATGAGACGATACCAAGGTAAAGATGGCTTATGCAATCTCCTTTTGCTATCCTGGTGGAAGAGCCTGTTGTGCAGCTCTGAAGAGGACTGTATGGAGAGGGATTGTGATGGTTGTTGACCTTGTTTTTTCATGGATGTTGGAACTAGGGTGTCTTTTGGGGTTCCTGCCTCATTCACTGTATTGTTTCAATGTAAGGCAGGTAATACTGCTGTGGAGAACTGGGTTCCATCCCTGCTTTGGTGGGGATCTTCAGCAGCACCACAGGATGCTCTCATCCCAATCCAGATGACTGACATCTGCTACTCAGCATGAGATTCTCAGTCTCCCTTGCAAAAGCATTGTATGCTCACAGCTGTAACTGAAGTCAGTCAAAACACAGAAGGCAAAGTGGTACCAAATAGTCTGAGAAGTCAAAACCAAAGCATTTTAATAGAGTTGCCTGAATCAGTGATACTTACAACTTTTTTCTCTTTGCTTCAATTCCACACATGATATGAGGGAATAATGCCACATCTCCCCTGGATTGCTATGAAGTTATTTTATGTTTGTGAAGCACGTGAATTAAGTAGCAATAAGCAGGGCAGGAAAGCCTGTGAGATTAATATTTTTGCCTTCAAAATACTAAATAAGCCAGACACTGCAAGCTGTGTGAGAACAGAAAAAAAAACCAACCCACATTAAACCAGCACAGCTGTTCTGTAATCAAGTACCTCCTGTTCTGCTCAGTGAGTATGTTTAATCCTACAAGGAGAAAAAAGTATGTGATCACATTACACATATAAGCAGTTATCATAATGTACATTTATTGGACAAACACAGAAAAGGTTGGATAAACCCCATTTTTTCTGGACTTTGCAAGTTTTTGCTTTATTCATTGTAGAAAATTGATTTATCTCTATTGCTTTTGTGCAGGTGCTATGAACAGATGTTACTAATAGATTATTTGTACATATAGGTGTGGGTAAAGTGGTGGAGTACATATAGATGTGTGTAAACTGGAGGAGGAATTAATGGGATTTTAGACTTAAACTGAAATACTGTATGTTGTGTCAGCATGGGATTATTTGTGGTGATTTATGTATGTTGAAAGAAAAGAGCATGTATGTATGGCTGAAAAGAGTTGTTAAAAGCTAGCTCAAAGCAGAATTGGTCTAGCCAGGTCCACCTGGGATCAGAATGTATGTGACAGATATTTGCAATCACTTGGATGTCTCTGTACTGTATTCCCAGTGCATCCAGCTTCCATGTGAGATGTCCTCATACAGCAGAGAAAGGATTGCAAAAAATGTGTTGGTTGGTTTGTTTCTTGTCTTCCTACCTTGTTTTGACATAGTTTTATATTATTGCCAATGTATAGTTGTATCTTGAATTTACCTTTAGTGTATAAAATTTGTGAGATCAAGGTGGTAACCACAGTTAAGACCCTGGTGTCAGGGTGTGGCTCGCTCTATCTGCAGCCACTTTTCCACTTGGGAAGGCACCTCGCCTTCTGCCTTGAAATGCAGTAGGAACAGGAAGACTCTGTTGACGTCCATGGTACCACTTTCACGTGACACTCTTAGAAAACTGCTTTCATCCAGCTGGTTCTCTGTTTTTTAATGCTTTCCTGAAACTTGCATTCATGTTGTCTTCTTCTGTGTCCATTGAGCACACAAACACTGGAGCAGACACCTGCCCACCAAAAGGGAAAACATGGTTAGAAATAGCAGCGCTGTCTATATAAATACTACTATTTAATTCAATGTGCATTGAGTCCCAAGAGCAGTAGAACAGCTGATGCTGCCTTTCCTTTACTGCTCCTTTTTTTTTTTTTTTCTTAAGTGAGGAACAATGTACTAAACTTAATAAGTTGCTTTCCCAGTTGGTATCATAGTATTTACTTTCTTTTATGAGGAGAACTCTAACTTAGTTTTAAAAGGGCAAATAGTTGAAAGATTTGAACAGAACCCCCTTTTCTTTTTACTGTCTGAATGAAGATTTGGTTAAGTAGACACATTTCTCTGTGCCTCTAGCATGTGTGTGGGGAAAAACAGATGCCAAAAGACTACTGCACGAGTGATTCTGTAAGGTTTCCAGGATTCTGTAGAAATCACTTCTTACACTGAACTTAAGGTAGATGCAAACAATTGGTTTTTGAAGAAGAGAACTACTAATGCAGCAGGTTGTACCAGGCCACCAGTTGTCCTGGTCCTTGCAGTAGAAAGAAGAAGCAAATGATGCATAATACAAACAGAATCATCATTGATGTTCATGTATGGAGGAAATTTATCCAAATAATGGCTGAAATATAAGTGAAAGAAAATGGGATTACCCTTACAATTAATTGCCAGTACACTGGAAATAAAAAGATGATTTATTGCTGTTCCTAGCAATGTGGCTCTGAAGTGGACATTCTAAGGAAGCTTTTGGTGGATAGAAGGGTGCAGCTGGTGGGCAATCTGGGGTGGGACCTTCAGAACTTATTTGAGTTTTTCTTCCTCCGCTCTGGTTTTTATTGGATGGCTGGTTTCAAATCACGGAAATCAGTAGAAGGTGAAGTAGGTGAAGTAGGTTTCCCACCTACCAAGTTATCTGTCACCCAGAAAGGCTGGAAGACTTTTGCACAAGTCTTCCTTCTCTTCCAGCCAGCCCATGTGAAGGAGCGTGACTTACTCAGGGGCCATGACGGGCCCATCTGAGGCACCGTGATGGAGATGGAGCAGCACTGCCCTGTTCACCCTGGCAGGGTTTCTGAAGTGAAGTTTCTGGGTTTGCTTTAAAATTCTCTCCAGCACTTGTAGATGCCCTGACTATTCAAATATTTGCATTTAAGATAAAGAGAATGTATTATTCTACCAGGGTGGCTTTTCAATAACAGGTAACCTATAAAATGTTGGGAATCCTCCAAACTTCTTTTTTGACACCAGCCACTACCTGTACTAATGGTATTTCAGCTGATATTTTGCAGACTTCTGTTCTGGGGTTAGTACTCAAAAATTCTCCCTTTTTTCAAACAAACGACAAAGCTGGTAGATGACTTTGGTCAAGTACATTTCCTTGGTGTTGGTGCAATAAAAAAAGACAAAGCTGGGTAATGCAGTGAAGGATGTGTTGTCCATTTGGGGCATGTCTTACTGAGGCAGTACCAAAAAGAACCTAACTGGGAGAATAGAAGAGGAATATATATCTGAAATGGCTGAAGATTTTACAGAAACTGGGAATAAGCCTTTAAGCTAAACACAGACTTTATGCAAAAATGCACTTCAATGGCAGTAACTATTCACTGGCAGAGGTGTATTTTTTCATTTTATTTGTAAATGCATTCAGGGATGTGTTAACAATTAATTGAAGTAATGCTTGCTATACTTGGTGTTTTGAAAGAATCTGTGTTGTGTTGGATTTATTGTGCTTTGCCTGTTTGGGCATGTCCTCTTCTTTTGTGATACTGACACTTCATTCTGGGACTCAAGCAATTTCCTGCAGTCAGGGCTTGCTCTCCTGAAGCCAGGTAAGAATTCCTGCAAAAAGGTGTGTTAGTCAACCTAATCAAGCAGTACGTTTTATGTCATTGCAATGTTAATTCTACATGCACAATGTGTTCTCATAGTTCATGGCAACAGAAGTGAAGATTAAGCAGAAGATCTGTGGCTAGCATGAAGTTTGTCTTAGAAGCTGTGAAATTTCTGTCTATCCATGTAACTCTGCAAAAGTGCTGGAGCATGGTTCCTGGACTCTGAAATGCTGCAGAAAAACCATTCTGCTGTGTCTAAGGCAGCTTTTGTCCAAAACTCTCACCTTGAAAACTGCCCATATTTAATTGGGCTGTATGTGAGGCAGGTATTGCCAAGTAGCTTTTCAAGGAATGCTGGATGATTTTTGCCAGATGTGTTCAGAAACCAGATGTGGCAGGCAGAGTCAGTCTCCGAGGTTTTGGTGGTTAATCTAATGCATATTTGGGCTTTGTTTTTTTCTGAACGTAATTCCAGAACTGAGTTGTGCAAGCAAATCAGAGAAGCAGCATACCACTTTACTGAAAGTTGCTGCTGTCTGGTAGGACAGTGAAGAAATGTGAGAGAAAAATTCAGAGAAAATAGTGTTTCAATAGTAAAGCAATAAATACTTATTAATTAAAAATAACATTAATCTTTACATTGTAAGTCTGCTTATTTCCTGAAGTGATTTTATGGTATATTTACAGATAATAGGCAACTATGAAGTGAAAATTTAAAGTTTTGAGTCTTTGTGAAGCTGTTTTCCAAAGCAGTTGTAATTGATAGCTGTATACATATATACTTTGTGCTTCTTTTTGAGATGGGGCATATCATTCAGTTGTCTGATATGCAATGCCTTTCAGATTTATTTTTGAAACCATTAAGCCATTTTAATCTATATTTAAAAGGCAATATTTTAATGTGAACAGTGAAAATACCATTTGAGGTTTTCCCTTTAGGTTCTTCCTCTTCCCTCCAGATATTATCTTTGTGGTGTTGATGGTAATATTATCTTCACAAGGTATAGAATAATACTGACATTCAGGTAATTAATATGTCATACACAGGATGTTACAAAAAGAAAATTAATTTATATTTGGTGAATGTTCATATCAGTCAGGTTGCCAAGGTTGTTCAGTAAAATGGAGTGTAAACATACAAGCATGCATGTGCACATCTGTGGCTGAAAAATCTTCTTATTTTCCATTTGTATCCTTCTAAGTAGAAGGATATTTATTGCTGCAGTCATACAGATATTAATACACTTTTTTCCATCTGACTTTCTTTTAGCACACTGATTTATGTCAGTACATGGACAAAAACCCTGGAGGGCTTCATCCAGAAAATGTGAAGGTAAGAGACAAAAAGAGCACACATGCAAGGCAAACACACTAACAGTAACTTTGTGCAAAATGTCATGCTAGTTGTTTCATAGAAACTGATTATTAGCTGAAGGGCAAGTGATTGGCATATGAACTATATTTTAAAATTTTATCTTTTTCCTTTTAAAAATTAAAAACGCAAGTATTTTAAGTGATCCTGAGCCAGAATACATGGGTAAATAATTATATGGTATTGGTAACCCCTCCCCTCCATTCAAACATTTGCTTTCAAAACAAGACAATACTGTCCTAAACCCCTTGCTTTAGGCTGTCAGTGTTAGATCCTCAGTGAGATAAGTCCTTGTATGCTCACTGAGTTTGAGGGAACTGTAATGCATTAGCTGAATGTACTGCTTTTTATATAAGAGCAGATAAAAATGTCCCCTAAGATTTTTGCTCACTTATTTTGACAAAGCCTCTTCATAGCTGATCTCTCTTTTAAGTTGGTTTGGTTTTTCTTTTCCTTCTAAGGTAGATACTGAGATTCATCATACAGGTGCAAGGGAGTTTATTAGCAGGATTTAATGGAAAGATAGATAATAGAAACTTGATCCAGTTACTTTCTGGGAAGTCAGCCAAATGATTTTATCATCAAGTGGAAGCCAGTCAAACATGCAGAATGTGTCGTGTGTGTGTGTGTAGATCACCCAAATATTTGTTACACTTGTCTTGCACTTTGACATCAGTCCCATTGTTGTTCTACTTTGGGAGTGTTTAAATCTTCACTTGGCACACTGAGAGTTTTATCCAATACTTAGTTTCTTGAAATTAAGAAGTTCATTGAAAGAATAAGTATCGCTTTCCTGGAAAACTGAGAAGGCCTGTTTGGTTTCAGAAAAGAAAATATTTAAAACAGAGGAGGAAAGAAGTATTTTTGTTGCAATAGCTGGTAATTGTCATACATCAACATGATTTATAATGTAGATTGATTAATTTTCTGTGAAAAAAAAAAAAATTCTCCCTTGCCTTATATACTTGGCCAAACTAAGAAAAAAAAAATCTGGAAATACATGATGTGTATGCTGCAAGATAGCATCCTTGGTATTTTTGACTGTCACTCAGACATTTTGCTGGCCTGGAAAGGGGAAGTCCATGGGTCTCCTCCCAGTGCCAGCTTCACAATATTTTCAAGGTGGCACTTGAAAACGGCTGATGGTGAATGAGGGTGGACCTGCTTTTTGACCACTAAAACTTTTGAGCTTTCTTCATAGCTCAGCTTCCTGGGCAGAATTTCCTGTACTGAATGCACTCGTTTAAACAATGGATTTGTGCTTCATTTTCCTGTGTGAATGCTTTTAACATTCAGCTCTTTGAAGTCTGGGGTAAGCTGAGTCTGTCTTTGAAAGTTCTTTGTGCCGCTTCAGATTTGTAAGACTACTCCAAGGCTGCAGTTCTGTTTAGCTCAAGATCTAAAACACAGTGGTCATTGCAGCTGTAATTGATCCCCACTGAGAAGACATCATAATTCACACAGCTGTACTTTTTTCTTGATTGTATGAGGGCCCAGCAAGCTTGTCTTTGAGGAGGATAGGCATACATGGATAACTGGGTTTCCTAATGCATCACTCATCTAAATCCTGAGATACCCATCTTTTAAAACAGGAGCTGTGCAAGAGACTGCAGCAGTAGCATTTCCCTTCAAATTTTGCTGCATGTATTCCTGTGCCTGTCTTTACCATCTAACAACTGTTCATCAGCAGTTCCAATGCTTATGGGCACATTAGAAATATTTCTTTGAGTGGGCAAGTGTAGAGTCCTTTTTAGTAGACTCACTTGCCAGGCCAGCAGTAAAGGCCAGCCTTAGTTCAAAGCAGTAATTATTACAACCTAGCATGATGATTTGAGCTCCTACCATTTTAAAATGCAATCAGCCTGCCTGGGGTTTTTCAGTGAAATGCTTGCTCTCATGCTATGAGTGAAAAACAGCCACTTAGCCCAAAAGAATGATTTCTTCACCTGGGAGGACAGAAACAGGAGAGAAGGGAAGTTAGTCATATATACTAAAACTTTCCAGACCTTCACCAGCATGCAAAACGGTTTGTGCTGTGGGAAGAGCATGGAGGAAATAAGATGGTTTCTACATAATATCTTTATGCTTTGTTGCATTGCACTCAGTTTGCTGACTTACATAATTGTGGCTCTGACACTTTGCCACCTATTTTGGGTTTAGCTTCTGGACAGAGTTGTTTATCTGGAGCTACAGCTGATTTTTAAGGGTTCAGCTGAGCCATGTTAATTAGCATTCTCTCCCTGCCAACCCCTTCTTGCTAGAGGTCCTTCTGGATTTTCACTCTGAGTCAGACTTTTAGACAGCATTTGTTCAGAATCACTGGTTATGTGATTCCTAAATACATTTTTTAAATTTACAATCAAGCAATTATATTCTGGTAGCAATAAATTAGTCTCGGCTCTCTGGGCTAACCTGTGGGATTAAGCAATTGATGCTCTTCCAGTATGACAAAAGGCCTCCTGCCTTTTGCTTTTGTTCCTGTGGAAAGTGTTGCTTACTGTTGGGTATTCCTTTCTGGCTTGTTGCCAGTTATTATAAATACAAAACCACATACTCACACATCTTTCTTTTTCCAAATAATATGTCACAGTAGTTCCCATGAAACTACTTTATAGGAGTGCAGAAGCAAAGCCATTATTTCCTTATGTTTTGGTTTCTACAGGACATCTTCAGCCTAATTATAGTTCTGAATTTTCTCCATATTCACAAGCTAGAGACAATGCTTGCTCCCTCAGGCTTACTCATATATGAGGAATAGTAAATAAAATAAAATCTAAATTACTTTGATGGACACATGTATTGCTGTCCCCTTGAGCATTGTGTTTGACATTGCCTTTCTTTGTGGTTTCAAATAGGCTATTTGCTGCCACTTAAATATTTCAAATGAAGAGTAAGCAGAATATTATAAGTATGTGGGAGTATAAAGAAGAACGTCTGAATTGGCAGTTACAGGAGTCTCAGGGCAGTATGTTTAAGCAAATAAAAAATGCTGCTTCCTGAAATATGAGGTTTAGCATTTTAGTGGTATGTAAGTATTCACACATAATGATTTCAGAATTTCGTCATTCATTACTAGAGGCCCAAGTCTCGGAGTTAACATTAAAAGATCTTATGTGTGAGGCTGAGATGTTATTAAAGTTGTTTTTTAAAATATCTGTGCCTGAGAATGTTTAACCAAGTATCCTGGTGACATAAATATGGTTAGATCCCTGCAACATCTTTATCAGCCAGAAGGGAAATTGGCAGAAAGCAGTTGTTTCAGTCCATGGATTCTCCAAACTCCAATAGCTCCAAATACACATATATACATCATATAACTAACAAGCCTGCATATCTAACGTTTATTTATAAATATACATTAATATACTGTGTACAGTAGTACAGTGAAAGTTAAGGATAGAAAACATAAGCAGAAGGCACAGATTCATCTTCTCTAGTTCTAAAGATGTCTGTCTCGTTTTTTCCAAAACTGAAGGCAAGCAAAAAATCTGGATTACATGGCCCCACATCTAATGATGTTTCTGTTGGAAGTTACTGCTACAGTCTTGTAGCTGGTTGGAGCTAAGAGATGTCTTATGAGTGTATACCATACAGTGCTTGCCAAACTCCAAAGTGTGGCTGTGGCAAAGTGAGGTGCAAGACTTGCATCTGACTCTCCCTGTGCTGTTCCTACTGGCCTGGACTTCTGCAATCTGTACTCCTGGCTTTCTTTCCTACAGCTGTTGCTGCCTTTAGAGATAGTTCATACTTTTTGGACTTCAGTTGGAACATCTGGATTGCTTCCTACAACAGGAACTCTAATAGGTCACAGCAGCTAACCAACCCTGCCAGTAATTTTTTTTGTTATGATCTTCATTCTGATTTGTGTTCCTTTCTGTCTGGTACAGCTTTTCGACTTCTTCATTCTCCTGAGCCTTTGTTTGCAGCTGTCCATAAGTGGTTCTTATTTTGTAAATTCATAATTCGATTTTTTGTACATCTCAGCATATCCTGTGAAAATGCAAATGTTCTTAACCTCTTTTAACCTTTGAAACAGGTTTTATTTTAACTTCATCTTTTACTCCATGTTATCACATTCCCAGTAATGCAAGTAAATTTATCTTTATGTATTGATGCATTTATTTTATGGCTTAGTCCATTTTATGTAACTCCTATTACTGGTAGAAACAAGTGGTGCAAAGATTTGCATTTGTCATGCCTGTTTTGCTTGCCTGCATTCCTGCCTTAAAATGAATCTATTAATGAAAGCTTATTTGCTTTTTAATTAGTGATGTTGCTTGGAAATAGCTGTAGTCTTTTGGAAAAAGCACCCTCAGTTTTTTCTCTCTGCCTTTTTTTCTGCACTTGCAGTGTTAGAGGTAGCATTGATTTTTTGAGCATTTTATTTCAAAAAGCCAGTATTTGACAAAATAAAAAGATACTTGCCTCTGACCTCACTATTCCTCAATCCGTGTAGCACCAGCCTGAATCACACTGGGGTTGTCAACCAGGCAAACTCTGTCTCTTAATCACTCAAAATCTTTTACTTCATGCAAGTTGGAAGACTCCTGTTGTCTACTATGATCAGAGGGAGAAGGAACTTCCAGTTTGCTCTTATTCTATCAAATATTGCTTCTCTCATTTGTTCTTTTCCCTGGGCACCTTTTCTCTTGCCAGGGCCAAAAAGTGACAGGAAAAAATAGTCAGAGACTCTTGGTGAACTTTGCATGCAGAGCAAAGGAATATTCTGCCTTCTGCCAAGAGCCTTCAAGACTTCAGCTCTTACCTATCTCAATTCTGAGCTTTCCTTGCTCCTAGGAAGTAAAGACCAGTGTATTTTATGGGGATTTTTGAAGCAAAACCTCAACCAACCTCAACAGGGTGCTGAACCACCTCATTTAAACTGCATTTTTACCTAGAAAGGTAGCACAAGATGATCTTTGAGGTCCCTTCCAACCTGCCATTCTATGGTTCAATGTATTAAGCCCTGCCCCCACCAAAACCTTTAAAAATGCATTTTATCAGCAACCCAGACAGAGACAATAGTTGACATGTAATAGGTCACACGTAATGTGTGAGGAGAAGTGTGGAGTGGAATTTGGGTATTAAGTTCTGCAGGACAGTCCAATAGTCTCTGTGAAAAATATGCTTAAGTTTCATTAAAAAGCTGTAATTAGTTTCAGTGTTAAAACTTAGAAGAAATAGTTTAAATTAATAGGAAGTATTGAAACATTATGGGATGGTGTAATAAATTCTTGTGTGAAACGCTCAAGATGAGATCAGTCAAATTTATAGCACTCTAGGTTTAAAAAAAAAAACAAACAACAAACACAAACCAAATAAAACAAATCCTAAATCAGATATTTAAAAAATACAGGATTTATGAAACTGAAGTTTTAATACTGGCCTCCTAAACAAGATGAAGTGCACATTGAATTGAAAGTGTTGCAATACAGAGAATGTTATTTCATGCTGTCAGAAATCTCTGGCACTTAATGACTTGTTGTATTCATTTATTCCTCTCCATACCACAGTACTGTGAAAAATGTCCTTAACTAATGGTTGCAGGTTTTAAAGGTTTTGTTAGATTAATAATTTGGCATTTAATGACTAATATGAAGATTAATAATCTGAGTCAAAGCCATGGGGTAGTTGTCATTTGATGCCTTTATGAAACATAAATATTTATCATTGAACTGATTACAGTTTTAGAATAATTTGAAGCACAAAGGGTAGGGAAGCATTCAGAACATGGAAGGATTAGGCAGCTCCTCCTGTATCCCATCCATGTGAGGCTTATTGCACTTGAAGTGCAGCTGCTTGAACTTTGGCAGTAGCAAAGCATTGGGTATTGGCTCTTGCTAAGCAGTAGCCACGCTCATTTTTAGTAAGATATAAAACTGAAATGCTTGTGAGTAAAACCAAGTATCTGAAAAGTAAGCTAAAAGTGCTTTGGATTTTAGGTTAAAATTGTTTTACCAGTGTTGGCCTCCATGGTGTGCTTCAGTTTTCTTTTCAACATGAGGTTGTATAAACATCTATGGGGTGAACAAGAGGTTTGTGTTCCCCTTTCCTGTGGGAGAAGTGCAATGAATCACATGGTGGGGCTTGCATCCATATGGGATAAATGTGTGATTATTTGATGTAGGGAAAGCTGTGGCATGTGAATGCCTGTGTGTAACTAGAGGTGTCTGCCATGGACACACAGGAAATGAGGCATTAAACCATGACAATATACCCAGCTATGGTGAATTTTTATGTCTTTTTTCACCTCTCATATTGACTCACTGGAGTTAGACTAAAAGATTGCTTTCTTCAAAGGTGAATAAATACATACTATGGTGGTCCTTTTAATCTTATCAGTCGTTACTGGAAGCAAATTAAACTAATGTCATGCTTTTGAAATCTTCCTCCTACTCACTAAAATTAGTGATGCTGCTGAAGTAGAGTTGAACTGAAAATGTTTTTCAACAGATATGCTAAGTAGGAAGCGATGCTGTTTAATGTGGTTGAGAAGTTGCTATTTTTCATTCCTCATTCAGCGAATAAGCAGGTGTACAGCAGACAGAGTAATGTTATGCCAAATTAAGGTCCTCTTTTACACATGGCATTGAGAATTGATTATTTAAATTAGACTTTTTACTTATCAGACATTAAATACACCATCAGCATTTCATTCTACTTTAAGTCACTCATGTCACTTAATGATTTGATAGTATGCAGAACTGTGAACACTAAATGCAGAATCTTTGTGTGTTAAAATTCATACTAGAAGAATGTCACTTATATTTACTGCTGTAAGAAATACGTGCAAACCCAAAACTGTGTGTGCATTTGTAATTTACTGTCTGTGTAATCTGTGTGATTCATGTATGGCAAAAAACAAGTTACTGTAGTGATGAAGAAAATATTTTTTCCCAGTTTCTTAAAAACTGGTAGGGCACCAAGTGCCACTCTGGCCTAGGTCAGCATGGTAGTGAATTCATGAAAGGTAGACAAGGAGATTTAACTGAATTGAATTGATTTTCACTCTTGCCATTCAGAACTAGAAGTCTGAGGGTCTTCCACTTATTGAACATTACCAGGTGACTATAACTGATCATAAGGGAGTGTTTTTCTTCTCAGTTAATTAAGCACACCTTCCTCATTGGAAATGACTGTAGTAGTACCCAGAAGGGACAAAAATTATTAAAGGAACATCAAAGAGAATAGAAGTTAGCAAATTAGCATTTTCCAATCTCTTTCTTTTGCAGTTCTGCTGCAACAAAGTGGAAAAATCTGTAGTTTTAGTTTGTTTGTTTTCTTATAGTTAAGATACAATGTGACTTCCAAGTGTCTGTGTTGTATGCATTTGTGTGTGATATTGTCTTTGGTAAGGCTCTGGTGTAAAGAATACATGAACAAGTCCGAAGCCTTTGTAAATGCATTTTGGATAGTACTTTTTTAAAGAATTCTTTTGGAGAGAAGAGTGGATCAATTGGATCCAGGCAGGTAAGATATGAGAATCTTTTATTGAGATAAAGCTTATTATGATCATGAAAAATCAATCTGATTCAAATGGCTGACAGTTTTATTATTCAGATAGGACCATTCCTAGGGATGCAAATTTATCTCAAATCAACTCTTTGTACCTGGAATTTCTTCTGACAATTTAAGCTGAAGAGTCTACAAAGCTTCAACCTAAAAAGTTCAGTATTTCTCTAGAACAGTGTTAGAAGTGAAAAGTTGGATTTTATCTTCTGGATTATCCTGGTTGGGAGGAGAGAAAAGAGCAAGCCAGTGGTAATAAAAAAGATTGTACTCAGTGAGCTTTTGGCATGCTAGCAGAAGTCACACAGAGATGTTTCTCAATGCTTCTGTGGTAATACATATTGCCTGGTAGTTTTGTCTTATGTTAATGATTTAAAATAAGTGGGTGTGAAAATCTTGTAAACCCCAAAAATCTTGTAAGTGCAGAAGTAACTGAACATCATGTTCAGTTGTTTTTGTTTCCAAGGCTGTGAAATAGTGCTATTGAGATTTATTATCTCTTTTTGCCTTTGTAAATAGCCAATAATTCACAGAACCCTATAATATCCTCTGGATGATAGGGAGAAGTACACTGGTAGCAAGCATGAGGTGGTGTCCTGGGCTGGGTTTCTCTTACTGGTATTTTTAGACTTGATGGCCTATTAAAACTGAATTGATTGATGCTGAATACACACAAGGGAATTCAGATGATTATATGATACTCAGATGGGTGTGTTTTGATACACACATTAAGCAGAACATTTGTGTTATCAGTAATGAGCGATAGATAATAAACCTTGTGCAGTACTCTGTATTACTTTCTGAAAGTAACTATGCAAATACAGCAATATATGCTTGCTAAAGGACCAGCACATTAATCCAGTCTTGCTTCCAGCTTTCATTGGAACCGACATGGACTTCTGGTCCAGGTTAGCTCAACTCCGTTTGCTGTCTTTTGCTGCAGAGAGAACCAAGAGTTTTATGCATCTTCTGTAAACTAAAATGTTCCATTTAGCTTTCTTCTTCTGTATCTAGGGCCAGTTCCTTTATTCCCACAATGTAACATGTGGTAAGAGAGCTCAAATGCAGGAAATAATTCAGAAATCCTTTACCTTACCATCAGGTAAAGACAGTTTCTGACTTAAAAAAAGCCCCTCACTAGCCTCATCCATGTGTTCTCTTGGGGAGCATCTTTCTTGCCATTAGTGTCCTTGATACCTCAACAACAGGTGTAGGAACGTTGCATGTTCTGGAGAATCTCTCTGGGTGTGTCCTGAATTTTTCTGTTTTTCACTTACCCCTCTATCCTTTGCCAGAAAGTCTCTGGCATCTCCAGGAATGGAAAGCAATGGAAAGCAAGCTATGTGAAGTCACTGGAGCACTCAACACAAGTCACCCATGCATGAGGGTCACCTTAATCATTAAATTCATCAGAGCTTTCTGAACCAGTTTTGGATGGCCTGTGTCAGTGTTTGGCTTCTAAGCTCATTCGGATGAGAAGAGCTTAAGATCCTATGTAACATTCAGAGGTCAACAAGCATTCTGCTGCAATAAGCCATCTGTGGCTGTCAGATCAGTGCACGTCGTGGCCTAGGCTGCACACTTATCCAGGCTCATGAAAAATGCCATAAAAGCAGGGCTGTTGATTCAGGCATCTGGCAAGGCTCTCAGAAAATGTAATTGGTTTAAACAGGCATTTGGTCAGATACTACACGTAGCTCAAGTGGTTACCCAGGCCTTACACTTTAAAGACTATGTAGGTGCTAACCTTTTCATGGAGTTGAGGGCTTTCCCATGTAAGTTTTAAAAACCACTGATATTCTTTTAATATCACAGTCCATAAACCCCAAATTAGAAACTAGTTTTGACCCGCACGCATGCTCCTCACTGACAATGAAAATTCTTCAGTAAATTATTTTGCTCTTTAAAGTGAGAATAACATAATTGCTAGGGAAAAAGAAGCATTTTTTTGTGCTTCAAGCCTTACTTACTATCGCCACAAAGTGCTAGATTTTTTTTCTTCACTGAATGTAAAGTGTTGAGCCTTCTGATGTTAAGNGGTAATAAAAAAGATTGTACTCAGTGAGCTTTTGGCATGCTAGCAGAAGTCACACAGAGATGTTTCTCAATGCTTCTGTGGTAATACATATTGCCTGGTAGTTTTGTCTTATGTTAATGATTTAAAATAAGTGGGTGTGAAAATCTTGTAATCCCCCAAAATCTTGTAAGTGCAGAAGTAACTGAACATTATGTTCAGTTGTTTTTGTTTCCAAGGCTGTGAAATAGTGCTATTGAGATTTATTATCTCTTTTTGCCTTTGTAAATAGCCAATAATTCACAGAACCCTATAATATCCTCTGGATGATAGGGAGAAGTACACTGGTAGCAAGCATGAGGTGGTGTCCTGGGCTGGGTTTCTCTTACTGGTATTTTTAGACTTGATGGCCTATTAAAACTGAATTGATTGATGCTGAATACACACAAGGCAATTCAGATGATTATATGATACTCAGATGGGTGTGTTTTGATACACACATTAAGCAGAACATTTGTGTTATCAGTAATGAGCGATAGATAATAAACCTTGTGCAGTACTCTGTATTACTTTTTGAAAGTAACTATGCAAATACAGCAATATATGCTTGCTAAAGGACCAGCACATTAATCCAGTCTTGCTTCCAGCTTTCATTGGAACTGACATGGACTTCTGGTCCAGGTTAGCTCAACTCCGTTTGCTGTCTTTAGCTGCAGAGAGAACCAATAGTTTTATGCATCTTCTGTAAACTAAAATGTTCCATTTAGCTTTCTTCTTCTGTATCTAGGGCCAGGTCCTTTATTCCCACAATGTAACATGTGGTAAGAGAGCTCAAATGCAGGAAATAATTCAGAAATCCTTTAGCTTACCATCAGGTAAAGACAGTTGCTGACTTAAAAAAAGCCCCTCAATAGCCTCATCCATGTGTTCTCTTGGGGAGCATCTTTCTTGCCATTAGTGTCCTTGATACCTCAACAACAGGTGTAGGAACGTTGCATGTTCTGGAGAATCTCTCTGGGTGTGTCCTGAATTTCCTTCTGTTTTTCACTTACCCCTCTATCCTTTGCCAGAAACTCTCTGGCATCTCTAGAAATGGAAAGCAATGGAAAGCAAGCTATGTGAAGTCATTGGAGCACTCAACACAGGTCACCAATTGCATGAGGGTGGCCTTAATCATTAAATTCATCAGAGCTTTCTGAACCTAAGTCATAAAGTCTTAACTCACATTAGCCCCACCCCTGGATGCGTTTTGGATGGCCTGTGTCAGTGTTTGGCTTCTAAGCTCATTCGGATGAGAAGAGCTTAAGATCCTATGTAACATTCAGAGGTCAACAAGCATTCTGCTGCAATAAGCCATCTGTGGCTGTCAGATCAGTGCACGTCGTGGCCTAGGCTGCACACTTATCCAGGCTCATGAAAAATGCCATAAAAGCAGGGCTGTTGATTCAGGCATCTGGCAAGGCTCTCAGAAAATGTAATTGGTTTAAACAGGCATTTGGTCAGATACTACACGTAGCTCAAGTGGTTACCCAGGCCTTACACTTTAAAGACTATGTAGGTGCTAACCTTTTCATGGAGTTGAGGGCTTTCCCATGTAAGTTTTAAAAACCACTGATATTCTTTTAATATCACAGTCCATAAACCCGAAATTAGAAATTAGCTTTGACCTGCACGCATGCTCCTCACTGACAATGAAAATTCTTCAGTAAATTATTTTGCTCTTTAAAGTGAGAATAACATAATTGTTAGGGAAAAAGAAGCAATTTTTTTGTGGCAATAGTAACTAAGGCTTGAAGCACAAGTGCTAGATTTTTTTTCTTCACTGAATGTAAAGTGTTGAGCCTTCTGATGTTAAACCTTGCTTAACTTCATTTCTAGAGGCAAATCCCATCCTATTTTCTGTCTTTTCCAAATCTCATCACAATGATCCTTGTCAGTTTGTGAACAATTTTGTCACCAAGCCCTGTTTTTACTAACCAGCCACAAACTGTACTCAAGTGATGTCATTGTTTATTTATTATAGGTTGGTACTTACACAGCCTTGCAAATATTAAAATTACTAACATAAAAGCTCAAGAACCATGAATCTATCATTTCTACCCTCACAACCTGAAATGCAAATGGAATTTTCAATTGACAATTTGGAGTTGCCTTCTGATTCACAGGGCTGCCATCCTACGGCCCTGGGGAAATGGGAGCTGCTTGTTCAAACTACCCCGTGGAAGCCCTAGGGATTTCACAGAGATTTCGTAGTGATCAGAATTGAGCAAGGTGGAGGGAGGAGCAAGTAAGGTCAGAGTATGTCCATGGTAGGTGCTATGCCAGTTTCAGATTGATATATGGGTAAGGGGTGATGGTACGTTCATCTCCATCCTTGTTAAGGTGATGCAGATAGTCTTGAAGAGGACTTTCTTCAAAGACAGGAGAGGGAATTTGACTGTGAGAAGTCAAAAGTGTTTCTTGAGTCATCAGAAACAGTTTTTCCAATCAGTCGTCTTTTTGTGGAGTGGGAAACTGCTGGGAATAAAGAGCCTCTTCTACTGGTCTCTGTTCCCAAGCTATCCCAAAGGCCCTGTGGTTTGCAGAGTGCCTCACTGCCATCCACTAAGCTCTTGCTTTCCCTTAAATCTTTTCACATTTAATATTACCAAGTGAAAACAAAAGTGAAGAGGAAAAGAGCAAGCAGGAAAAGAGAAAGCAAGAGAAAGTGGCAGAAGTTACCCAGTAATGAATTCAGGGAGATTTTTTTTCCCACTTCCCTTTCATGACCTTCCTCTAAGGAGGAAGCAACTGATACACTATATGTGAACAAATTAATTTACTTCTGTGGAAGTACTTGATGAGTACAGCATGCCTCCTATTTTGGAATAAAACTACATTCCGAAGCCTTCCTCAAGAGTAGATGTTTATTCTATTTAGCTGTGAAGTTACTGTGGCTTTTTTTTTTTCTTAGCACTTCATGTCAAATCACTTAACTCTGTGTTAAAACCAAATGAAAGTCAACATTAACAAATACATTTTGAGTTAGAAAGATTACAATGCTGTAAGATAAAAATATTATTTTGCAGTAATTTAATAGAATTTATATTGTAAGGCTCTAATGAAAACTGTTTCTTCTTCCTGCCCCTAATAAAATAGTTTTTGAGTACAACGAGTTTCATTTTAGCCACAATTCAAAAAGAGTGTGCATGTTACTTATGACTTTCCTGCCATTCTTTCTTTTGTTTTGTATTTGCATATTTAAAACTAATATTTGAAGTGAAAGAGAATCGACATAGCCTAGCAAACTGGATATTTTCCTTATCTTTGTATTTTAAAAAAAATATTATTTTGGAGTAATTTAATAGAATTTATATTGTAAGGCTCTAATGAAAACTGTTTCTTCTTCCTACCCCTAATAAAATAGTTTTTGTGTACAACGAGTTTCATTTTAACCACAATTCAAAAAGAGTGTGCATGTTACTTATGACTTTCCTGCCATTCTTTCTTTTGTTTTGTATTTTGCTCTTAGGTTTCCTCAGCACATTGTTAGAACCAACCCTGGCAAGAAGGTGATTGATATGGCTCTTTGTGCCTTGGCTAAATAGCTAAACATGCAGTGTATTGTGTCTGCATACAGGGAAAAAAATGAAATGCAATTAAATTCATTTCAACTTCAGTAACATGACATTTCTGTTTCTTTCATGTCAGCCTTTATTCTCTTCCATAATCAGATTTTGTAACCCTTTCTATAATGTCTCCTCACTTCAGCAGTCACTAAATAGGATGCTTGTGTTGCAAGTTAATTAGACATTCTCATGTGCCTGGGTTGATGTTTCCCAAATCTTTGGTGTAGTTTCCACGTCTTCTGAGAGAGCACATTTCACTGGACACTTGGCTGTGAAGCACAAAGTCCATATCCACTCTGGAATTCTCCATATTTGGCTTTGCAGAGGCCTGTTGTGTTCCCAACTGTACTATTTCTTAAAATATTTCAGGCAGTAAGAAGGGTCTGTATATTAGGAGAGATTTTTCAAAACCACAAAGAAAACTCCTGGGAAACAATTGTTCACTCTTTGTATTGACAAAATCCAGAAGGGCAACCCAGCCTTTCACAGCAGGTGCCAGTAAGAATGCAGGAGAATGATGGGAGAGCAGATGAAAAGGGGAAGGAAGACAAAAGATCTCCCTCATCCAGCTCTATTTTTCTTAATTGTAAATTACAAAAATACACAATATCAATGCTTAGCTCTAGGGAAGGCATTTGTAGATTCCAGTGAAGGGTTAAAAGAAGCATGCGGAGGGTGAGTTAGGTTCCTATCTAAATGTACCTTAAAGACTAGGTTTCAAAAGTCATCTTTAAGTTCAGTGAGAATTATTATGTCCTAATGAAAAATACATAAGTGACTCCCATTAAAAAAACCTTGAAGGAGAAAGCCTATCATACTTGCAGATTTCCTTGGGTACCGAGGCGTTGGTGTACTATTAATTTCTTCTTTGTTTTAGCTCCAGTGCCCCATCCCCCAGCCTTATCTCCCCATCTCTATCCACCCTGTACTGTTGTTTCCTATAATTAGTGAAGATACACATCTGTCTTCAGGCTACCACCTAATCTCTAAGGCCATATGGGTAAATGGAATATAATTATTATTTGGTAGAAACTGAGCCTTCTGCACATGGTTGTATTGCTCTTGTTCTTTTTAAAGCAGGCAAATTGAATCTATGATATAGTAGGGCTTGGAGGGTTAGTCCTTTCAAAGTACCTATTTTTTAGATGGAAATTTCATTGTGTTAAATTTGGGTGGGAATTACACCACTTTTGGGAGGAATTCTGACATGATGTTACCACAATATGCAAGCACCCTCCGTATTGTGAAGAAATCACCTGTGGTTATATGCAAAATATTAACAGAGGTCATTTTTTGTCCCCCTCTTTTTCAGTTATTTTTATTTCAGTTGCTGCGAGGACTGTCTTACATCCACCAACGTTACATTTTGCACAGGGACCTGAAACCACAGAATCTTCTGATCAGTGACACGGGGGAGTTAAAGCTGGCAGACTTTGGTAGGCAAGCAGTTAATTACAAGTCTCTTATAATGTTGTAGGAATGTCAGACAGATGGTTCCATTGATTTCTCTTCCCCCACCCTATTCCTTAGACACACCTTCTTCATTGTAGATAATTGCACATTTTTCTCTTGAGTGAAGAAATTGATTATGGTCAACAAAATGCTTGATTAAAAGGGAGTAAGTGAAAAACAAATACATTCTCCAGTTCTCACCAGGAAGATAATACTGAAAGTATTTCAGTTTTATTTACCATGAGACCTCTGAATTAGAATTTAAAACCTTTAAAAAAGAAAAGAAAAAGGAAAAAAAAGTGAGAGCTGAGGAAATATGCAGTATATGAAGAGCACTTTACGCAGGCAGCTCCACGGTTGTGGAGATCCAGATTACCTTTCATAAAACAGTAATTGAAAAAGACTGAAGGACACAAGAATAATATTCCTTCTAAAGGACAAAGGAAACAAGGATCACCTGGACTGCTTTCAGTATCCATTAGCCCCTTATGGGGAAGCCTCATGTGGAGTATAAAAGCAGGAGAAAATGTCCACTGAAAGGTTAGCCTTTTGGCCTTTTTTTTACTAATTTTTTAAAAAATACTTTTTTAGTGTCTACACAAGGGCAGTGCTCTTTCCTCTGAAAATCACTGTGAATGCCATTGAGGAAAACAGCAATGTTTTTCTCTAGTAATTTTTACAAAATATTGTAGGTATTTCTTTCCTGCAGGTCAGCTTCTCAGCTACGTATTCCTGCAGAACTTCTGAATTTAGCTGAAAATGTGACCTATCAGGTTTTTTGAAATATGTTTTATTATTGTGATTGCTATCCACATTGGGCTTCACATTTCATTCACCAGCAGTAATGAGGGAGCCTTATGTGCTAATTGGCAATTTCCCTGTTAATGTAGTCATGGTTTTTTTGTCTTTTAATTAGTGTTACTGCAATTAACAGCTCAGTGTGTAAAATTTTCTGTGCTAGAGAATGTAACAAGACTTCAGGTAGACATAGTCCATGAGAACTTGATTGGTCTTTGGATTGTAAGGCAACTAGAGAAATCATTATCTCATTTTACATACCATTTTCTGTTGCTGTTTTTCAAAACTTGGAACATGCCAGAAATGGTTTAGATGTGCCTAAAAAACCCACATTCCTGTGTGTTGCATTTTACTGTGAGATTTCATCTCTTCAATACATGGAACAAGTTAATGATTAAGTATTTTTTGTAGTGAACAAAACAGTGTAGCTGGTCCTCTGCTGAAGGTGAGGTGCTTTTCAAGATGACCAGTTTTATTGTATAATTTACATGTATAAATCACTATGAACTTACCTGACTTCCAACTATGCCCGTATTTTAAATCCTTCATGAGATTATGTTGATGATGCTCTAGCTTTGGTGGATATTGAAGACTCTGTAGATGATCTTACAAACTATTTTTTATGTAAAATGCTTCATATTGTGTGGGATTTTGGACAGGGCAGTGCTGAAGCTTTTTAGTTGTTTTTGGGTGGGGAGAGGGAGGCTGCAGACTGTTCATCTGTGTTCTTAAGAAAGGACAAAAATCGCCTTTCGCCAGCACTGTTAAATGCCTTGATGGAGGTGGAAACCAATCAATGAGATGTCCAGGTTGGCTTCTCTCTGGTTATATTGTCTGATGTTGCCACACAAGAAAGTGTGGAATGATTTTTTTGCCCTGCTATAGTAGGAAAAGTAACCAGCACTTCTGATGAAGTTATTGCCTCATTGTGACACTATCCCAGTGATGACATCAAAGACAGGATTTTCCCAGCTTTGTATTGACAGGAATTTAAGGTTGACCATTCTGTATTATTTTGAGAGAGACTACATATGTGTAAGTACAACAAAGTAGTAGTAGACAGTAGGAGACATATAAATGTGTAATGTTGTGAAGGGTGGTTTTTTTTTATATGTCTGTCCTGACCTAACAGAAACATCTATGTAATCGACTCTTGGATACTGTGTGAAGATTATCCATCTCCATTTTTTTAAAGCTTTATTTTCTTTCATGGCTCTTGACCTCGTAAAATTGAAAACCAGATGGGTTAAATTTCTCTTGTGAGAAGCAAGATGAAAAATTAGAAGTGATGAGGTTAAAGTCTAAAGGGTCACAACCTCTTTCACTGGAGGCATGAGAAATGTGAGCAGACCTGTGTGCTTTCAAGTGTGCACCCCTGTGCATATTTACTTATTTAAATGCTGCATTACTATAGCTCGTCTTCCACCTTCCCAGTACAAAAGACTCTTAAACAAGATGTAAATACAGTCCTGTTTCTGTTCATGTTTTTCTCCCACGAATAACTAATTTGCAATAATGTGCTTGGAAAGGAAGTCAGTTTAGATTGTATATTTGATTAATTACATGAGGAGCAGTATGGAAATTAGAGAGATGGGTGTTTTGCTTTCAGATCCACTCAAAGCAGGGGAGAACCTATCGAGAAATCATTTTCTGTCATAGATAGGATTGACTTTGCTAGCACAATAAATATAAAATCCTAGAGCAAAGGACTTTTAGTCTCTAAGGACAAGACCTTCAGATTTTGGTTTCATAAGTTTACAGAAAATCAACAGCATGGACGATGCTTTTCATTTGGCATCGGGCTTATTTAATCTCCTCGGTGCAGGATATCAAATACTTAAAAGCTGGCTGTTGTGGTTCATAGTTCTTGAAAAAAACAAGGTAAAAGAAAGAGTATTCATGCCTGCCAGTGCATTGCACTGTGGCTGAAGTGGAATCTTTGAATAACTGGGCATATGTTTTTCTACAGCAGGGCTCCCAGACATAGATACTCCACTGTGTGGGAGTGTCTTTGTTCAAATGAGCGATGGTTTGCTTTTCTGCTCATTGTGCTATAGCTGCTAGGAAATGAACATTTATGAGAAGACTCAGCAGTCAAATGAAAAGGGAGAACAGAACACAGGGGCTTTATCAAATTAAAAATGAATGAGCTATAAAAAATGGCTTTCTTGAGAAGATATAATAGGGGAGGCTGCATCTTGAATAGTTGTTGCTGTGAAAAATAGTCCTTGAACTCCATTCCTGTATTCTTTTTTCAAACTAATTAAAATTCCACAGGAAATTAAAGTATATAAGAGATTATTCTTATGAAATTGTTAAATAAGTGCAAGAATTATTTTTGATCCTGTGGTGTGCATTTGACTGTGTGTGGTTTTGTTCATTTTCCCCACAAATATATCTGTCTTGAGTAGAAATCAAGTGTTGTAAACCTTTAATGAGTAACACCATAAGCAATTACAAATTAAATGCATAGAGGCTTGTGCTTGATGCTAATTACCATACAGAGTGGGCTGCATAGATGTTCCTTAGCCTTTGGTTAGTGGGTTCTTCACTTTAACTTTTCTTTTGTACTTCATCCACATGCATTTGTTTGACCTTTGGGTGTGTATTGACTTAAAAAAAAAAAGAAAATCTTTAATCCTTTGTTGAGAAAAATCCTTAAGCGCTTTCAAAAGCAAGGTATGTTTCTAGAATAAATGCACTTACTATTATTTTTATGTATTGGAATGGTTCAGAGCTGCGCCAGGGGATGTTTAGTCTGGATATTAGAAAGCATTTATTTAAAGAGATCATGGTCAAGCACAGGAACTGGTTTCCTGGAGAGGTGGTTAATGCCCCAAGCCTGTCAGTGTTTAAGTAGCGTTTGGACGATGCCCTTAACAGCATACTTCAATGGGTTTTTTGTATATAAGAGCTACATACTATGACCAGTGCCATGTGTCTTTTCAGTGATTCTGTCTTGGCATTGAGCTATTGTGGATGCTGATATAAAGCAAGATTGGCTAACCAGTTGTGTTTGCATCCAGATTATCATACTTAATAAACTCCAGCTCCAAGTCCCTAAATAGCTGATAACAGTCAAGCAGGAGGTGAGACCCACTTTCTCTTTGGGATTTTCCAGGGAGGATTTACTCTTTCAAGGCATTGTTTCTTATTCTGTGTCCCAAAAAAACCACTAACAGCCTAATATTCTGACTCTTCCAGGGACAGTGTGGACCTTTAATCTGATCATAGTATGGTTACTCTTATGTATCCTTTAGTTAGAATAATTTTGTGCTTTCATACACAAAATACAAAAAATACATAGTTTACTTGTTATTTGAAACTTTCCAAAAAAAGTATTTACATAGCTTTTGAGGGTAGGCACAATGACATCACCTTTTGATGCACTGAGAAAATCCTTAGGAAATGGGTGTAATGAAAAAACATTTAAACTTGGCTACCATGTGAGGCAGTGGTAGCACTACTGAGGCTGAGAGAAACTGGTCAAATCTGTAGTAGGGCCCTAATACTGCTTTATCTTTGGGGTCTTCAGCCTGCTGCTGGGGACTGTTTTTTAGGAGTTGTTTGCTTGTGAAACTTCCCTACAGCCATCTTTCAAATTTCTCTTTTCTGCAATGCCTGCAATAGAAATGAACAGCATGAAGTTTGAAGACCTCTTTGGTCTCTGTTTTGGGATTGTACAGCTATTGTAAGTGCAAGGATGCAAGGACCTTCAGTGTAGTAACATCTTTTGATTGGGTGATTTTTTGATTCTTTTCAGTACATACCCTGACTAATGGCATGGTTCCAAGACACAGTGTTAGACCATGACTGTTCAGGTACCTGAGGGGCAGAAGTGCAAAATACATTTTCAAGGCATGAAACAGTAGCAGGTCTACAAGCTTGTTAGCTTGCCTATAATTTGCAAAGATAGGAATTTGCTAATTGAATATGTTTTACTGGTACCAGTACCACTTATTATCTTTATTAACATTTCCCCTTTCCTCCTCTTCTCTCCCTGATTTTTGTTTATTTTGGTCCTTTAAATAAAATCCTCGAGCTTGTTGCCAGGTAAGAAGCATCAGGAATTTAGGGCTTTGGTGCTTGTTCCTGCAGTCAGAGAGCTGCTCTTCCTCTGGCTTTGGAGAGAAAAAGAGCACCAGAATTTTCAAGGAAATGTCTTTGCTTTACTCTGCTATATAACACTGACCCTGAAGCTTTTTCTGTCAGTTTTTTGTTGTCCTTCAGTATCTCCCTGGATGAGTAAGGAGCTGTGGGAGATCTGCACTGTGGTGAAAGGCCTGCCTAAAGCTTTCAGAGTTTTGTTAATATAAAGCCCTGTGATGCAGCAGAAGAAAGAATCAAGGAAGTATGATTGAACCATGCATCCATCAAGATACATAGGATGATTAGTAATAGCAGGAGCAAAGAGGCCTGAAGTTTGTAGTAAAGAGAATTATACTCAATGGACTTGCATTTTAAAACTGCAGCTGAGTATTAAAGAGGATGTTTTAGATTTTTCAGTGGGGAGCATGTTGGGGATATGTCAAGAGGGACAAGACTGTTGCTGTATAGTTAGCTTACTGTTAAAATGATTAAAGCTATGTTGACAACTTAAAGACAACTATGTATTTTTTCACAGTAAGAATCCCGTAAGCAATTTCTTTATAATGTACTGTATGAGATTCATATGAAATGTTGGATGCATGAAAGATTGCTCACCTGGATAACTGCTGTGTTGTTCTGTGTAAAAGCTCTACAGGGTATCAGTTCTCGGAGATGCTGGTATGAGGAGTTGTCATAGAGCTGGTGCTTTATACTGTCAGTAACACTTGATGAAACTGTTTGCAGAGCTCCTCTGAGACCATATCTGGTTCTGTAGGTTGACTTCCTCTGGGCTTCATGGCTTCCAGGGAGCCATGGCCTGCAGCATCCTGGCAGTCAGGAGGAGCTGTGGGAGCAGGGAGAGTCACTTCTGAGGCTCCTGCCTCAATGGCAGCCTGGCTGGGCTGGAAGCTGCCTGGGTTTTTTTCATCAGAGGCTGCTGATGGTAACGGGAATGAGCTTCCCACAGATGTAGGCCCATAGACCCCTCTAACGTCCTGTCTGAATTGAACAGTGTCAGGCAGACATTTCTTTCCCATTTCCCTGTGAGAAGTTGCTCTTTCCCCAGGTGTAGCCTCGTCACCTCTAGTAACAGCCTTTGAAATCTGAAGACTTCTTGTTCATAACCCCCTGGAAGTTCAGTAATGGGTTTCTTTGAGGATTCTATTTGCATTAAGTATCAAGAAATGAAGATGGCTTCAATTTCAAAGTTGTAAGTTGAAAAGAAGTGGGAATCCAAGTGGGAACCAAGGAAAGTGAAACCCAAGAAACTCAAACTTGAGTTAGCTTGCAGGCCTTTCTAAAACATTTATTTCTGTAATAAGCTGCAAATACAGCCTTTTCCATTGCAAGCAGCAGCTGATAATTCTGTTCATGGTGGCAGCTGGAGGCCTGAAGCAGCATAGCAGACTGTGGACTCAGTTTAGTTGTCCTGGTGTAACCTTAAATGTATACAACTGAGTCAGGGAAAAAAGCCCTTACCATCTCTGTTGCTTTCTAGATCCAGGGAAATGGAGGTCAGAGCCTTGGAGAAGAGCTGATAGGTAGTTAGAGGACCTTCAAATCTTTTCTCTTGAAGAAGGCATTGAAGTTGCAGGCTGTGAGGGTACTGTGGACCCAGAGACCTGTAGTAGACTGCTCTTAGTTATTTGCTTTCCCAGGATGACAGGCTTTCCCTCCACTCCCAAATCTTCCTTCTTAGTTTCTAATAGTGTATCTGGCTTCTGCCAGGGAGTAGCCAAAGCTGCCTCCTTCCCCTCCCAGCCATGCTCTTCCTATGACCTTCTATCATCTTGCCCAGTTCTGTGATCAAGAGGAAGAGGAGTTGCACAGGTAGCAAGAAATCTCAAGTGACAGCAATGCAAAGGGCATTTTTCTGGCTGAAGATTTTTCAGTTTGTTGGCATTTTGGCTGAAGATTTCCTCTGCACATTGCTTTAGAGGTGAAGGTGTAGGAGAATATGTGGTCCAGTGCCACCGCAGATGCTTCTTGCTTCTCATATCTATTTGGCTTGTTGTTTACACTGTGAACCTCCATCTAACTTACTTCATAGATCTGATGGTTTTATTGAGGTATCAGGTAAATCTAAGTAAAAATTACTACTGTGAGAGTCAACACAGGAAGAATACCTTATGGATAGAAACTGGGTGTCATAGTCCATGGAGAAAGAATAGATTTGACTCAGGTTTACTTATCTGCAGATAGTAATTTGTAGAAACTGAGGTCTCGTTTTTAACTAAGACTGCAACTTCTCTTTACTACTAATAAATGCAAAGTAGAGCAACACACTAAATTATTGTCCTTGCCATTATTCACTGGTGGCTTTTTAACAGTTGAAATTAGTTTTTTTAAAAAATACCAGTCTTTTCAGATATTACTAGAGTAAATGCTGTTACTTAAGCTCTTCCCATTAAGAAGCACTATGTAGCTTTATTGGCTGAAATGGAAAACTTCTAAATATTTTTTTAAACCATTAAGGAACTGGCGATTGGTGTGACTCATTAAATGGGCCCCCTGTTAAACAAGTCTCAGATTACTTAAGAGTTCAATTGTTACAAGTTAGAGTTACACTGAGCCTTTAAATGGGAAGAAAGCATCTTAATTATCCATTAAGGACAATAAAGGAAGTTTGTTATGACACCATTAAAACAACTATGATGAAAAATCTGTTTCAGTGTTTTGTACTTAAGAAGAACATGGGATTTAGATGTCATCTGCACTGCAGCTAACTCAGTGCTGACTGTGATCTTGTGCCATTATCAGAATCATGGTGTTTTTTATCATCCTGCATTCTCCATCTAAGTGTTAATGAGGCAGTTATGTGATAATTGCAAAAAAACCCCATGGAGAACTGAGATCACTTCCTGTAGAAGAGAGATCCATTCATCCAAATTAATCTGTAGATCTATTTAAAACCTTGGCAGTAATGAAAGGTGATTTTTTAATTGATAATAAACCTTATTCAGTCATGTAACAATGTTCTCAGTTAATGTTAAAAACTCAATGTTATCAGTTTTACACTAGAACATTTTCCTTTCCTGCACATTTTGCTTCTGTTACAAACTTAGTCTGTAAACTTTTGACTAATATGGCTACAAGCCACTCTTTAAAATACTGAACTTTCTTTAAAGCATCATTGTTTCTGAAGCATATTTGCTTGTTGCTGATACAGGGGAAGACAACTACGATGGTCATGGTAAAGCTTTCAAATCCTGGTTGATCCCACAGTATTCTTTCTTTGCTTTTTTGGTGGTTGATCATGGTTTTGTTTCACATTTCCGTATTTAAGAGATCATACTGTATTATATAGTGAAGAAATTATATCAAGGGTTGAAATAATTTTAAGTTCATTAATGTATCAATAGTTATGCAGATTTATTTTACACAGGAAATAATCAGCTGTGTGGAAATTAACGGATAAGTGGAAAAGGTGCGGATTAAAGAAGAAAGAATTCATCATCAGTCAGAACAAAAATATTGATAGGCAAAGAAAAAGATTAAGATGAACAGAGGCTTGCAGTTCGTTAAGAGAAATGTGCCATTTAACATTATATGAAATATTTCCATAATTGAGATTGCATTTTAAACAAGTGATGGCTCTGTAATTTATAACATAATTTGTATTGTCCTCCGACAGTTTAAAACCTTACTTTACTGCAATACCATCACTTTTTATCAAGGTAATTTTGAATAATTAATGCAGGGTTTTTTCATTCCTTCTGAAGGACACACTGCTGGATATATTACTATAATTATAGATGCACAATTCATACTGATGTAAATGAAAATCATGCTTGCAGGCCTACTGCATTACGATGAGAATTACCCCTGCAGCAATTGGCCTTCATGATAGCCAGAAGAGGTCAGGCAGTGCTTGTCTTAGTAATCTTAACACTTCTCCAGTGATTTATGTTTCCACAGAGCTGTAAAAATAAATTTTAACACTACATAGCTACCCTAATGTATGTTACAAATAACCACCTTTGCCTGACCTCTTGGTCTTGAAATTTGGACGACCTAAAGTTACCCATATTAAAACTGGGAGATGAGGAATCAGCAGTTTTTTATCTGGGTCATGTGGGAACATTACCACCTCTTTGCTTGGAGAGGAATTGCTGCTGCTGCATGACTTTCATGTTATGTGGTAGGGAGAATGGCTGGTTAGATCTTCACCTTGTTGAACATGCCCAAACTTTCTGCCAAGGTCAGGTCAGCTTTTCCCGTCTTTAGCTTTTATGTCTTATAACATGTCAGATCATATAGCAATTTTTTTTCTGCTGTCATTGGAGGTAATTAAGGAGAAATCCAGATGTTCATCTCTTTTATTACCACCCACAACCATGAACATACACATATTCTTCTTATTGCAGCAATTTTTAATCACTCAGACATCAAATTTTTCAGTTATATTTGATTGTAAGTATATTTCATTGTAATAGTATTTCAAGTTAGGTATTAATTGCAGTGGGCAGATTTTATTGTAAAAACAGGTACTGACTACAAAGCACTAGAAATGAAAAACTTTTTTATGCTATTATGGGCATCACTGATATTACATTCTGGGTCCTTCAAGCAGGCTGCGTATTCAATTTGAGTTTGATCTGTAGACCTTAGGGAAAAAAATACAACACAATAAACTAAAATAAATAATAGTAATTTAAAAAAAAAAAAAAAAAAAAAAAAAAAAAAAAAAAAAAAAAAGTAAGAAAAGAGGCAGTAGCTCACTGAAATGTACTTTATGAGCACAAATGCCTAATGTTAGCTTCTTGAACATTTGGCGATTTTTTGTCCATTCTATCTAGTAAGGGCTCACGATCACCAACACAGGTAATGATGTGAAGTGAGCTGTGCTCACCTGTACTTATGATTTACTCATACATGCAAAGTTCAAGTAGTAAAAGGTTTAAATAAAGCCCCAAAATGTTTCAGAAGTACTAATAATAGCACAGTGATATGTGGTCAATATACTATTAGGGATCTTTTGTTTGCAGTCTACAAGTAGTTTTTATCAAGCATTGAATGGAGAAGTACACCTTTGTCCTTTAGTTAAGTAAAATATTAGATAAAAGAATGGCTTGATTTCAGTACTAACAAATTTTAACTTGTTTTTTTACAGCTACAGTGCAGGGTTCTGCAATTCTGATGACTTAGTAGGCTTCCATCTGTACATAATAGATTAGATTTGGTTATACAGCTCCAATTTTGCCTTCCTGGCTGTGGTATCACAATGTTTCAGTATCACTTTAGGAGAAAGATGCTGCATGAGGACCATTTGCTTTTTTAGCTACATATTTCTATAATTATGTTGTTAAGGCACAGCATTAATACTCTTCTAATGTAACTTTTTGAAAAATTAAATTGTCTGTTTTCATGTCTTCTTTTTCTGTGACAAAATTGTATTAAGAACTGATTAGGTGGCTCTGCAGGAATACAGATGCCTGATTACTGATGCAAAGTCAAATAGTCATTTAGTCCTAAGGATATTGCAATGTCTCTCACATAAAACTTTCCTTTAAAGATTTGTGATTCAGCTAATTTAAGATGACATATACATTAAATGAGCTTTGAGGAGTGATTCAGCTGAACAGGTGAATCTGGGACTCTGCAGATTCCTGTCATAAGATGTTGCTTTACAGTCCTTCTTTACAGAAGCAACACCATTTACACAGGTTTTCTGAATAGTTTTACACTTAAAGCAAAGTGAAAACAGTTTTTTAATTCAGTGAAATCTTTGTCTCCTGTAGTTATTGTGTTCTTTGTGTTACAAAAAGCTGAAATATTTGAGACTTTAGTTTTGGACAAGTGACAATACTGTACTGTACTTTCACGTAAATTTTTAATTTAAACCAGTACACTCAGACATGATTTTAGATGCTGTGGGTGTTATCTAGTATATAATAATGTGGTAGTTCATGCAAAACCTACTGCAGTGCTTCAACAGAACAGCAAAGACAGTGGTTTACCTGCTAAGGAAATCTGTAAGCTATAGAGTATAGCATATCTTAGCACTGACAAAAATCAGCTGAGTATTTGTCATATCTGCAAATAGTCTGACTTGGGTACTGGAAGCAGCCTGGATTAAACTCCGTAATCACCATACCAGGCAGAGAAGATGAATCTGGATAATGAAATAAATACAGCTGCATCCTGCAGAGTGGAAGTGTATGCTCAGGTGGCACCTTGGCTGGAAAGCAGGCATATCAAACTTAATTGCATTGGCTGTGCTGTAGAGAGGCCAGAAGTCAGTGGCTGGTAGTGTCAAAATTGTTCTGTTTATACATAAGTCAGACCTTGTACTGTAAGAATTCATGGTTTCAATACCCACGTGGTGACGGTTTTTTAAATTCACAAATTCCACCTGCACTACCTTCAGGGTAATGTCAGATGTCAGTGTTGTTTGATTTATAAATAAAATAGCCTTTAGATCTGCTTTTCAAAAGTACTGTTTGTTTGTAGACATTATTGTTCAAATACTTGCTTCTCCATGTAGCCTGGTTCTTGTTAAACTATCTCAGACCAGTTCCTGGGATCTGATCTGTTTGTAAATAAATTTAAAATATTTGAATAGATGTTTAGTAGCTGACCAAGACTTGAGGTATTCTTTTCATTAAAGTTCTCCAGAGATTCCACCTCTATCTAGATGAGAAATGATGGATCAAAAAAATTATAGTATTGCACTGGAATAAATCAGTCCATAGAGTAATATCCCAGTGGTCATGCAACTCTTGTTGTATTTCATCAGTGTTCCAGCACTCCACAGATTAACCTCACTGTATTCTGGACCCCATTCACAGATGGAGAGGACAATATGTGCTCATTGTAGCATCACCTTGTCACTTCCAGTGTTGTATGGTCAAGTTAAAAACCAAAATTACCTGAGTGTAAACAACTGAGATTAGATGTTTGTATATAAAAGTCTTGGAAATCTTGGCTCTTATGCTTCTGTTGGAATGACTGTGAATCACTCCAGTGGCACCAAATTGTGCTTATTTAACAGTTCTTCACCCACTGGATTTAATACAGCATTAAACTAGAAGAATTTAAATGGTACTGCTGCCCTATGTATGATGGGCCTGAATCTGGTATGTGTTCAGTCCTCTGAGCACCCAAACAAAGGGGAAGGCAGTTTGTATACAAGATTTTCTACAAAAGGCAAGTCTTGCACAGCACAGAGCTGCATATTTATTTCTTTGCCAGTATGTCCTATTTAGCCTGTCTTATGCAATATGTCAAATATCTACTGCATTTTTATCAAGTGATAAGTTAACAAGGTACTGGTTGATAAGGGTTGATTTATTTTTACTTGAACACCAGATAGAGTAATCAAAAAATGGCTCTTGCAGCCCTGATTTTATTTGTACAGATAAAGATTGTTAACTTCATACACAGTAGCTTACAGTAAGTTGTTAACTTCCGTGGTCAGTGCTTGATGGACTATTACATTTCACCAAATTAGACATCCATAGCTCTCAGTTTGTATCCATACAACACTTTCCCCCTGGATCACTTTAGTTTTTCTTTTCTAAATCCCTTTTCTTTGAAAATCCTGATGACAGTGACACATTTTGTCATGGCTTAGCAGTTTGGGCAGACCACAAACCAAGGAACAGAATTACTCTCTGTTCCCCCCCCTGCCACAAGAATACAAAAGGGGGAGTAAAGACTGGAGATGTGAAGTTGGAAATTAACAACAATTGGATACAGATTTACTAGAACAGGGGAAAGGCAATAACAGAAGGGATAAAGTAACAAAACCACAAATATATATATACATATATATATATATGCAACCCCATCTTATCGCTGCAGGGACAGGTGCCTGGGGGCCCCTTGTGGCAGGGCCGACTCAGGACTGGGGGATCCAGGGCTCTTCCCAGCACCGATAGGTATGGATTGTGGGGAGAACACGTGGGGAGCTGGTGGTAAAGGAAGGCAGGGAGCCAGGAGAGGGCAGGAATAAAAAAAGAGTAGAAGCCTCTGGTCTGCCTGACATTTATAGAGTATGGTCAGGAGATGGGAGGGAATGGACCCCTCCCTCTGTGTCCAGCTCCTCTCAAAAGCCCTCCTTTAGTTCATGTTCAAATGATGACACATTTATACCTCAAAACTATAGAAAAGTGGATTTTTAACATTTTATCTTTAGCAAGTTTCTTTCTTACATGTCTTAAACATCTCCATATGTTGGGTTTTCAATTTTTTTGTTTTTTAATTATTGTTTTCTGCTGAGCTCAAACCATTGTCCAAGATTGGACTCATTCCTAGCTGCAGTTTACTCTTGTTTTCACAGGGGTTATTAAAGTATCCTTAGACACATCACCTCTCATTTTCAGTGAAGTTATTTTCTGCCTGTTTTTCTTCCTTGCATTGTGCAGTTATTCCCAATTTAAAACCATCTGTTCAGCCATTGTTAACTCTTTTCTTCAAACCTAATAGTTTCACTGTGGAATGAGTAATTCTGACATTTTCACTGACAGCCTTATTAGCAAAAGGGTGCATCCATGCTGGGACATTGCTAGAAGAAGAGGGCATCATCTTCATACAGATTTTTTTGTGAGGCAGCAAACTGGGAATCATTAAGTAAAAATCCTGAATCTGGAAAACAAGATTTAAATCAGTCAACTGTTAAGGTATTATGAGCACGTATAACACATCAATAATGAATCCAGGTCTTTCAGTAATGCAGAAGTTACCTTCGATGTGAAATTGCTATCTGTCCTTGAATTCTGTTAGCTTTTGTGTCTGTGTCTATGTTTACACTGTTGGTGCTGATGGTTTGTTTTGGTTTGGTTTGGTTTTTGTGGGTTTTTTGTTATTTTTCTGCTTCCAGGCTAGTAAAGGCAGTTTGAACTTATTCATGCTGACCCATAATGCAATTAGAATAGAGATATTTTCTTGGGTTTTAAAATAGAATGTGTGTTTCTTTCGCATTTCTGTATCACTTTTTGTGAATTTTTGGCATGTCTCTTTCTGCTAATAGACAATGAATGAATTTAGCAGTCATGATACAGGGTCAGCATCAGTGGGTTTTTTCAAAATGTGTCAGAAATTTTTTATAATGATTTTAAAGCAGGGGGATAACCAGCTTTATAGCTAGGATAGTTTTCTGTCAAATTAACCGAAAGGATCTTTTAATATACAAACAACAGCTGAACTCTTTCTCATATCCCAATTTCCTGCTACTTATAATCCTTTGGGTAGCTCAGGTTGCAAAGGAAAGAGGTGGTGATGAAAGAGATGATTCTGGAGCTGTTGAAAAAAAGAAAAACATTTTTCTGGTAGCAGAAAAAATAGTACTGCATCCCTCATTTCTTTAACTTGTGTTTGTCAAATTGTCACTCGAGTCCCCCTCACAGAGAAGAATAATTATTGTCTGCAGTACTGTAAGTGAATGTCTGAAGACATACATGAGATAACACTTGCAGGAAAAAATAATATTCTATTAGAACAACTGATACTGATGGGAAAAAAAAGACAGACTGAGACACACACATCTTTTGCCTTCTTTATTGCTCTCTGTCTCCTGAAGACTGACTCCTGCACTCCAGCTTGGAAGACCAGTCATTTCTCAAATGTGTTTTGGGAATATTCACTGGAGAACCTATTTAAGCTCTCCCTGATAGTAACTTTTATAAATGAACAGCATTACCATAGTCTAGTGGCTGTATTGACTCGGACATAGGATATTGTAGGTAATTTATCTTATTTGAAAGGAATTTAACTTGGATTCTTTGGTAAAGCTTCGTCTTGGGGACAGAACCACTCAGGTGAACTGCAGAGGGACCTAAAGGCTGGAGGATGCTTTTGATTGCTGAGAAGTGACTTCTGGGTTTGAGTTGACTGCTTCATTAAATCAGTGTCAGTGTTTCCACCCATTTTACTTCTGTTTTGTTGTCATTCAGGTACTCATTGAATGAATATGCTTGTTGGAAAACAATTAACTAAGTAAATAGGTTAACAGTTAACGTGAAATGGACAGTTCACAATCTACAGTAGAATACATTAACAATATTGTAATATTATTTCTTAATCACAGTTATGGTTTATAATCCATTTACCTCAAAATATAGGTAATTGTTAAGATAAACAAAACAAATAAAGCAGGAGGCTAGAACACAACACAACAAAACAAAAAATGAGCAGACTGTGAGTCAAGGAAAGTTGAAAAAAAACCACCTTTTTTGCAGTATGCCTTGCTAGAATCCTTTTTGATATATCTAAATCAAAATAGTAAACAGGTCAACACATTTAAGAGATAATGGAAAAGGAAAATGCATGCATGGTTGGCAAGCCCTTGTTTTTGCACTCGTGACTGGTTTGCTTATTTGCAGAATCATACTCACTGTGAACAAAGCTTTCCTGATTGTCATATGAACCTGACTAGAGAGGAATCCTGCAGCCAAAGAGATATCAATTATTAATATTTGTGCTCATCTAGCCAAAGGTACATGTATTGAATAGATCTTGAGTCTGGATATAGCTATGGCCTCTTGTAAAATCCAAATAGAATTTTAAAATTACAGTGATAATTCAATGCAATATGTTTTGTTAATAACTGATGCTAGGTAAAATCAGATACGATCTCTGAGTCTGAAATAAGAGATGAAGGAGAGAAAATTGTATTTACCAAGGAAGGAAATGTGAAAGAAATACTTTTTTTTTTTTTTTTTTTTTTTTTTTTTCCCCCTAAATTCAGAGTAGGAATCAGCAGGAGGTTTTTTGTGTTAAAGACATACCTACATAGGCACAGATCATTCATCCTGTACTTTAAATGAAGGGTATTGCAGGCTATTCTGAGCTTCTGTTTAATGAACGAGCTAAAAGGAAGTTGTAGTTTGTGTGACTGTACAGATAGAAGCTGTTGTGCAAGCCATGCGTTACGCTATGTATCAGAACAGTTTCTTCTTTCAGTTTGGATATCATAGAATGGTTTGGGCTGGAAGGGACCTTAAAGATCACCTAGTTCCAACCCCACTGCACGTTCTACTAGACCAGGTTACTAAAAGCCTCATCCAACATGGCCTTGAACAGTTCCAGGGAGGGGGCATCCACATCTTCCCTGGGCAACCTGTTGCACTGTCCCACCAACCTCATAATGAAGAATTTCTTCCTAATGTCTAGACTAAATCTACCTTTTTCCAGTTTAAAGCCCTTGTCCTATTGATACATGCCCCTTCTCAGCTTTCTTGTATTCCTCTTCAGGTACTGGAAGGCTGCTATAAGGCCTCCCCAGAGCCTTTGCTTCTCTAAGCTGAACAACCCCAACTTTCTCAGCCTGTCCTCATAGGAGAGGTGCTTCAGCCCTCTGATGATCTTTGTGGCCCTCCTCTGGATTTGCTCCAGCAGGCCCATGTCCTTTTTGTTTTGGGGTCTCCAGAACTGGACTTACTACAGGCAGAGTCTCACAGGAGTGGAGTAGAGGGGAAGAATCACCTGCCTTGACCTGCTGGCCACACTTCTTTTGATGTGGCCCAGGATATGGTTGTCTCTCTGGGCTGTGAGTGCATGTTACCAGCTCATATTGAGATTCTCATTAACCAGCACACCCAAGTCCTTTTCTTCAGGGCTCTTCTCAATCCATTCTCCACCTAAACTGTGTTTTTGCTTGGGATTGCCCTGCCCCAGATGCAGTAACTCGCATTTGGCCTTATTGAACTTCATGAGGTTGGCATGGACCCAACACTGTCAGGGTCCCACTGGTTGGCATCCCTGACCTCCAACATGTTGATCTTACCACAGTTTGGTGTCATCAGCAAACTTGCTGAGAGTGTACTCAGTTCCACTGTCCATGTCTCTGACAAAGAGGTTAAATAGCTCTGGTCCCAGTACCAGCCTTTGAGGAACACCACTCATCACTGATCTCCATTTGGACATCAAGCCACTGACCACAATTCTTTGAGTGTGACCATCCAGCCAGTTCCTTATCCAATGAGTGGTCCATCCATCGAATCCATATCTTTCCAATTTTGAGACCAGGATGTCATGAGAGACAATGTCAAATATTTTGCACAAGTCCAGGTAGATGTCAGTTACTCTCCCCTTGTCCACCAATGTTGTGACCCCACTGTAAAAGTCCATTAAATTTGTCAGGCATGATTTGTCCCTGGTGAAGACATGTTGGTTGCCACCAGCTACTTCCTCAGTTTCCGTATGCCTTAGCAGAGCTTTCAGGAGGATCTGCTCCATAATCTTTCCAGGTGCAGAGGTGAGACTGACTGGCCTGTACTTCCCTATGATGAATAATAGCTGTAGAAATAAGTGCCTGGAGAACATTAAACGGTGTCTGTTCTTCCCATAACTACAAGCAGAATCCCCAGTGGGTCTGACATGACCTGACTTTTAATAACTGTGCCATGTGCTTGGCTTTTAGCTTTCAAAATAAGGCTGCACCAGCAGGACATGTGTTGACCTTTTATCGTTTGGAAGACACAGGAGCAGGAGGGGAGTTCACTGCTTGTCAGGAGGTTATCCCAGATGAAAAAGTGCTCAAGCAGCAGTATGTAAATATTGGGTGCTCACCTGGTGATGTCTCCGTTTACCTTTTGTCTTTTATGCATACTAGCCATTAGAGTTTGAAGTTTTGGTGATCTTTCATAAGCTCTGTCTGTTTGAAATGAGATTGTCACTGTTCCTGTAGTGTAACCATGGAAACAGACAAGGAACCCTTAAAGAAAGTGATCGAACATGCTGTGCTAATTAATTCTACCCTTCAGTTTTCTTTCAGCTGAAGGATGTCATTAAATAAATTTTGCATGAGTAAGCATATTTGGATGTGCAAAAGGGTTTAAAATTTTCTTGCAGGAGGATATCTAGAAAAAAACCAAAAACCTGATAACTGCTACCTATCCACATTTGGAGTATCAAAACAAATGCAGTGACTTTTTGGTGTTTCACATATGTATTTTTAATACTATTATTTTTAAACTGCAAATGTAGCTGAAAGATGAGTTTATTTTTTCTTGCTTTAAGTGAGGTGAGAGACATTTGCATTAATTTTGAGTTTTAAGGTGAAAGTGTTCATAAATGCAGATCCCTTCTTTATAGACACTGTAATTCAGAAATATCAAAATTTGCTCCTTGCCTGAGAGAAAGCAGCTCCTCTGAGCCATTATCCTAATTCAAGTCCTTTCATTCCTGCAGTAGAGGAGTGATTTTACTGTGCAAAAGGACTGTGCCAAATTCTCCTCTGCCAAACTTTAGTCTTCTTTGTGAGTATTTCCCTTGGTTGTTGAACTCCTGCTTTCCATTTGGTTATTTAATTTCCAAAGTTCTCTACGTGACCCAACTAGGCAATTGGCCACAACTTAAAACATACGGTCTGTACCCTTAAACATCCTAAACCCAGTAATCCTGTCTGATGCCAATATATATTTTCAACTTGATCTTACAAATTAAGGTTTTGTTTATAGTTTTTCCATCCCAGTGGTGCTCCTCTTATAACTGAGAAACCAGATGTAGCAGCTATCCTCAAGGGAGGCTTTCATGGTGTTATGGAAGTGAAAAACAGATCGAAGAAGAACTTTTAGTTGTCCAAAAGGCAATGAAAGGGGCTAATCCAAGGGATTAGCCAAAAAGGGCCATGTTTTAAAAATTGGATGGGTTTTGGTTAACCTGGAAGAGATTAATTGTGGTAATTAGAGATAAAGAAGCAGCAGGCTGAGGAAACAGGGTGAACAGCAGTCCCAGCAGGATGTGAGAACAGGTTCTAAGATGAAGGGTTGGATGGGAGGAGGAAAGGAGTACTTGGGCTGGCTATAGCGTTTGCAAAGGTCCATCCTGGACAGTAAAGGGGCAGAAACTGGTAGATACTCTGTGTTTTGTAGTATGATTTCTTGTGTGGCAAGTTGAGTCCTATTCCTTCATACGTGGGAGATTTCTTGAGTGTGTTTATCTTTGTGTCTTGGAGCCAGAGTTCATTTTTCACCCAACTCAAAAGTTTTTTGACAGTTTTCCCCAAGTATCTCTGGCTTTTTAAAAATGTCCTTCCCTGCCTGCCTGTGCCTTTTAGCAAAGCTAGGCAGAACATTAGAGATTAAATCATTTGCATCTAAATTCACTCCTCCTTAGGCAGGACTAAAGAGAGGCCCAGAGAAGCAAAGAAGGATGAGGGATTCATCACCTAGGCTTCTCAAGTCTTTTCATAATTTTTATTTAGCTTAAGAATAATAGGTCCGTATCCACAAGTTCAGGAACAACTGTTTCAGTTTAATCACAGGGGATATAGGTGCTCAGAAGCTCTAACTCATTAATGTTTCTCTGGGCTAGAAAAAAAGAAAATGCCTCAATTAGAGCATTTTGTGGTTTCTGATCTCCCAGAACCAAAATATTAATCTGTAGGCTGAGGCAGAGCGTGTGATGTGACCTCTCCTCTGGCCTCTGTGGGGCTGTACTGCATTGGCCAGCCCTGAGTTGTCTGTATGAGCCAAGTTATTTGTCAAGCTGAGAGTCAGGTGCACAAAGGAAAAAGAGATGGAAATCAGAAAATTAAAACTGAAAATGGTTATTCATATTTGAAATGTAATTTTTTTTAGAAGGAATTTTGGCATACAAGTCAAATTATTCCCCTACACTGGTCTAATTGCTATAATCAGCCAGTAATGCAATCTACCAGCAAGATTTGCCATAATTACTATGGAGATGGATTCACTGAGATTAACTGTTCTTAAGTTGATTCTCTAGTGTAGTAAGAATAAGGATTCTTATCTGCACACTTATGTGAATTCTCATGCTGAATATTTCTTTCTATATGTATTACTTTGTGTTTTGGTTTCTGTTAGGTGTAAGACATGACCTTCTGTATTAGTTATTTCATTTATTTTGTGAAAGGGAAATTGATAGTTCTTTGTTTAGAAAGACACATAAAAAAACCCCAGTGGCATATTCTCCTCATTTCCATTACTTTTGCATGTCCATTGTTCCCAGTGAGGGAGTGGATGGTCTCAAGACAGGAAGCAGGAGCATATTATTTGGAAAAGGTGTGTTTAGGCATGTGATACAAACAGTCGTGATAGCCCTGAAAATCTTTTTTCCTTTTCCTTTTCATGTAAGAGAGAGGTTTCTGTAGGAGAAGCGTTAGAAAGGCATGTTCTTCAGTACTGTTTTTAGCACAGGAGAGCACCTCCTAAAATCTTTCCAAATTCATATGGGCTAGATTGGGTTTGTGTAGTAATGTGAAATATTTTAAATGACTGACAGGCTTAAAAAACAATATTATAAATAATATATCTTTAGTAAGCCACAGATTTCATCAAAACAATTTCTGCTTCTCGGATTGGTACACTGCCAATATAAGTTTGTTGAAAGGAAAGAATTTTGCATGTACTTTTTCTGGTGTATTGCTGTAATGTTAATATTTATTTGAATGTTATTGTGTAAGTATGCCTACTGCTTTCAAATATGAACTTGAAGAAGCAGACTGGGGTTTGCAGTGTAAACTGTGGAAGATTTCCTTAGGCTTCCCTAAGAAAACATATTTAATTTGTGGCACTGGGAGTTTTCTTTACATTTCCTTTTTCTAAATAACACTGAAATGAAAGCATATCCATGCCCAAGGACACACAGTTAATAGCAGTGGAAATCTTTGTCTATTTGTCTTTCATTTAGGTATGCCACAATGTATCTTTGCATCTTTCCTGGGACTATGGTTGTCATTATGAATCTTGTATTTTCTTATTCCTTTGTAATATTCACAGCTCTGTTAAGCCAGGTACTAAAGGGAAGATGCTACCACATTATTTTAATTAAGCAACTTATTCCAATATTAAAACAAAAAAACACTTGCAATGTTATGTTATGTTATATGATATATGGTCATACAGCAGACTGTTCCTTTGTTGTGTTGGTATTTATTTTTTTGTATTTGATTCACAGGTCTTGCAAGAGCTAAATCAGTTCCCAGCCATACATATTCCAATGAAGTGGTAACCCTATGGTACAGGCCTCCAGATGTCCTTCTGGGATCAACAGAATATTCCACCTGCCTTGACATGTGGTAAGTATAGCATCTCTACACAAGACTATATGGTCTTTAGCTCTGATTTTCTTTAGGTGTGTAAAACTAGCATGTACAGAGATTAGTGGTTCAGGTTTAAAAACCTATGTGAAAATGTATGGTTCACTTGGTATCTCCACAAAGGAGCACTCTCCTGCACCCCACTGGTTGGCAGCTGGTACCTGCTGTTGACGTGTTGCTAGAAGAGACTGAGTTCCTTTTGCTTGATTTTTGTAGGCTTAAATTGGTACTTTGATATGATGTGATATGATACTTGCTTTTGAGAAGATAGATTTTCACCATGTCCAGCTGTAGCAAGGGCAAACCCAGGATCCTCTGGATGTGATGATACAGCCTCAGTTCTTTATCTGTTGTTTTTATTAGCAGTGAATCAGTGTGTGATACGTCACTGAACAGTTTTCTTTCAAACTTACAGACTCTACTTAGAGTTGCAGGTTTGAAAGGGCAGTTTCATGTGTACAATAAAAAACACCTCACTCCCTTTTGTAACACCTTTTATCCTGTGTTTAACAAAGAATGTGTTTGGGGTTTTTTGACTGTTAGAAACCAAGTTAGAGGTTCTTAGTCAATTTTGTAGGTTCTGAGATCCCACAATCTCTGTAGTCTGTACAAATTCTGTAATTAGTAAGAGCTTCAACTGTGTTACTAGAAGCAATGTGTGTTGATTTAGGAAACAGAAATGTGGAAAACATATTTTTCCTTACTCATGGAAAAGATTCATGCTCTGGATGGTGTTAATAATTCTTGAATGTGTATTTCACTTTTTAAATCTATACAACTTGTTTTATTTGAGAAAAAAAACCGCTGAGGAAGTTTCAGAAAAATATATATACTTTTTTTTTTTTTGTAGTTTGCTGAAGTATCTTAATACAGGAAACCTAAACTTAGAATTATGATTATGTTAAAATCTAGAGGTGACTGTAAGATAAGGTTAAAAGGACCTTATGTTTTCGTATGCTGGGTGAATAATACTTGTCAAGGTAATCTTGAATAATAATACTGAAACTGATGACCTAGCAGTAATTTTTTTTTTTCCTGAGGAAGGAAACTAAGTATGACTGAGTTGTATTTAGTCCTGTAGCAGAGATCAGAGTATGTGGGATAAAAAGCTACATTTTCCTAAAAGTATGATCTATTTTTTCCCCATGGCACAGTTAAGTCTTGACTCCTGGGGGAGGATATAGATACTGCAGGCTTGTTTCATTTGCAGGGGTTGTGGGGTATGAATATCTAATATTGAAGAATGTGTTTAACATAACTAGGCCTTTGGCTTCTGTATTTCTTTCATCTGAAATGGCAGGTGAACCAAGAGGCAGGGGAAAAGGGAGTGTGAACAAACGTGAATATTGTGATACTGCAACTGTATCAGAGAGACAAAGGTCCCATCTTCAGTATCATCTGTTTGCTTTGCTTCAAACCATTCTCCACCTCACAGATGTAATTTCCTTCAGCAATTTAGCTTGTCATCTATCCTAAAACTGTCCTCCTTTCCCAAAGCTGAGGTTCAACCCCATGTCTTCACAAACTGTATGCAATCTCTGCATCCCAGCTGCTTCTAATGTTTTGCAGTCACCTCTTTTCCCAGATACACCTCTGATATTCAGGGAGCTCGCCCTCTTTGGGATGAGGCAGGCAACTTCATTAGAGGGTGGAAATAGTTGGGAAACATAGAGTTTTTTCTGCTCACATTCTTACAGTGCGTGGGTTCAGTCCTTGAGAGTCCAACATTTTTGTGTATGTGCATACATATGTATCTTAATTAGTGAAGTACAAAAAAAAAGTGATTTGCAAACAACTAAATGAAGTTTTTTAATGCTCTAGTAAAGGAATTTGCTCAAGAAATTACATAAAATGCTTTTTAATCAGAAGAAACATTGGACATTTTTTTTTAACACCAATTTTAAAAAATACTGCACTTCAAATGAAGATTTTTTTTTTAAAACTGAACAAAGGATTTTAAAACATTTTTGATTCTCATTGAAGCTTCTTCTTCAAAGAAAAATGGTTCACTCAAAAGCTTCTAAAACCAACTATTATAATATTCCTTCCAATAATGATTTAGTAAAAGCCAATGGAAAGTGTAGTCAAACTATATGGTGTTACTGAGATAGAGATAAAAGCAAGGAATGAAGCTAATAGAAGCATTTTAAATCTTGTGTAATTGCAGACTGACTATTGCCTTCATAATCAGATGTTTATATTCAAATTACATGAACAGTGGGGAAGACCAGGGAAGGACTCAAAATGCCACTTCAGCAATCCAGGTCTTGTTTTTGGCAGGACATTTATAATGATGCAAGAGTATTGAGGAGGAACACAATAATTATGTCTTCCATTATAACAATAAATGATGTCTTCTTGTACAAAGCATTTCATAAAGGTCTAAGAAAAGATCTGGTCGCTCAGGGATAGAGGTGATGAGTTTTGTTTCAAATGAATATGACATCAGACTGCTCTTGTACTAAATTTATAGCACTTATAATTTTTTTGCTTCTCTGTATGGACTGGAGAACAATGAAAAGCTTAGGAAAAACCCCTAGTAATTCACATGGCAGGAATTTATGTAGAGACTCAGCTACTGCCACATCAGAAATCAGATTAGAGCAAATGAATATGATATACGACAGAAGAGGTTTAAGTTTTTATTTCTCTGCTTTGCTGGGTTGTCTGAGACAGTGCTTCCAGTTTGATTGTGAGAAGTGTAGTTACATGTTAAGGTCACTTATGCTTATTTGGCACATCTAGCAGTGAGCTCTGCTGGAGCACGGGCTGGCTTGGGGCTTTGTTTATACAAGGGTTGTACATAGCTGGGACATAATTACATTAGAACCACTTAGTGACTTCCCAGAGTGGGAGGAAGGGAGATGTGCAGGAACTCACCTCCCATCATATTCCAAGGTAATTTGGTAATTTGTTATCAAAAGTGTGTTTGTAGCATTAGCATTTTTATGCAATTACTGGCATTATGTCCTTATGGCATATAGTGTGTGCTCTCATGTCCTTCTTGATGATCTACATGATGACAAAACTAGGCAGCCACTCCACTGAATATTTAAATAATGTTGAGGTAGAAAGCACAGCTGTTTCTTCCGTTTAGAAGGGGGAAAAAAAAAAAGACAGAGGGCCTTGGCTCTAGCCATGATAAATGACATTTCATGCTGGTTCCCAAGGAACAGAAAGTGGGTCTCCTACTGAGTAGAAGACCAGCTGCATGAAAGGAGAGTCCAAATATTAACCACTGGACAGTGGCTGGGAAGCAGGTGGCAGAGGCTGCAGGCTATTTTTACACTTCATTTGTCGGTGTAGGGCATTAGGATAGTAACTAAAAGCTAATGATCCGCATGCAGTTTTTACATTCTCCTGCATTCTTTTTTTAAATAGCCACTGGCAATAAAATAATATTAATGAAGACGTCCATACATTAGTGGTGTCAGACTGGTGATGGAAATAAATGCAGTGGGTTTTGTGATTTACTGCTGACAGCATTTGGTACAGCAGTATTGTATGAATGTATTATGCTACCCAAGACTGCATCAAAGAGTTGTGATAACCTTTGATATACCTTTTTTTTTTTTTTTTTTTTTTTTCCCCCGCTCTTGATGAGGACTTACTAGTTGCTAGGAAAATGGCTTTGCATTGCCTCTGGTGCAAGTTGTCCTAATCCTTGAATTTTACAGTCCTTTGAAAGTCAATGCAAGGAAAATAAGCTTCAATACATAAAGGGTTTATGAATTACTAAAACCCATGTATAAGTGATGCAGAAACATAGGGGAAAAAATCCCCAAATGAACCTATTATATTTGTTCCTTACAGGAAGAATATAGTATTAGTAAATGAAGCAATTTAAACAGGTTATTAAACCCTTTTTGATTCTAGTAATGCATGTACTGCTACATCTGGGTTGCTTACATCAGGAAGTCACTAGGGATATTTTGTTTTGAAGTGCAGCTGGGTTTAAACTGTGTTTGCTAACAGCTGGCAATTTTTTGCATATCCTACTGCTGTGCTTTTAAAAAATACACTCTTATTAACAGTCCAGGTAATCTAAGAAGTTATGGGCTATGTTATATTTTTAATTCAATTTTATTAACTAACATCAGCTATGTTTAGTGCTGTTTAGTTACTTAAAACTAGGCCAGTCAAATATTATGGAATTATGTATTAAATAAGTGTAATTTAACTTTGTAGAATCTGGACTGATATGCATTATTTCAATTCTGTTCTTAATTTAGGGAAAGCTCCTTATATAGAGATTTTCTGTCTCTCCTATTGTTAGAGAAATAAGGAGTATTTTTCAGAAACACACCACTTTTCACACACATCCTGCTCTGACTGCATATTTGAGTGCCCACTGTAATTCTATGCATGCTTTCATGAATATTTGACCATTGAAGACCTATGACAGTAATTAAGATATTTATTAAATAAAAATGGATCTTGTTTTAGACACAGGTGCACCAAATTATTTTTTTACACAGGGGACATTACAAAGGCATCTTTATCCTCTATCTGCTGTAAATAATTTGCAGTGAAAGAAATATGAGAGCAGGAGTCCCAGTACACCCTGAAGAAATACTGCTTGGGGCCCAAAAGACAAAACAGCTTAGGATAAATCGGTTCTTTTGCTCGATATTTTTTATGATTATGACTTTGTCTCCAAAGAAATGCTAATATGTAGGATTGGGATATTAAGGTGAGAATATTGCAATAACTGTGATGGTATACTTAATTAAACTTCTGTCACTGGCAGTAAGTTCTTCAAAAGTTTTATCTGCTGAATTAGCTTTTCACTGGAACATTCGCATAGGGTCAAATTTATAGAAACCATCTTGATCTGTTGTTAATGAAGGGACAATGCAGTTCCTGTCTAAAAACTACTTTTATCCATTTTGAGTATCAGATTTACCGTCACTTTTTTCACTGAAAGAAATATATTTCTTGTGTAAGGAAAATGTACCTTATAGAGGTACAGGGATCCAGAAAAGAAAACCAGAGGGGAAAATCTTCAATGGGAAAAGATCTCATGGCAAAATATTGCTCAAGACTGAAGATTATTTTCTTGAGCTTTTTTTGCCTTCTGCTTTTACAGAAAAGTGAGTCTAACAGAAAGTTTCTTTCAAAAAGGGATGATATACATTTAAATTCCTCATTAATATAGTATTTCTTAATGTAGAAACTGAGTATTGCTCCAAAGGGTTGAGTTGCAAAACAAATTTCTGGAGCTTTTATATTTAAGTAGTTCAATGACACAGGCAAGAACATGAGCACTGTATTCACTTGTAACTACAATTGCTTCAAGACTAACTTTAAAGAAATACTTCAAATTATCATACTTTCAAGTAAATTACTTTTCATTTATTGCATCTGCTTTCTGCAGAAATTTTAATATTGTTCTTTGTCATCATTGAAGGGAATTTTTTCTTCACTCGTTCCTTCTCATGCAAGAACTGTAATCTGTTTGCCTATTGCCCCTATTCTTTAATCAGACTGCATCTCCCATTATATGTTACTTTTCACATATAAAAGTGAAAGTGCTCATGAAAGACAAATTCCAACCAAGTTCACCATCTGCAGGTATTCTGGTACTGAGCCACTTCGCAATTAAATCAGATTTTGGTTGATTAAGGAAACAAAAGCCCCCTGCTTTTCATTCCTTCCCCCCAAAATGTGTTTACATAGTTATGTTCATAAGCAGGATCATATAGGAATGTGACTTTTTTTTCTGAATGAATCAGACAAGATAAAATCTCTATGCCCTTTGAACACATAGCATATTAGTGGATTTTATGGAAAAAAAAGTGGATTTTATGGAAAAGCTTCCAGCATTACCTTTTGGTGACAAATCCATTAAAAAACCAAGTAGCTGTTTTTTTAGGGGGAAGGGTGGGAGGTGGTTTCGTTTTGTTTAAATTCTGATATATTTAACAGTACAAAGTGCATGTAGTTTGGGAAACTTGAATGAAAATTCCACTGTTCCTTTGAATGTCAGAAATCTCTTCAGGAGGGTTGCTGGAAGCAATTACTTTCATAAAAACCTTCCCCCTCTGAAGCTGAATCCTGCATGCTGAAATCAGGCTTCATAACCAGATAAAAACCTTGTGTGAAGATCCAGCACAGATCTTCACTGTAAAGAGTATGTTGAATGTTATCACCTGGACTGAGCCTGCTAGAAAGCAGATCTGTTCAGGGCATAGCGTTCAACAGTTTAAACCATATATAGTGACCATAAATGCTTTTTATAATCTTGATTTAAATATAAACTAAAACTTGACTTGGAAACAGCTGCTCATTTCAGAGTATGACTGTAGACTCTTTTATGGTTCCATCAAGAAATATTGGAATATTAACTGAAAGAAACAATCCTAATAATCTCTCATAGATTATGCCTCATCCAAGCTTTTGAATTGTTCTTTTATTGTTGGGTTTGGTTTTTTTTTGATGTTCATCAGGTACAGATATACTGGAGATTCTTCTTGTTGCAATAAGGATCTCTGTTAGACAGAGACAGGGATGTGAATTCTTCAATGGAAAATATAGTCCCAGTCTACATGTAAGCAAGTTAGTCTTAAGGGAATTACCTCTTGAATTATAAAAGCTGTGCAGAAAAAAATCCAAAGTTTCCTGTGGCATCCAACTTCATTTTTACTGGCTCGCTTACTATGCCAATTCAAATGCAAGAGTAACTTACTTAGCTGTTCTATTAATTCTTGGTCCTAATAAGGTTCTGTGGTGACAGCCAGAATCCCAGGAAATTAAGCAGGACAATAGAGGAGCAATATTAGATGGTATGGGCACATATGGTCTCATCAATACATCAGTAGGTTTAGTCACACTTTTTGACATCAGAGTCTAAGCCACCCATTTCAACACTAAATGGCTGTCACTTTTACTTTGCAAGGTTATCCTGTGCCATTCCATTGGAAAGATCTCCAAACAAAATTGCAGCATTTGTCTTATTTATTCAAAATCAAAAGTCCTATAAAGAGAGAAGGAAAATCTGAATAGAAGAGGCTGAAATATGTTAGGCTAATGTTCTTTTGTCACAAATTATTTCTGAAGTGCTTCCTGAGAGTGACATTATATGCTCAGTGTGCACTAAGTATATGTAAGATGCATACACATTAAAGCCAAGTTAATTGGCTGTATTTCTTGTTTCAAGAAACATTCTTTGAGTCATAGAAACTAGAGACAGGAGTGATCTGTGAGATCATCTTACCCACCCTACTATTAATGCAACTGTGCTCCCTGAAGAGTATTCTTTAAGTGTTTCAGCTTGTCTGGTTTTACACTACTGTAACTGTGGAGCTTCAAGTCCATTGTGACACTGGTCTGTAGCACAACTGGTAAGTGTATTTCTCTAACACTCACCCTAACATTTTTATTTCCTAAAGGCATTCTTCTATTTCTAGTTACACTATCTTGGATCTACCTACTTTTCTGGGAATCACTAAAAGCCTAATTTTTACATACTTTTAAATGCAGAGTCATCATGTTTTCCCTGTCTCATGTGTTTTCTTGTAGCCAAAAATTACACAGTTCTCTATTTTTCCTTACAAACCAATTCTTCTGGCAAGAAAATAATTTTTGCTTTGCTCAAAAATCTCTCAAACTGGCTTAATGGTTTGTGAGATCTACAAAAAACAGACTAAATGTCAAGGCATTGTAGAAACTTTCATTTCTTTTCGTGTTCTGTGTCTGTGCACTTCTGGTTTGTGATTCAGGGATCCTGTTACATACTGAATTTTGACTTAGTGTGAACCTAAACTTCACGGATGAAGCTAAAACATCTAAAATATCATCCAGCCATGGCTTTCTGAGTATTTCCCATCAGTTCAATGTCATACTCTTACTATTACTATTATTAATACTTCTACTAATTATAATGATATTTTTTATTTATTTATAGTAGTAATTTATTCTACTCTTTCTATGGACAGATTCTTAAATTTGCTAAACACCATAAGCTTTGAAACCAAGCCTAAGCTTAATTTTCAAGTGGGCCAAAGGGAACAGCAGCCTTCCAGCTCAGACTCTGATTTGGGTTTTTTATTGGTATTTAACTACAGTACTCTCTAGCTCTTTCACTCTCATTTCAGCTTGTGACTAAATGGAGTACTAGGTTATGCAAGAGTCCAAGTCACATAATAGGATTCTTCTTTCCAAGAAGGAGATTTTTCTTTACTATGTTTTTTGCAGTTCTTGCAAAATTTCTGGTTCATGCTTGTGCTAAAAATGTAAAATTTTGTAAATCCATTATGTGAAAAATGTAAAATTTGGCAAAAGCTTCTTTTTGCCTTCACAGCGTTTCTGTCCAAATGGCTAGCTGGAGTTCCTCTGCAGATGCCTTCAAATGATACACTGGTTTAATCAAATGCTTGTTTTCTGGTTGCAAGAAGAGAAGTCTAATCTTTATTTCTGTAGTCTATATTCAATTGTTTTATTTCTCATCTTGGATAAATTGCTTCTGACTTAAGTCTTGAATTTTTTCTTCCCTGAGATCCTGATACCATTTGTAAGGATTTGACTAAGATGTATTGTGCCCATCTGTGCTTAATGAAGCACTAACCAGACTAAATGATGAATGGCAGTTTAATCAATTCAGTTCATTTGGTAACCAGCAGAAGCATATGGAACATAAATTTTAACCTCTCTTTTGTAAACACCTGAATTATTCTAAAATTTGACCAGAACTGTGCTATCTGAAGTTTTCATAGAATCATAAAAAGTTAGGGGTTGGAAGGGACCTTGATCTTGATCGTGGAGTCCAACCCCCCCTGCCAGAGCAGGGTCACCTACAGCAGGTCACACAGGAACACCTCCAGGTGGGATTTGAATGTCTCCAGGGAAGGAGACTCCACAACCTCCCTGGGCAGCCTGTGCCAGTGCTCTGTCACCCTCACAGTGAAAAAATTCTTCCTTATATTTATACAGAACTGCCTGTGCTCCAGTTTATAACCATTGCCCCTTGTCCTATTGTAAGTTAGTGAGAAAAGCTTGACCCCATCCTCTGGGCACTCACCCCTTACAGATTTATAAACATAAATGAGGTCACCCCTCATTCTACTCCAAGATGAAGAGCCCCAGCTCCCTCAGTCTTTCCTCTTACGGGAAAAGTTCCACTCCCTTCATCACCTTGGTCACTCTGCACTGGACTCTCTCAAGCAGTTCCTGGTCCTTCTGGAACTGAGGGGCCCAGAACTGGAGACAATATTCCAGATGTGGCCTCACCAGGGCAAAGTAGAGGGGGAGGAGAACCTCTCTCAACCTACTAACCATCCCCATCTAATGCACCCCAGGATGCCATTGGCCTTCTTGGCCACAAGGCCACATTGCTGGCTCATGGTCATCCTTCCATCCACCAGCACCCCCATGTCCCTTTCACCTATGCTGCTCTTCCACAGCTCAGTCCCCAGCCTACACTGGTACCTGGGGTTGTTCTTTCCCAGATGCCAGACTTTACACTGGCCTTTGTTGTAATGCATTAAATTTCTCCCTACACAACTCTCCAGTCTGTCTAGGTCAACTCCACTTTTCCTGCACTGCTCAATGCCTAATGAGAAACTTTGCATAATATACCGTTGCTTTGGGGCATAAAATTAGAAAATAGTGATGTGTTTAATTTTCTTTTTCAGGAAAATTGACTATCAACCCTTATTGTCCTGAAACATAAAATTATTCTATTTTTCAGTAGTGGTCAAAGCCTTCAGAGATGAATAAAGCATGGGCTGTCTGCTGACAATCTTAGTCAAGTGGTATCGATAAATACTCATCCCCAGCCTTAATGAAAATATGCAATCTATTTTGATTAAGTTGCTTTATTCTACAACCACTTCCTCACCAATATATGCACACATATTGCTAAAATTAAATACTATTTTCTGAATGCATCATCACGGCACATAAGCAATGAAAAGGTATCTAATTACTGCGTTCCGAATAATTTACTTCTGCAAACTAAGTTAAATTAGAGGTTATTGCTCCGATTTTCTGACGTAAAAACACAACTAACGATTTCAGGGAGAGATGAAAGTGTAGTTAGATTTTCAAATTCTTGGTACATTTCTGTCTATATATTTTTAGGTTATTGAACTGGCAGTGGTTTGGAGTGAAGGGGTTTCTTTGTGTGTGCTGCCTTACATAGCGTGGTTTTACAAGAAATGTAGGTGTTTGCATGCGGAAATTGTAGAATACTTTTTTCCTCCTGATTTCCCAGTACTCTTGCCAGAGGCTTAACTGAGTGGGATGAGGAGGATTCCCATGAGGTACCTTTTGCAAGAGACCAGGGACAGGAGCTGTAATGAGGCGTCTGTCACAGCAGGGAGGGGAGGGAGCCCGCTGCTGTTCAGCCCATCACAGCACCTCTCAGTTGGAGATTTTGAGGGATGGAGTCAGCAGCTCCCCAGAGCCATGGGCTTTGGTTTTCCTTTTTTTTCTAAGAGGGGAGAAGGAAGCCCAAGCAAGCCCATCCCAAAAATCATCTGCATTTGGACAGCAGCTTATTTCAGTGGTTGTGAGCAGCCACATGGCCTCCTGTTTTTTACTCGTTTTTTTCCAGATTCTCCTCCAATGCCAAACCCTTCCAGTGTGCCTCCATGCTGCAGTCCTGTATGCAGTCAGCTTCTTCTAAGACTACTCTCTCACTGCTATTCCCACATACCCAGAATTTATTTTGGAGCATGAGTATGATGCTCAGGAAGCACTCATACAAATAGAGAGCAGCTGTCATGCCTTTATTGGTATCAACGTCTATCATCCAAATTTCTGCACTTCTACACTTCATTTTTTCTACACTTGCCTTCAAGCACCTGAGAAATATTCAAATGTATATATTGGTTTTAGTAAATGCATGTGCTTGTCCTTCAGGATGATATTGATTAAAAAAAAATTTAAAAGTAAAATAGTGGTGATAGATACATAAGTATTCTTGCTGGGTATTTGATGTGTATGAAATCTTTCTGATGTTGCATACTTTTTTTTTTGTTTCCTCTGCAGGGGAGTGGGTTGTATCTTTGTAGAAATGATTCAAGGGGTTGCTGCTTTTCCAGGAATGAAAGACATTCAAGATCAACTTGAAAGGATATTTCTGGTGAGTTCTTTATTCCTGAAGTAGTTTTCCTGAGACAAAAAAGGATTGATTGGTATATGTTCACATATTTCTTTGTGTCAGGCATTAAACAACTTTTCTTGACTCCCCAAAAAAGAGTTTCATTTATTCCAATGCTGCCTGGAAGCTGTGCTGTTGTGGACTGAGTTTATTCAGGGAATGCACTGCTCACCCAGATACTAGCTAAAGGGCCTTCTGATACTATGGGGTAGCTACAGTTTTGGATCTGAAAACAAATTTAGAAGGGAAGGATGTGCTAAGATTTGTTAGTAGCCATTTATTTCAAATCCAGAGAATTTATTTGGGATTCTTTTTTGGCCCCTGGGGAGGGAAATAAAGTCTTTCATAATGTGTTATAAAATGGTTACATGGTTCACTTTATTCAGACTTGCTTGTATTTTTTGCTGGGGCATCAGGGAATTTAGCAAATGCTTGTAGGAGTGGCTCAGAGAAAAAGGCTCTCTCTAGAATAAGACCTTATTTGACTGTAATATAATAATCTCTCATTTTCTGTAAAATATTTTGTTATTCTGCTCTCTCGGCTAATACTGTGAAAATTCTGTGCTGTGGAAGAGTATCTGCTCCAACATACTGAAGGAGTAGCAGTTCTGAGCAGTTCCTGTGATGTGTCTAATTGCTTCATTTGTACTCCAGATTGAATATTTTAAGCTAGCAACTTCTGGGCCAGTTTTAGAGATTTGGTTTCCTAAATTGTTATGCTTCTCATTTATTGGGATGAAATTTCTTCCTTATTTATAGAACATGACATTTTGAAAACAATAAATTCCTCCTTGGGGATTCATCTTATGTATTGTGGTAAAATTTTAGTGGTTTTGCTATAGAAATTAAGTAGAATTCTAATAGCAGAATTCAATGATTGCATTAACAGGAACTGATAGTGATAGGTATCTCGGATAAACCCTTTTTTGTATACCTTTTGTAAATCTTTTCTATATTCCCATTTTCTTTTCCCTATCCTTGCAATTATTTATGTGTTAAAATGCCAAGATAAAAAAAAAAAAGCCCAGAAAGAGTTTTGAGGTCTGCCAGTGTTTAAAAATTAAGTTCTAAAACTGCCACTGCAAATATCAAGAACAGTGTTGAAACAAGGGATAATTTATTGATAATGTTTCTTTAACTTCATCTTTTACAAACCTTCAAATAAAAAGACAAGATTTTGGACAGGGTAGTTCTATGATCTGTTGTAAATCAGAGTTAATTTTTAAATCCCAGTTAATTAGGCTTTCTAATTGAAGTGTTTAGCTACCCTTAGCTGAATAGTTTCAGTGCATGCCTTCCTAATGTACTCTAAGCATCATTAAGAATTTAAGTTATCTATTTGAAAGTTATAAAACAAAGGATTATTCTTGTTTGGTTTTGTATTTGAACAGAAGGATTAAATTCGTTCATTCTCCACTGAATCATGTATAAGTGTGGTAGTTAATAGTGCTGAAGTGCAAAATTAATCAGGTTGTTACACCACATAACTAATACAATTAAGTCCCACACAGTGAGCACTTACACAGCTGTGAAAGAAACAGATCAACCAATAAAAGATTTTTCCACAAAGTCTTCCCATAGTTCACGTTTTCAGCATCCAACAGTGAAGGGTTTCTTGTAACAAAGGGCAGTCTTCTAAAAGTGGTGTAAGGTACAATGTACCTTCACACTCATCCTTCTGCTCTATAGTCTTCTTCTGAAATACACAACTTGCAGCAGTGGGTATAGAATCTGTGTCCTATCTGTTGCCATTGTTATAGTCCATCTGTAGCATGTAATAGTCCAGGTTGCAGCTTGAGGCTTTTAGGGAATCAGTTATACAGTAGTGAGAAAGTCCTAAGAAATTTCACTCAGGAAAAAAGTACAAAATTTGATGTGAATAACAATTTAAAATTCTTAAATGGCTACTTGATTTCCTCTTCTATAATTTCCCATTGCTACCTAAAGGAAAGTAAAATACATTGTATGTATGCTGTTTCAGCTATTATTACAGAATTGTTCAGGCTGGAAAAGACCTTCAAGATCATCGAGTCCAACCTCATCCTAACCCTATTATCCTATTTCTGATGACCCACCAATAAACCATGTCCCCAGGCACCACATCCAGGTGATTTTTAAGCACATTCAGGGATGGAGACTCAACCACCTCCCTGGGGAGCCTGTTCCAGTGCTTAAGAACCCTTTCTGTAAACATGTTTCTCCAGATATCCAACCTAAATCTCCCCTGATGAATCTTGAGGCCATTTCCCCTCGTCCTGTCATCTGTCACCATTGAGAAGAGACCAACCCCACTCTCACTACAACCTCCTTTCAGGTATTTGTAAAGAGTGATAATGTCTCCCCTCAGCCTCCTTTTCCCCAGACTAAAGAGCCCCAACACCCTCACTTGCTCCTCATAAGGGATGTTTTCCATCCCCTTCACTAACTTTGTTGCCCTTCTTTGGACTTGCTCCAACACCTCATTGTCCTTTTTGTATTGAGGTGCCCACAACTGAACACAGGACTCGAGGTGCAATCCAGTTCCGAGTGCAGGGGGAGGATTACTTCCCTTGTCCATCTAGTCACTCAATTTCTGATACAAACCAGAATGCCATTGGCATTCTTGGCCCCCTGGGCACATTGCTGGCTCATATTTAGCTGACTGTCAATCAGTACACAAAGGCAGCTTTTTTTCTGCCAGGCAGCTTTCCAGCCACTCTTCTCCAAGCCTGTAGCATTGCCTGGGGTTGTGACCAAAATGCAGGACCTGACACTTGGCCTTACTGAATTTCATACAGTTGGTCATGCAATTTCTGGTATGGTTTCAGCCCGAGGGCCTGTCCAGGTCCTTCTGTAAAGCCTTTCTATCATCCAGCAGATCTGCACTCCCTCTCAACTTGGTGTCATCTGTGAACTTACTGAGGGTGCATTCCATTCCCTCATCAAGACCATTAATAAAGATGTTAAACAGGAGTGGTCCCAGCACTGAGCCCTGGGGGACACCACTCCTGACTGGCCACCAACTGGATTTAACTCCACTGACCACAACACTTTGGGCCCGGCCAGCCAGTGTTTAACCCAGCAGAGTATATGCCCATCCAAGCCATCAAGCTTTTCTTGAGGATGCTATGAGGGACATCCAGTTAGACAAGTTGTCAAGTGGAAGTCAGAGAGATTCTCTAAATGCTTTTCTATATCTCTGCCATTGGCATTTTTCACATATCTGCATAGCAAGAGTAATATACATCAATTCTGTTACAGCAACTGTTTGTAATAAGTTTTCTCAGGTTCCATTATTCTGATAGGCCTCGATAAAATAGCAAGAGTTTATAAAGCAGAATTGGAATTAGACCACAACTTAGAGATGTGAAACTTTATGTGTGGTTTCTTAGAGCAAATAGAGATCAAAGTGAATTTTCCTCCCAGGTTCCAAAGCCTTCCCAATAAGGGAGTAATCTGTACATTGTCTGAACTTTAGTCTTGGTGCCAACTACACTGGAAATTACATTTCACTGCAAGAATAATGTACAAAGAATTCTTCTGATGGTTTGTAGAACTCTGCACAGGCAGGACAAGAGCATTTAAGTGCTGTTTTATCTGTAAATGGGCATTCATCTGCAAATATGGTTAGGGGAGTGTGTGTGCTGCTGCAGGTAACACGGCCCAGCAGGAGTGGAAGCTTGAAGCCAGAAGCTCTGTCTTTCCTGACATGCATATTGCAAGAAGCTAAGGGTTCCTCTCTGGTACTGGATGCTATTGCTATGTTGGGTGCCATAATGCACAGTATTAAAAAGTAATTAGAAGGGAACAATACCCATTTGTTGAGCCCAGCAGCCTGGTATGCCAAAGAGTGACACCAGAAACACCAGCTTTCTGCACGGAGCTGAATATCAAAGACCAGCAAGAGTTTGCTGTTTCAGATAGCCAAGAAAAATGGCATTGTCCTTTGAAATGTGGAAGGAAGGGTTACTTCTGTTACTGAAGATAAATAGGCTTGCAGTATTTTTTCATATATCTATATACACACACACACACATATGTATATATGACTACACACCTGAAGTATCTTGTATCATATAATAGTTTCCTCCATGACTCTAATGTTCTCAGGCATTTCTGAAGCTGTGAGGTTTTCTCCCTGTGGTTCTGCTTCTGAAGGTTTTCTTCATGTCACTGAGCCATCTTCGAAAGCCTGAAATAATGCATTTTAACAGGCTTCACTTTCATTTAAGTTTATATAGACCCAAAGGAACTGTGCTTTCTGGTACATTGTGTTAACAACATCTTTTGGAAGACTAGCAATGTTAAACCCAAGGGAGGAGTACTTTCAAATACTGGGTTTTGAAGTTCTCCTGTGTAATGAGGTTTTTAGTCAAATTTATTGGTCTTTTATTCCTGATTCATTATTCAATACATGTTTTTCTGTCACTTGGTAGGTATCTTGGCTCTGAAATACAGCTTGCTCATCTGTGATGAAATAGATGTATTTGGGAGGATGGTCCTAAGCTGAAATTTTATTTTGTGTAGGCATAGTAACCATTGGTGCCTTGTATTTGGCATAAAATTAATGAATTAATGAACCAGATAATTATTCTGGTTAGAGAGAAAGTTTCATCTTTGTAAAACAGATAGCTCTTTCTTAGAGGGGAAAAGTTTTATATGAACAGCTTGTGTTTTCCTCCCATCTCTCTCCATTTTCCTCCCACCAATGACTTCATGAGGAAAATAAGGAGTTTTTTTTAACTCTAATTAAGTAGAAACCTGACTGCTGAGTTTTATCTTCTATAACACAGCTTGTAAGTAGAATCAGAGAAGTGCAGTGGATTATATCCTGCTAATGAGTTTACCTCTGCTTTACTATATTACACCAATATGGAAAATATTTCACTTCTCTTCAGCACTGCTGAAATGAATTAAATAAGTAATAGGCTCTACCTGTAGGTCTTCTCTTTGAAGCTGTTAGCACATATTCAGTATTTTACTGCAGTTGCCTGCTGGTTTTGTACTGATACCACTTTTACAAGATTCCTTGCTGGACTTTGTCTTGTTCCATACTTCAAATGAAATTAATTCTAAACTAGGCAAGTATGGAAAGAATGAATCTTTAAAAGAATTTTTGAAAAAAAAGTAAATTTTCTATGTATTCCTGCTTTGTAAAGGATTTTGGATTTTTAAAGTTCTTTTTAAGAAGTTTCAAATGTCTTTTAGCTGACTGCACCATATTGTCTTCTGTATCACTACACATGTGATTTTTTCCCTTGTAACAAGGCACATGGTATTTGGTGCTAATGGGTGTTTACCTCTTACAGACAACCCCTGCCCTCACCATGTCTGAGTAGTCTGTGCTGTTCTTTGCCTTACATCAATAAACCCATATGATACTGGGCAAGCAGAATAGGCCTAGATTTTAAAAATATTGATCTTGTAAAAATGTAGGAAATTTCATTGAGGAATATTGCCTATATGTGTCAGGAAAGGAGGCTTTAAATAATATTTTTAATATCTTGCACTGTTAACATTTCTTTTAGAAAAGAGGACACAACCTCTTGTTCATCCATGTTTGAAGTCATAAAAGTACCTCACAGTGTATGATGGACACTTGCCAGGGGAACTACCAGCTGGTAGCAAGGAGGAGGAGGAGAAGAGGAAATAATAAATGAAAGTGTAACCCCATCCTTGACTTTCAAGGGCTGGCTGGATGTCAGCACACAACCTGATGCACACAGGTGTCATCTGTTTGTGAGAAGATGTTCCCATCCATCTGGCTAATTCTGAGCAAAACCCTGGCAGTGGCTGGGACTGCAAGAGTTTGGCTTATTGTCAGCTTTGTAGTGTGAAACACAGAGTAATTGGCTATCAGAAAAAGAAAACAAATTAAGACATGGGTCAGTGGAAAACAATGGCTTTATGGTTTTCTTTGGAATTTGAATGTTTCTTTAGTGTCTGCTATATTTCAGTTCCTGAATGAGAAATGGGCTATAATTATAAAGAAGCATTGTTTCTTTCCAAGGCTCTTGCCTTGGAGAGGGTGGTTACAGGCAATGCACTGAAAAAAATGTGCTGTGACCGAGCTGGTGTAAATCAGTGCCAGCTCTGCTTGCTTATGCTGGTGTGCATCTTTGCAGAACCCTTCCTTGTTTGCCCCATATGCCACAGAAATAAAATGAAAATCTCTCTCTCTGTACAGGTTGTGTCCACATGTATTATGGAGCTGTAATCACAGACATTTTTGCCAGACTGAACAGAAATGCAGTTGCTAGCAATTCATGCATGTTACAAATGGAGCTGAAGCCCATTCTGAATGAAAGCGTTGATCTGTATGTTACTAATGCTGCAAGATAATATTGTGCCACATAAGAGCACAGGCCCATTTGTAAACCTGTTGTGGTATGCTGGTGCTTCATTTACTAGGGAAGTTAATAAGTGGTCAGACATCAAATAGTCATATTGCTTTCTCGAGCCATTTCATAAATAAAGGCAAAATATTTAGTACACTTGAGTCTTCCCTTTTGCCTTTCATCTTTTACTTGTGTCTGAATTCCACGTCACACGCTAAAACTGAGTTTTCTGAAGAGCATCTTAATTGCCAAAATTGTTGTTTATAATCTGTAGCTCAAGTTAAAACATCCTTAAAGTTGAAAATATCTAAAAATCAGTGTAAGGTAGTTTTAGAGGATGCTTTTTAGGGACAGGTTATTAGAATTGAAAGTGGATGTGCTGTACTAGTGTGCACTTGTTTCCTAAAAGACTTCAAGCAGATTTCTTTTTCCCTCCTAAGAACTGGTAGAAGCATACAGCTTTTTCTGTTGTGTTATCTGGGGGAAACATCCCATTCAGCCCATGCACATGCTGGAGTTACCATTTGCAATAGACCTTATTTGAATAAAGGTAGACTTCAATACCTGTTTTAGTATTTCCTGACTCAAGGCCCTAGATTAGGTATTAATTTAGCAAGGTGCTGAGCACTTGCCACAAGACTGGGTCTTTTCAGCTGCCATTTAACATAACCTGCTGATCCTCAGTATCTTTCAATAAGCTAAATGTAAATTTTCAGATAAGCTTTGTAATTTCAAGAAGTTTCAGGTTCTAAGGGCTAACGTTAATCCACCTTGTTTAGGACAGCTGCTTTTCTAGTTCATGGAATGGCTATGATTAAAATATTTAGGAATTAATTTGACATATCTTGAAAACTTTGTATAAATTCGTCTGTGTTTTATATATGTATGTTTAAATGTTGCCACACAATTTCTGTGTGCCCACTATTTGTATGCTGCCATTATTTATGTGACACAGACAGAGAAAAGAAACCAGAAGGAATGCATCTCCCCTGAATTTTTTTATTCTCTTTGGGTTTCTTATTATTATTGTCTTTTTAATATAAGATAAAAGTAATGACGAGGAAAAAAGCTGCATTAGATTGAAATTGAATTGAAAAGCAATTGACAAAATTTTGGATTAATAAGTAGGAAATGGAAAGAAAAAAAGGCTATAGAAATGGAATGTATTCTGTTTCCTAGGAAGTTGTCCAAAAAAATACGTCACATACAGGGACTGAGAGTAGATGAATTAGCTGACTAGGATCTTAATGCAGTAGGTATTTTCAATTGTTTGAGTGTGAAATAAATAAAACAAGTTTTGAAGTATATGATACTATGTTTCATTCTTTTAGCTTTGCTTGATTTTTCCCCATTCTTCTGTCAGTTACAGAAAGAAAAATGTCCTGTGTTCAGTATTTGTCTTTTGAGAATGTGTATATATCACTGTGTAGTAGTATTTGTGGCAATTAAGGTCTGTTTCCAATACATTGGAGAGAGCTAATAAGTTTTGTTACAACATAATGAGAGTTTCTCATGGTGCTTTTTTGGGACACATTGTAATCCCAATGGCCATGGTCTAAACTGTCAAGTTTGTCAGTGATGGAGCAGAACAGCATAAGGTAAATTCTTACCAGAGAGTGTAGTTATGGAACAATAGGTTTGTTCTCACTTGAATATGATGGCCCTGATAATGATTACATCCAGAGGAGAAATTGAAGGAAAATTTTTAGATTCCTACTTATTGCACTGAAAGTTTATGATTTGGTTTCTGTATCTCTTGGCGGGTGAGAAATCAGTTGCCCTTGTGGACTTTCAGACTTTGCTGTGTCATAAAGAGGAATTTATGTTTTTACAATAACTGCTCAATTCTTTTTGAAGTTATTTTTAAATATTCTGCAGTTATTTCTCTTCCTCAAAAGGGAGGATTTGCATTGTAACTCATTTTAATTTTAGAACATATTACATTTGTGGGTTTTCTCCCTCAGTAGCCTGAGTGTAATTGTTTTATAATAGCTGGCAATTGTTTTTCCTAGGAGAAAAAGAAAAGTTGTATAAAGTTTATTGCTGAACTGACCCTTCAATAAACTCAGAGGGAATACAGTCAAGGATTTTGTCAATCTGTTAGTTATCCTTCCTGTCTGATCTCATTGTGCATTCGTACAACATCTTGTCCTAATTGCCTAAAAAGAGGCCTTGATAATTTGGATGTTGGAGATCCTGGACATTTTGTTATAGTCTGCTTTAGTCTGATGGCTGGTAGATTTGATTAATAACATTGCTATGCTGCTGGGCTGTCTGGGTAGATTGTGTTAGTATTGGTCTTTCCTCTTGGAAAAGGAGGAGTAGAGATGAGATCCTGCTGACCTCACTGCGTCATATCAGTTTAGCAACTGCTTGGCAATTCAGGGCAGGGTAATAACTGCAACCAGGGAAAAATCTTCTTGTTTGCTTTACACAGCTTTTCATCCCTGCAGTACCCTGTTCCATTAAAAAAATAATTATCAGATCAGTGAATGGAGCTGAAAACTAAGGATGGTGAAACACCTGTTTCTTACTGAAGTTATCGCTTCTTTGGGCTTCATTTACTTTCAGTAAAATGCACATTCATTGTTCCTTCCTACCACTTTTGCTTTGTGTTATCTTATTCTTCCTAATGCTTATCATGGGTTTGTTGCTTTTGCTTAATGATAACATTATGCTGCTCATCTGCATTCCTCCCATAGTCCAGGAGATCAGCAGTGTTGAGAGGTTGATTTTTCTCTCTGATAACTTGCATACTCTTGTTTCGTTGGTATAACATCTCCCTTTCTAGTAATTCAGTGAGATCTTTAACATTTAACACTGAAATGTTATGACTTGCCTTGTAATAGTAGCATTGCTCATGTTAAAGAACTAATGGAGTAATTTTACTCTTCTTGTACCAGATTCCACATCATCTTTTCAGCCTTTGTGCTGTCAGTATTTCAGGCCATGCATTTCTGTGGGTCTTAATGTACTGGAAGTGGAGGATAAGAAACTGTTCTTTCTCATCTTTTCCAGCATTATTGATTACTAATGGTTCTGAAGCTCTTCATCATGTGTCTGTGCATTATCCATTTTCCCCTCTGTTTTTTGTTTGTTTGTTTTTGTTTGGTTTGGTTGATTGGTTAGTTTGTTTTGTTTTTCTGAAAAAGAGTGGACCATAATTTGCAGGAGTTAAGCTGGTTCAGCCTTCTGAGGGTTGGCCTTAGTTCATTCACACTTGTTGTTTCATTCACACCTGGTTGTTTCAGTGCAAGCCTCCTGAATTCTTTTTGGAGCTGTGGGCAGTATGTTCTCCAAATCCTTCCCAGTCTTCACAGCTCCTTTCTCCAGTGAGCAGAGAGGAACTGTTCCAGCAGCTGCAAGAAAGTACTTGTCTTTCGCCTAAACATGAGTCTCCAAAGAGCAAGGACAGCCTCTGCAGCTGCCCTGCTTGTGGCTTAGAGCAAGTTTGAATGGAGACAGGAGATGGCTACATCCTAATCCCTCATGCCTGGTGTTTTTGAGAACTCAAAATTCACAGGCAAAGTTACTGAGGGCACTAATGTAAAAACAGACAAACAGGTTGACTGAAGCTGAGTATGCAGCTGCCTCTTCCAGTTGAGTGACATTTCTTATACCCTCCTTTAAATAACCAAAATGAAGTCTTATACCACCTGCCAGCTGATTGTTAAAGCCACAGCTGCTAAATGAGCAATAAATGGTTAAGTTGCATAGTTTCCAATTTTCAGAAAATTTGAGCATCTCCAAATTTGGGACTCTTTAAAAAATAACTTCTGCATTTCTATATTTTGGCACATACCTCACGTTGTCAGGGAAATGAACCCACCCCTCAAACTGGACTTCAAGGAAATGGATAAAGCAGGTGTCATGAAAATGGGTAGATGGTCTAGTGAAGAATTCACTGGAAACCTCCAAAGTGCTCTGGAATGAGACGTGCTAGCTCACTACACTGAAGTAGGGGATAAGGGTTCAATTCAGCCACAGCCTTCTCATTGATCTTACTGTCTGGATGAGAACAAGTATCTCTCAGGGATTCTGCCCTGACCCCACTTAAGTCTCAGCTGCTTTTACAGTCTGTCTCTCCATCAGAAGTAGGTTGACATTTCCCCCATTTTTAGGAAAAAAAATATTTCTGTATTACTTAGGGACTTCCCTTTTTCAATCTGCCTGCTCGTTCTGTTCTTATGATTCAGAAGGATAGTCAGAAGTATAAAACTCTTGCTTTTATAGCAGCAAAATACTGCTGTTTGGAGTGAAAACACCAAGCATCATGCTGTGGTTTGTTGTAGGAGGTACACTTGAAAATGAACCACTTGAAATGGATTTTTGGTGATAAGGTCAGACACTTTCAAAAGTTATTTGATTTGGGAATTCTGATAAGGTTCAGTGTAGCAATCAGCAGGAATGTAGACATCCAAGAAGACTGCTCTCATAGCCACCACATATACCCAACATAATTGGAGCTCATTATTAATAGACTTACCATTTCAGAAATACTGTAACACCTGGACCTGCACATTCTTCAAATGGCAGCCTAGCAGGCTGCAGGCTGCCTTCATTTATTGCAAATTGAACAAATGGTTGCTTGAAAAAACTTGACAAAATACCCACTGCTTTGCTGGGCTCCATGTGGCTGCATGAGTCTATTCAAAATTGAGATTATTTCAGGATCAAGACCCTAGTTGGCAAAACAAGGAATTGGCAAACTTCTGGATCATTTGATCGGATTCTAGTATCATGCTGTTCTGTGATACTGAGCACCAGGCTTAAATATAGGTCTTGGTATATTTTACCACCCCAGGATTTTTAGATGAGAAAATGAATTTTCATAATATTAATTTTTTTTTTTTTTTTTTTTTTTTTTTTCCCCAGACAATGGTTTCCCAAGGGTCACAATNTTTTTTTTTCCCAGACAATGAGCTCGGTTAGAGCTCAGTGAGCTCAGAGCAGCTCAGTTAGCCCAGCTGTAGTATTCTATCTGCCTTCATACAACAGCTTTCCCCTCCACTGCAAATGTATTTTTGTCACATAAGCAGCACATGAGCTTCTATTGTGCCATGTGCATGCTGTTCCTTGTGCATAAGGAATTGCAAGTCCTGGTGTGGTCTCGTATCAAAGCACACTCATTCCTCCAATGTGTTGTGACTGGGCACCAGGCCAGAGACAAAGGGTTTCCAGTATCTGAGAAGTACAGTATGCTTCAGTGCTTTGGAGTGGGGTTTTGCTCTGGGAAGGCATTTATATTTGTTTCTAAGAAAACCATTGGGTCAGGGCCATCTATGTAGATGACCCTTATTGAGAATGTGTGTGATCCCAGATGTGCAATTTTTTTCAAGTAATTATAGTTAAACAGTGTTATATTGAAGAATCATTTTATTTTAAACAAAAATGTTTTCCTTCCTATTTTTGTGATGATTCTATTATAAGATGCATAAATTTGGTCTGTTAATTATTCAAATAAGCTCTCAAGCTGAATGGCAGTTTTAAGCCCTTAAGTATCCTGATGCAATGGTGTAGCTTTACCCGTGCCAATGAGATTGGACACTGTGACACTTGGTAGGAATTCATGTGTGTTAACTGAGATGGTTTTATGGTCTGCAAAAAGACCTTAAAGCCAGCTTTATGATCCAAAAGCAGCATTGCTTTTCTGATAAGCCAGGGTTTAAAAAAACCACAACCCTGTGTAGTACATACCTGGAATTCAAATGAGCCAGCTGCTGAGCCAGCACAGCAGGGCTTGTGGAAGTACATTTCATAAAAGCCTCTCATGGGCTTTTTGCTTTTTTTCCCCTCCCTTTTTCAGTTTAAAGAAAAAAGTGAGTAAAAAATCCTGAAATAAATCTTTAAAGAGCATATTTAGGAGAGGGCTGTCTGTTTGGGAGGGTTATTCCAAAGGCTTTACAACATAAACAGGATAAAAAATTCGAAATGCAGAGTATATGCCTTTCTGTACAGAGTAAATCAGAGCAGATTTTAAAGGATACATAAACAAGCATGACTTGACAGCCAGGGGGTCCTTTTAAAAGAAAATTGCTATCTCCTTTCTCCTTTGCAGTGAAGAAAACCATTCTATGTGTTCCAAAATGCTGAGCGACCTTCCAGCACAGAAATCATTATCAGCTGTTTCCTTGCACCTATTAACACCAAGATCTTCCTTGGTGAAGTCATTCCCTCTCTGTAACCTTACTTGAGATCTCACGATGTTCTGGCAATCCCCTGGGAGGAAGGGGAGAGAAATCTGTTGAGGGCAGCTGTAGTCTTCTGCATGAGTTTTCATTCTGGTCTTTTCCTGATCCAAAGCTCTATGGGTGCACAAAACCACATTCTCTTCTCTTCTCTTCTTAGGAAGGTTCAGTTTCATTCTGTTGAGTCATTTTACAGTTTCTACAGCTCCAAAGTAGACATTAGAGACACTTAAGTCTAGGTTGTCAGGATTTTTTTATTCCGATAATGGGATTGCTTGTTGATAGAAGACTCCTCAGCACAGGTGGCTGGGAAGCCTAGAGGGAAAGGTTCTCAGTTCTGCTGCTTCAACCACTTCAGCATGGAGCATCCCTCACAGAGGAGCCCTCGTTTCACTTTGGAGCTAAACACTGTCTCCTATTAGCATGGGCTGTGCTTTTTAATTAACTTGTAAATTGGCTAAAGGACTGCATAGCTGTACTAGTTTGAGGGAATGTGCAGTTCTTACTGTTACCTGAGATACTCCTCTCCATACCTTACTTTTAATGCTCCCCACTCCTTAGGTAGCATTTGCCTTCAGTAACTGAGAGATAAGCAGAAAAGCTGCAAGGCAGCCATCAATTTTCCTGCATGCTAGTGCAGGAGATGTCTCCTGAGCATTCTTTCAGGAGTTTTTCTTTTTTCCTTTTGCTGCTAATTTCAGATACTCTCCCTACAGCATAGGCCCCTCTGCTTTCAAAATTAGTTTGCCAAACCCTGTTTTCATAGTGGTTTTAGCATTCATCTCATTGACAGTACTCTTTTAGTAAAAATCACTAAATAAAAAAAAAAATCCAAATACTTTATTTCACTATGTGAACCTTTATGAAAGTTAAAAGTTACTAAAATAGGGCACTGTGATGAGATACACTCATTACTGCAGAAAGAGGATGCTACAGCCCAGAACAAATTGTTTCACGCTTCCTTTTTTCTCATTGTGAAATTTAGGTTAAATCACTCTGGTTTCGCTCTATGATTTAGATTGGATTATGTACAGATGTTTTTTTTTAAATGCTATCTTGTTGACAGAGCTCTTTGTGATTCAAAGTGTAGTACATATTTAGTAGGTCCTTTTTGTAATAAACAAAACTTCCCCTCGACTGAGCAGCTAAGGAAACTGGCATATCAAAGCTCAGCAGTGCTTTGTGGTAAGGGTGGGGATTTTGTTTAATCCTATCCTGATGGGCTGGAGTGCTGGGTCTGTGGTGATGCCTGCTCTATCCCTCCTCCTCCCAGCTGTCCTGCCCAGCTCAAGCAGAGAGAGTGGGTAGAGCCAGGCCCTGTGAAGGCATCAGTGTTTCTGAAGTCTCCAGTTCTGTCCTCTTCCTCCTGTTGGCACAGTTGCAGTGGTGTCTCTGCTGAGGTCCCTCAGAAAGGTAGCTGTGGTTACTGTGGCTGTGAAGAGAACAATGAGTTTGTTTCCTTGTGCTGCAAACAGCCTGGAAACTGTGCTGGGATAAATTTTTGATGTGGGCAGCTACTGAAACATCGTTTATATACACAAAGTAATGTTGGAAAAATCACATGTGAAAAAGATTTCCTGGCAAGATGACTTTGGGTTTTGCCTTTTTGGGGAAAGGATGTTAAGAACACTGGGGTTCTGTGCTATTTCAGGTAACTCATTTTTCATCCTTGACAGAACTAAAGCACAAATATTAGTTGAACTCAATTTTTTTAAATTAATGTGTGTTGTTAATTTTTTTTTGAGAATGTTGTTCCTAATTTCATGTTTTGCTGCCTCATTCATATTGGCACAATACCTAAATGTTTTTGAAGCCAGCTTCATCATAAACCACTTCTTATGCTCAAAGCAAGTGGTGGTTTTATTATCCACATAAAAAAGACTGATGATATTCCACCTGATGTCTGAAAGAATCAGCCTTGTGTTTTGGGTGAACTTGGAGAATAAGCCTCAGTAACTTCTGTTTTTCACAAAACAGCATTAGTTTCAGTACAGCAGAAACAAGATTGTGGGGTTGTTGAGGAGGTTCCTTCTCTCTTTTTTGTTGCTGTTGTGTCCTGTACACATTGTCTGCGTAGCAATTACTCCTTAGAGCTCTTGGAAGAATTTCATACCTTGCTTTTCTTTTTGTTTGTTGAGACAATGCTTATATAATTCACAAAATAAAACTTGCAAAAGAAATCCACCAATCAGCATGTTTTCTAATTAGCTTTGTTTTCTCTTAAATCCATAATTTTAATTGAATGTGCTGAATGAATGCAGATCACATTAAACATGTTCTGCTACTTCTACCATGTATCATCACTACAAATTTTGCTTATTTTTTTAATGACTTTGCTAATATTTACAGGGATATAAGAAAGCAATTACCCGTTCTATATATAAAATTAAAAATGAGAATTTGGATGTATGAGTTTTGTCTATAAGGACAAAATGTGGGCTTTTGTTTAACACTTCTGTTCTGAAGAGGAATCATACACAAGTCATACTACTTTGTTTTCTGTATGCTTCATATATTTGTCTGGTATTTTCTTTTTTACTTGTGTGGAAGCAATAAAGGGATGTTTTGATGACAGTTGACTGAAAAAAAAACAAAACAGAAAGACTTTTCTGTGTAAGAAAACACTTTTTTACTAAAATACAGTTCTCAGGCTCTGAACCAGGCCTTTCATGTTTTCCACATGGGATGCAACTGCCTTGCTCACCCAGTCTCACTTCAGTTGTTTTAAGTTTGAATTGATGTAGATTCCTGGTTTAGGAAGTCTACGTAATTTTTGCCATTCATTTAATGAAGTAAGGCTTTAATATGTTAAATCTTAAGGACAATGAATAGGCATGAGACCTTTATTTTTCATTAATCCAAATAGATATATTGTTGCCATTTTAGCTGATGGGGATGTCTGTAGCAAAAAATGAGGTCGCTTCTTCAGTGCAGCTGGGAATTGTGGAACACCCACAACCTTCCCAAAGTTAAAACATGTTTGGCCTCTATCTAACAAAAGGCATAAAGTCACTACATAAATTGATAGATTTATTGCCCCCTCTGGAAAATGAATTGCTAAGTTCCTGATGTGAAGAAATGACTGGTATTGAGGCAATTCCATTTCTGTCTCTATCTTTTGGTTATTAAACTTGACACTCAGCTGTCATCCATCGTGCCCAGCAGAGAATCGAAGGAAACCTCACTGCAGTTGTCAGTCAGCAGACTCTGGGTCAGCATGCATAATAAACAAATAGTTGCCATTTTTTAAAAAACCCCATCATGCTAAGGCCAAATGCTAAGCTGAAGGACGAAGTTCTTCCTTCTGCCTTCACTGCTACACATATTTTGTGCTAACTGACATGATGGGGTAGTAATACAGCACCTTCTCTGGTTGTGGAAAATGTGGTTAAGATCTGCCTAAGAGCAAATCTTTAGGAAAGGGATGCAGCAATAGTTGGATCATCTGGGCAAATGGCTTAGCACCAGGAAAGACTTCAAGAGGGAATGACCACCTAAGGTTTTCTCTTCCAGACCAGATGGGACATTGCATGTTCAGAGGTGGCTTTGAGAGTGATGGAGCTGCCATAGTAAAATACTGCAACTTGCATGGCTTCTCAAGAGCCAAATCTAAAGCCAGGAATGTGTTTCCTATAACAAAAGGGAAAAGTACTCCTAGGTTTTTGATGAAGTTCAAAGCTTCATTAGAAATGTATAGCTCTGGGAGAATAAAGCAAATTTTTATTGAAAAATTGAACATCTGAGACTTCCAAATCTCACTCAAATGAGAGAGATTACTAATTTGGAAAATTCTGGATGTGAATGTAACATATCACCTGTGGTACATCACAGCCAAGGACTCACTAAATGCATTATGTTTTACTCAGGAAAAAGGAAGACCAGAACAGAAAGCTTGATGTTCCTTAAAAGGGAGAATAAAACAAGAAAACATTTCTACACAGAGCTTTTAACCTTTTCCTAGTGAAAAATCTAGGAAATTTTCCAACAAAACCTTCTTTTTATTAAAGGGGGGATCACTCTCTTGACATTTTTTTGACTGAACTTTATTTGTCAAGGTGACCTAATGTGAAAAAATAAGAAAATACATCATATCACTTAGGCTGTTTTCAATAAATGTTTTCTAAAGAAAGGCAGCTCATTTGCATGCTGATCTTGTTTTTTATTCTGCTTTGTTGGTACAAAACCCTGAACTCCGAACCAAACCACAAAACCACAGGCTGCATGTTCATCTTGTTGAAGTCCAGACCATCTCCTTTCTTGAGAATCATCAGATCTAACAAGGTTTAAAGCATTATTTCAGTAATATAAGGCTTTGTATGTTCACAAATCATAGTGTAAATGGAAATGCTTGTTCTTTAATAATTATGCCAGCGCTTGGGAAAAGAGCTGGTGGGAAAGATTTGCAGTGCTGCTCATCTCCCAAGATATTCAGATGACTTCTCTGCACAAATTATTGCCCTGAGTGACCTTATTGCACAGTAGTAATAGGGAATGTTTTTGCATTTGAAGCAGAATACAGGACAACGAGACTAATTGCATTGATAGAGTGGCATAATGCTCACTGTAAAATAATGACTCTCTTGGACATGAGGGAGCACGTTAATTAGAGAGGAATTATGAGTCTTTGTGACATCAGGCAAAAAAGCAAACAACTTCTTACATCAAGAAATAAAGGAAACACAATAGGCCTTAATGCATTTTTGGTGCATTTCCAGGGAAATCTTTCTATATCATGCATGTATATGGAGATTTTGGCAGCAGGTTCTGTTTTCCTAATTTTGAGGTAAACCATAACAATGTAAACTGGCAGTAAGGGTATTTGGACCTCAGTATCCTGATATATTGTAAGTTTGATATTTTCATATACATAGGTTTCTTACTTTACAAATTAGATCACAAGTTTCAAATGAGAAGGTAATTTTATCTCATTTGTCAGGAAATAAAAAGTCCAGAGTGCTTTATGTTACAGTTGTATGTAGTGTGGAACAGCAAAACCCCAATAGGTTATGAAGGTTTTTTTTCAGAAACCATAAACATCCTTGTCCCTGAAAAACATTAAATCCACTCCAAATGTGAGAACTGTAGGTTATTCTTTTGTTAGCAATTCAGTTAAAAAAACAGGATATCAAACCATGAAAGTTGAATGTTTGCCACACTGAGATGCAAATTATCAGTAGAGAAAGCAAACAAGTTAGTCTTTTTTTAAAAAAAAAAACTTAAAAAAAAATTCACAGTGGTAAATAAAATCTTATTTCCAGTATGAAATTGGGGCTTGATTGCCACAACAATGTTTATTTATGTATTTTTGGACCACAAACTGAAAAGAAGTGCTAAAATGTAGAAGAGACAGAACTGGTGGCATGCTTGGGGTCAAAAGTAAGTGGTGAACCATGATACTTCTGGTGTTCAGCTGTTGTTGCAAGTTACTGGCTGGGTAAGCAGTGGTTTGCTGGGTCCCTCCTATAAGCAGTTAGATGCTAAGGTGTTGCCAGTGGTTTGGTCTGGATAATGAGTCCTAACTGCTAAAGGACAGTGTTTTGGAGTAAAACGAGAATACAGTTGGATTCTCCCTTCCTACTCCATTTTTCTTTTCCATGTTGTTCTCTTAATTCTCTTGTGAGCTGCAAAGCAAGGCAGAGGCCTCTCCACTGTGGGGTTACAGGTGAACTCCACTTTGCTTCCTTTATTGCAGGTGTCAAAACGGTTTCCTAATCCCACCCCATCAAAAGGAGACTGATTACTGTTTAGAAGCATCAAGTGGAAGGGGATGCTTACAAATGGCTGTTGACATAGCTGTGGGCAGTGACTGTTTCATTTTACCCAATCCCACAGCTGTTTCACAGATGCCTTCTCCTCCTTTGTAGGCTGATAGTTCACATACTGTGATTTTCTGTATTGTGCATGTTAAAAATTGTGTGGAGGAATTATGATCTTTACAGTGTTGTACAATGCATTAGAATACAGTGTTTGGATCCTTGCCTGAACTACCTAGCACCCCATACCTAAAAATGGTAGGCATTTAGTTGACAGAAAACCGTAGTTGTTTTTAGCCTGACTGCTACTCTTGACAGAAGGTATAAATTCTGTAGGTGGTTTGATTACTCCAATGCACAGCACTTGTTTGTAGCTGGCTCTTAAAGCACTGTAGCAGCAGGTGTGCTGGAATATTATTAAAGAAATGGAAAAGTTGCGAAACAAAAAATGGTGTGCCACGTAAGATTGGAAGCAAAAGTGATCTCCCATCAAGCCTTCTTCAGTGGATTTGATGTTACTTTGAAAATCAGAATAACTAATATTTTTAGCTCCAAGTTCTACATTAACTTGGTGTCATAAATACTCTGCCTTCCACTGGAAGCTTCAAATTTTGTTAGCTGGTTTTAATACGTATCTATACAATGCCTTGGCTGCCTATGTCTCATCTAAAATAAGACATAATTAAACACGGACATTTAGAGGGATGTGGCTAATTTTCTTATATTCATTACGTTTCATGAGTGAAGATTCCTTTGATTCGCTAAGAGGAGTTGCAGAGCTGAGGGCCATATTCTTAATTTAAATTGAGGACTCAGAAATCTGTTTTTAATCCACGAGCTCCCTCTCCTGGTCTGGACCATGCTTGGCACTCGGAGCTTGATTAATGCAGGCACAATGTGAAAAGTTATTTGCCAGTTGATTTAATCATGACATAGTGTCAACGGTGTCTCCTAATTTCTTCGATGTGTAATCAGAGAATTGTGCTCTCCATGACCGCAATAATGAAATTAATAGGGGAGTTGTGATGGATCAGGGTTACAGAGCCAGGTTGACCATACTCAAATGACAATTAAGACATGTTTCACAAAGACTGAAAGAGTTTAGAGTTTAGATCATGAGTTACACTGGCTTACAATTAGGAGTGGCGGTGTGCAATTCTATGACTTGTTAAAGCAATGTCTGGTTTCTTTTTCTTTTTCTTTTTTTTTTTTTCCTCTCTTTATATGCACAGGTACTTGGAACACCAAATGAAGATACGTGGCCTGGAGTCCACTCCTTACCCCATTTCAAACCAGGTAGGTCAAAGTATCAAGTTCATCCAAATTCTCATCCTGGAAATACAGGACACAGACTGTTACATCCCCACTCACAAGCTTAAAAATTATCTGGCACTCAGTGCAGGAACCATGATGCACTTTTTCTAGCTCCTTACCTTTTTTGTGTTCAGGTTGTGAGTTTTTCTTTTTGTTTAATTTCTTTGTTTTCTTATGCTTTTTTTTCCTGTTAATTACAGTGTGAGTCCTGACCTGCTTGCATTCCTCAGCTACCAAGTATTGTACTTTTCAAATTCCTGGTAGGCTGCTCAACATTACTTGTTCACTGATCACCCTGAGCTTTGAGGAGTACTAAAGGAAACTCAAGGGTAGTGAAAAGACTGTGAAAGCTGCAGTCACTGCTAGATCATCTGTTAGTACCTTTCTACAAAGGTTCCATTTTTTAATGTGTGTTGTGCTTCAAGGTGTCATAGTCTACAACCATTCTTGAAAACCTCTTTTACCATCTGATATATTTTTGTGAGAGGAATTTGGTTTTTTCCCCTAGAGACTGGAAGTACTTCGTCAGCTTCAATATCCTATTTATGTATTTGTATGCATGTGTTAGATGTAATCTTGTGAACTTCTGAGTAGGGGTCTTAGAAATACTGGTTTTGAAACATACCAAGCAGGCAAATGACTAAGAGACATACTGGATGAGCAGGGTGGTGAAATACTGGAACTTGTTTTCCAGATATCTTTGACATCTCCATCTTGTTCCACATGGGATCTGAGCATCCCGAACTTCCTTGAGCCTGCTGGGAGTAGGTTTGAGCTATATGGTAAAAACAAGGTTACCAGATGCTTTCAGATAAAGCATTTAATTGGCTCCCAGTATATTTTATTAGGATGAGTCTTCAGGTCATAACCATATGAGTGAAGTCTTGAAGTGAGTGAGAAGAATTGAGCCAGGAAGACAATTTCACAAGTTTTTGTCCTTGCAGGGCTAAGGTCTCTCAGTAAACTCCTGGTTCTCCTTTACTGCAGATGATAGTCCCTTCAGCTTTTGTCCTGAACTATGACAACCAGGCATCCTATGTAATTTAAATCTAATTTCTAAACCATCTTATAACTTGGACATAAGTAAGATTCCCTTTTCATTCTGGCCTGTTTTATTTATCAGATCTGCAGGTTTTTTAGTCTCTGTTCTAGTGTTGTCTTATTGGTGTACATTGCAATCGCTCTCTAGTGAATTAGTACTATTATATTAACAAGTAGTTTTTCACTGAAATACTAAGTATACCTCAGTTTTCTTCCTTAAATCAGTGTGTCATTCTGTTCACAAGCTTTTGTGTTTCCTCTTCTTGAACTAATTAAAAGGTAAGCATATCACACATCCCTACAGAACAATGGTGTTTTTTAACAGCAGTCCAAAGACATTGATTGGTTTTACCCAAGAATAATAAAGAGGAGGTGAAAACCTGGAAATGTCCCTGAATGATCTTTGGGTTTGTTCTTATTTTTATTCTTTTGTGTGACACAGAAAGGTTTTGAACAGTAGATGGCAGCCAAGAAATTTCCTGGTTTTGTTTTTCTGTTTGGCTTCGAAGTGTGTTAAGGGATGTGGGCTTACTACCACAGAATGCCAGGAAATAAATCCACAGTAGGCACTTAATTAAATCTCATTTTTATACAGGCATCGTATTAGATTTGCTTTTACTTTCTCCATCACAGATTCTGGATTTTGTCAGCTATGAATACTAAATTCTTATACACACGTGGAACAGGGACAGGAGGAAAGATGCCTCCGAGACAGAAGATGGTCACTTGGTGTCTTCACCATTTCTACATGGTGTGGTCTTTGTTCTCTCAAACCCTTTCTACCTTTGTGAAGTATGTAAATTTTCAAGTCAGAGTAATTACTATTCTTATTGGCAATTATTTAATCTTTCTAGGCCTAGTATTGCGAAGTGCTGAGCCCCTTAATTCCCATGCTCAGTGGAGATCTGAGCACTCCAAAAGAAAAAACCCTCTTCTGTACACATACCATGTTCTGCACTCCCCTTTTACCACTTTGCATCTGTCATGGCCTTAGTAACAGCATTTCTCTTTGTCTTTCAATTCCTATTTGCCAATTTCATAAATTACAATTGAAAGTTTAATTTAAATGGACAACCAAAACTTGGCTTACATACCCCAAAACTGAGTAATTGGTCTTTATGATGGCAAAGCACAGAATGGTTACAGCAGCAAAACACACCATCTCTGGGATCCTACTGGGGCACCAGCATCTAAAGTTTTCTCTGCACAAAGTGCTTTGCTCATGCCTTTAGGGTTGTTGGAGCTGTTTGATCATGGATACCAGGTTCTCTGTTGTTTCATTAAAAAATATTTTCTTTCATGCCAGTCTCTGCATGGAAGTTTTTTAGCTATGGCAAGGCTGCATTTTTCCCTTCCACAGATGCTCAGCCAGCCATGCTCCCCTCCCTGTTTGTCTGAAATTGCTACACCCTAGAGAAAACTAAAATACTCTTCTTTCCCCACTGACTTCTTTGGAGCAAAAATGGAGGTTAATGCTTAATAATACAGCTAAGATTACTTAATCTTTTCCTTTCCTTAGCAGAAGGATGCAGGAGAGAACCTGAAATGCCTTGCCAAATCTGAACCAATTTATTTTTTCTTTAAGTTCTGTGTAATTACTGTACTTAAACATATATGATACTGGTTAAGTAACTCCTGTGCTTTCTGTGTCTTTATGAGTTTTAAGCCTTATTAAGTGCAAACTGATAAACTGAGAAGTGCAGGGAGCACTGGTGGTGAGGATATCAGCATCGACTCAGGCAAGGCTTTTATGCTATGCAAACTTATAGGATTTGAACAGAAAGTCTCAGTGATAAATAGTTACTATAGTTAAAAAAATGCTGGGCACATTAACTGCCTGTGGATCTAGGAAGACTATTGAGAGTGCAAACAAAATTTCATTGCATTTCTTGTTTGCATACGGACTTAAATAACTAAATTTCATGCTGTGATTTGATAGGGCACAGTCATGTGCTGCAGAGAGCTAATCACAGTTTACTAGAAGAAACATTTCTGGAAAACATGGCATTAGTCTCTTCTCTACCAGACTGGCCAAGGGTCTGATTATTATGGAAAGCAGCCAGTGCATAAACAGGAATGATTTCTGACATCTTAATATGTGGGAACATTTCCGAGGCTGAATAAGAGATGTGTTCCTAAGGCTAGCTGTGGGTGGCTTTGCATCTTCTAAACCCCTAACCTCACTTAAAATCAGTGATTTTAACAGCCTGTAATTATGAAAATAAAATGGTCATAATTTGTTTTGCCATTTAAAAAGTAAAAAAACAGCTCATAATTTATCTGCCTGCTTTGAGACTTTTGATTACTTTCTATCTTACAAATATTCTCAGTAACATGGGAGATATTTAAAGCTAAAAATTGGCCTGGGTTTGAGCTTTCTCTGTGCCTCAGTCTGCATCCACTCGGTTTCTGTTTGCACCTATGTGCACAAACACATATTTTCTGCTTAGTGCATTCCTAAAAGATAATCTAAATAATACATTTGAAAATCCTGAAACACTTCAGAAGTATTTCAGTAACTTTGTTATCTCTGATTCATCTTGAAGCTGTTATGACTACTAGAATCCTGAATGGACCTTCCTGTACTCACCAAAGAAATCCAGCCATTCAGGATAACTGTCAAAGTCAATTATCTGCCTTCAAATATGAGGGCACTTTGAGGAAATTATGAAAAAGTGTTAGTTGCTGTTTCAATAAATCTTGAGATTTCAACCAGCTTAGGAGCCTTGTGTTACAGGATATTGGGCAGAGACACTGTAAATTATGACCATGACCTCTAACTCATGACTTGGAGAACATGTTTTCTCTATTTATTCTTTTGTTACAATACTTCAAGGAATATGTAGGTTTGCTGCACTAAAACTGATCCAACCACCAATCATAGCACTGGACCAGTGTCTCCAAGACTGAAATGAAAGTAGGCATCTGCTGCTTCTCAAGCTGCATGAGTGGCAATGAAGCAGTATTCCAAAAAAACCTGCTCCTTACCAGTTTTGTGTCTGAGCTTTCTTGAGTTTTGTTTATTCTGTCAATTGTCATTAAATTTTCTGTTTTCATGGTCTGAAGTCTTACATTTCTTCTCCAGCCATTTCTACTGGATTCAGAGTCCTGCCCAAACAGTTGAACAAGATGAGCCTTTGGATCAGGATTTACACTTAAGTTTTCTCTTTTCTGACATTCTCAATTAGTGTTTGGGATTAGAGCTGCTTAACTTCCATCCTGGGAAATAAAATAGAGATTTATGAGAAGGAACGCTCAGTGAGAAAATCGGGAAAAGGTAATATCTGGTCAAAATGGAAGATAAATGAAGTCCATCACTGGCAACAAAGAGATTGTAACAGTCAGGGAGAAGAAGTAACTTGTAAGGAAATTGAAGAAAAGTTGAGAATGCTTTGTAATATTCACTGTGCATCATTTTCCTAGAAATACTTTTTCTAGGTGAAAAAAAGTTTAAATATTTAATCTTGGGTTGATGATATAAGAGCATGAACCTCCCCATGATCAACAGATGATCAAATAAAATATAAGTTGCACCAGGGGAGGTTTAGACTAGATTTGAGGAAGAATTTAATTACCTAGAGAGTAGTTAGGCATTGGAATGGGCTGTCCAGGGTGGTGGTGGAGTCATCATCCCTGGTACTATTTAAAAACTGTGTAGATAAGGCACTTCAGGGTATGCTCTAGTGGGTGATACAGACACAGATAAATATATTTTGTTTGGGGGCAAATGTTAACAGTGATCTTAGAGGTCTTTCCCAACTGTGACAATTCTGTGTTGAAATAATACACTTGAAAAGGTACCTTTTCGAGGCAGTGGAAACATCTATTGAGCACTGATTTTAAAAGAGAATCCCTAAAGTCAGGATGTCAGGAGAGTCAGGAGTTAGGAGAAAGAGTCTCTCCTTAAGGAGAAAGCAGAAGCAAAAAAGAGTGAGAAAACAGCATTCATAGGAAATATTTCATAACACGGCATCTATCACAGATTGACAGATACTTCATGGATTTATAAAAAAATCCATTCTGTGACTGACAAAACCACTGGAGAGCTGGCGTTCTGAGTTACGAATTCTACTTTGCTTCCCAGGTGATCAATAAGTATAGATTTGGTTTAGAAGTGTGATCTGCCTAGCTGCATCTTAACAGCTGATTAATAGTCAAGTTTTTCAAAGGATTAAGTCTTCATTTGGAGTAGGGCTGGGCTGAGAGACTGGTTTGGCACAAACCCATGGCAATACCATATAGGAGGACACAGGCTTTTCAAACTTTCATAACAGTTTTTCCTACAGAGTTCCCCCAAAGCCTGACATCAGTTTGTTACATGCCAAATCAATATCTTGTTTGTTTACATCTACACTGATGCCACTGAATGTTCCCAGGTGATGTGGGAGTCTGTGCTGTGAAACTGCTTGAACAGCCTCTGGCCTGCCTTTAGCTCCTGACAGCTACCAATTTGAAACAATTCCTGAGCATGGTTTGGGAGTTTGTGTGGGCTAGGAACTGTTCCTCAGAAGAAGAAAGCTCCCACCTCCTGTATTGGAGGATGGAGGTGGAAGGATGCTGTATGGACACAGCATAGTGACAGTGTCCCAGCCAGGCAAAAGTCCCGAGCACATTTAAATTATGGTTCTAGATGTTGTCTTCAGGAATTTTAGTACTTGAAACAAGGAGAGAGAGGAATCTGTAAAGGAGATTTTAATTAGTTAGGAGAATTTAATCTCTTTTAGTTTTGGCAAAATTGTAATATTTGGCGTTTCCTCAAGTCACAGCCCAAAGGAAGCAGAGTTGTCAGTGTTTTCACCATTCTTTGAACAAAATTGCATGGAACTGAAAAGTTAAAGTGCCTGCTAAACATGCAAGGGAGCCAGGGGGAGCACCACTAAAAGGTAGAACCATTTAATATAAAAGCCTAGTGCTGTAGGCAATGCTGGCTATTAAAATTATGTTTTCTACTCATGCTCAGTAGGGAGTTAAGAAAACAAAATCTATCCTTCTGCTTTACACAACCTGTGTTCTGCTAAACCAGGTGCTTTTGGGAGTGGAGAAGGTGAGACGGGAATGGAGGGTGGGAACTTGAAATGATTTTTCTCAAAACATTTGGCATACAAAAAAGCAAAGTTTAACTCATTATTATGGTAAAACTCCAGTTGTGATTTAACTAATTACACATTAATGCTGCAATTAGTGCTTGAAAATTTGCTTGTCAGCATGGATGCTTGTCTTTGTATCTTTAGCTAACATAATTTAAATATTTTTAGGCATGAATCTTTAATAAAAGTAGCATGAATCTTACATATCACAATACAATGTTAGTCACTTTAGACTTTTAATTTCAATGTAAAGAAAACCCATTTAAAGAAATTATGCATTAGACTCTTCAAAATATTAATTATGATGATGTTTAAATATTTGCATTTAAGCTAATCACATTTGGTTTTAAATAGAGAAGAACATTAATCAAGGAATGCATATTAGCCAGCATGTTTTGATTAACCACATAAAAAAATGCCTTGCAGTCAAACTGCTGATTATCAATAGTGCTAAAAAGGAGCTAAAAATCAAAATGTAGTCTGCTTCTAATTCCTCATGTAGCTTTTCTTGTCTATTCTAGGTTCTTTCAAGGCAAACATGGCAAAGGTATAATAGTTCATGTGTTTTTCTGACAGATAAAAATGTCCTCATCTTATGTTACTTATATGCATGTGCTTATTTTTTTGAATTCTCACAGCAGACCAGTAGTTCCTTCAGTAGTCTGCTAATAAGCTCAGTAGTGAGTTCTGCTGAAATTTGCTTCTGTTTGAGCCTACCCTTGGTGCAGGGCAGTCAGATGAACCATGTTTATCAGGCAGATAATGAAGTTTGCAGTGGAGAGCATGTACGTATATATATATGAAGGCACACATGTGAGTATGCATGTGTAATGCTATTGCTGTAGAGTGGTTGTCTGAAGGAAATAAGAAATAAATAGAAATATTGTTTGTTGCTATAAAAAATAGCAATATGGTTGATTTTAAGGCAAAGGCACGTTGGATGGGACTTTGAGCAGCCTGGACTACTGGGAAGTGTCTCTGCCCATGCAGAGGGGTTGGAACTAGTTGGTCTTTAAGGGTCCCTTCCAACCCAAACCATTCTATGACTCCATGAACTCAACACAGGTACTCTAATGGACAAGCTTTCTAGCACAGTCTTTTTTTTCCTCCCAAAAGCCTTCAAGCTGAGTACAATTTGGGAGTGGCTGTTTTAAGAAAATAATTTTTTATTTTTTATGCATCAGGTTTGTCAGATCAACCAGCTCGAAAAATCCCTCTGGTTGCTCTCTTCTGCTTCCATTTTGCAGTTGTTTTTCCTATAGCTTTGTGGATGGTACTCATTTTGGGGGGCACAGCTGTAAAAACTTTTGTGGCACGTGAGACATTGAGTAAGCTGTGCTGCAAGGTCTGAAGCAAATAGCAACTCAGAGCCATGGACTGCTGGAAGAACGTTTGTGGAACTGCAGCATCCAGCATCTGAGTGAGTGGAGCTTAGTGCCCAGCAGAACAGGGAATCTTAGCTCTGAGGGTGGGCTGCCGAAGGTGTGGATGTCATACATCAACTTGCTCCTTTCCACTGCTGTTTTAAAATTGTAAGAGTAAATGGTATGCTACAGGAAGATCATGCAACTTGTACTTCTTTTCCTTAAGGAATATGAGTACTATTTGTTTGCTTTTATTTATTCAGTTTTATATAGGGATATCTTTACAGAGCATTGTGAACATACCACTTAATTAATAAAGATTTGGCTAACTTGGCCTTCTAAGAAGCAAATGGTAAACACTTTTAGGTGCTGTGGGATTTGAAGAAAAAATGAAATATCTTCTTCCTTTGTGTTACGCATAATAAAAAATCGCCTTTGACTACTGAAATACAGCACGGATGCAACTGTATATTTGGGATAAAAATGCAGAGGATCAAGTTTTCCTTCTTGAATTTGTTCCCAAAAGATTTGCAAATATTTAAGTGTTTGCATAAAGGAAATTAAAATCACACTTTTTACTTTAAATTTCAGATAAGCTTACCATGTAGGCTTCTAGTGTTTTTATTCAAAATAATCACATTTAATATAATAAACTGAAAATATTTGAACTCTAGTATGCATAGTCACGATTTGAACTACAAAAATTCAAAATACATCTCAGATCAAATTGTTATCTTTAAATGTACAGTTTTTTAAGTTTCTTTAATCTCAGTGTTGGTGAGAGTGAGCAGCTGGCACAGCAAGACTGTCTGCCTCATATTCTGGATAGTGGCTTGCATGTATTGGAGTATGGGTGGGTGGGTGATGATGTGAAGGTCTGCATGAAATTCTTGCATGTGCCTGTTTGCCTTTCAGTTCTGAGACAGAGGGAGATAGTTTTGTACAGAGTTTCTTCCACAAAGTTGGACCAAGATGTGGACCACAGTTGGACTGTGTTGCTGCCTTACATGATGTAGGACTTTTTGGGACAGCTTTCATGGTAATTCTGCAGTATTTCCAGGATCCTGCATAAAGTCAGGATCTGCTGACTAATGTTACTATTTTTTATGATCAACAAATGGAAGCATCTGAAAAACAGTAACCGAAGATATATCCTTGAAAGTATCATAATGTAATTTTGTGCAGCTGGCTGGAAACATGTTTGTAAAGCTTTGGATTTGGTTGTATTAAGTCCATATAGCAATATAGGACAGAGGCATTCATACAGGTGTGTTAGACTAGTTCATGCTGAAAAGTAACTCAGGAGAGAACTTGGTGATGTAATTCTGACACTGAATTCCATTTCTGTCATTAATTGGACACAAGCCAGAGATCTTCAGATACAAGTTGGGAAGTTACCTTTCTTTTGCCTGTGTTATAACTACTAAGTTGGTGTTTGTAGGTGTGTTATATTGTGGTTTCACAGTTCAGGACATAGAAATCTGGTTCACGGTTCAGAAACTCAAGGACAAGAGTGGTGTAGCTTCTCTATTCTGGCAGCTCTGAAATCAAAATCAGCTTTTTTGTTATGGTGCTTTTATTCTCTGAAGGAGTAATTCAGGAAAGTACTGAAAGCTGCCATGTACATGAAGCTATGCTTAATTACCACATCTAGTTATACTGTCCATGAAACTCAACAGACTCTGCTTGCAGGCATGACCACAAAAATGTGTAGAAAAATATGAGCTATATTTTATCAGTATGTGGTTTCTTTCCTTACACAGAACTTAAAAGGAGGAGCCTCTAGCCTGCTTGTAGTAGGAGGGAAAGAGTTTTCATAAATGGTGAGGAGAAGCATGGTCTGCAGTGTCACAGCAGACACAATGGAGTTTGAAATTAATGACTAAAGACAAAAATTTGCCTCTCTATAAAAGGGGTTTCACTCTTTCCATGTTTCCCCCCTAGTTTTCCTTCTCCCTGCCTGATAAATATGATGAATAAGGTATTTATTTAACAGAGGTTTAGAGCAAAGCAGTATCCTGATTAAAGAAGAAAGATCCTTTTGGAAGCTACTTCATTTTGCTTATAGATGTCCCTTATGGCAGCATTTACATCACTTGTTCCAGTGTATTACTGGATGAGTGTATCACTTTTTTAGTAAACACTCAGCTGGCACAGCAATAATTTTTCAGTTTCTTGCAGAACTGAAATAGGTCTTTGGACATTAAGGCCTCAGGCAATTAGGCCAAGTAATTGACTATTTTTTCCTTCCACTCTGAAAATAGCTTAAATTGATTAGAGTGAACCTGTGACAGTCCAGTCATGAAAATAGGTTGTACAGAATACTTCTCATCTGTTTTAAGTGGAAACAGCTTTAGTGAAATCAGCATTGCTGAGCCTGTTTGAACCAGCTCAGTATCTGACCAAACATTTTGCAGAATGACAGGTATAATAAAAATCTGTCTTTCTTCAGGTCTAGGTTTGCTTTTCAGCAATGATTCAAGTCAGTTCAGTTTTCTTTCCACCCAGCATTTTTCTGCATCAAAATAATGGGCATATCTGCACTTTATTAGCTGAACACGTGTGTCATCTCAGGCTTGTTCTTACACAGTACTGCCTAGCTGCATATTATTTTCCAGTCCTTTGTCATGAATGAATGGACAGTGTTATGGATGGACTACTCACAAAGTATAGAAAATCTTTATTTTTCAGTTTTTATGAGGATCTGCTTGCATAGATGTTTTTAATTCACATGTGTAAACTTAAAATCAAGGTCAAGCTCAGGCTAAGACCAATGCAACCTTGCTGTTCAGGCCTTTCTTCTGGAGACCAGAAGCTGAGGTAGTAAACAACAGGTGCAATTTGAATTGTAATGCTCCTCCCTTTTTAAAGTTTCAGTCATACTCTCAGTGCCAATACAATGCCTGAGCTGCTTACAAGAGAACATGACCTTCAGTACTGAGTTTTTTATTTGTGCTGCTAGATATTAAAACCTAATTCCAGACACTGACTCTAGTGCCATGTTACTGGTACTGAACCATGGCTTCATCTAAGAATGATCCTGACTACTTTGCCCATTTGATAGATTTGCCCATTAAAGAAGAAGAAACTGAAAAAGAGAGAAAAAAGAGACTTCTTCTCTAGAGAGAAAAAGAAACTGACACTTCCAGTGGTTTTAATCTGGATGCCTCAGGTGTGGCAAGTTATTTTGTTGTAATATGGGCACACAGAAAATTGTAATGGAAAGCTCTTCAGTTGCTGCTTTCAGTAAGAACTTACCCATCAATCTTTTTTCCCCCCCCTCTGCACCCCTTGCATTATTCAGACATAACAGGAAACTGTTACATAACATAAGAGAAAAAAATACCACAATGACTTAAAATTTTTATCGATTTATAGTATCCAAACTGCCAAGTGCCTGGGATTAGATGGCCTTAGCAGTAATTGGAAAGTACTGTAGAGCTTCTAATTTGTAAAATTTAGAATAACATCAGTAGTGTAGTATTCAATTTAAATGCTTAAGTTCATACTAAATAATATGGTAGCATTTTCAATGAGACTTATCAGAAATGAATCCCAAAATGTTAAGAAATATGATCAAAATTAGCAATATTTTTTTTCTCAGTGGACACACATTTAAAGCAATATATTTTCTGTCAAATTTGCTACTTGACCTATAATTTATTTTTCCCAGAATCCTAATCCTAACAAAAAATTAAGATTTTTAGCAGTATATAGCATAGTTCATAAAAGCTGAACCTAATAATTTCTGGTTTTTTGAGAACTGTGTAGTGACAGCACATCTGAGAGCTGCTGAGCATTGTTTTCTGAGCAAAACATCTTCAGTCATCTTACAGTGAAACTGACACAAAGAAGTCAACTACGTACTGCTTTAATGGTCACCTACAATAGTGAGGTATTTTCAGAGGGCAGAAACACTTTGTTGCAAATAGGCACACACACACATACAAAATAAAACCTTACTTTTGTTTAGTATGTTTATCTCCCTCACTCCAAAAGCCTTGAACAGTATGACTGTGTACTCAGCATTCAGGGGTTTTGCTAAGAAAATTATTTAAGTAAATTTAGACACGATACTGAATAACTGGTATTTATACTGGTGCTAAAACTGACTATAGTCATGTCGCTTTCAGCTTCCAAGACACTTGTCATACCTATCAAACAGGGGGTTATTTCATTGCTTCAACTGTATCAGTATGGTTAAAACAACAAAACTTTAAAATATGAAGTGGCCCTCAGACACAGTTTGCAGGTCTACCACTTACCAAAATCTTCTGATAGCAATGTCAATGAGAGGTGAATTTTCTGCATGAACTTTTTCAGTTAAAGGAAAAAAAGATAAAAAGAAGAAAATAGGTGTAAGAAACAAAATCATCCACACCGATGCCAGGACTTTCTATATGCCATATTTTTTGCATAGTTGTTGCATCTTTAGAACTGAGTGTCTTTGAAGTACATATAACAATTTTAGAACTGGTGTTAAGTGTACAAACAAGAATTTGAACACAACCCCTCCCAATATTTGCAGTTGTTTTGCACAGTCGGATGAACACGTGTGCAGTGAGCCTATTAAAAGTCATCCTTACGGGGGAAGAGGAAGCAAAATTAATTTTTGAGATTTTATGGAGTATTTTGTAAGTTTAGGACTTCTTGACAACTAATGCCATCACACTAGGGTGGCTGGCCAGGGTGAGTACTAGTCTACATGGGAGGATTTCAGTTCAATGAGGCTTCATGGAAAATGTTGTTACATGCTCCAGCTGGAATGCATTTTTTTCCTCCTGAGAAGCACTTAAGACCTGTTCAAAATACAAAGAGAATACTGGCACTTCACTACTGCAGCAGCTTTCATTGCATCTTCCTCTGCCAACTAGAGTCCTACTGCACAGTAAGAATCTTCTTGGACGTAAGAGGCAAAGTACTTACATCTGAACTTAAGAAAACAATGTTTGAGTAAAGAAGCTGTTATTGTACTTGTTACTTCTGCTCCTTATATATATGGGTTCTTTTGAAAATTAACTCTTGCATGGCCACCATATTTTGTGTGTGCCCCTGTGTGTCACCCAGACTTACACTTATGCCTCTTGAGAAGCGTAAAGACATGACAGTGAGATCACAGAGAACTGTATTTGTGATGAAGAGAAAAAATTTTAGATTTCAAACTTCTTTCTTTTCCCTAGCAGATAATACTACCTTAGAAATACTTGTAAAAAAATCCCATTTCTGATTGTACTGCAGTAAATGAGGTTTATGTCATGATGTTTTGTTTTGGTTTGTTTGTTTTAACAAACTAGAAGTTTTAGGGTGTCTTTGAGGGTCTGTTTTTCCTCCCTATTTGTATGGCAATTGCTCCTGTGCTGTTTTTTTTCCCCTGGCTTGTGGCTTGTGTTTATGCAGTAGTTACATAGAACAGATGAAATTATGAAAAAATACTGTAGATAAGTATATCTGAAAAAAAAAAAAAAAAAGAAATCCTGGGTCTAGCATAAATAAATGAATGTGTCTCTTCTTTTTCTTACAGAACGGTTTACACAGTACAGCCCTAAAAATCTTAGACAAGCATGGAATAAGTAAGTGCTTTTTTTTGTTAATTACTCTTTTGACTCTTCAAGGATATGATTCATGCCAAGCTGAAGTTATCATACTTAACTTAAAATGCCTTTATCCTTTTTAATTACAGTATGAAAGTCGAATTAATGAAGTATTATTCTTTCCTGCTTCTGCCAGATTTGAATGTTTTTAAATTGCAGGTTTCCTGTAAATAAGGAGAAATTGTACAGTGTAGCATTTTCTTCTTTGAGATGTTGGTTGGCAAGTGTATTGAGCTCACTGAGAGATTCTGTGCTATTGCTTTGGGCAAGTTTTGAACCTTGTTTTCTTTGTTCTTCACTATAACAATTAAGAGACTTCTAAATCTTCTATTTCTAATCAAATTTTAGTGTTGTTTCTACATAATCATCCCCTTTTGCCAGGTCCATCTGCTCATTGCTGGAAGCTGATGACTATACTGTGGTATATTTTAATTATCATGACTGAAAAAATGTCAGTGTGAATTCACTCCCTGGGTTTTTTTTCCTCTCATGTTTCCTGATTTTGCTCCAAATCCAGAAAGCTTGCCTAGTAAGCTAGGCACACGTAACTAATCATCTGTGTCAAGTTTACTGGAAGATTTCTCAGCAGATGAAGAATCCTTGTAGAAAGGATATTTGGGCAGTTCTGTATTGAGTGATGAACATCCTTTATAATGTGAAGAAAGCATGCACAGTTTGAGTAGGGTAAGCAGGGTAACAGCTATGTCATCAGATTGTCAGAAAAATTGTTAGAATTTTTATCCATTCTCTTTTCACCAAAGTATTTTGCAACAGGGCTAAGCCTTTGCTGAACCAGCATTCCTGTTTTCATTCTGATACTCATTCCCAATTTTATTGTTGGTACCAACTGTCTCTCTTTGGTAGTTTACTGAGGAGATAAATCAGCAGGACAGTGAAGCAGCTTCTCCTCCAAGGTCACCACTGAAGTTGAAGATAGGAAATGTTTTAGTGAAGGAAATTACTTGTTATAAGGAAAAAGTGTTATTGGTACAGTGAAAGTCCAAATCTTTTTTCAGTATTCTAAATTATTAGCAATGGAGTTATGTACCACTCTAAACACTCTCAAATTCATAGCATGGTCACTTACCCAAGAGATGGTAAGATTTATACTCACTTTGCCATTCTAATATTTCTTCTCCATCTGCTTCTTCCCAACACAATATGGTCCCATGTTTTGGGCTGAATCACAAAGGTGTTTTTCATTAAAAAACCCAAACCCCAACTTTTTGAAGTTGTGGTTAACTGAGAGAAATCTCTTAATGTACCAGGTCCAGAATTAAAGTTAGGTGCTCAATATTGGATGTGATGCCATCAAATGTTCATCTTTTGAGTCAGAATGTGTATTTCTGCAGTGCCAGGTGTCTTTTATGACCGTGTAGCTCATTATTATTGGAGCTTCCATGGTTAGGAATAACTTTCTGATTCTTGCAGTGAAACACTTAAAGTTGGCAGAGCTGAAGCCAGTGGAGGCTTTCACAAAGGTTAAGTGTCACCTACCTGAATTCATTGACTTTCAGCAATCTATAGAAAAGTTCCTGGCTTGTCCGGTACAGACTAGAAGCTTAATTTGATGACTTTCATGGAAGTCTGTCTCCTGTTCATTCCAGAGAGAGCTAGGAAGACTAGTTTCACCTAGAGTTATTTTGTGAATATCTTATTCTTATGATGCTTGCAGGCATCTTGCAATGTTTGACTCTACCTCAGTCTTTCTACTTGGAGTAATTTATTTCCCTGAAAGTCACAGCTTTCAATTTAAAAAGTAAGTCACCAGAACTGTCTGTTTTCTGTCCTTCAACAAGGAACAGACTTGCAAGTTCATCTTTTCTTTGGAAGTTGGTAATGAAATCCAAAAGCTTGGAAGAAGCAATTATATTACAACACAGTCAATTAGCTCTGGATTGGGAAAGAGGGACAAGGAAACTAATATTGATGTGAATGTGTTTGCTTGAGGGCATATATATGCATAAATAATGTGAACAGATACTGGCAAGCTATCCCATCCATTCTGAAGGCAGGAACTGAGTGTTTTTCTGTCTTCTAACCACAGTTAGATCCAGAAGTATCTCCTCCATATGAATAAGAACAATAATAGATTTTAATTTAAAAAGTCGAAATCTTATATTTCCTTCAAGACCGTTGTCTGAAATTTCTGGTTTTGTAAAAAGGAATAAAACCTGGTTTGCTTAAAACAGCCCCTCAATCTCTGAGACTTCATAATTGACACAAGTTATGATCCCATCCTAGTCTGATTCAAATAAGATCAGAGCTTTTTCATTTCTAGGAAAGCTCTTTAAAAATATTTATACATTTTCAATGCTTTGTGCATAAAGGATTTGCAATTTTTCAGCATAAATTAAAGAACTGAAAGACTGACAGCAATGACAATTCATAGAGTTCAGCGCTTCATATATGTGGCTCTACTGTAATGGGAAATATCTAGTGCCTCAAAATTATGTATAATTTACATTCAAAATGTAAAGGATTTTCTCTTTTTCCTAGTGTAAGTCTTTATCTGTGTGCTGTATTAGAGCACTGTTGCTTGCATAGCTGTTGTTAAGGGGGTATAAACATTTCTGTTGTAGACATCATATTCCCATGGTTTATAATTCAGCTATAGAACTTAATACATGGACAGACTGATTAATTCTTGAAATTTTCTTTATTAGCATGTTTCAAAAAGCAGCATTTTATTAAAATAAAAATCCTTTTTAACTTCCTTATTTAATTTGTTGACGACAAAAAATATGTCCCATTTGCACTGTAATTGTTTTGATGGTAGGTAGGCTAAAGGTAAGATCTAAGATGTGGATACAAACATAGCCTTTTGTTTTTAAATATGTATTGGTTTTGTTACAGAATTACTTCTGACTTCTTGGTACCTTTGAAAGATAAACCTTAAAGAGAAACGTTTATGGTCTTGGAAGTATTTATATGTGTGCTTAAACTTCTCTATGGTGAAGTCTTGATACTGAATTTTAGAGAGGGGAGATTGAGATACGAAGAAATTAAGGAATTTGTCAGACAGAAACACCCATAAACTCTAAAGCACAACACTGAACTTCACTCTCCTGAATCTGAAGAAAACAGCTTTAATTTTTTTTAAATACAGTGAAGCTTTTGCCATCTACTGTTCCATCTTTTGGGCACAGTCTGACTCTTTGTCTGGTGCAAATATATGTTTTGAGGTCTTGGTGTGGAAGAGTGAGAATATAGGTTCAGAAATCTTCAAACAAGTTTGCCTCAAAATGACATTTTAATTCAGTTTATGTAAGTGAGGTTATTGGAAGGATGAATAACTATTGCAAAAGCTACAGAGCCAACATTGTATCTGTAAGGTAGGAGGAAGAAAGGCAAAAAACTCCAACCCCAGATTCCCCCAAAAGCCACAGATAGTACATTGGGGGCAAAGTAACTGCATGTCACTGGCTGCACCAGTTTCCACGAGATGTGAATTTTAAAGGCAGAGCCAGACAATGAAACAATGATGGAAAAAAGCCACTGGCTCTTTAATTCCCAGACTAACTGGGAATTAGCTAAAAGTGTGGAATGTAACAGCAGTGACAAAGTGAAACTCAGCAGGCTCATTATGTAAGAGAGATCACTGAAATTCTTAAAATTGATTTGGTAAATATTAGAGGCTACTTTTGGGAAGTGTTTGAGGGAAATAATGTGACACAGTGAATTCAGTTCTTTAAAGACTTTAACACTGAATTTCTTCACTAATGGCAAACCACATAAATATTATAAAGAGAATATTTAATAGATAAAGTGTGATTTATAAATTCTGTAGAAAATGCTTACAATGTTAGGAAACAAAACTTGGATTGACTATTGCTTCTATCTAGAATGAAACTTCATCTACACTGCATGACCTAAAATATTGTGGAATGTGATTATAAAATACTGGTCTAAAAAGAAGTAATGATGTGGTAATCTGATCATCCCATAGAGTTAATAATGAATTTTATTTTCACCTTTTTTCTCAAACTTTTCTGTGCAATTATCTCTACACAATCAAAACCAAGAACAGCTCTGCCTTCAGAATGCAATGCAACCTCTTTCAGTTTGCAAAAGCTTCTCCACAATAATAAACCCTTACAGAAGGATAACAAAAGAGAACTAATTATCCTTGTGTATATTTGGTAGGATATAAAAAGCTTTTTCAGATCCTTCTATCATAATGGGCTGCATTGTGAGAAATTAGGTTATAAAGAAAATGTGCAGTTGAAAACAAATTCTGCTCTGAATAAATAGGACTACTACTTTGTAACTCCCCAATATAGCAGTATTTAATATATAAATAAAACTTCATTCTCACAACTAGTCACACTGCTGGGGATTTCTTCCTTTAACAAGATGGCCTGTGTACTTGAGACCTCCCTTCCTGAGGCCAGGATGTTTAAAACTTGCCTTCCAGGATGGGCTGCCTTATTTTGGGACTGTTGTTCAGCAAAAAAAGTCCAGAAGACAGCAGAGTGAATCGAGACCATGTATTTGCAATCTGTACTTTATTTCAAGGATGACACAGACTGTGGGATTGTTTAGAGCTGAGACTTGGAAAGGAGTTTTGGTTGCATTTTTTGTTTAAGAAAATCTTTGCATCAGAGAGGTTCTAACTAAAGACAAAACTTCTGATTGTCACTTTTATCCCTTTCATCTCCAGGTCCCCTCACCAGCATTTCTCATTGTAACACAGTGTAGTGCCACTGAAAGACTATTCAAGCTCTCAAGCAGGACAGGAACAAAAAGCTTTAGTGCTGTCATTACAAAAGCTTTCTGATTGATATTGCTAAGCAATAGGGATTTAAAGCTACACCTGTGCAAAAGGTTGCTTGCATGAGTACGAGTGTGTGCAGTCCTTGTACCAGGAGGTTGCTCTGGGGCTGTTTGAGTGTTTGAGTGATGTGTGGGGGAGTGATACAAAATGGAAAGATTTTGTAGACGGAATTTAGAGGTGTTTAACCTGCTTGTGTCTCCTGGTGATTTGCAGTAATAACTGCTGTACTGAAAAAAAAAACAAAAAAAAACAAAAAAAAACCCCAACAACCAAACAAACCATAAAAAACAAAACATCCCCCCCCAAACCAAAACAAAACCCAAAACTAAACAAAACCCACAAAGAACCAAAAAAACACCCCAAAACAAAAAAAAAACAAACCACAAAAACAACCCCAAACCAAAATAAACTCCCCCCCCCCCCAAAAAAAAAAAATTAANNNCAAACCCCCCCCCCCCCCAAAAAAAAAAACCAATCCCCAAAACAAAACACCAAAACCAAACAACCATTTTTCATTTGGCATTTTGTTTGGTATTTTGGTATTTCCCAGAGGTACCTCCTTAGCAGTTGTTACCTTTTGCCTGAGGAACGGCACCGGGACACAGCCCGCGTCACCCTTGCCGGACCAGCACGGGGCCTTTACCAAACACCGAACAAGTTCTTTGCCCCATTTTCCCCACACACCCCTCCCCCGGCTCCGGGCGGGAGGCAGATGGACCCTGGACCTTCCGGCGCTCACCCGGAACCGCGGCAGTGGCGGGCGGGCAGCGCCAGGGGGAGCTGCGGGCACAAGCGCTGCGCTGGCGCCCATTTTGTTTGTTTGTTTAAATTAATTTCGGGGAGGTGCGTGGTTTTTTATTGTTTTAGTTTTTTGGTTTTTTGTGTTGTTTTGTTTTTGTGTGTGTGTGTGTGTTCGTATCTGGCGCTGTACAACGCACCCGCTCAGCGCCTCTGTCCGCGTAGCCGCACCGCGTAGCCGCACCGCGGGCGCGCAGGAGGCGGAGGTCTCATCCCAAGTTAGTGCTGAGCTGGAAGGCTCTGCAGGTCTGCCCAGCTCTAGAGTAGTAAATTACAGGTTGCTGGCTTAAGCAAACGGCTGTGAAAGGTCTCTGGAGTTTAACCTTTTGCCAAGTTGAAAATATTTCTACAGTTTGTTTTTTTGGTTTGGTTTGGTTTTTTTCCAAATTGGAGCAACTGTGAATAGTTCAAATGTTAAAACTTCGGAGGGGGGGGAATTATTCCTAATAGACTTTATTGACAGAATGTTTATCCAGACATGCAGTTTCTTTTTGCTTTATTCTAAGTCCCCCCTCGTCTGTGTTTCTAAGCTTTATGTATTGTGTTACATCCCACTTAATAAAATTAATAAACCTCCTCAAAAATCCTCACCCTCTTTTTCAGAGTGCAGTAACTATGTTTTTCCATTAGTAAAATTACATTTTTACCCTTCTATACATTTCCCATCTATGACAGCTATGGAAATACAGCCCCAAAGTACACTCGTGAACTTTGGTGTCTTACGCAACTTGTAATTCAGTTTCTGGCACTAGATTTGAGTTTGTTGTCATTATTATCTCTGAACCAAACCACATTTTGGGTTATTTCTCCATGGAAGTAATTGTAGTTCTCTGTGCTGTGTCATTTTTGTAGTAGTATTTTTGTAGTATTAACTTCTGTTAATATTTTTATACAGATTTTTTGTTTTCTGTGGTTTTCAATGTTTAGTGTCATCTAAGAACTGATGCAGTATGCAGTGTATCCCTTAGTCCAGTTCATTAATAAAGACGTTAAATAAAACTGTGACTAACGCTAATCCCTGTGGCACACAGCTGGACACTTCCCTTCCAACCCAGTACATTGCCACTCGTCATTACCCTTTGCTTATGGTCTGTCAGCCAGTGTTCAGTCTATGGGATACTGTGTCACATCTCAGCTCTTCAGAATTTGTCCACAGAGCAAGATTTCTTAAGAGAAAATGCATCAAACCTTCTCTCTTCGTCACTTTGTTTCACCAATTATTATGTCGATTTTTAAAAATAATCCATTTATTTATTGGCTTTTTTAGTATCTCTTTCGATTGCTGTTTTGTCTATAGAATGCAGAGAAAAATTAGCTAATGTTACAGTAACTTATCTGAAGTAATAAGCCTGTAAAGAGAAACAAGGAGAGACAACTTTTTTTGTGCAAATTTCCTGAAAAGACTTCTAAAAGGTGCCTTACATTTGTTTGCTATTCTTACAGTCCCTTAAGAATTCCTTAAGATATTGAGATCTATATCAGGTAGACGTTTATTTGGTGTTCCCAGGTATGATTTTTTGATTTTTTTTTTCCAAAGTATGTTCTTTATTAACGTTTTTGAGTACTTACCGATCAACTCTTTTCAGATGTTTGTAGTTGCTCTTTTTCCTTATACATTGCTGCATGCCAACGTTTTTATTAATTTCTCAGAGTTATGTTTTTTTGGAGTCTATTACTCATATGTTGCCATAGTGTCTGTGTGCATTTCTTGGTTTGAAGTCTGATACTTTCTGATCAGAGGCACCAGGCATCATTATATCCTCACATTTCTAATTCTGCCCTCTTGCTGGAATGAGTTTCGTGCCATTGGTCTCTGTGCTGAAATCTTTCTTCTCCAGATAATGATGTTGCTGACAACATTGAGTCTCTGAGATGTGTTTTAAAAATATTTGTCTGAGAAATTGAATACATACTGTGAAGGCAGTAATACAAGTGAAGCAGACCTTGCTGCTGAGTCTCTGATTATTCACGTGGCAGTTAAAAGGCAAGTTTTCCAACATGAGAATCAAAACGATGGGCACCTTAAATAGAGTTGGCATTCAGAAGAACTAAGTAACTGCCACTGGCTTAAATGCCTTGGTATTTTCTGCTGCTTTTTGTCATGAATCCCAGGTAATTTTTCTTCAACTCAACAGCTCATTCGATTGTCATCCTAGGGTCTCAGAAATGTAGATAATTTGGGGATGTGGTGCAGACAGGCAATAATATGTAATAATATGAGTAATACTGTTGCATTTTGTCACCTCTGCAGATAGTTTAAGCCAACCTCAAAAAACATGCCATTTGGCTCTGCTGCTAGCCAAAAACTTGCAGACAGTAGTTAAGGTTTCTGCAGTAGTGCAAATATCACAAAGTATCTTCACCTTAGCCAAATACTTTACTGACTTTATCATGATTTGGTGTGGGGTTTTCAGCATGATTTTCACCACTAGCTTTTCTGCAGGACAGTGGCAATCACAGGTATTCAGATACTGCCATTTACAACAATCTCCTGTGACTGTCTCCCAAGAGTCATTGCAGTTCTGTCAAGAAAATCTTAATTGGCCCCTTTCCCAGATTTCTGGCTGTTGTGCTTTATCTGCCTTTAGATTTCTGAATTTTTGCTGCCATATAGGACAGAGAAAGAAGAATTTTTTTCATGCTTTAGTATTGGATGAGAGATACAAATACTCATGGCATTGTAGGAGACTTGTCTCAAAACTTGGAGGTATTTGCTAAGCAAAAGATTTTCGTAATTCCATTTAGTGATTTCTTCAAATAACCTAGCTTAGAAAATTTGAGGCTATTGTTTGGAGAATTTGTGAAAGATGCTGGATGCAGGCAGATCACCATATGCATATGTTCAATGTCTGCTTGACCCACGTATTGAAGTGGGAAGATAGGAGACAATAATCCTTGCAGAGGTATTAAAATGGAGAGGTTAGATAATGTATCTTCAGCAACACATTGTGAATAACAAGCCTCAGCATAGGGCTGGTGCACCTGTCATTGCTGGAGGGCAAAGAGGCAAGTGGTTCCAAAGGGAACTGACCTTTTTCTTTCAGGCATCGAGTCAATCCCATATCCTAAGGCACACATTCTGTGTTAAAATTATTATAACTCTCCTGGTATTATGCTGCACAGCAGACTCTGGTGAGAATATATGGGAAAAACCCCACATAAAACATGTGGTTTGTGTATTGTTTCTAATTAAGCCTCTGTAGGAAATATTTTCTGTAATTTTGAAAGGCATCAGTAAAACAGTTAAGTTCTTATCTGATTAAGATAAATTTAATTGACGATTAAATTAGAATTTTGAAATGTGATTTTTTTTCTGAATTAGCAGCTTGCTGGATACCAAAATGTAAATTTCAATATATATCACTGAACGTGCTTCAAAAAATGCTGCATCCTTTTAAATAATGTAATGTATGATAAAGTGTATATCCACTGTCTGCTGCCTCAGCTGAATTTTTATCTGTAAGATCTGGTTTACAAACAGACAATTTTATGTTAAATTATTCACATCTCATAATAGTTGATCTTACAGAGTTGATCTTATGCTGGAGCATATTTGATCATAAATTCAATGAAAGCAGCCACCATCTTTGTGATGTTTGTCCAGCTAAATCCTTCAGTGAATAAAATAATAAAGATGCCAGCTGTGTTTGTTTTATGATCATTGCTGCAATATGAAGCTCAAAATACGAATGAATAAAAGGTATGATTTTTTGTGTTGGAATTATAAACTCAGAATCTTCCTGCAAATAATTTAAAAGGAAAAACTAAAATTTTTAGTTCTGTAACATTCTCATGAATGTCGTGTTTGCTTTTTTTGTTCCTATTGTTTAGGAATCCAGACTAGTTTTATAATACTGCTATTGTTTGGACCCAAGCTTAAAAAATCCAAGGAAATCTAGTAAAAATAGATGAAATTTATGCTTGTCTCCCTGACATGATTTCAGGTTAAGAATAGGCCATCATTTTTGTCTTGCCTTCTTTGGTTAGATGCTATAGCAATCTTAAAGCTCTGTTTACTACTGTGTACTGTTAGTGTGATGCAACTAATTTCAGCACCCTGACATAAAAAAAAATCATGCTCCATATTATTGTTTGCCTCCTTTCAGCATTATGAATTTTGTAGAATAGTGTTATATTCCTTTTCTTTCATATTTAATCCTTTCATGAGCCCTGGAGTCTGCAACCATCAGGGCATGAATCTTTCCTGAGATGTTGCAAGCCAGTGTTTGATGAGTAGAATTTTTCTGTCAGATACAACCTATGTCTTGGCTGATAATCAAAGCAGTGCCAGGGACTATCTTCTGGCCCTCAAGTCCAGTGGCAGACCTTAGGTACAGCTGCATTTAGTAATACTTGGGCATACTTCTGTGGGCTTTGTGTGGTCCCCATGCAGCTGCAGGTACAGTTGTTATTTTTGGGGTGCTCAGTGTTGTTTTTTCTTAAATCCAAGATCCCCAGAGTATCATGTCGCCAGTGCTGCAGACCACGAGAATTGTATTCTCTAGCATAAGAGTGAAGGTAATATATTTCACACCCTGCTTGTAGGAGGCTAGTACATACTCCCTTTTGGGAACAGTCCCTGTCATGGATTATTCACTGAACCATGTCTAGGAGTGGTTTTGGAGTTGACACGGGACAAAATAGTCCCAGAGGGCAGTGTGAGAACTCAGGAGTTGAGTGGTCAGGCTCTCCAGCCCTGCAGAAGTTGATGATATAGACTTTAATGGTGAGATTCTTACTGCTCTGTGTCCCATGCACACTTGAGCATATTACCAGTGAAGTTTCTCTTCTCACTGTAGTGCTATCCTTTGCAAAATCCTTCATAACTATGGCTCTTCCTCTCTCCCTTCACAAAGTTTTGTATTTGGTCCTATTCCCTATTTTTAATGTCAGTCAGATCTTTATACACACATTAGTCACATCCTCTACTGACCAAGGCTTCTCTTCAGATCATGTGAAAAGCAAGCAGTAAATTCATGAGGTTTTTGTGCAATGTTTAGCTCCCCTCAAAACCCTGGCTGTTTCGCTCCATTTTTTTGAGCTCATTCTTATCCTTTGCAAAATCCTTCATAACTATGGCTCTTCCTCTCTCCCTTCACAAAGCTTTGTATTTGGTCCTATTCCCTATTTTTAATGTCAGTGATCCCTTACACACATTAGGCCTTCTCCTGTCCCCTAGATAATTCAGGCAGGCTCACAACTGCTGTCTTCCTTCCTGGGAATCAGATGGGCTTGTGTCTAGGTAGTGCATTTACCAGTTGTTTGTGGTCCTTTTCCCCAGTCTTCTTGTTCTCAGTTTGGGAGCTTTTATAACAAATCTTTGTGTTGAACACTTGCTTTCACAGAAGCTTAATATCCATTTAGGAACCTAAAATGGGACCCAGATATTTATTTACCTGCCTGTCCCACTTCAGTTGAAGGGCACATGAGCAGGTACGTGTCACAGGGCTCCACGAATTCCACAGTTCCACACATGCAAAATCTTTTGAAAGTCCACGTGCTTATTTTGGGTCATAAGAAGAGGACTGAGTTGTACTGGCAGTCAATTTTTAGTGACAGCTGTCTCTTTGGAAAATCTGACCTTTAGTGGCCACTATTATAAAGGACACTTTTTATTTTAGTTCTTAAATCACCTATGCTGATTTATGTCTAAATAGCAGTAACTCCCTGCTTAGCTGTCAGTCTTTCATGCTACTCTGACAGGTTAGGATTTGCAAAAATAGTTCAGGATGGAGTCCTTCCCTATGGCTAGCCAATTTCTGAGTGTCAGATAGCACTGCATCTTCACTCATATGTGAGTACAAGCACTTAAAATCCACATATTTTGGTAATTGATAGCTACAATATGTGGAATATGTACTTTAGTCATTCATCTGCAACCTGTTCAGAATTTAAAGGCATAAACTGTTGTGTTACATCTGAGCAACTTTTTAAAAAGGCTCAGTACATGTCCATGTTGTTATGTGGCATTCACCTTTTCAAGAAAATTGAATGCAAAATAACATTTGTTTTTTTCCAACTGCATACTAGAGAGAGGTCACTGTTTTCTGCTTCTATAATGGTCTCTGTGCCTGAAAAAACTATTGAATAATTACGCTCACTTTTTCCCTGCTGAAAAATTCAAACTTAAAATTCAGACCTCTTTTAACAGATTAGCACAAGCGTATTTGTCTCTTAAAAAAGTATTACTGCTGTTGATATCGGGCACTGGACTTTCAGTCTGCCATCTCCTCCCTACTGGAGGATTACCTGATGTTCCCTTTGGAAAGCATCTCCATTCACGTAGAGAGAAGAAATGGAGTGCTAAACCAGGAAGGTGAATCTGGAGAAGGAATGGCATCTTCTGCACTACAGTGCTGGTATGAATATGGTTATCCATCCTGTGTGATCTTTTCTAATGTCATCTGAACCAAGTCTCTCAGGTTCAGGGAGTTTCAGCTCATTCTAATGATGTAAGTCTGTTAAAATATATAGTTATGATAATAAAAAACAAAGTATTTTTTACTTTATAGCTTTGAATATTTTGCCCATATGCTCTCATTATAACAATCTTGGCCTCCTCCTCTCACTGTTTACTACTTCTGCATCATTTCCCTGCCATGCCATAGCTTAGCAGTACAGTTGCAAAAGAACCAGCATGTCTACTTGTATGTAATTGCTTGGTCTCATTGGATTCAGCCAGGCAACTCATATACATAAAGTTAAATGCATGCATATGCCTGGGGTCTGTATTCCTGAGCTTTCTAGACTTGGGGCATTCTCGCTGCCTCCAAATCTCTATCCACCTTTAATGAGCTGTATAAATAAATACAAAGTATTCCTGTTTGTTCCATATCCATAAAAATATATTTTATTAGCTGAGAGGTATACAATAATAGGAAAGATCAGACCCATCCAATGTTTTAGGGAGCTGTGGGAGGACAGGACCAGTAGCTGTTTCCAAGTGGCTGATGGATCTGAGGCTTTGGCAAGACAGATTTGTAGGTTAACTGTGATAAATGATCTTTGGCTTCTCTAACTAAAGCAAGGTCATCTTTTGGGGGGCACTGCCTTCGTTCTGCAACCTCGCAACAAATTCTTGTTGAACTACTATGCAAACAGACCAGCTCTTATTTACATTAGAATGAAATTAAGACTTCTCAAACCTGAGAGGATAAAATACCAGACCAGGGGGCAGAGATTTATAAGGCAATGCTAATGTGTATTTACTAGAACTTAGTTCTGTCTTTTTTTTATTTGTTTGTTTGAAAAAGGCAATAGGTCCAGGAAGACAGCTGTTTTTTCTTTCTGTAGTTATTTAATAAGGGAAAGTAGGGGCAAATTCATTTATTTCCCTGGTGGCTGTACCCAGTGACAAATTTAAAATTCAGAAGTTGCTTGTTTGTTCTTTGAGGTGTTTTATGCTTGGATTTCTTTGGAGAGAAACAGTCCAGGTTGTTGAGGGTGGGAGGAGAAAAAGCAGAAAGCTTTGATTGCGTTGTGTGCCAAAGGTTTGCTTCAACTACTTCTATGGTTGGGGGGGAAGCTTACTGCCTCCTTTTCTTTGGCTTATGTCCAGCCAGTGAGGAAATAAATATGTGAAGAAAGAATGCTATGGAATGTTAACTCCGCTGCTGTATTTTCTTCCTTTTATCATGCCCCAAGATTCAGTGAGGTTGATATAAATTCACCATGCCTTGTTTTAAAAAGCATAACAGAAAGCCATTCTTCCTCTAAGAGTCAGACTGTAAAAGGTGATTTTCTTTCACTCCGTTTGGTTTAAGCCTGTAAAAAGCATTAAGTGAAAAATCTGATATATTTGTTGGGGCATTTATTGCATTACTAACTTATATTTTCAGTTCTCAGTGAAAGGTTTATAGAGAACATAAACCTTGAAAATTTTTTCTTCAGGATTAAAGATAGATTTTCTCCATTTGCTGGTGAAATAATAGCTCGTAAAACGATTGGGGTGCTAGTAATTGTTTTTAGCTCTATCTATTATCCAAGGATATTCTGCTGAACTTGCTGAGGAGCACAAAGAAGGCCTTTAAAAAACACTTTCCTTAATCAGAAGATTAATTTCCTTTAAAATATTTCAAAATAATCAAAAGCTTCTGATTAGATGTCACCACCATGTTGTTCTTTATTAATTATACTTAGAGCAAGTAAAAATCTTCCAGTAAACTATAAATCTAGCAAATTTGCTAGTATTCTTTTGTGGTGTCAGTAATACACTATGTGTTCCATAATTAGTATTTTTAATATTGAACTAAATGGGATGTTCAAAGAATTAAAATAGCTGATTGGGGGCAGCATGTGAAATCAAAAAGAATTGATTGCTAAATTCTTTCTAGGTCAAAATGGTAAGGTATGTTTTGGTGCAAATTTCTTAGGAAATACTTTTTCTGGAAATACCTTTATCTGAGAGAAACTGCTGAAAACTGAGGAAAATTATATTAAATACTTCAGGTATTATTTTAGTTATAAAGAATGAGTTGTGATTTTAAACAGTAGCAGAACACTGTACCCAGCAGTCATGTTGCCTGGAATGCCACAACCTCTGAATTCCCAGGAATTAAGGCGGTTATGTGATTAGGTCACAGATAGCTGCATTCTCAATAACTTACAGTACAGTATCACTGGACATACATTGTGTATTTGCTGTTTAATAATCCTTCCATGCAGACTCCATAGTTCTTGTTTCATTTGTTGCTCCAGTACATATTATACTGGAAAAAAGATACCCAGTGTCAAATACAAGCCTTATTCTGTATTAAAAGCATAGAGTCATATAATCATAGAATTGTCTGGGTTGGAAGGGACCTCAGAGATCATCAAGTCCAACCCTTGATCCACTACCGCTGCGGTTACCAGACCATGGCACTGAGTGCCACATCCAGTCTCTTTTTAAATATCTCCAGGGACAGAGAACCCACCACCTCCCTGGGCAGCCCGTTCCAATGCCTGATCACCCTCTTGGTAAAGAAATTCTTTCTAATATCTAACCTAAACCTCCCCTGGCACAACTTAAGACCATGGCGTTTTGTCTTGCTGGTAGTTCCCTGGGAAAAGAGACCAACCCCCACCTGGCAACAATCTCCTTTCAGGTAGTTGTAGAGAGTGTATAATGGTTTGGATTGGAAGGAACCTTAAAGATCATTTAGTTCCAATCTCCCTGCCCTGGGCAGGGACACCTCCCACCAAATGGGGTTGCTTAAAGCCCCGTCCAACCGGGGCTTGAACACTTCCAGGGAGGTGCCACAACTTCTCTGGGCAACCTGTGTCAGCATCTCAACACCCTCACAGTAAAGAATTTCTTCCTAATATCCAATTAAAATGGTATAGAACAAGTGAAAGAAATATCTGCAGTATTGTCAGTGAACAGTATTGGCTATCTCCATGTCCTAAGCTCTGAATAGTTGACACTGGGTTTCTTTAGAAGATTTCATAGTCCAGCATACTTATTCTGAGGCATCAGGGCAGGAGCATGTCAGGCCGTTGAAGGACAAAACCTGGGATATTGTTTAGTCTGTTGTAGACTAACTGATTCTCTTTAAGCTTGGCATTTAAAGCTAAAATCAACCAAATTTTTAAAAGTGGTGTGGTCGGTAAGAGTGTTAATGTTGTGCTTCCTACACAAAGTAAACCTTTAAAGCTGGATAATGCAAGTGTGGTGTGTTGTGGAAATATAGTAATATATCTGAAATGGGCACTAAAACACTTCAAATCTATTATGGAAAGAGTGAGGAGGAAATCAACTCGTATCTAAGTTTTTGTCTTGAGTTACATTCCGTGATAACACATACAAATGATTTTATGATCTGGTCATGACTGAGCTTAATGGCCTTGAGCAAATATGAGTTGCCAGGAGAGGCTGTATCACTTCTAGCTTGTCTAGCTTAGGTGTGATGAGACGGAGTCTCTGAAGCCTCACGTGACTCACGTGCAGCTGAAGTAAGCATCTTAATTCTCCATTCTGAGAAGTCCAGGAGCTGCAAATATAGTTATGGTTTTCCTACTCGTTCAGTAGATTCTTTTCAAAATTTAGCCAGTGTAGAAGAATTATATACCTAGAGCTGAGTCTACAATAATAAACATAGACAAAAACCGACTACTTGTTAGAACATTTATTTGTTATATTCACTTTTTTTTCAAGAACTGATATCTTGGCTGCTTTCCAGCTAATGGCATCTGTGCAACTGCCAAGTGAGAGTAAGTTCAGACAGGTCAGAGTTATTATTACCCTCCTGGAATGTACTGAATGAACTTAACTCCACAGCTTTCCAAGTTTGGGCTCTGACCTCTTTTACATCTACCTTAACAGCAATACCAAAGAGTTAAACACTGAATATTTATCCCTGGTTGTCGTGGCTTTTATTTTAATAATAAACATTTTGACCATCTTTTCAGTACTTCAACAAGTAAGATGTGATGCTGTGGTATGGTAACATAATTAAAAGAGAGCAAACTAATTTCTAAACTAAATTTCCAAAGAGATTGTTTCATACCACCTTATGTCAACTGTGAAGGTCTGGAGGGTGTGGAGTGCAGTGTTGTGCAGGACCACAGGGCAAGGACAGGTTCTTGAAGCAGCATAGCCACGTTAGGGCAGGATTTGCTCCAGCCTAGTTTGTCAAAGAAGCCTGAGCGAGATACTGCACTAATGTTTCACTCTTGCTTTCAGTGAGGGACTGAGCTAGAAGAACGTGCACAACACAGCACAAAATAAGCATGGCTCTTGGCAGCCCCATGCAGGTGTGGGGAAAAATCCCAATATTGAAATACAGTGCCTGTGCCTGTGTTTGACTGTAGCTTAAATAATGTTAATTGCATATTTTGGCTTGAAGTACCACTGCTGTAGAGCAAATGCTCTATTTTGTCATTGATCAGCAACAAGTAAAACCCTGCTTCTGTGAGCCTTCAAAAGCTTTTGTCTCTCTTTGTTCATCAGTTTTAGTCCTTAGTACTCTCTGTGTAAAACATTGAGAAAAATGATAATGTCTTTACTCTGTTAGATTCTCGTCTTGAGGTGCTGCTTTATACATACATCTGTATCAAAAGCTAAAAGCATCACATCAAAACTTGCATTCCCTTCTTTCAGTGGTTTCATGATGGCTAAATAATCTCTGCAACAGCTCCGTGGAGGCACACCAGGCATGCTAGGGAAGCAGGTCCTGCACGCTGGAGCTGGCACATCAAGTCTTTGAAGACAGTAGGTGTTCTCGGCATGGCTGTAACAGAAAAGGCTGTTGATATTTAGTAAAAAGAAAATGTTACTTAAAGTAGGCACTACTCATATTTGTGTGCTGTGTAGCTGCTGCCAGTAGGGTCTTGTGCATATTCGGAGGTGCAAACTGTCAAGGAATATGAGGGGCATTTCTGTATCAGCTGGTCAGAAGTTAATGGATTTATTAAAAAAGAAAAAATATTCACTATAATACGTGTTGTTGGCACAGTTTTGTGTCAGGACTCAGGAGAGGCCTAAAGCCAGAGACAGGGAGGAAAAACTGCTGGCCTCAAGAAGATTCCAGTGAAAATGGGGAATATGGCCCTCATGGTGGCACACTGGTAGGTGAGATACTGCAGGGACTGTACAGGGACCTTGTTGTTGATGGGATCAGGGCATCCTCTGCAAAATTAGCTGTAAGTCTTACCCTATGGCCTCTTTGATTTGCAGCTAGGTGTCTTTAAGCTTGAAACTGCTAAATGGTGTGGTTGTTTAGGTTAGCTGCAGCTTTGTCTTTCAGCACTTTAGGTTGCAAGGAACTTTTTAGAGCAAGGAAGAAGAGCTGAGATTTCCAAATGGAATTAGGTTCCTCAGTCCTCTAGGCCATGCTGTAAATGTCAGGCAAGAAATGAATAAACGATATGCTGCAGGAGTTATATCTTCACATGGAAAATATGCACAGTAAACTTTGGGAAGTATTTGCCACATGCTGCTAGGAGTATTTAGGTAGCATAGTATCTCTGTTTTAATGCTGATTTGTCTTAATTATTAATATGAATTTGAACTGCCTTTCTCATTGCGTTTAAAAGCAAATCACTCCAAGTTCAGAAGTTCACTGCACATGCCCCAAACTTTTTTTTCCTCAGGAGATTAAACCAAACTTCAGTCATCTTAGTCATGTTCTGCTTGACCAAATACTGACCTTCCTTTTCAGTAGAAAGACATTTAAGCCTGTTTTCTGAAATTAAATCAAATTCTTGTAATCCAATGAGATTTACAACTGCTCAAGTCTAGTCAGATTCATATATGCTTAAAGTGAGACAGGTTCATATGGTGTTTATTTTTCTTGAGCTAAGGCCATATATGATGTTAGGGATTAAGTTGAAAATCCGTATGTTTCACAAGTGTCATCAGAGTAGGTGTGTAAAAATATTCCCAGTATTTCCCAAAACAGTATCTACATATTATTTAATACTTATTGCTAAAGGTTTCTCTGTATTCTGCTGTATGCCACATTTTCTGAAAGCAGTGTGCTGTCATGGCTGGTAGCTGTTCCTCAGTGATTAGTGTGACAGCAAGTGAAGCGTGAATATTGAGACTTGCCATATCATGCATGCCAAGTTCCTATATGGCCCAACTGCTGTGAGACAAAACATGCTATTATGTTTTAGACACAAAGCCATATTGTATGAAATTCCATCCTGTCACATACTGAAGGACGTGAATTTAAAAATATTTTTTTTTCTCTAGTTCTTTTTGTTAACTTTTCCGTATTAGATACTTAAGTGCTGAACCTCATCAGAAAATTCAGCCTTTATCCTTACTGAGGAGACATTTTTCAAACTTACATCGGACAAATTGTTAATGTTTTAAGGAGGTTTTAAAGAGGCTGTTGGCAAAAAAATGGAAGAAAGAAAACCAAATGTTCTGAAGTTCTCAAAAGATGTGGGATTTTGGAGAACGTTTTTTTCATTGCTGTGCAAAGCTCTGTAAACAAAGCTAGAACATTGGTGTAGAACCTTAAATATACAGCTTAGCCTAACTAAAGTGATTTAATCCAAGAGTTACTGGGATCATCTTCTTTGACCTGTGTTACAAGGGAGGTGAGACTTGATCATTGTGGTCCCTTATGAGTTTAAAATCTCTAAATGCTTGGAAACATAACACTAATAATGTGGAATCTTCAACGCACTGTAAGAACTAGCACACACCCCTTCCCTCTGCCCCCAGCACTACTAGGAGTATTATCAGGACAGATAAATGTTATAACTTCAACAGATATAACTGTTTTTGCAAACAGTGCAATGAATTTAGTCTTTGGGGTTTTTTCTAATTTTTATTTATAAAACTAGTTCTAATTTTGTCTGATTTAGTTCAGTTATTTCATTAGTTAATGTGATTATGTTGCAGCCCCAGATAGTTTTGTTGGATTTGTATTGTATTAATGTATAATCTGCTGATTAAGGTGACTTTGGCTATCTAAACTGACCCTACTCAAGATATTTTCAATTTATATTAGTTAATCTTTTTTTCTTACTCAAAAGACCTTATTATTATGCCAGATACATTGCTGACCATTAATACAGTCAAGATGTCTGCACTACTCCATTCACGAGCACTGAGGAATTAGAGGTTCACCATCCATAATTTCACCTCCAATTCAGAATTCATTAATGTTTGACTGTTCTTTTCTTTTTGCCTTACTTAATTAGCATCCTCACTATTCAAATGGATCAGCTAAGGAGTGATACAATCCTAATATTGGAGGGTAGTGTTTCCCTATTTACTTAAATTACGTAATTTTTCTGATTTAACAGTAGCTTTCTTTAAAGATGGAGCAAGTTTACTCTGGCTTCTAAAAAGATTGCAGCTACTTCTGTGAGGAAAAAAATACATTGCAAATGTACTTGTGATGCAAGTACATCAAAATGACTTGTGATGACCTCTGAACAAATTATTGGTGTAGATGGAATTAGGCCACATGACAGGCCTCACAGCCTCAATACAATCACCAATCCATGGAAATTTTGGATGTGTAGAATTAATACCAGCTCTCCCTGAATATTTACCTATTCTTTGCTTTTTCTTTCTTAAGAATAGCTTTTTCTCCTGGCATTTTGCTGTTTTCTGTAATGAACTTTGCTGTAATTTTCACAAAAGTTTAACGAAACTGTTCCTACAGTCTGGTAGTTCGAAGAGTTTGGAATTCATCTAATGTATAATTTGATTTATAGGCAATGACTGTTTCATTCAAGATGCCTTTATTTTGTCATAACATAGTACTGAAAATTTCCTATTTAGTGCACAGTTGCTAGAAATTAAAAAGACAATTAGTAGCCTATTTTTTTAACCATTACATATACCAGCATATCATGCATATGCCAGCACATAATTTCATAGAGATGCTTTTGACTTTTTATTTGTTTTATTTTTACACTGAATGTAGTATAGACATGGAGAAAAATTTGTGCCTATGACATTTGTGACATAAAGTTCTCGGTGTAATAATAACTTTTTTTCATGTAATGTTTTCAGTTTTGCCTGTTCTTTTTTGTAGAGATGATTTTCACCTGTGCATGGTGGGTTTGGAAATTTAGGAGTCAGCTTTAGTTTACTAGACCAAAGCCACATCTTTCTTATTCCCATTTAACCCCTCCAAATCTGTTATTTTTAGTATATATTTTCTTATAATATTCCCAAGTCTATAGCTTCCAGTAAAACAATGAGTTTTCTCAGACTTCCCAAGGTATCTTTGATAACGTAGAAAAGATAATTCACTTCCAATGTAGTGTTTGCATGGCATTGACACCTAATGAAGTGTCAGTCCCCTGCTGTGTGAATATATGAAACAGTCAGTACTTCCCAAAAGACAAATGTCTTTATGAAATGTGATGCATATGTTGTGTGTTAAACATCACTGGATTTTAGAATTTGATATTTCACAAAGTTGTACGAATACTGCTGTTATTTTTAAGCCTGGGTTTCATGGGTTTCAATGGTAATAACCATTTGTTTCCAGTGCTGTCAGTATACTCAATAGAATGTAAATGGAAGAATTAAAACAGTTGCTTTCAAGTTGCTGGTTGTTGCTCATGATCCTTTAGTATACTAGGCAGGGCATATGTGATATGATAGATTATATGCCCAATATTTGTAAAAGTTGTATGAATTTCAACCTATCAGTCCAAAAATAATTTATTGACTTCCTGACCTGAGGAATATCTTTTCTGGCTATATTCCCAAACAGACTTTGTCTCTATCCTGGCTAGCAAGCCTTGGTGTTTCAGCTGTGGTGACTGCAGGTGGAGTTAGTAATAATGGGATTGTTTTTCAAAAAAACCTTCTTCTTTGTGTTTCAGGCTGAGCTACATGAATCATGCAGAAGATCTAGCCTCCAAACTACTCCAGTGTTTCCCAAAGAACAGATTGTCAGCACAGGCAGCCCTGAGCCATGAGTATTTCAGTGATCTGCCCCCACGGCTATGGGAATTAACTGATAGTGAGTATAACCACCTCTGAATTGATTAAAAACAAAGAAAAAACTTGTTCATATAGATGCATGTGCATATGCTTACCCTCACATGCAGCCAGCTTCATGGACACAGACAGCCACACACAAAATATGTGAGTGCAGTTTTGTAGCTTGAAATTACAGTTTGCTTGACACAGGAAAAAATGGATTTTTTTTTTTTTTTTGCTATCTCTGCTCTGCAGTCTGCAGCCAGCTATCTTTGTATTTGATTATGTGTGCAGCCAAGAGAATTATCTGAATTGTCATAAAGCAAAAGGAAAAATACAATTTACATATTTAGTGCTTTTCACTTTATAACACACAGTACTTCTTAACTAGCTGCAGCATACAGGATAAAAATCCGGCCCTGTTTTATTCACAGAATCTCTATCTGTTATAACAGTAACCTTTTAAAAAGGGCTCAGCATTTAGGAGCCTAAGAAATACAAAGTAGACAATTGTTTAATTTTCTGTATTAGATTGTGTAAGAGGAGGATGGTAGATGGTATTATTAACTGAGTGCTTTTCCTACATCTTTTTTATTTATTTTATTTTAAAAAATACATTCCAGTTGGCTGGGCAAAAATGTTCCTATCATCACATATGCTGTCCATTATCTCTTTGATAATTGTAAATCATTTATATCATACCTGTCCATATCTTTTTCCAGTGTTAAGAGCACCCTACTATTTATTCTGGGGAAAAGTATTACCATGCAGGGTATTTTTGATTCAGAGAAGGTTCTGTTATTGAAAATAGGTTTCACAAGGGAATAACAATCAGCATATTGTTTTAACCCGATGTGGACAAGAGAAGCATGCTTGCATTGGAACAGTGTGTGAACAGCTGGAAAATAACACACACTAACACATTTCTAAATCCAGCACTCTGAGGCAAAAAGTTCAGAGTTGCAACAATGGCACGTGCGTGTGTAACTACCATGGATTCTAAAGTTTGCTTGTATAAAATTATCTCCCCTTCTAAATATTATTCCACAATATACTATATTTACATCAGTATGAAAGCCATTATCTTCTAAAAGTTTATCTTTTCAGTCCTTGACAGCTGTACTAGTCACATTTTGATCTGTTTGTATGGCCTGCCTGTCCAATTACTCTGTTCCCAACTCTGCCCCAAAGATCACTCTGCCATTTGTAGAATACAAACATGAAAATCAAACTAGCACCAGTAATTTTTGTCCATCACTTGCTCCATCATAGACCTTGTCCACGCTCTGTAAAGAGATTGCCAGTTTCCTTCTTTGCCATGCTAACCCACCACTCAGTTTTTTGATAGCAGTATGTCATATGATGAAAATTCAAAGGATGGCAGTGTAAATTAAGGCTGCTGTTGGAAGTCTGCATTTTTGAAACTGATGCAAAGAGATTCATTTCTTCAGGACTAATGAAACAGCAAGAATGCCAGTTCATTTATCCTTTTTCCACTAAATCGAAAACAAAAATCACTCTGCAGTGGTGACATCTCAATCCTTCTGACTGTGTGATTTAGTCTAGCCAGGATTTTGAATTCTGAATTCTGCAGTAGTACTTTTCTGTTAATATGGACTTATTACCCACTTGCCACTTAGTTTATCAGTCAGTGGTTAAATCCAGTTCTATCAGTGAAGTAAATGCCTACACATTATCACTCTGCAGCAGGCTGCCAACAGAGACAGTCTTGTCCTAGTCATTAACAAGCACAATGTATGCAGAACACCAGAGGGGAATTAAAACCACAAAAAATACCTCAGGGTGGTATTTTTAATATGAGAATTTAATTTGTAATTTCACAGATTAAGAATTTTGGCTGCATTAATCCTTTTATCAGCTCACAGCAGGTTATTTGCAGAAGCATAACCATAAGGCGATATTCATTGGCAGAAACACGTCTTTGCATAACGTTAAACATCAGGAGCAGTGAAACCTTTTGAAGGGGGGAGAATAAAGATGGAAAATCATTATATTTTAAAGCAAGATTCTTCTAAATGCCTCCAGTAAAATTTTGAGTTACAGAAAGACTATTTCTGTGTCTAGTAGATAATCATTATGAAGCATAAATCCAGATGCAAGAAAGGACAATCCTAGTATCAAATACTACAATCGTTTCTATTTAGTATGACTTGGATATACTTGTAAACATATTTACAAAACAAAGAAGTCATATACTTTGGAGAGTTGGGAAAATGTTTACTGTGGAGTGAAATTAACACATTTTGTAATTCATTTTCTCTGGGTTAATATTTTACATTGGGAAACACTTGCTATTCATAGTTAATTAAATGTAGGTATAAACACCTTGTATCTTTATGTACAGCAGAAATTTGTGTACACACAAAATCTACTGCATCCTAATGAAGACACCACTGTGATTTTCCAAATCTCTGTACTGAATATTATTCCTCATGGAATATATTTTGTCCAGTTTGGTCCTTCTACAGAATAGCAAATGTGGGGATTTAGCAGTAAAAACCAAGAAAGGAAAAGGTGAGGAGAAGAAAAAAAAAAAAGGAGAGGGGAAAAATCAAAGTATTTTCCATCAGAGAACAGTTTTTTTGGAATCACAATATTTCACAAAAATCTGGTCACTCTGCTTGCACTGAAGAAGGATAATAGAAGTGTTTCAATGTGATTCTCATTTTGGCTTTAGTACTGTGTATTTCTATTCTATGTAATAGTTTACAGGATAAAATTTTGATCTGTTGCTTTATTTTAAATGTGTGGAAAGTGAGTTTATATGAGAAGCAAGATTTTGGGGGTTTTTTATTTGGTTTGGTTTGAAGTCAAGGCATCAATTCAGTTAGGCTGGAAGTTCACTTTCTGGATAAGCTTTGTCTAAAATCTAGCCACTTCCAGTTTTTAATAATAGTACATTGAAAAGGTCAAACTTATGCAGTTCTGCTAAAAACATCTTTTCTGGGAATAGAATACAATATATAAAGAAACACAGCCTTCATTCATCCCAGACCTAAGCAATAATCTATAGCTTTAACATCTTTTACTAAATATGTGTACTTGTTGTTTTCCACTGGAAAAAACCAAAAAAACACCCCAAAACAAAATGGCCCTCCCCTTTCTTCCTTCATATTGGAAGCTCATATTGATACATTTGCACAGAATATATGCCATTCATAATATATGTTACCAGGGACAGCAGAATATTAAGTGCAAGTTGAGATGTCAAAGGTATCAACAATTAAAAGATCTTGTGTATAAAACTTGAAAACTTTATGTCTTCTAAAGACATAAAGGTGAAAGAATAGCAGCAAAAACTTACAGCTGTGCTAGTTGTTAGTACTGTTACTGCCCCTATCAGTTCTTTACATGGTCTGTTAACATCCCCAGATGCAATCATGCAGTGGCAGCTCTCCAGAGATATTTTGTTTGGATATTTGTTGTGAGAAAGTATTAAAAGTCAGTGATTTTTTTCTCCATCAGTTTGAAGCATCCTAAGGAAAAGTTAGGTTTCATATCACCAATGTGTGAGTCCTTAAATATTTGTAATTTGATCCCTGTGTCTGTCTATTAATAGTTGTCTGGTGTTACGTGGAAATCATCAAGGTTCTTATAGCTCATGCAGAAGGGGGGTGCTTTAGGTAAAAGTTTATTGAGTTATTGGGATATTTTTAACAAGCCTAATTGTCTTTAACAGTCAATGAAATGAAATTAAACAAAATAGCTCAGTTCTACTCGCATCAAGATTCTGAAGGTGCAATATGTGATGTCAAAGTACTGAAAAACCGTGCTGCATTTTTGCACATTCTAATTTATTTCTCAATGCTCTCAGAGTGGCAATTTTAAAATGGAAAATATAAATTACATAGTGGTGTACAGGATACGTAAACACATGGAAACTTGGAAACATTTTTTTTTTTTTTAAATGCGTGCGGCTAAAAATACATTTGCATCATCCAGCTTCCATCACAATGCATTTAGCTGCTTTCCATACAGAATTTTTTCAGGCTTACTTACCTAAATAGTTGGTGTAAGTAAAAACTGTATATATTTACTCAGTGTTGTGTTTGCTATAAATATTAACTAATTATTTTTAAATTACTGTTTTTGGGGGAAACTTTCTGAACTGGCACTCTCTTTTGCAGTGTCATCTATTTTTACTGTCCCGAATGTAAGATTACAGCCAGAGACTGGAGAAAGCATGAGAGTCTTTGGAAAAAACAATAGTTATGGCAAAGGTGTATCGAACAGCAAACATTGAAGAATACCTATGTTCACAGCTGATAATGCAGGTAAGACGTGATTAATGGAAGGTATATCTTTGCAAATACTCTTTCATTCTGTTTAGAGAATCAAAGGGTAAATCAACTGCATATTTCTTAAATTTCTCATGTTCAGGCAAACAACCTGTTTTTTCAGTATAGATGGTCGATATGTGTAAGTTCTTGGCCTTCTGGGCAGAATCAATGTCACTGACAGATTGAAAAGATTGCAGAAGTTGGTAGCAACACGTTGTACGTTAGGTTGCCTTTAGTTTGGACTGGTATTTTTTCCCCTGGTAAGATACGGAGAGATGAAATGCCTTGTACTAGTTCTGTTGTTAGACTTCAAGGCAAGGACAAGAAATTACTCATTTAGTAGGTTTGGTAGCCTTGGTAGCAGAAGGATGTTCTTGTTCAAGACAGAAGTGCTGTCATGTTGGTTATTTTCATCTGTATCACTGAATCTACTAGAACTGGTTTATTCTTGGTTGGCTTTCATTCAATTCTTCATCTTTTTAACCGTAGTTACTCAGCAGTGAATTAGTGTGTCAAATGACTTCAGGTATTCTAAGAGTAGCACAACCTAGAAAAGGCAGGTGAATGATGAGTCTACTTACCAAGTTACAGTAAGGGAATGGTGATTGTTAGATCATAGTGTTAATTCTCTTCTCTTCTGCCCACTTGTATCACTTCAGTATTTGTTCACTTGACAGACTCTTCTAGAAGGGCAATATTCCCTTTCATAGTTGCTTTTCTTAGTATACTTCTCTAAATAGTTTCATGCTCACAGTGTTTCACAAAATACCCAAAGAGCAGATCTGTTTCATTAAAAAACCTAGGCCTGCCTTTTTTGTTTTTTCTTTTTTAAAGTCATGGTTTCTTTTGCTTGTTGAGTCCATTGTAACATCTTGTTATGGAAGGTTATATGAGCTGGGACAAATTCAGATGCTCCTTGTGTACCCATTCAAATGTATAGTCTCATATAAATGTAGTTGATATTCTCATTAAGTCTATCTTTAAGCTGGGTCTTCCTGTTGCAACATTAGGTATAACTTTCTCTAATTAATTATATTTAGTTTTACTGTTGCATGTTTACATGCAAATTTTTTAACCCTGTAATGTTATGGAGACTTTTTGCCTGACAGGCAGCAACTACTGAAAGACTGACATGAATAGATTTTGGTCTTGACAGCCTGTCCCAATTTTTCCACAAGCACTTTGCAAGAAAACCATTTAAGATTTTTCTTTACATCAGAAATGAAGCTGCCTCACAGCAGTCTGTTTACATCTTTATTGACAAACTAATCCCCTACTTTTTCCTGGGGCTGTGTCCCTGCAGACATCTCTTCAACCTTGTCTGTTCTAAGGAGACATATCATCCATCTAAAGTAAATTTAGAATGTGCCCATCTGTGCTAAAGAACTTTTGTGTGAAAGCTTACATACAAAGTCTCATGCGCAGAATCTCCTTTCAAATGTAATTTTTCATTTGTACAATATGCAATAGGAAGTTTATATTTGCACAAAAGAGAACCATTTGATCATTCTTAATGAATTTTTAAACTGATACGGATGACTTTTTAAAATTTTGTACTAACACAGGAAGAGAGAACCACGTGTACCTTTGATGTACATCACTGTATTGTTGTGGCTACTCACCAACAGCTTTCATACAGGATAACACCTTCCATTGTGTAAGATCTGGAACAATTTAATAAATGCTGTGATGTATACATTGTCAATTACAGTTTTCCAGCATGATTTAGGACTTGGTTGAGTTAGGTGCTTACAGTGCAATGAAATACCAGTTCCTGTTTGTAGTATTTGACTTGTGATATCTGATGAGCAGTAGATAAAACTCGAAGAGTATCAGTATAAACAGAAATCCTCTTGCTTGTACAGTGTAGAGAGATGAGGATTAGTGAGATGTAACTGGAATATCAGGGGAGGCAGAAAAAATACGGACATGGTACCTGAACCTGGATGAGGAGTTGTTACGATAGGTGGAAAACTTTAACAGGATGAGGCCACCAAGCAAGAAAAGTAAGAGTCAGTGTGGAGAGAGTGAAAGGACTTGGGGAAAAAAGAGTTCAGTTCTGGTAATGAGACAAGGAAGTCTGGTTATGGCCAAATTTGAATAGTAAGTGGCTGTGATTTTAAGCAGTAGAACCATGACAGGCAAGTAGGATGTTCAGTCAGTAAAATGCATGACTTAGAAGCTGAGTCAACTACTTTAGCAGAACACTAGAGTCACAGAAAGCAAGATAGTAGCATTAAGGAAGGGGTATTTATTACAAGATATTTGGTTAATGTCTCCATTCACAAGGCTTGGTGAAGCAAAATGAGGCATGAAAACCAAAAAGAAAGATGACAGTAGGTCTCCAGGGTCATGAAGTTAAAAGTAAGTGAAGCCAGAATTAGAGGGATGGAATAAACAGTACAAGCTATTAAAATTGCGGTGAGCGCAATCAGATAACATCACAGCTAGCGAGGATAAAGGAAAGTTAGAAACTAGAAGGCAATAGATCATACTATGAAAAAAACAGAGACAAACAAATACATACAGCTTGTCTCCTGGACAAGGCAGGTACATACATGTTTTACCCATCTTCTTGAATTGACCTTATCAGAGGTGGTAAGGAAAGGCTGGAATTTTGAAGTGTTTTAATATCCATCAGGAAGCTGTAAAAGAGAGAAAATTGTGTATAGCTTCTCTCTAAATCTTCTCATGGGTTTGGAGGGGAATGATTCTACTTTTTATATATTTTTATACATTTATACATTTTAAAGGAATTTATTTGAAGACACACACAAAAAACCCAAACCAGGAACTGTCTTCAACCACCTCTAGAACCTTGATGGTGTTGAAGGAAATTCTGGTCTTATGTCTCGTGTCTGGTCCTTCTTTCTGAGTGTTACTTATTTCCTTTTCCAGGGTAGAATAGAAAATAAAATTGAGAGCACCAACAAAGAAGCTCTGCCAAATCTTGCTGTGACAATATAAGGAATTATCACCTCCTGCTATTCTCTCCACATGCTTACCAGATGTTAGTGCCCTAACTAATAGTGGGCCACTGAATTAAATCCACCTTTCTTTAGGGATTGGAAACTTTGCCTGACAGTTGCTGGGACATGGGTAAACCATCATCAGCCAATTCTGGAAGCATCATTTTCTGGCAGATTGGTGGACAAGAGGAGCTGAAGGCTTTATAAATGGCTCCATCATCATTTGTTAGAGCTTTGTTGCACTCAGAAATAGCTGCAAGGAGCAGCTGAAGAAATTGGTGCATCCCTGGGAATTTCTACTGTCTTTGAAATATTGTAGTGCTTTAGCTGCCTGTCTGCAGCAGAGCTGCTTACAAATCCCAAAAACTCCTTGAAATAGCAGTAACCTAGGACTTGTTTCTGAAAGCTTAGATAATCCCTGTCAGGCTCAGACTACTAATAGGGTCTTTGTGGACTACACTGTGTCATTGTCATGGGCTCCAAGAGAGAGACAACACATTATTTCAGTGCCCGTGGGGAAAGAGCTGACATTTGAACTTAGCAAGGTCAATGTTGAGACTGCTCTCTACTGGAGAAAATTAGCAAATATGTAGTAATCACCTCCACTTCATACAGAAGAATCTGTCAGCAGTGAATTAGACAGGGCTTTTGGGGGAGAAAGGAAGGAAATCTTTTAGCCTCATCGATGCATCTTTAAAGCTTTGTGATAAAGCAAAGTGTCTTTATTTTGTGCCTGATGGCTTTCATGGATATTTTTTTTCTCCATGGGCAGGAAGCATCTCAGTGGAAGTATTACCCATCTCTACATATATTTTTGAGATTGATTGTATTCTATGTTACAGAATATTCTTAATCACAGAATTACAGAGTTACCCATCTCTACTGGGTATTCACCCATTTCTACAGATACTGTTTTATCAAGACAAGAATGGACCTTAAGAAGCTCTAGAGATGCGTTTTCCTTTGGCCAGTGGAATACATGGCTGGAGCTTGTTCATCTCCAGAGAAGGATGAGCCAAACTGTAATTGAAAAGACAAGGCATTACCTGATACCAGATAGCACATGATGTTTTCTTGTGGTGATTGATAATCCCTAGTTCCCATTGATGGACCAGAGAGGGAAGATGTGTTTCTGGCCTATTGTCTGCTTCACGGGGCCAGCAGGGACAGCTTCATTCAGGGTGGTAACACCATATGCTTTTAGAGTATTTAACCTGTATTACCATAATGAGATCCCCTGGCTTTCTAAATCTCTTTGACAATTCACTGGAGCAAAACAAAGAGTGGTCTTTATTTGTATTGCTTCACCACACACACATGCACCCGAGCAATCCTGAATTTCAGTTGCAGGATACTGAAATCTTTCTTCTGTGTCCATTTAAGCCAGTGACTGACACCAGCCCAGCCAATCAAAGGGACAATGATGTCATTCAGGTCAACTCAGCTGTGTAACAGAGAACAAAGCTGAAGAGATGGCATTTACCACTGTAATGGCACAAAATGCTAGTTTCTGATTTGGTTGCTTCTGGCCTGGGATGTTTAGCAGCACAGAATCATTGTGTAAAATTACCTTGTTCTCTCTGCTACCTAGAGAAGTGACTGTTGCTTCATCCCCATCCAAATAGTTGCATTTTTGTTTGTCATCTTCAGTTTTACATTTACAAATTGTGTAAGAATGCCTCTTCATGTGTGTGGGAACATAATTTTTGCCTGTTTTGCTGTGGTCAAGCTATAGAGAAGCTGAAGTGCAGCAGCGTATGTGTCCAACAGTGAGTACTGAAAAGTCATTTCCTTTCACTACTTCCCTGCATTTACTTTGCCCCAGCGTTGCTGAAAAACTGTGGAAAGCAGTATACTGTGCTTCCAAGTTTTCATCTCTCCATCTTCAGATGATAAAACTCTAGTACTTAGAGTGGAGAAAGGCCTACATAAAAGACAATTCTCAACTGAATTACTGTATGTCAGACAGATTTTGTCATAGTTCAATCACAAGCTGAAACTAGCCAGAAGTGCCTTATAGGTGCGAGATCTTTAAATTCAGTGTAAACCTGGTTTGGGAGAGAAAAGCATTGCTATAAAAGCACAGCAGTTACTACTTTCACTTTTTAAACAGATGGATTCAAATAGATGTGTACAAACATTGTGCTGCTGCAGTTGAAAAGATGAAGGCCTAAGTGCTGAAGATGGGAGGTTTGAATTTCTCCTGCATCTTTTTGTGCCAGACAATGTCTATAACATGAATGTCGAGGGTCAGTTTAATTATTTAACTAATACTGGATTTGCATAAATTGGCTTACATGAAAAGGCTAATAAGATGCAGTTGTAGTGGGCAGCTGAAAGCAATTTGGGTTTGAGTCCAGTAATGACAGCACTAAACAGAGTTAAAATTGTAACATCAATTTTGTAAAACGTTAAATTAGTATTCAGCTGTGAAAGATAACTGCAGAATCTGAGATGCTTTTTGGCTAATACTTTTAGTCCCATTACTTCATATGTTAACAACATAATGGTTTTATGTGACTGTTCCAGCTGTGCTTTACTTAATATCAAAGAATAAGATCACCACACTGATACAACTTGTCCTAAATTTAACACACAAGGGAAAAACTCCAGGCATTAAGCCACATTTTCCTCTTGATATCCAAGAATTTATTCTTATTCCCCTTAGTCTGAAATAACAGCTATAGACTGAATTTTGTCCTCTATTCACCTGTAAAGAAAATGCCACAGTATTCAGTAGACTCTATGCAGAGGGAGAAATGAACCAAACAAACAGCTGGCCAGTGCAAGGCTGTCGTCATATAAGCACTTACATGACACATGGGGATTGAGGATGGAGTAACTTTCCCTCCAGAAGTCCATGAGGTCCCCCAAGGTGCCACAGTAAAGGGAACCTACCACCCAATCAAGGAGTCCATGAGACTTAAAAATAAGTTTAATGCTGTTCTTGTGTCAGTACTATAATAGTTCACCTGGTCTATTGTCATGTGAAATAAGCTGTCGCTTAATTGCACTCATTGTAAATGGTGGAATTTTCCTGGTTTCCTGGTTTTCATGACAGAAATCCTTATTCACAGTGGGTAACCTAATGCTGATACATAAGGAAAGTGAATCTGTGAAGGATGCCTCATGGTCTCACTAAGCCAGGTGAAGCCTGTCTGATCTGTAGACCAAAAGACCAGGTTAGCATCTATGCCAGGAAATAAGCAGATGGAAGTAAGTAAGGATGAACAGGATTTCCAAAATCATGGACAGAATTCTGGGAGGAGAAAGCCTAGGAGTTTCTTTAGGGATGATGGAAGAAGGAGGAAAGAAAAAGCAGGACAGAGAGACTGCTTCACTTTATTACTACCTACTGTGCTTGATAGGACAAGTATTTCAAATCTCCAAATCTAGGAGAGATCAGTGTCTTCGATGCAATTATACATTTCATATTTTTCTGTGTGAAATTAGTGGCTACATGCTTAATGGCATGATTTTTTTTTTTAAGTTGCAATGTTTCATGGCTATGTCTACTGCAGAGCTGTCAGAAGAAAAAGGAAGCATTGCTAGTATATAGAAGAACTTTTGTCGAGGAACACTATTGTACTTTCCTGTATAATCTCATGGTCTGGAGCCTGTATTCAGTTATTTTCTAATGCATGAAAACTACCCTTCAGCACTGTGAAGATTCCCTTTAAAATATTTTTTACTGTAGAGGTTTTTAATTTAGCGGTCACTTATTTTGTAGGAAAGATATTAGTGATACTTGCATGAATGCATGTGGTCAGTTGCAACACTGTCTTTCCATGTTTTTTTTTTTTCTCTGTATTGTGTTATTAATATTAGGATAGCAAGCACATCCCACTAGACAGTCTTTGTGGTTTGTTGATGCTTTTAAGAAGTGTCCAGTCATGAAGGGCTGTTTGAGTTGCAGTGGGCTGTTAGTCTGGGATGACATTTGAATGCAGAGAGGACAATGTATAAAGGACAATGACTGGGAGGGAGGCAGAAGCGGGTCTAAACTCCCTATTCTCCCTTGGACAGTCTCTTCTCCTTTAGGATTATTCCCTCACGTGACTCCTCAGTTTGGCTTTGTCTAAGAGGAAAAGTGGAACCACTGAAGGGGAGAAACTGAGGTTTCCAGACAAAGCAGAGGCTTCCGTTGCTGACACAAGGCCTGTTACCCAGAGAGACAGCAAAGCTCAGGAGAGGCATTGCTTCTCAGGCATCATTTGCAGATTTCAGAATTAACAGAACTTTTTACTTTCAGCCGAATCATAATCAAAAAACAAAACAAAACAAAAAACCCCAACAAACTAACAAAAAAATTTTAGTGTTGTCATATACCAGAATGGTTTCTGTGGAGAGTGAGCTTTGTGTCGCTATTTTTGCCAGTAGTTTACATTGCCTGATTCTCCATGAAACAAAGAAACTAAACCAACCACTGCACAACTGTCTCTGAAGGCAATACCCACAGAAGTAAATGTACATGTAGTACTCTTAGTTGTGGTAAGATCTGTGCCTAGAAATGCAGCAATAGTTTGCAACTCAGTTAAATAGAATTCACCAGTTTATTCTGCCTCATAAGCTGGGATGAGGATGGACGGGTTTCCCACATGATCCTATTATTGATTGCTATGAAGAGTCTAAGGAGGAAAAACAAAAAAATTCAGGAAGAAATACTAAATTATCCAATCAAAATATATAAGAGAATAACATTAAAACATTGTCTTTGGTTATTTTAATAAGTGGGAACAGTATTGGATGTTTCCATAATTTTGTGGTCTTGTTATAACTTGTAAATGTTGGTTTGGACCATGTAAGTATTTTGAATTAGTAATTATGGGTGATCATTCCCTGCCATCAGTACCTAGCTACTAATTCTGTACAGTTATTTCTGTAACTATTTTTTGACATCAATATAAGGCCTGATTGTGTATTATATTTTCTGGTATGTAAATCGGAACAATAGAGCCACAGAATGTGAGATGATGAAAGCTTTTTTATGCAAGTTTTCTTCTTGAATTTTTTATTGTACAATGGCTTTTAATGCCTCTCTTGTTCAGTATGTGCATTGCATATATATTGAAATCTATTTTGCTTACAGTCCACCTGCTAAGTTTGAGAACAAAACCAGTTATCTGAAAGCAAAGAAAACATACACAACTAAATCTGTTCTTGTGTTCTTGAAAGATTCAGCAGTAAGGAATCTGTCACATCACAAAAGGAACAAAATCAGAACAACTGAGTCATTATTATGACTCTGCTTGGTTTCAGCCCACAAAATCACATCTAGACTATGTAGATTCTGTATGTGTGGGTTTATGTATCTGTGTGCAGAGAGTTGTAAATACAGAGGTGTCACTGTTGCCAGCATTTAAATTAGGTTAAAAATGCTATTTATGGCTTGCATCAACAACAAAAAAAACATTCATAATCATCCCTAGGTGAAGACACTCATTTAACGAGCTTACAGCTCCTAATTAATTCTGTAAAGAATACCATTTGGCAGAGCAGAATTATGAGGTTTGCATATTGATGGTGGCAGGGAAAAATATATCTGTTTTCTATTTATACGGTAAAATTAACTTGTGTTTTTCAGAAAATGGCACATCTCAGAGGTATTGCTCTCAAAATGATCTCGGGGTGGAAAGAAATCAGTAATTACAGCACCAGGCATTCAGTTCTGTCCTAATTTTCCCACCAGTTTTTCAATGTTTCAGCTGCCTCAGAGACTTAAAGTACTCTCATTAGGTAGCTGCAGAGGCTGCCTGCTTGCCTACTCCATCACTCGCTCGGTAGCTTTCTCTTTTGCTCCCCCTCTCTTGCTCTCCCCTTTTTTCCCCCCCTCCTGCCTTGGGAGTGACTGTGAAGATCATTTGCTGGTGTGATTGGCAGGTTAGAGGATTCGATCAGATGAGTTCCTCTTAGTGCAGGTCAAAAAGGCTAGTTAGCAGGAGCTGTCGAAAAATGCCAGCAGCATTCGAAATGGGAAATGTCATGACTTCCAGGCAGGGGGTGCCACCTGGAACAGAAAGCCCCCAGCTCATTAGCAAGTTACAGGATGCAAGCTTAACTGGAGGGAGCAGAGGAGGAAAGATAATACCCAATAGGGAAAATTATTGTGAAGTGGAATTGATTTCATGTATAATTTGTTTATCACTAGAGGGGACAAATACTGTCCTCCTGACATGTGCGGAGGAGTGTGGACTATGAATGAAGCAACTTAGCATAATCTCCAGGTTGGGCTCTGGGTTTAAAGAATGCCAACTTCTTTCTTCCCAGCTGTGGAAATGATCAGGTCATGTTGTATTAATTAAACCTGACATACTCTCAAATGGTTTATCTGGGCAATTTTAGCAATTTAACAGAACCTGATAGATATGAGCAGCATTCATTATTAATATGGGACAGTGTTTTGTTTTCTGGATGCAGTGGGGCTGGGTGGTTTTTTTCTTCTTTCAAGCTGCTGTTGTAAAAAGATATTTCTGTTACAAGTTGAATTATAACAGGGTTCATTTTTAATGCTTAGTCAGACTGCTAAAATCAGAATGAAATTTCAGTTCCATGATATAATTTCCTTTTCAGGAAAAAACCTACATACCCTTAGAAAGTATGGGTTTAAAAATAAATAAAGCATTTAGGTTTAGTGTAGAAAATCTAATCTTAAATGAGAACTACAGGGCCTGCTGCCTGTCATGTACTTAAGGAATGCTTATATACAGTATAAGCATTAAAAAATGCTTAGTCTTTTACAAGACACTTTGTCGTGGTAAAATTGGAGGCAAACTCTTCACCCCAGGTCATTTGGCTTGCCCCTGGCATTCATTTGCTTCACTGGTCTCTATTTTCCTATAAAAGGCATATTCCATCTCAGTAGAAAAGATCTGCATTAATTTTTTTTATCCCCTATTTCTTTTTTAGAAATGTTAAGAAAATAAGGTGGGATCACGCTACTTTCTAGAGTCTTATATCATGGTATCTTTGTGAGTCTTTAACTCTAGTTCTGCTCCTGCTGAAGACAATGGGAGAATGACATAGACTTCAATGGGAGGAGGACTGGCTCCCTTATCAAAACCAATGTAGACAAAGCAATGCCATCTCAGGCTGTGTAAATGAGATTTAAAGACTGCAAGCTATTCCTGAAGAACTATTTTGCAAACTTGTATCTCCTCTTGTTAAGGAATTTTACCTTTTATGTACTGAACACATTCTTCTCTCAGAAGTTTGTAGCTCATGCTTAAGCAGTCTCTTGGTTGAATGCTGAGGAATGTTTGCTTAGTTTTCAGATCTTTGATGATATTTTTGCAGCTTTCATTTTCTTCCATCCATCAAGGTTTTCAGATTGGTAATGGAGTAGCCAAGGTTTGCTTTATTGAGTAACCACGAGCTGTTGAATTTCCCTTTATCCACCCAATGTGAATCAGAATCAGATTTTTTAAAAGGAATTTCTTAATCACAATATTTATTCAGAGACTTACAAATGAGTGTATTCTGTTTTGTATTTTATACAGAAAGCTCTGCATTATCAGTCTGCTAGTCTGCCAAAAAAGAAGAGTTATTTAAGCATTGCAGACACAGACATTCTTTACCTCTCAGATAACTTTTCAGTGCAAAGTTCTTTCAGATACACACTGTGAATACTGCAATGAACACGTGGTCTGTGTTCATGAATGCATAGGCTTAGTCCTTTGCAAATTTCAATAAAGAGAGCAGAATATCAGAATGAAAATATCCTTTATGGAGATCCCATGGGAGAATTTTTCCCACCTTGGGTAGCTCTCTGGATGCCCAACTACTATTTAAGTAAAAAATTGGAAATTAGTTTGAAAAGTTCCGAGGTATTCATTACTCAATGTCTGCCCTGCTGTTTTGTTTGAGGAAGTGAGATGTGTTGAAATTGTTGGAATGGATTTTGAAAATTAGACTTCTACTGGGAAAAGAGAGCAAGCTATCTGAGAAATCTCTTAGTCCATTAGCTCAATGGAGTAAAGGTAGAGTTCAGTAAGCACTGGACAGACCTGTTAGGCTTTATCCCCTAGATACAGCTGAGGGACCTGTAGTGGCTATAGTACCTATCTGCGACTGGTAGCAGCTGTTTGGACACAAGCAGAAGGATATTTTGGCTAGGAAATCAGGCAAATGCAGATAAGCTTTCCCAGGACCATGTGTGACACAGGTTAGTGATGTATGCATGTCCTAGGCTCATGACCAAAGAAGTCATCACTCAGAAAAAAATATGTAACTAATATTACCTACATATCTACATTTTCTAGCAAGTAAAAGAAGTGTAGCCCAAAACAGAAAAAAGAATTCAACCATTTCTCCTCATTATTTTTTTTAAACTAGATAACCTCTGGCTTGACAAAACTAACTCAAGAGTTTTCTTATCTTCAAGGAACTTCATAATCCAAATGTAACCAGGAAGGAATTAGTAAATATCTTAGTTATTAGAAGATGCCCTCAAAGTTACTGTTCTGCAGTTGTTCATCATTCATTCAAATCCTCACTTTTCTATCCTAAATTTATCCTGTTTTGTCTTTGACTCTCTAGGGAAGACCAGGCAGGAGCAGTGCATGGGAGAATTTATCATTTGAATTGTACATCTTACATTTTCACCCCCAAATTTCTGAGAAATCACTGGAACTTTCTAGTGTAAATTTTGTGAAGTTACTCATTTCTGTGAATAGCTTATCAGCCAAGAAGCTATAACATGAGATCCATATTCTGTGACAGTGACATTCTATGGATATATAGAGAATGTTGGAAAAATCCAGTGAGGCCTGAGGTCATCCAAACAACTCTATGTAACATGAGCAGCTGTTGATGACATGTGGTTCAATCAGTTAACATTTAATTTTTTATTTAATGTATTATTTTTCAGATTAAATAGGGTAGTATAAAACAATCCATATGCTGAACCTAGGATTGGGCCGTGTAATTTTTTAGTGCGTGTCTGTAGTCCCTGACTTTGATATCATTCACTTTTAAATCTTCTTTTCCATTTGTGTTGTTAACTGTGGGACACAGTAAAATGATGTCTCTCACTCCGAATTTTTTTAAGACTTTGCCTCTCCACTTTTTTTTTTTTTGAGAAGTCTTACCTCTACAATTAATATCCCAAAAACTATTTATGTATATTACTAAATCTCTAAGGAGGAATGTTTAGATAGATTGGGGTACATTGAGGATTTCTTGACCTGACCCTGTCAAAATCCTTGACCAGGAACTTTATGCATAAGTCTCGATTTTGATTTTCTTAGCAGATGGATCGTAGTTTTTGGATCCTTAACCCTTGCAATATTTCCTCAGAGAACTTAAAAGATGAGACTGCCTGAATTTTCAAGTCCCAGACTTGGTCAGTTGTGTAGGTTGTACTCCTCACTTCCCAAAATCATCTCCAAACCTTACAGCTTTTTGAGAAACTACTGTACCAGCTTGTGTAATACTAAAAGTTAGAGCATTACTAATAATTCACAGCATTGCTTATGTCACCAAATGGCAGGACACAGCTGTCCCTCCTTTCTGCCAGACTCCTAAAGGTAGGGTAGAGAAACTGCAACACACCTGGGGATTTAGGAAGATGCTTGAAATATGTGTTAGAGCAGAGCAATTTAGAAATTTAATTCTCTTTCTGTGAGTTACTGAGGAAAGCAGAGAGTAAATGCAACTCAGTTGGAATGCATGGGTCCCTAAAGAATCATAAGAGGTAGAAAAAAATATCTCCAGCTTCAGGACTGTAGGAAGCAATGCTGCTCAAGAGCAGCTAGAATACTGTGGGCAAAAAAGCAGCAAGCAAGTGAAATCTGTGAAGCTTCTGATCTATGTAGTGTTTCTCATATATCTTATTTGCATGAAAACAAGCATAGTTTCTTACTAACATTGTGAAAGCATCAGAATTTTCAGCTCCTATCTATTGAGAAAAGCTTTTGAATGTTCCAATTTCTCTTGATAATCCACTGTATGCTGTGATCATGATAATGCATTGAAGTTGAACAAACAATACTCCCTCTAAACCACCTCCCCTAAGAAAACAAAAATTCCAGACCAAAATAGTTGATCATCTTAATTTGAATACCAAATGCAATTACTTTCCATTAAGATTTCCAGCAGCAACAGCTTGTGAGAGTGGCTCTTAGTGTGTTTTTCTCCTGACATTGCAAACCACATTGATCCACAAATTTGGTATAATGTAGAAACAGAGTGAGGGGAAAAGGATTTTAGAAGCATTTTACCCAGCTTAGTCTTTAAGATTCATTCTTTAAAAGGTGGTTGTGCTGTAGTAGTTGAAGAAAAAAAAATTCCAAAGTCTTTTTATTCTAAACTATTCTGGAAGTTTAAAGCAAGTGTAGTATAAAGGTATGTGATAAAGGTAGGTGGATGCTACTAAAACATGTGAATAATATGTGTTGGCGTTAATATGTGACTGTAAGTAAATGAGTTGTTCTGTGACCTTATTGTCTGAAACTTTGCCCTCCAACTCCCTTTTCTCTTTGTTTATTAACTTTATTTTTTACATCAGACCTGAAACCTAGAATGTATATCATGGATTTGATTCACCTTGTTCTTAGAAGTTCTAACACATTATGTGGCACTGGAAAAATGCTGTTGAATAAGAAACCTCAGTGCTGTGTTTGGCTCAGTTACTGCATTTGCAGTGTTAAAAGCCCCCCCCACACATACACTTGCACACCCCAGCCCCTTGGTGGACTCTGCAAAAGCCAGTGATTGCTTTGCTCCTGGTGCTCATCCAAGTGGAAAGAAGATCGGAATGTGAAGAGATTTAGCTTTGTCATCACTCACTTTTGTGCGTGGACTAGGCACATTTATCATGGATGGGTATCCTGTAAATCCCAAGCCTTCTGAAAGGCAGCAGAATTCCAGCAGGCACAAAGTCAGTAAGTAAATAGAGAATGCTTCCAGCCCTTCCTTCATTTAACCTAAACCAGAAAGCAGATAAGGGCAGACATGAGGTCACATTTTACCTTTTAAGGTGAACAATCTGTGTCAGCTTCCCAAAGCTTTCCATCTCGACAGCAAAAAACATGGTCTGTGTAGGGCTGGATCCATCATACCTTATTTCTGTGAGAACCCCCACTGTGCTGTGGGACCCTGCCTGTGTGTGCCTTGTGGGGAGGGGGGATGAGTAGTGTGCAGGGTGCATTACATCTGCATAACTTTTGAAGATTTAGGTTGGTCAAATACGTGTACTCTGGTGCTAATGGAAACAGAGATCACCATATCTAAAGAATTAGAAATGTATATTCATGACTCCTTGTTATCCAAATACGATGTCCATCATTCTGTATTAATGACATAGCTTTATTCTACTCATTTCATTTTTCTTTATGTTTTACCCAGCTGAATAGCTCAGTGCTGCCATGGGGTCCTGTATCGTATGGCAGATTTTGCCTTTTGAACTGCCTACATCACAGTTTTCTGCAGCTCTCTATCTCCACCGTCTCAATTCCTTTTCTTTACTCTAAGTGTTTCCAGGGAGGAGGAAAAGAAAGAAAGAAAAGATTTAAAAAAAAAAAAAAAAAAAAAAAAAAAAAAAAAAAAAAAAAAAAAAAAGGAAAAATAAAAGTTTAAAAGAAAAGCAGAATGAATGCTTCACTTGTTGGCTTTTAGCACAATTACCATACCTTAGGAAATATGCAGGGAATAGTTAATTATGACTAAATGAGCTCCTTTTAGAGTTCATGGCAGGCCCCAGCATCCAACTGTCAGTGCTGTGAAAGATATTGAATTGGAAGGCTGGTCTCCCTGTCAGCCGGTGGGATGGTCTGCTGGAGTAAAATAGACAGTGAAAAGATAGCTGGGTTAGGGTAGCCTCAGCAAGGGAAACACGTATAGCATTTGCATACTTCTCCTGCAAAGGGGGTTTAATCCAAAGAAAGGAGGAGATTTTGGTATTGTCAGCCAAGGCTTTGTTCAGGGTGAAGAGCAGAAGGAAATCTGATGAAGGGGCCTTTCTGAGGCCCATGCTCACAGACTGGAGGTTTTTCTAGTAAAATTATGTACTTTGGGATTGTTTACACACTATTGTCTGTTTGAAGATCTTCTAAACTGAAAGACTGAAAGTATTCCTCTCTGCTAACACAAAAGGGGGGGGGGTGAGGGAATGAGTTTGTGTGGTAAAAATGACTTACACTGCAAAACTGAGCGAGTTCTTTTCATTATCTGCACAAAATACCCTGAAGTTCCTTTTTTTCTGGTGTAGACAAAGTTCCCTGATACTTCCCGGCTGAACTCGTACATCACAAAATGTTTTCAGACTGGGAGAAAAACAGAATTGTGTTCTCAAACTTGAGAGAGCAGAAAAATCAGATGCCCTTCAGGCTTAAGGCAGCCAAATTCTTGCTGCCTCCTCCAAAACAGTTCTTTGTTAAGCAAATAGACAGTTTCCTGCCAAGTAAAAACAGTGTTTTAAATTCAGTTTGGGTAAAGGATTGTGCCTCTGCTAAGATCTCTTCTGCACTTAGTAATTTTTTTTCTCACCTGAGATATGAGCCAGAAGCCCCAAACTAAACCTATTTTGTACATAACCTATAGCAGACCCAGTCCATTCCTAGAACTTTTCCAGATAAAATAACTGATTTGAGTTTCAAAACCTGTTTTAAAAGGCTGACAAGAAAATTAGTCCTCCTTGCAGGGACTATCCACTTCCAGTGTGTACTGCCGCCTTCCAAGATTTTCACACTGGAGAAAGTGCATCATCTCAGGGATATAATTAATGTTTAGGAACCAAATAGGCTACCTAAAATTATAGCACTTGAAATGGATGGCTTTTGCTTGTTGTAATTTTGTTGTAATTTTTGTCTGATCACCTTAGTCTGAATGATTTTAGATAAAATTTAATCATTTATGTGGATCACAGTAAAGATTCTGTTACTTGTGGAAACAGTTTATATAATACTATAAAATTAATTCCATAAATATAACTGTACCTATTTAATTAGTTCATTTTCTCATCAGCTTTGTAGCTAAGAGTAATTGTAAAGCAAGGTATATTACCTACCATACTTTCTGAGTGAAAGGGACAACTAAGTCCTTGCTTGGATTTTCTATAATAAAAATGAGTAGTATCTTTAAGGCTTGGTCAAATTCTGGGAAAGAGCATGAAGCAATTTCTAAGAATAGGAGGCTGGATATATCTATATGGTTGCATTTGTGTTCACTCTACAGTTTAGTAGAAATAATTAAAGCAAAAAAGTTACAGTAATTTTAATATTAATAAGTGGCTACATGTATGATGAAAATTGGCTCTCAGTTGTACATGCTGTGACTTGTTTGGGGTTTTTTTTTAGCCTCAGATGCTTCCTTATGCTCACTCAGAGACAGACATGAATGTTTTAGTTTAGTTTTTGTTCAGCTATGATAAATGTGAATCATTAAATACTTAAGCATCTGTTAGCCTTGTTTGCTTCCACATGGTTGTCATAAAACCTCACAGAAACACCAGGCAGTAGCAAGTCAACGAGGGATGGTCTATAGGGCACCAGGGCACTTCTGGTCTTCAGAGTGTTGATCCATCTTAAAAATTAAGTGCCAGAAAGGGGAGGTGTTTAATAGAAAATGTGCTGTATCCAATTGCTTGCCGAGCATTATCTGCCATCTGGACTCAAGAAAAGCCTAAATCAGTTTCAGCATCTCCCTTTCTCTTCCACCCCAGAGAAACAGAAGGCAAGATCAAATTTTGGCCAGAGTGGGAGCTGCATTGAGGTATCAACTGACACTCACATGTGCAGTTCACACCTTCTTTTATTAGTTTAATTTGTGCCTTGAAGTGTTTCCATTTTTCCAGCTGATGGGAGTAGTAGCAAATAAGGTACAGTGTATTACAAGGATTGTTTATGAAGTGGTTTTGTATTTACTGCTGGGAAGCAGAGCAGTGCTATCCTGCAGTAGTTTTTGCCTGCCTACAGAGACAAATCTGCAGCTTGAATCCAACCTGGGTATAACGCAGTGTGCAATTCCATAACTGTTAATTCTATATTAACTCTTTTTTTTTTTTTTCCTGCTCCATAAGGAAACGATAACATCCTCCTACAGTTCTTTCCTTCTCAAGGAAATAAACTCGTGTGACATTCTCACATGCTGGCCATCTTTGTGCAGCTTTCACTGGTTATAAAGAACTCATACTCCAAAACAGTGTTGGAAAAACAAAGGGCAGACTGCGGCAGTAATAAACATGTCATTTAAACCTTACAGGAAAATGAATGTGGTTTATTCAACACCCCTTCTAAAGAATAGCTAATGATAATATTTTAGTAACACAGAGAGGGAGATCTTTTAATGCTCCCCTTGCTGGGCTCTGTTCCCACTGAAGGCAGCAGGAGCTGCACGTACAGATCCAGAGGGCGAGTGTCTCAAATGGCATCTAATATGGAGTTGAGCAGTTTTTAAAAATAGGAAACAGGCTCACTCCAACGCTTACAGTCTGCTCGTCACGAAGTAACATTTTCATTTTCCATCTCTTCTTTTTAGTTACCAGTCCAATCTCCAAGTAGAAATTACCCTTTGTTAGCAGAAGTTGACAGTGCCTCGTCCTGGTTTGCGTTTTTCCTGTGAGAAGCGTGTCAGAATTTGGGGGAACTAAATATACCCCTTTGTTGGCGAGCTTGTCAAGCACCGCGCTCTGCTCGCTTTCCCACCAGGAAGGTCAGGCCGCTGGGGGGCCGCTCTATTTTCTGAAGCGATCCCTACTGTCTGTCCGTGCTGTCTGACAGATTGAAACAGTTGTCTGTGTCACTGCTTTCAATGCTTTTTAAATGCCTCGCTTTCCATGAAAGAGGTAAAAATATGTAGGCAGTGGGAGGGGGGGAGGAGGAGGGAATGTAAATGAACTGTACTTTTTCCTGTGTTGTAAAGAAGCACTGGGCTTTCTTGTCTAAAGGAAACGGTTTGTGTTTAAAATATGTTTGTAAGCTGATTTAAGGGGAAAAACAAACAAAAAAAGAGTTGATCTGGAAGAATGGGTAGGGCACAGTTTACATCTTCTCTTTCCGAAACCTCATTTTAATATGAGGGTAATAAAATTATTAAACACACATTCGGGAGATGAAGTGAAATTGTAAGTTTTCTTTGTTCACTTATATTTCAGCTTAATGTATTTTGATCTGAGGTACGTATAAAGCCCGAAGAAATTGGTACTGTGCTGAGCCTTCAATACTCTCCAGATAATTGAACTAATTAAATCTTTACCAACATTAACACAACTCCAGCGTTCCTTGGACAGTGGTTAATTATTGCATGAACATGGCAAGCTTAAACTAAACAGATGAAAATAGAGTCCTGTGGAATGGGTATTGAGTTTATTCTTTATTCATCTTTTGATAAGGTTTAATTAAAACTGCCTCTCTGCATTGTGGTGAGAATGAATGTGCTTGTTTTCTTAGTGAAAGCCAAATTATTCACTTCAGCCATGGTTCAATAATCAAAGCCCTTGCAAAGTTTTGGGTTATATTGTAGCTGTGGAGATATAATTGCTGCAATTCTCTCTAAAGGCTTTATCTCTTTATTACATTTTCTTTTATTATTTTTTTTAAATTTATTTAAAAAGAAAATTAGAGCATCCAATTTCTGATTCACTATTTTAATGTGCTTTAAGCAGGACATTTTTCTAAACAGGGAGTGAGCTGCTGAAAATATAATTTAAAATAAAATATTTTTTATAACTGGAATGGAAAAATTCTTTTAAAAACAAGTCTAAATTCCAGGGTTTTAGTGTAATACACAAATTAACTTTTAAGCATATATGAAAAGCTATCGTTGTCGACCATTGACTGTTAATAAAGAAATGGTCATTTCTCTTTATGACAGAAATGGTAGGGTGGTCATGGTGACTCACTGTGCTGATACAGGGGCTTATTACTCACTGGGCAAAAATTTTTGGAAGAAGCAGTGCCAGCTCACAGTGTTAGAAGATGCAACTTTTTAAACTTAGCAAAGCTACGTAACCATGTGTATGAAATGCAAATATCAGTACCAGTGATACAATGGAGAAAACAAATCTTTGGAAATCATGTGCAATTTTGAGCCAAAGCAATGGGGTACAACTGAAGGAAAATGAGTAGAGCTTGTGACCAGGTATGGATGCATGCAGATGTACAGATGCTGCACGTGTGTTGCCTTTCCACTTGGAAAGCTATAAGCTGTAGAATTGGGCTTCAACTTTTAGCTCCTCTTGGAAATCTATGTAATTGAGAAATGACACAGCAAGCAGGAAATGGATCAGTGTTCAATTAAAAAAAGTTTACCACTCTTCTTGCATACAGTTCTGCAGATGACTGAGATGGGCCACCAAAAAGTCATCAAAGGACTTGCACAATTTTATTTGTATTCTGTTTGCTCCATTTGGCCTGCTTTGTCATGATGTCCTCACAGAACCTTGGGTTCCTATCAGACTTCTGCTTTCCCATGTATTAAACACTAATTTCTTTTTCTGTGATTTATCATAAGCAACTATGACATTTTTCTGTCTTATACTCACATTGTCATGGAGGGATTCCAAGCTGACAGTGGTTTTGAGTTAAGGGAGGCAAAAATGTTTGCTTCAGTTTTGGGGGTTTTTATGTATTTTGTTTCACGAGTTCTTTCTCTTCCAATTAATTTCCCTGAGTAATAAAAAAATTTAAGGCTGGGTCAAATCCTGTGCCAAAAGAGAACATCATCTGAGCAAGAAGACTAAACCATGGAGTTGGACTTAACTGGTAACTTTTCCTCCCTCTGAGTGATAGTGGCCTACTTGGTGCATGTCAGATGAATCCAGAGCTATTTGGAGTCACTGGCCAAAGGATCATCTGCTGGGAAGTCATGGTCAGATCTACAGAAATGCATTACCCATGCCCTTTGCCGTGAAGCAATAGCATTTGTGTCCCTCAGTGAAGATTCTGTAAGAACAGCCATTTATTTAGGTTTTACACCAAAGTCAAGATTTTCTCTATTCTGTCTCTTGGGATATAGAAATGTACCTCAGTCTGGAAGAGGGGGAACACTATGGGTTAGCCTTGCCTTGACTGCATGCATGTGGTCAGTCCCGTTTTAATGCTGAAAGTTGTATGCTGGTTTCCTGTAAACCGAGTAGCAAAGTCAGTAGAAATCCCACCAAAATATGTTAAATTAGGTCATCTCTGATAACAGTAATTTCCTTTCAGGTTTTGTTCTAAATCAACCTTCCCTACTTTGTGAAATTTAGTTTTATTTGGCATAAATGGCAGAACTCTTATTTTATCTGAATTCCTTTCTGCTACATTTTGTCTTTCAAATGTGCTGAGGTCTGTTTTTCTAGGAAATAGATTTAATTATTTTAAGGGCTTTAATGCATTTTTGCATTAATTTCACTCTATTAGAGGTTCTGGATATTTCTTGCACATAGAGATTTGCCATCGTTTACTACAATTAGGATATGATTCTGCAGCCATTGAGATGGGGTCCATGCATTCCTGGTTTCCCAGCAGCACACATTTGATCTGGATGAAGGATGGGCACCTGATTGCATTTATGGAGAGTACAGTGGCTCCATGCCGGTTACTGGGGAACCACTGTAAAACCTGCTGGTTCATGGTTAACACATCAATTTATTTTTTTTTGTCAGGTTTGAAACAAATGAGTTAGATTGCACCGGGTCAGCATGATTTTCACTCCATCACAGGCACTTTAAAAACCTTGTCACACATTCTTCTGTCAATCAGATTTTCCTGAGCTCTTTAACTGAAAAATTATCTTCTAATATTTGCTTACATTAAAATAATTTTGCCGAGTAATTTATGTTTAAATTGTGATAATAATCATGAATCAGATAGGAAAAACCTGATGTCCTGGAAATAAGAAAGGTTCTCTGGATGGGGTTGCTGAAAAAAACTACTTGCTCAAGAGATTGTTATCTAATCTTACTGGATTGAAAGATTTGAAAATGTCTTCTGTAAATGTGAAGCGATTGTTGCATGTTAATTATTTATTAATTCATGGGGTTTAATACACATTAGCATTTTTTAATATGGGATATACTTCACTCTTACAGCTTTGCATATCATCCCTACAGATGTCTTAATTTAGTGAGATTCTTAAGCACTTGGCTAATACCAGGCATACACCAAAATGTGTGGAAATGTATTTATTGAAGAGCTTCCCAGCCTTCCTCCAGCAGCCATTAGGTAAAGTGTGTCTTCTTAGAGGTCTTTTCCAACCTTGATGATTCTGTCTTCTGATGATTCTGTGATGTACAAGAGTGCAGACTGGACTATTATGACTTTTGACTGTGTAAATTTGTTTTGACATCATGTGATTTTTATTTTTTCAAATTATGAGACTCCTTTGTGTTTCTTATAATTGCAAGAATAATTCTGCTTGCTTCTTTGCTTTTTTATTTGGCATTAATTAATACTACAGTCCAAAAAGGTGACTTCCCTAAAAACAGGCCATGTATAATTTACAGGGCTTCCACAAAGAAATCCTAATGACTTACACATTCATGACTCTTACTAACTTGCCTCCAGCCACAACACTTACATGGTAATAAATTGTCATCTTTATGCTGCCAGCTACTACTTGATCCAATCCAGTCTCATGTTTTCTTTTCTTTATAGTTGCTATGTCATGCTCATCAGCCCTTGTATTTTCTGTCAACTTTGTTATTCGTTCCCTTTGGAAATTCTTAATGATCTGCAGAATGTGGCTGGTCACTTGCCTGAAGTAGAGAATAAGGTTTTGACAAAGCTTGAGTGAAAACAAAATACACAATCTTACCTCTAACTCATTACAAAAGGTCATAATTAGAAAGGTATATGATACATAAGAAACATTATACCATACACCCATCTCTGATTACCACCATCCATCACAAAGGGGCAGAATCTGTTAGAGAGAAGTAAATACAGTGAGAGGAAAAGGCATAGAAAGGAAAATGTGATAAAATCGGGTGCAGAGAAGGCCTTACCAAAGGAACAGGGCAAAACAGCCTCAGAAATTCAGAGGCAGAGAAGACATGTATCCAGCATATGGTGTAGGGTACCTAGCTGAGGAGTTTTTAAAAGACAGTGCTGTTACATGAAACATACTGTACAGGTTTATCTGAGTGATTTGGCATTAAAGGGTTATAGATAACCTATGTTGTTGAAGACATCTTGAAGTCTTTCACTAGTTTTTCACTGGACCTCAAGCCATGAACTGGCACCCACCACCACATTGGCTGACACCAGTTTCTTAATGAAAAGAATCCAGAAGTGGGAGTTAAACCTTTCCACATTCCTTTGGGTTTTATACAGTCTTTCATCATCCCAAGGAAGTTGAGTACTCTTAAGTGAAGAATCAAGTCTCAAAGCACTGCACAAGTAAATGAAATCTCTCTTGCACACCAGGGACCTTTTCATCATAGTTTTGTGTTTCAGGGGATTTCACAACCTTTACTTGAGGGAAACAAATATTCAAATCCCAGTTAGACCAGATTAGAGGAAATATGCCAGGTTCTGTTACCACTTGAGGTGTTATCCTGGAGATTTTTTCCATTTGTATCTTCAACATCTTTTCCATGACATTCTGCATAAGCTGTTACTGGGATGTGGGAGAGCAAAAAGTGACCACTTTGAAACTAATTGAAAGAAAGGATCTGCTAGAAGTCTCAGAAGGTGCTGGAGTCTTAAGGAGCATGTTTCAGGTGAAGTGTAACACAGATGGTTCTTTAAATCTTCATTCCTATGATTTTTCTGGATATGAAAAATCCACCTGAATGTACAGTATGTTTTGTCAATCTTATTTTGAAGAAAATTAATTTGCAAGAACTAGTTCTCTATGTTTTTATTTTAATTTTGGATTAGATTAAATCTGTGAAAGGTACAGTTTACTTCTTGGTGTTGCATGTCATTCACACTCAAAGAATAAGAGGAGACAATTTCTTATCCATTTAAAATACAATGAGGAGAAAAGACTTTTGAGATTGTATATATATATATATATATATGCCATGAGAGAAGTGGTGACATCTCTGGGTATGTAACATCCATGGATAATGATGGCCAAAGAACAATTAGGAAGTACAGACTGTATTTTCTGTTGTTTAGAGCTGCTGGAATATAATAGTATTTAACCACTGTGGCATGAACTATGGATTTTCTGGCTATTTGCAACCCTGTGTAATCTGCAGACTGCATGTGGATAGCTTTGACATTTTCCAGTAAGTAGTATTCTAGATTCTTTCTAGCTTTGGGGCCTTCTGACATATTTTATCTATTTCTTTATCCTTGGAGACTGATAGATGGTAATGTGATTAGCTCCCATGCTTCTTAGCTTTTATGTTAAAACTAGCCCAATCTCTAACATTTTTTTAATAGCCTGCCTAAAAATTGTTTTCTGTCCTTATTTCTCAAGTACTTCTAAGTTCTGTAGTATTGTTTATCCTATTTTCTTTCCTCCTCTTTGCTCTCTCCTGTGGCTTCCTCTGGTAGGTGATTAGGACCTTTTCTTGGTCTTGAGCTCTGCCTCTGTACAAAAAGAGAAATGCATTGGGACAAGAAGTTGACAGTCACTGAAAATTGCAAAGGATGGTTCCAGTCAATGTTTTTTTCACCTTTGCTGAATATAATGGAACTCAGATTTTTACTAAAATAATACAAGGGTTGAATTAAATCACTGATATTGCCTCCTTTAAGAAGATTTTAAAATTCATCTCAGGAAATTGGCTGTGCATCACAGTGGGAGGACAGATCCAGTCTCCATTTGTGTAAGAAATGTGAGTTCTGATTCTTCTCACAGTTACTGCAGGACAGGGAGGAAAAGCTCTACTGAAGTCAGTGAAGTTGCACCAGTTTAAAAATAACATGAGGTGAGAAAAGAATCAAGCCCCAGGGTGTTTCAAAGCTATGTGCTGAATCACTGAATCATAGAAAATAGGGCAGGAAGAGCCTCAAGAGGTCATCTAGTCTATCCTGCCTTCCCCAAGGCAGGATCAGCTGCATCTATGTCATTCTGTCAGATGTTTGACTAGCCTGTTTTTAAAAATATCCAATAATAGCTATTCCACCACCTCCCCTGGTCAGCCTGTTCCAGAGCTTTGCTGTCCTTACTGTTGGACACCAAGAAAGACTTTCCAAGCTTGGCCACTCCTGCTGTGATTTGAGTCCATAGTTACTTCTCCTATTTACTGAAGACATGGAGAGCAGTTGAGTTTGCAGAAGCCATTTTAGATTTATAAACACTTCAGTCTTGTGTGGATTATAGAATTAATTTTTTTTTTCAGTCTTTATAAAGTATTTTAGCTTTCTGAACTCTATGAGATAGAGGTGGAGGACAAAGGGTTTGTTTGGAGTTTAGGAGAGTAAGATAGACTGAGAACTGAAGTTACAAATGAAGAGGCAAAAGTCACTCAGCAGTGAGAGTGGTGACTTTCTTTGGATAAATGAGTACATGTTCTTCCAGCAAAACAAGCAGTTTTAACAGTATAGACCTGTAGCAGAGTCACTGTTTATATCAGGGGATAATTTAACTGTAGGGCTCTTAGCAAACAACTTGACTAGGATAAAATGGTCTGTAGGATTATATTCAATGCTGCTCTAAATCCTTCTGTGATGGCTGTTTTCCAGATGAAGGCCATTGTTTCGTATTACTATTAAGTGACAGTGATTTTCCACCAAAAGTGTACAGGCATACAAGTTTCAACTCACATTGTGGCATAGCTGCTCTGAAACAGGATCACATCTGACACTGTTTGGCTTATTGGAAGAAGAATCCCTGGAAATAAGAATCTTTGATGCTACATTGTGATGGTTCTTTTTGAATGCATTATTTCAAAATATTATTTCAGACAAATGTTTGGTTATGCAAAAATCAAATAATTTTTTTAAAGGTAGGTAAGGGCTTTATTTCTTATTATAAACTTATCTTGATTTATCATTGACTTCGTCTTAGGGATTGCTGCTCTGCCATCAAAATTGTGTTTGGGGTAAAGCTTGTCCAATAAAACAGGAAGCATGTTGTAGTGACCACCTCTGCATTACCACTAACATCAGGTATTTTTGGATCTATCTTCAGATTTTTTATCATGGTTCAGGAAAATGGGTAGTCTGGTGTATACTACTAAGCTAAAAACTTGTTGGAAATGGGTCAGAGGAACAACTGTTTTGTTGAGCAGATTAGCCCTGATTCTCAAGCTAAAATATGCCAGCTTGGCTCTGTGCCTTTATCTAATCCTCCCTCCTACTAATTAATGAAATGAAAATATCACACAGAAAAATTATCAGTTTAAACCTGTCACTTACCTTTACTTTCTGCTTAATGTAAAACAGTGTCATTTTTTAAAAAGGAATAATGGACCTTTTGATAGTCAAATGGATTGTACTACCATGATGCATTAGTGCAGGCTTTACAGATTGCTGTGCTGTGTCCAGTCTCATGTAAGATAGCATTCAAAGGGCAATATTAATCACTGTGTTTTCTTCATTTTATTAATTTTTTCATCTTCATTTTGTTTTCTTCATTTTAATTTTATATCAAGAGCATATTTTTTCAAACTGCACATCTTTATAATGAAAATAAGCTTACGGCTTGGAAGAGATTTTTTCATTCTCTGCAGTTTGTCCATTTTGCTCCATGTGCTTTTTCTTCTTATTGACCCTAACATTCAAATCTGTAATGAAAAACCCTGATTGACTCTTAAGAGTAGGGGATTGCAACGCCGCGATTTCACACTCAGTTGTTGGCTAACAGGGTTCCATAGGGTTTTTTTAGGGAAGCCCAGTTGCAAAAAGAAAAATAAATAAAATGTAGAATTGTGTCAGACCCAGCTGCCAAGGTTACAGAGCAAGCAGCTTAGAGGTCTCCAGAGTTCCAGGCGAGAGAGGGATTGTCTTTGCCCAGTAGGTAAGGCATAGAGCTAGACAGAAGCTGTTGTGTGCAGGATGCTAACTGACCCTAGCAATTCATAAATCCCCAAAATTACAACACTCTCTGCTTATCAGTAAATGGAGCAGACACTCAGCTGTGTAGTTAACCCTTTGAATTATGGCCGTGGTGCAGCCACCTTGTTTGAAAGATTCATACCCTTTTCTGAATGCTTAATTGTTTTTAATACAGCTTTCAATATGCCACCTAAAATGTTATTAAATGTTATTCTCTGAAACTGGATTCTCTAAGCTGATTTAAGGTGCTTGGAGTAGCATTCATGAAATATATTAAAGGAAAGTAGCCCAAATTCCCAGACCTCCCATGTCAGATCTCTGCTTCTAATTGATGAAAACCTGCCTTAACTAGTCAGCTGTCAAAGTTGCCCAGCAATTCTGAGTTTTCATTTTATCTAGTCATAGGTTTTGCAAGTTATAGATAGCTTTATATCCTTAACCTATTTACCTTAAATTATTATTAAAACAGTGTTGCACTTTAATAATTTGCTTTTAGTAAAGCTCTTTGTGACTCATCCTCAAATTGTAAATATTTGGAAGGCCGTCAATCTCTGCCTCTGCATACCACCACAGAAATCATTGCAGCTTTAAAAAACAATGGGAAAAATAGCAGACAGCTACTGCAGTGATGCCAAGCCAAGATGGAATAAGCAGACCCATATTAAATGATCAAGATTTTTCCTGGGTTTTTTGTTTGGTTTCCTGGTTGTTTGTTTAATGGAGCTGTCATCTGTCTTTACCCTCTTTTTTTTTTTTTTTTTTTTTTTTTTTTTTTTTTTTTTTTTTTTAATCTCTGTAAGACCTTATCAAGGTGTGCTACTTACTGTCTGTCATCACACAAACTTATATATAGTGAGTGCACTTTTCCCCTTACCCAAGTTCATCCCTAAAAAGAACTCCACAGAATTCTCAAAAGCCACTCACAGGGTTTCTTTGTGCACAGTCCTTAATCTGAGCAACATCTAAACTGCTAATTGGGGAGTCAGCGGGAATATAGGAAAACATGGATTTGCTTCTCCAGTCCTGGGCTATGTGTCCAAAGATACTTCTGAGCAAAAAAGCTCCTCTTGGTGTTTGCTTTGCCCTGGCTCCTGCCCTCTGAATCCCTTTGGGTTGCTGTAGATTACTGATCATGGCAA
>JAAWXA010000002.1:19137354-19210091 GCA_038090715.1 Florisuga fusca
ACACTCAGCTGTGTAGTTAACCCTTTGAATTATGGCCGTGGTGCAGCCACCTTGTTTGAAAGATTCATACCCTTTTCTGAATGCTTAATTGTTTTTATATCCTTAACCTATTTACCTTAAATTATTATTAAAACAGTGTTGCACTTTAATAATTTGCTTTTAGTAAAGCTCTTTGTGACTCATCCTCAAATTGTAAATATTTGGAAGGCCAGCAATCTCTGCCTCTGCATACCACCACAGAAATCATTGCAGCTTTAAAAAACAATGGGAAAAATAGCAGACAGCTACTGCAGTGATGCCAAGCCAAGATGGAATAAGCAGACCCATATTAAATGATCAAGATTTTTCCTGGGTTTTTTGTTTGGTTTCCTGGTTGTTTGTTTAATGGAGCTGTCATCTGTTTTTACCCTCTTTTTTTTTTTTTTTTTTTTTTGTGTGCTACTTACTGTCTGTCATCACACAAACTTATATATAGTGAGTGCACTTTTCCCCTTACCCAAGTTCATCCCTAAAAAGAACTCCACAGAATTCTCAAAAGCCACTCGCAGGGTTTCTTTGTGCACAGTCCTTAATCTGAGCAACATCTAAACTGCTAATTAGGGAGTCAGCAGGAATACAGGAAAACATGGATTTGCTTCTCCAGTCCTGGGCTATGTGTCCAAAGATACTTCTGAGCAAAAAAGCTCCTCTTGGTGTTTGCTTTGCCCTGGCTCCTGCCCTCTGAATCCCTTTGGGTTGCTGTAGATTACTGATCATGGCAAACCAAGAATATCCATTAATTTAAGCCAATTTCCCTACACATATGTTGTCTTTTGTGCACTTTGTGAGGTTTGATAATCTTGGCTAAAGTTAGTGACAATACAACCAGTATCCTCTCTAGCAGACTCAAGATTAGTATCTTTATTTTTCATATACCTTGGTACTGTATTTTTCTCCCACAACTGCTAACACTCACTCTGCCTTTACCTTCAGGATGTCATTTGGTGTTACCCAGATGCTATTTTCGTGTAATTCCACTCTATTCCACTCTGCTTTGTTGTGCTCTCTGGGTCCAATTCTGATATTTGAACAAGTATGTTTAGTGCAGCACACTTCCCTCCACCTCCCTGGGGTATATGAGCTATCATGCAGTTACTTGCTTGTATTTCATTATCACCTACTATTCACATTTGCATTTATAAATCATGTGTGAAACTCATTTGCAAATCTGCAGGCCTTTTTCTTCTGCAATATCCTATACTGTAGGTAATATCCCTTAACATAAACTAAGCTACCCTTTTATTTAACTGCTTAATATCACAGTTACAGGAGATTTCCAGGGTGTGAATTTTTTTTTTTCTTTTGAAGGCCTGCAGACTATTGTTATAGATCTGGAAGAGATGGTACTATTTTATTACAATATATACTTCCCATATTCTGCTTTTGAAAGTAAAGCTACTTTTTAAAAAATGCCTATCGGAAGTACTTAGCAGAAGTTCTTACAACCACACATATTTCCATTTGTTTTATATGCATGTCACTTAAGTCAGCTGAAACAATTTTAAAAAAATACTTGCTTGGAAAGATTTGCATAATTACTGATATTTTTCAGGTCAAGTTCAAGCCTTTACGCAAAATTTTTCAAGCACTAGAATGTATTGCTTACTCTGTTAGATAAATAACTATCTTGTTAGCTGAACAGAAACATCAGGCAGTATGTTATTTCTGATCCTGTATTGCAGGGCATATTGCTTTCCTTTTAATTAAATTGTTTCATGGTGTTCTACCCTTAAGACTGTGTGCTTGCATTTCATTATCACTTGTTATTCAAACATGCATCTCATTTGAAATTTGCAAACCTGACAGGTTTTTTCCTATCTTTGTTATAAATTATTACTTCTTTTCCCATATCATCTGTTAAAGAGTGCAGCCTATTTTTAATGGTGTTTGCTCATGTGTGATGTTTCTCCAGCTCTGGATTCAGTCAACTTCGACTTCATTTCCCCCTACAAAGCTTGTTGGATCTCCATTATTTTATTACTTTTGATTTACTTTCCTTATGCAGCTTCCACATGGGTTTGCTGCTTTCCTCCAGCTGCCACAGAGCACTTTCTGTTAAAAACTCCTCCTTCTGGTTCAAAATAAATGAAAAGGAAGGAAGTAATATGAGATTTATGGAGTGAAAAGTACACTGGTTTGTTTAAGAGGGGGCAAAAGTGTAGTTGGTTCCTGTCAGCAAAGAAAGAAGCTTCTAGCACATAGTAAGTTTTTATTTTATCCATGCTAAAAAGGGTAAGAAATCTGCACAGCTTGTAGCAATCTGTACAACTTGTAACCAAACTAGATACAATGTATTCAGCTTCCTATGAGATATTAATTATTATTATCTGCTCACATAATGTTTAGGAAACTGTCAGCCTCTGCCATTAAGCTACACAGTAAATTGCTTTGATATTAGGTCTTACTGGTTCTTTCTCTGTTTTCCTGGTTGAAGTTGTTCCCTTTTGCTTTCTTGATTCTGCCCTCCCTCCCCACCATGTGTGCTTATTGTTGCTTAAAATTACCCATGGAGAGACGGAGAGAACAGCTGAAACCAAGACTCTGGGTAGAAGCTGCAGGAATTTCAAAAGGAGTCCTTCAGTGCTATTTCACCCTTCAGATACGGTTTCTTTGTGGAAGATAAAAACAGTCTGGTGTGAAACTATCCTCAATCCATTTTGCATCCTGGCCTTGCCAGTTTTTATATCCAGCTGTGAAATGTACATCTTGAATGCAATGTACATCTTGAATGCATGCCCGTGTACACGTAAGCTTTAAATACTCATTCTGAACTTACCATGCTGTGTTTTCACAGCCTCACTGCAGGCCCCAGTGGAAAGGCCACCATGGGAGATATATCTTCAAGGGAGAGGGCTGGGGGTGGGGTTGCATATGCTGATTTAGCCCTCTTTTGCTTCTGGGGGCTTGAGCTGCCCTGAAGACCTTGATGGAGCCTAAAGCTCTCCTGCCATTGCCCTTTCAGAGGGAAACCCGTGGAGATAACAACAGGCAGATCTCCCACTAAGGGGAAAGTACATTTTATATCTTCTGAGCTCAGCTTTGCTGAACCTGGTGTCATGAGTAGAGCACAGAGGCAAGCATCTTCACAGAGAAAACCTTTACCAGCCAGCTAAGAAGTGTATGGTAGGGAGTGTTGTCCTTTCTCCCTTTGAACTCGGTGAAATTCACAACGTAGGAGTTCATGCCAAATGTCATCTCCATATACCAAGTAGTTCTGCTCCACAGGATCATCTTATGGAGAGAACTTTGCAAACAGATTGGGCAATAATTAGGAAGTGAGGAGAAATGTGTTTGCAGAAATAACGTGTTTGAAGATATGTGGACCAACCGGCCGTTCTTCATTTCCTGTGGGGTTAAAAGCAGAAGGAGGAGACTCCTGCCTCTGGAACAGTGTAGTCCTCAGCTGTGCCAGTTTCTATCAGTAAGCCTGGCACAGGGAGTGAGAGCAGACTTGTATTTTTTCTGGTTATACATGCTCAATCCTCTTTCATTTGGCTTACAATTTAGTTATTGGATGTTTTTTCTGTTTACAAATATGTGGAGGGGAGAAGTATACTTCATTATGTCTTCAAGTGGAAGTGGAACTCACAAAAAAAAAATAAATATAATAAACTGTCCTTTTTAGGAGAGGATAAATCGTTACCCTAATTACAGAAAAAGGCACATTGCGTTTTTGTTGTACAATATTTATTGTAGCAAATACATCTAATTTAAAAATTACTAAGTAGATGGATAAAAACTTCATGTATAGAACCAGATTGTAAAGACTAAATATTTAAACACATACCTCAGGTCTGCCAATAAAAATGGCAGGCACATTGTTTATCAGTCTCCTCTGTTTAAGGAAAATGCTTGTATATATTGTTAAAGTCTGCAAACACTTTACTTGAAATTCAGCAAACATTATATGTTGGCAGTAGAAGCATCATATTATAGGCTTGTGGTTTGAATTATGGTTACAGTGCAACACTGATCTTGTAGCCATTTGGCTATTGAGATAGCGCTCTCACATGAAAAACAGCACCTTTTCTTTTTTTTTCTTTTTTTTTTTTTTCTTTTTTCTTTTCTTTTTTTTTCTTTTTCTTTTTTTTTTTTTTTTTTTTTTTTTTTTTTTTTTGACACATTATACTACACCTTTATGTTCCTGTTCACTGGAAACATAAAATATTCACTCCGGTGTCAGAGTCACTGAAAAATATAGACTAAAACAATATCATGATAGGAAATAGATGTGAGAATCACCAAATTACCTTGGTTGGAAAAAACCTTCCAGATCATTGAGTCCAGCTGTTAAGCACCATCACCTGTTGTCCTGTCATGTGTAACTTCATTGAACAGACCAATCCCCACGTGTTTACAACCTCCTCTTAGGTAGTTGTAGAGAGTGGTAAGGTCTCCCTTCAGCCTCCTTCTCTCCAGGCTGAACAACCCCAGCTTCCTCAGCCTCTCCTCGTAAGACATATGCTCCAAACCCTTCATCAGCTTTGTTGCCCTTCTTTGGACGCTCTAGTAGCTTAATGTACTTTCTGTACTGAGGAGCCCAAAACTGAACACCCTTTGAGAACTAGTGCTGACTGCTAGTGTACTCCTTTGTGCCATAGTCTCCCACCTCCAGCAGGGCAAGAATAGCCTGCTGTTTCTCCTTCAGACTTTGCCTTCTTAGGCTGAACACATGGCTGTTGTCTTCCCCTCATCCAATGTAGCCTCCATGCCTGTGCTCATCCTAGAAACCCTTCTCTGCCCAGGCCTTCCCAGGAGGACTTGCTAATGCCATGGTCATGATTTTGCTGCCTCTTGCAGGAAACACCTGGATGAGAATATAGGACTCTTTCTCAGTTTCTCAATTATTTTTTTCTGTTAGGAAGCTCCTGGATTTAAATAGTGGGTTTCTCCTTCATAATTTAATCTGTACTCCTGTAATTGTGAGGAGCCTGGGCATGATGAGAATTTAGCATGATCTGTCATCCGGAGCTATCTTTAACTCAGAGGCTTTTCCATATATAGGAACATTTGCCTCAATCATTCTCATCCTACTCTCCTCCTAAGTAAGAGTATTTTGGGGGGTGGGAGGGAAGGAGGTATAACAGGAAAAAATATACATAAAAAACTTCTTTCCCAACTTTGCCGTATAAGTAAAGGAATTGATTTTAACTTTGTACTCTGCTTCTAAGGGTTGATTCTGCCTCCAGCTTTCAATGTTTCGCATTCTTGAGAGTGTGAATAAGCGTGCAGGCACCTCTGTGTGGTGGTATTCTTCCAGCATCCCTGGCTGTGAAGATGCTGTGGATGAAGTTTGAGTCTCCTACCTACACTGGGGAGCATCAGGCAGTCAGATAACTACTGAAAATACTGCATTGCATCTGTAATAATCTGTATGCATCTGCATTATCTGTAATAACAAAGAGTAATAGTTGGACATCTAGGGATATTTTTTACACACTAGTGGGCAATGTTTAATTACTATTGACAGATATTCTTTGCTGATGAACTTAGTGGCTGTCACAGATGAACAAGAACAGTTTGCATTGTTGCTCATTGCTGTAGGGTTAACATTTTTATCTAATATGGTAAATGCACATTCTTTTCATGAAGTATTGCATTTTACTGCAGAAAAAGGTAATTTGTAGGACACAGTGATATTTATTTGAATCCCGCATTAGGTATTTCCTAGTCATTCTTATCAAGGAGTTATTGAGCTGCTATTCAAAAAGCATTGAAGTTAAGGTTTAGCATCAAAGTATGTACAATTAAACCTGAAATGTAATGTAAGAATACCTGCAGATAACTACATTACAACTTTAAAGTTACGTTTTAGGCTTAAGAACTACATTTCTCATTCACTAACTGAGTGAGCTCTCTGGGCATGTGGATTACCCAAATAATTGCATAGACTCAAAATGAACTGCCTCCCAAACTAGAGTTTTTAAGGCTCCTACAAACATGAAAACATTTATATTGAGGCAGACTGGAGATTTGTCGAGATGAATATTTTGTCCCTGGCATTTGCTGTCAGCAAGCATCAGGGGAGGAGAGCACCATGTTCCAAGTCTGCCTCCCAAGAAATCTTTGTTGTAGAAACTACCAAAGCCTGAACCTGGAATTTTCTAGCAGATCACAAAACCACTCCCATATCCTCTTCCAAAGCAACCCATTTCTGCTTCTTTTTTTTCTCTGACCGACTTAACATTATGGGCTAAGTTTTTCCCCAGAACTTCCAGTTTTGTAGGGAAGGAACACATGTTTTTGAAAATTAAAACATTTATGAATATTTTTTTTGCTGAAAAATACTTGGGATAGTAGCATTAACCAGAACAAAACCAATAGTAGCGCATGTTCCTTCCTAGCACAGGTACAGGGCACAGACTTGGAAACACCTGAAATTTCATGTGAAATAGTGACATGTTTTCATTGCTTTTCTGTAGTATCTGTGTAATTACTATTTTCTGATGCTTTTTGACTGTGTTAAACAAGAGAAAATGTTTCTTTGGGTACACGTTCTCCTGTACTGTAAAAAATGTGTGAAGTTTGTGAACCGGACCAAAATCTTTCTCACCATGGTCCTGGCTCCCGATCCACAGGTGGAGATGTGAAGAACAAAACTGTGGCAAAACACACTTCAACCTGCCACTGATACATGTAAAATGAAGAAAATATTTTTAGTTGAAAGGCAGACAGCCGAGTAGCAGTTATTTGATCCATGCTGCTTGAGGGACGATGGGGAAAAAGGTATTTTTGTGATTGCTCTTCAGTGATTCCTGTGCAGCTTTGTGGCCCTGGCTCCAGCAAAAACTGGAGCTGTAATAACAACACTGCAACTGGCCTGAGTTATGTTGCTAGCATTTTTGGAGTTACACTTCACATTCGCATCCAGTTTGATTGATTCCAGGCCAAAGACATTCAGTGTGTTATTAAAAATTAAGAAATTTAAATATATATATATGTTTATCTAGCTGAAAAGAACATGCATGGTGAATAGTATGTGCATATAAATGTGCACTTGCATTCTGTAGACTTAAACAGTTCATTTGTTTTCAAAGCACTGTTCCTATTGCTTCATCAGCATTTGTTTTGTAACAGTGTAAAAGGGTAACAGTGAACTGTGCTGAGAAATCCTTCTCTCTCTAGGGGCTGAGAGTAAGTACCTTTGTGTAAAACTTGTGTGCAGAGATGCACACATGCACTGAGGGGTGGAGAGAGCTTTTGAATGTATTCAGCCTTCAGATAACCTATTTCATTTAAACAATTGAGTCTGCTTAAAGTGTGTGGATAAAAATGGAAATAAGCTTGTGTTTGTATATTGAAGGAAAAAAAGCTAGTTATATATGTATGTGATGTGTAGATATGAATTATTTGATCACATGACATTTCAGTGCTCTCTTTGCATAACATATCTTCTTTTGTTGCCTTGCCATTTATGAATTACAGTACTGCCCCTATTCCTGTTGATTAACACCTCTAGCTCTTACCCTGCCACTATCCTGAACTCAAATGTGTAAGAAAAGGGAGTCACTCCCAATCTAAAGAGCAACTGTTGGCAAGGGGGTGAGGGATTAAGGATGGTGACTTTAGTTCTCTATGTACTGATATTTCCTACTCATACAGTTGAAAGCAAATTATGAGCCCATTTCAAAATGTGTGAATTCCACTTACCAGTTGCTAGTTCTTGAGAACGTGAAGTGTTTGACCTCAAATCTGAGGTATTTCTGCATAGACAGAGTTGCCATTTCTGATCCCAGACTGAATTATTTAGGAGCCATGTCTCGCACTGCCAGCCTGCAGAGCAGCTCTGTCACTGCAAGGCTTTCTTTTCTTTACTGACTCTCTCAGATATGCTGCAGTATTTCTTACCAAAATAGGAGAGCAGAGAGGGAAACCAAGGGGAAGCAGAATAAGACAATACAAAAGGAAACAAAACAAAACCAGGCAAAAAAATTTTTTAAAAAAGGAAATATGAAGACTGGTTCTGTTACTGTTTAGTAATGTTTAAGGATTTTCACTAAAAACTTCTACATGTATGCAAATATTATCAACATCTTTAGAAATAATATAAAATTAAAGGTTTATCTTTTCTAATGGTGTAACCAACACATTTAGAATTTCTGACATCCACATTCACATTATGTAATTTTTACATTAAAAATGTAAGGAGCACAAAGAACTTCTCAAGTCTATTACAAACATTAAGATTGCTGTGAAAATATTCTACTACATGCCTAAATTACTGGATGTGTTGTAAAGGGAAGGGAAGATTGTTTTTCAGCTAGAAACTATTTTGCTAATGGCTCTATCTCTGTTTTGAAAGCCTGAATATGTTTGTCCTGAAGATCTCAGTGGGCCTGGCCTATATGTGCATAAGTATACAATTTCATTTTATTTATTTTGAAATGAAACAAGTGCATAAATTCCAGGCTTACATGGAAATTCCTAATCACCAATTCTCTCTGTGTGTTTAGAAAAGTAATCATGAGAGCTTTGTGTAAGAAAACAACATGCCAACTATTGAAATCATTATGAGCTGATTGTGAGCTAACTACTTCAAGCTAGCTACTGTTTGCTGTACTCCTCCAATAGGAGTTAATAATTATATACTAAATTATGTTCCCAACATAACATAATAATTATAACTGGGACAGTTTTAACATAGAATTATTGAAGAGTTCTCAATCTTCCAACTCTGTAGCCTAAAATGGGAACTTTGCATTGGGCTGTGCTCTGAATCATCGCTTTGGTCGCTTGTTAAGTGGAGCTTGTAGTGGTGTGTGTTGTTAATTACAGTGTTTCGGATGTAATTATCATGCTTATGGGATGACTCTTTGGGCTTGCTGGTCTGCATGTATTGATTATCTAGTTGGCTAGCCTAGCCAGTGGAAAAAATTGCTACACCCCACAGAAAATGAGGGCAATAGTGAATCTGTGGTGTGCCCAGTAACATTGCAGAAGGAATTACGGAAGCTGGGAATTCAGATACGCTTACTTGGAGCTGTCTCCATGTGTTACTTCTCCTCACCTCCCACTGTGCACTACAAGCTGCAGGAAACTGATCTCTAACCTGAGAATAATGCGAGAAGAAGGAACTGATGGGAGAAAAATATATTCTGTACCATGGTTTTGCAGAAGAGGATGTGGGAGAGACGATTTCAAAGTGAAATGGGCAACAGAATTTCTCATAATTCTGGTGAAAAACTTTTTTTCAGATGTTTGTCATATGACTCTTTGCCCCTTCCACTTTCTGAAACTTTTCTTTCCCAAAGAATATCAGTCCTTAGGATTGAAGTTTATAAGAAATAAAAAAACCTGAAAACCTATTCTTACATGAAAACAAGGTGGCATTTGCAGATGTATATTTTCTTCAAGACTGTGGCTTAGAAGGGCAGTCACGGGGCTGAAAACCGTGGGAAACTTTCCACTTTTTCTTATTTCTGCCACCAGCTGTCATTAATCCTTTTCATTTATTCAAAGATCTACAAAGATAATTCACTTAAGATTGAGAAATCATTTGTAAAGCAGGTGAAGTATTATTCAGTGGGTACACTAAAACGTGCTTGTGGGATCCTTTCTGATCCTAAGTATGTTTCTCAAGGTAGCAGCTGCATTGATGTTCCCACTTGTGGGAGTGGAGCATTCATGCTTAGGCATTAATGATTGTTGTAAAAAGCTGCAAAGGCAGGAGGCTGTACCTGGGTGAGTGGTGATGAAGCTGAGGAGAGACCTGGGCACTGCTGGGAGTATTTGTCTGCATTAACTCTTCAGTTCAATCTTGCCAACTCTTGCATGTTCGATGTAAGGAGAAGCCTTCCGCACAGAAGAAGGAAGAAATGGTCCAGCATCAAAGCTTTCTGCTTAGGCAAAATGGAACTGGAGAAACTAAAAGACACAAAATCCCTCCATGCTGAGCTCTGGTGGCTTCAGCACCTTAGGTGTATTTGGGACAGTGGCCGAGAAGACAGCTTCAATGTGGGAAGAGGTGAAGTGGAGGAGGATGCCTGCAAGTGAATAGAAGACGTGTGTCTCCGAGAAGGTTGGGTAACAACTGGGTGAGGGCAGGATGGTAATCTGATGTGAAAAGTAACTGCAAATGCATGTATAAGTGAATGCCAGGCATGAAGTGATTCGTGATTAAAAGGCTTACTGTGCAAGTGGGTGTTGGTATTTATGGTAAGGAGAAAGGGAGGTTTACTTCGGCTTAAGGTGGTAACTTTTTGGGGGGTTCGACAACTTTGCAGTCTGTGGCAGGGTCAGCAGTTCTTAAAGTGGTCCCCACGCCTGTGGTGGCTGCTCCACAGAACTGGTTTAAACAATAAAACTTTAAAACTTTTCAGAGAAATTTTTAAGGTCACAGAGTTCTGTTGGCTCAGATATTTGGATTGTTTGAGCATCTCATACTGTGAAGTTTGTAAACAAGATTCTTTCTCAGTGGTTTTTTCTTTGCACCTACGTTTCATGTTGTCTATTGCTGAAAGTGATTACCAGTAATTGTAGAATTGTGGAAACTATTTTGAAATAGCATAAAATTGTTCTAGTGTCATCAGCTTTTTAACTTTGCAGACAGATGTGGTTTGATAAAACCTTGTTGTCTGAATACGTCTACTAGCTTTCAGCTTGCACAAGATTGCCAGAAATGCAAGACATCGTTTACTGTCTAGTCATTTCATTTGTTCCATGTTTCAGCCAAAATAAATTCTGTCTTGCCCTACCCATTTCCTTCTTTCCTCATGCACTATGTCAGCTCTGTATCTTTTCTTTTGTTAGGGAGCATAGTTTTATTCATCTGGTTGAAGCACCTTTAACAATGAGAATTACAAATATCCAAGTTCTGTGGATTGTCATCAGTGTGACAGATAAGGTCTTCTGTATCCTGTAACTGTCCTCTGAAACAGGCAGGTTTGGAGGTGATTTGTGTCTACCCCTAAATCATAACTTTGTGTTTGCTACCTATATCTCCTAATTTTAGGGTCATCTTTAGATGATAAAGCTACTGATTTCATCAAAGTGAAGTTCCATGAAGAGATACTAAAAAGCTTTTTATGGAGAACTATTGACGTATATATACATGGGCAGACATTTATGTATCTTAGTGTGTAGGATTCAGGAAATGTGAACATCTGCTTTCTCTTATTAGTCTCTTCTACTATTGAATTAATAAGAATTATTTTTATCTCATTCATGTCTGACCTGAAGAATTCACAGAAGGTAGTTCTCTCTCAGTCAACACATCTCCACTGTGTATACATATTCAACATGTCTTTGTGAACTTAGTAAATCCATCTGTTTGAAAGGACAATGTGAAATTCTGTGTTAAACTGTGGTCTGCTACACACATGTCCATTCTCCTTTTATTTTCTTTGAACACAGAACACAGTAAAATGTATTGTACGGCGTACCAGTTTGATATCACTTTGATAGACATGATGTGACCTTATATACACACTCCAATGTACTCTAATCCGTGGTCTCCCAGCTCCCACTCTGCAGGATTTCTGCGATGTTGATGGAACCCTGTGATTTCACAGAGCAGCTGCGGTGACCCCTCGCCCTGCTCACTGCTGCTGACAGCTGCCTACCATGTGTAGAGGAAACCTCACAGACTAAAATCTCCCTCATAAAGCAAAGATCTTTAGATAAACATGCAGGTCTGATCATGCTACTACTTTAAAAATAAATAGTTTAAACTCAGAACTTTTTCTGTGGTGCTAAAAGAGCGGTAGCAAAATATCCCCGGCATTCTGCCTGGTAAAAATAGTGGAACTGTGACACAGTGTCTCCTTGTAAAAAAAGAAAGAAGTTTGTTATAAACAATGAAAGGCATCCTAAGCATAAATAATCTGCATAAGACATTAGTTAATCTGTCTGTTAGGACAGGTTTGACTTGCTAAACAAGGCTCATCAGGTTCTTCTGGTTTGTGTTTAAGAGTGCTGTTGTAACAACCTGAAGTCAGAAAAACATAGTCAGCCAATAATTTCTATATTAAATAAGAAAGGCTGACTTCATCTGAATTGTAACTTTTACCCACATGGTATATTTACTTCTATCAGGATTTTTATATAGGGAAAAATAGAGTGCTATGGAAGCAGGAATTTAAACTGATTTACAAGGAACAAAATTGTGTGTGATTTTTTTTTTTTTTTTTTCCTTTTCTTTAAATACTGAAATTTAACATCATTATAAGGTAAAACCAGGTTGGCATTGTACCTCTAAAGACATTTCATTCTCATACAGTACCAAGAGTTATATCATTGCTAATGTTTTCCTGCTGAGCTACCACCATTTTATGTCTTATTGTCATAGTCCTACATTGATGTACCTTCCCCATTTGGGTAGAGGTCATTATCCTGGTGCCCGGCTGCATTGCCTCTGCTGAGCAGGTTAACTGCTTGAGGTCTTTTATCTAGACAAATGTTTTACCAGCACTTCTGCTCCATGATGACACAAATTGTTCCTCGGAGGTCAAATTCAGATGAATTAGCAAAGCTATGGTAGCATGTTCCCTATATCTTCACATACTCATTCAGACCCACGTGAGTAAAGGTATTGGCTTTGTGAAATGAATAAAAAAAGTGATTAAAGTGTCCTTTTTCCCCCCAATATTTGCTTCATTCAAGTAAGTACTTGCGTGTTGTCTTCATTTATTATTTTTAAGGTCACTGTAAAACTGGGTTGTCAAAAGAATGTCATTTTACAATGAATTTTGACACATATATGGTAATCATAATAGCCAGTTCTTACAACTGAATTGTGTTCATAATGAGCACAATTCACAGTTCACACATTTCTGATGTGTTAGCAAATTCTATCGGTTTCTTCCCTTAAAATAGTAGCTTTGAGACTATTAGCAATTCCCGGGGCATTTTTTGGTAGTTTCTTTCTGTGCATGAGTGATAATCAGGAGGCCAAATAATAAGTGAGAAAATGCCCTGGAGCTTGCTCAGCTGGGCTAAGATTTGACAACACTAGATAATATGGGTACTCCACAGGCAGATAAGAACATTTAAACAAGATGTAAAAGCCTGTTAAAGTGTGGTTTTAGGGTACTAGAGCTTTCAAGAGATTAAGTAGAAGTAAATTTTAATGTTCATTTGAACAACTTCATGTTGAGTGTAATGCAGATGTGTATTTTTAACAGTAAAAAACAAAGAAGTGGGGAAAGAAAGAAAACAGTGGTGTTTGGAACTAGCTTTTGTACTGTATACCTTTTTCAGGTAAAAAGATCTAACATGTGTAATGTAAGGGGTTCATGGGGTTAGTAGATTCTGTCAGCATTGTCCCAAACAGCAAAGAACTAATCCTTTGCATCTCTTAATAAGAATTTGAAGATTCCTTGATTTGAGAAATGGTATTTGATACGACTTTGCCAAACAGAAGTGATGAGCACTGTAATTTCTCATACAAAGAACAGTCTCTTTTCATCTCCTGTTCATACAAACCTCAATTTAGCAATGTAGCTGAACAAATATTTAGCTTTAGGGATGTGATTAAGACCTACTGAAGCAAATGAAGTTTCTGGAGGTGCCAGCATAGGGAATAGGAATTCTTCTCTCAATCTGGACTAAATTTCCTTTAAAGTTTAAAACTTTTAAGCTTAGAATGACAAGAGATAGGATTGAGGTCACTTGCCTTCCTAAAGATCTGAAAGGTATCAGTGCATAGTAGGATTTCAGTATTTATTGCTTTAGCTGCAAGTATTTAATTTATGTTGAAAATACTAATACACAACTTTAACTCAGTAATTCCCATTTCTTCCTGTCACCCACTGGGAAAACCACATGGACTTCAAACAAGCTCTGTGTGGGTACTGGTCTCTTTCCATGGAGTCTGTTAATGGGTCAGGGCTACAGCCTTCACGTGGTGAAAAAAAAAAAGGAAGCTGGGTTTTATCCATGTGCATGCATAAAAGCAGAAATAGATATATCAAGGTATGTGTTGTTGTTTTATAACATGGATTCTTTGTTGGCTCCAAAGCTCCGAGGTGCATTTTTTTCTAAAAGAACATGCTGTTTATAAGAGCATTAGTTTCATTTTTTACTGGTTAGGGTGGTTGGAGGTTTGGGCCTTTTTTTCTTTTTTTTTTTTTTTTTTCTTTTCATAGACTTTTTATAGTAATGCATACAAGCAACACTTTGGAAGACTTCTGTATCTGAAAGCATCAGGAGGCAGAGAGAAAGAAGATTGTTCTTCAGTCTGTATGAGGGGTTTAGGCCTGGGAAAGGCTCAGTTCTCTGCACTGGTTTCACTCAGCAGTGGAGGGAGATTTTCAGGTGAATAAGAACTGATTCAATTAGTGCTTAAATTAATGAGTTTCACTGTCTGCTGTCTCTGCTGGGTTTTAGACTCAGTCTGCCAGGAAGGATATGGGGCTCATCTGAACTGCTGAGGCCATAAGGGCGCAGCAAGGGTATAGACAACTGGCATTTTTATTTTTCAGTTAGGGCTATTAGTTTTGTTAGCTTAATCACGTCATGTAGCTTGGTTCTCACAAGGAAATTTTCTGCTTTGGTACTTAAAAATTATCAAAGACTGTCATGAGAATTTGATTTTTGTTTCTTGTATGAGGTCATTTAGAGTATGCCAACGGCTGCTGCAGCCAGTGAACCTAAATAAATGTCTGTTGGATATCTATTTAGCAGCAGGCTCCAGTATTTTCAGCACCATCTCTGTGTAACCTTTTAATCTAGTTCTTGTCTTTGACTTTTCATATTTTATATATTTAACCCCTTGATGCAGATATTTTGCATTAAGTGCTTTAGAAATCCTGATTTACTGCCTGCAGGGATTAACCAGAATTCCGGTATTCTTGCCTTATCTACATTCATTTATACAGCCCATTTATTTCTAATAAATACATTGGCCAGATCATATTTCTCTGTAACCTCTAAGCCCTGAAAATAAATTTATGCAGTGACATAATGAAAATAATAAAAACTGCCTTGCTCTTATTCTTTCTTTAAATATCAGCTTCCAATGGCACAGTGGGTTTATATTCTCCAAGTAAACACCACCTTTGAGGTTCACGCTGCAAAGCTCTAATTTCTACTTGACTTCTGAGAGGATTTAATCAAACTACAGGATATATGATTCAAAGCAAAAAATGTAATTAAGAAAAATCTTTTTCTGTAGGCAAAGAGCAGCTTGTTTTCATTAATTTTATGAAGAATGTTGTTTTTCTTGGCTGAAAACTTAAGCTCATGGGACAAAGGAAGATTTATGGGGTGATCCACAAAATCACACAGGTTTTGTTTTGCAGTGCTGTTTTTGCAGTGACCACTAGAGTCCCTGTAGCTGAAGGTTTATCACTGTTTCTTTTTATAAATCTCTATTTTCAGAAAAGGCTTTTACTCAGCGATTAGCTTTGAGCTAAATATATGCACACAAAGTCTCAGTGTGTATGTAGTGTGGCAAGCATGTATATTTTAATGTAAACAATTTATCATACCTCAAGAGCTCTTGCATTGCAAGGAAAAATGAAACTGGAGCAAGGATGAATATTTCGACCTCACATTAGTATACTGCGTGCGCTTCTTTGTCGTTCTGCTTTATTTATACATCTGGCAAACCCTCCAGCAGTTGTTGAGAGATACTAGAATAGAAGATCAGAGACATCGTGTCTCTTGCCCTAATCCTTCAAGGTGTCAAGGCCATTTGTGAGGTGCTTGGCCAAAGATCTATGCATTGTATAAGGTTTTCACTTGTGTGATCAGTAGAGTGGAGGTACAGAGATGGGGCTGGCTTGTTGGGCTGCTGTTTGATTTATTTCTGCCCCTTGAGTTTTGACCTCTTAGATTTGAAGTTCAAATTCAACTGTAACTTTGATACACGTATTTTTAAACCAAAGACTACATTTATTTAGTTAATGAAATATTTAGTTTAATGGAATACATTTTGTGTCTTTAAAAACCTCACTTTAAGAACAGTAGTGCCCAAACAGTAATGGAACAAATATCTTAACAGAATGCTCTTTCATTCCCCATAATGTCAGCAAGAGTGTCTACTTGTTTAATATTGTAGTAAACAGAAAAGTTCATGGTTCAGTGCTTAAGCCTCTGAGCTGTCTCCCCAACTGTTCCTGGCTGCCAGTATTTTACTTACTCAACAGGAAACTAATTTAATTAGTACAAAGAACAGGCCAGTACAGATGCCTGTATGAAATTCTTTCAGTTTTTAGAAGGCATATGCTAAAATCCCTACCTCAGATGGGAAAACAGAGTTCATAAAATTTACACAATGGAATATCTGTTACCCTGTATTATCAAAGGTTGCTGTCTCAAATTATGTTACTGTGATCTTGCAACATCAAACCAGACAAAATATTTCAGTTGAAAGAGGTAGAGGCTGATTATAAATGTGAGCCAGGCTCATGTTTCCTATCACACATCTCTTCATCCTGTTTGTGACTAACTGGGAAGAGGTACCATTAGTTCTTAGCAACACTGTCTTCTCCTCAACTCTGCTTCAAGAACTTTATTAAAGTGGCAAATTCAAACAATTGTTAGGAAATAAAAAAGTAATCTTTTAAATTTTGTTTCTTCGAACAGTGGTTTATGCATTCATCTAAAGACTTAATTTGCAGAACCATATACTATTATTTCTTTGGGACCTCAAATTCCTTTCTTGCAGGATAATGGATAGTGAACACAGACAGATAGCTAATGTTTCTTTTCATCTTCATCATTCTGTGTTTGATTTTATTCATTGTGGCTACAGCATCCATAGCCTCCACCAGATACAGAATCATTAATTTCCAGAGAGGCTTTTGTGATGGATTGTATCTCAGTTCTTTGTCAGCACTGAGAAGCCACCTGCACAGTATCTCCATGAGCTGAAATTGTACAGAGATGTCCATTTTACACACTAGGATCTGAGGCACAGGTATTAAAATGGCAATTGTTAAAAGTAAATCAATTTTTCTTGCCTGATTTCTCAGAGCTTCTAGCATCTTTTAGCACTTAATATGTTCAGATTCGATTTCATTTTCCATTGACCTCACTTGGAGCAGTGAATGCTCAGCATATCAGCAGCCCAAGCCAGGAACCATCTTGGATTATGCAGAAAATGGGAGTTGCCAAGTGAATTTCTGCTAAAAAAAAAAAAATAAATTATAACTTCTCTATGGCAGAAGCAGGATTCAAATGTGATTTTCTAGGCTACTGAAACTGTCTTATTTTTTATCTTCTGCTCAACTTACTTGAGACCACCCAACTTCCACAATAAAGAAATCAGGGGTCTTATTTTTACTAAAACTCTCTGTCTTACAAAGACAGTTTATAGTTTGAGTGGTGAATATGGTAAGAGTGTCATGTGGACCAAGAAAGTGATCACGCGTTAGACTACTACAGATACAGATGGAAATAGATGCAATACTGAACAAGCATTTTTAACTCCTTTCACGAGCTGTAATTTCCCAAATTTTCAGAAACTGAGGAAGTGAAAGGAAGAAGTTTCTGTGTATGGAATCACACTGATGCCTTCTTTCACCTTCATCGAAATGTGTTGTCAGTGGGATTCATACCTTTCAACCCACAGTGTGAGGCCAGTAGGTAGCAGTAGGAGGTGATTATCCTGTGTCAGGCTGACACAGGAGAAAACACAGTGCACTGTGCAAACAAGCTTACCTGCTGTTTGTTGGATAGGAGATAATGTTGTGTGACCCAGGAATAATAGGTCCTCCTGCTGCTGCTGAAAAGACATGTAGCCTCCTGGCTGCATGCTCTTTGTTGTCTGCCCTCTGCCTCTCTATGTCTCCTTCAGCCCCTTTTCTTCACAGTCACATCCCTATTCCCAAACCTGGTACTTCAGCCTCTTTCTCTTCTCCATGTTAAAATGGAGTAAAGCATGGGATTGTGCTTAATAGTGCCTGTCCTGATTACTGGGTGTTTGACTCAAAGGGTATTTTTAGTATTGCTCTTGTACTTGTTAACTCTTACATCCCCCCCACAAAAAAAAAACCCCCAAAAATGGTGTTTGCAAGGATGGAAAAAGGAGTCTATCCCTCTCTTTATCAAAGTTAAATGTTATGAAAGTTGGTTCTTTCAACATGTTATCCTTCTGTCTGTTTTGTTTGCCTGCCTGTCCTGGTCAAAGATTGAATAACTGAGAACATGGCAAAGCCTGGCTTTCTTGTTTAACCACTTTTAATCACTTGACATTGCATTTAGAGCTAGTTTGCACAAGATATGTGAAAAGCAAAGAGCCTCACTTGCATGCTAGCTTAACTGCCAGGAACATTTTCCCCTCCCATCTGCTGCGTTCATTATTATTTAAAAGCAAATCAGGAGCCAGAATTGGATTAGCAGAGTGGGTGGCACCAGTGGAAAACAAGCTTTGTGTTGGCAGTCACCCTGCCAAGTTCATGTGAAATTGCCCATTTTAGCTGGCAGCTTCAGCTTAGCTTGGTGTGATGACATATGGGCCTGGAGGGTAAGAATCTATTTCCATATTATAGCAGCTTCTGCTGTGAAACCTCGTCGTTTGTAGCTGTGTGGTTGCCTGGCTCCAGCTGTAGACTGCCCTCCTGGACTGCTTTGTCACACTGGACTCCTTGGCTGTTGTCTCAGCTTTTTCCCAAGGTCCCCTCAGTGGCTCTGCCCACATGTCAATACCCTCTTTTCCTCCAGCTATTCTCTTGGTCCCAAGCCATAAGTGTGTTAAATGTCAATAAAGTAAAACAGGGAAGCTCATAACCCCCTCATCTGTGGGGCCCCCAAAATCAAAGGAGAGAAGTCAAACCCTTGCTTTGACTCTTGAGGGTCAGTAGTTTCTCAAAACAGCAGGGATATGTATTTTATGTTTGAAAAATAAATAACGTAGCGTGTATGTTACACCTCAACTTTAAACATAACCACCTCATAAACAGGAATTTACAAATGAAAAAGTAACTTCTTTAAATTATTAAAAATCCCCTATTTCAAATACTAGCGTTCTAAAATTTTCCAGGATAGGATTTCAGCATCCAGTGTTGTCTATTGTACTTCTGCATAAAGGAAGTTTTGGTGCCTTGCATTGAAATCCATGTGACAGGGATACCACCAACTTAGTCAATTCTGTAAAATAAGCTCAAAGATATTTCAGAAACCAGACTGCCCCTAAGTCCCTCAGCTGTGATTAGTGAGTTAACAATAACATTTCTTATTTCAGAAATCTCTTTTTCATCCTCCACTTACTATATATGGAAAATAATTAAAATAACTCTATGCAAAGCCCTTTCAAAGCACAAAGTAGGTATCTCTCTGAGTTTACAGTACCGTTATTGTTGGTTATTGCTTGTAGGGATAAAAATGTTCTGAGGAATGAGAGTTACAGGCTGTTGACATGCCTTTAAACTCTTTATTACAATTTCCAGGATTTTCAGTGCCTTTTTCAATCACTTTTTTTTTTTTTTTTTTTTTTTTCAATTTTACTTTGAGCATGCTCTATTGCTAGATGTTACTTTAGAAACCTTTGTTTGAAGGATAGTGAAGGGGGACAGAGAAACCTTGCTGGTGAGAATATATGATTCACTTCCACGCAACCTGAAAACCAGAAGAGTTTATGCATGCTAATCTTTGTCGTCACAGTCTGTGTGTGGTAACAGCCCTGGTCTAGCATAGTTTGACAAAGGTGAGCAAAACATGATGCATGATGCCATTAAAAAACTCTAGGCACGTAATGAGGAAATGAGTTGCACATCAGAAGATAGGAGCTGGTGTGCAGCTCTCTGCCTGTACCCATCCCTCTGCTCACACTGCTTTGAAGGGCTTCTTTTGCATGACATAAATGTTGTCATTTTCCTGCTGTTAGCTCAATGATGACCAGTTGGGAAAAGTGTCAGGAAATGGCCAAATATGAGCCAATCAAAGATCAAAATCTAATGCTCTTGAATATGTTTATATTTGTCACCAAATGGCTGCAAAATCAGAACACAGGGCACCAGTAAGCTGGTTAGATAGCATTTATATATCAAACCAGAGGCCTACATTTTTGAAGGATTTCATTCTGTGATGAATTAATTAATGAAGTCCCTGCTGGGGGTGAGAGATGTGATCAGGGCACAAGCTCCAGTGGCAGCATCTTTGTCACTGCCTATGCAGAGCCCGAAACACCTCACTTAGGCACAAAGGGGCAATTCTTTTTTCATTCTTTGTAAGTGAGCTAGTTACTCATTTCTTCATATGGAACTTATTGTCCTTAATACATAAATTGTATTTTTTGTCTGCATGAAATTGAAAGACAGTGTTAGTTTTTTGGAAGGGTGTCTGATAGAGCAGGTAGTGGTTATATTGAAAAGCCTGTGTTTTAAGCTGAGAAGGGTTAATGACACACAGACAGTCACTTTTTCTGTTTGTAGAGAGCATTGGTGTGTTCTGCTGATGTGTCCATTTCACCTTCTTTTGGTAATTAGACACAGAACATGCCTGTCATAGAAATGCTGGGTATTGTTCTCTATTGGGATTATCTGTCCATCTGTTCTGCTCCTTCTTTCTCTCCTTTCCTGTAACAGTTTTCAGCCTCATATCTTTGGGATTTTTCATAGAGACTGCTACATTTTACGTGATTCATAAAATTAATTCAATCTAATCAGGTGGATTGAACTTCAGTCACTATGAACAAGTGAATGTGTAATGTAGTACAGTGCTGTTCAGTAATGCTAGAGAAGTTTCAGTTTGAGAAAAGCCATCATAGATTATGTGCCCACCCAGATTTATTTTAATTAAAATCATCCATGAGTCTTGGCTGTTGCTTTGACTACTAAGTACTTAAATACAAGCTTAATACACATGTTTGTTTTTTCCCCAGCTGTAAAAATACATATTCTGCGACATGATTGTTTTTTTATCTGATTTATTTAAATAGAGTTAGGTAAAGATGAAGTTTATAGGGAAGGTTAAAGGGTCAAAATCCCATTTAATTAACTTATACTCACTTGGGAAGCAGCCAAGGTAAAAGAATGCAGTGAAAGTAAGCTTCAAATAATACGAAATCTTTGAAAAAGACTAACCACCTTTGGTGAAAGGCTTTCCTGTTCTTAACCCTGTGTCATTTAAACTATTTAAATGAGCTATGCAAACCTTATATTTATAATGGATTTTTAAAAAAGATTAAGTATTTCCTGCAGTTACAAGAAAACTGATGCTTATGGCACTGAAAGAAAAGCCTTTAGTACTGCATCTTACCATGATCCCTGTCTTTGCGTACCACAGAATGCTCAGTATGTTGCACTTGATTTGACATCTATTATTTTGCCTCAGATATGAAGCCTCTCAAGTGTGTGAGGCTGCTTTTTAAACACATATAAATCTTTCAAAAAAACAATTAGGAGTGGCGAGGAAGATTCTGTAATATCTGAAGGAGGCCACATTTTCAAAGCATGTGGATGCTGCGTGCTTTTAAAAAGTTATGCCCATGGGAAGAATCTCATGCTGGATTTCCCAAACCATGCATTATATTTGAACATTTTAGTCATACATGTGGAAAAGGTTCTTACCACAGACAGAGTGGGAACTCTGAGAAATAAAATCTTGGAGCTGCTTTGTGATCTCTATATATACTAGATAGGATATCCTCATTGCTGTGGTGATGCTCTGTAGATGTGCCAATTCTGCAACATTTTTTCCATTTAATGCCACAGAGACTGCACTGTGGAAATATTTGTTTCAGTGTTCCATTGGGTTTGTTTGTAAAAATGGAACTGTCAGGGAAAAACACATCTGGCCTGAATCTGCCAATATTCTCCTATTCAACTATTTCTAATGTCACAGATTTTCAACAAGAATCTCAAGTAGGCGCTGTATAGGTGAAAAAACTGCATAGCACTAAAGCCTATGGGGAATAAGCATGAAGGAAAGCAATATCCCATATATACACCACTGCATTTCCTAAACTGTGATTTTTTTTTCCCCCTGCCCCATTCTGGTCTTCTGAACTGTTGGGTTGGAAAAAAAATCAGGCTTGAAAATGTTGACTTGAAATATTACCTGATCTTCCATGTCACTGAATGACATTCATGGTGTGGGTGGACACAGAGCCTAAGAGCTTTAGACATGATGATATTTGGAAATATATTCCAAAATTTAAATACCTCTATTAATTAAAATTGCCATTAATTTAGTATACTTTAATTGTGGGAAAGATCCTTCTGATTCAGCATGTGAGGTCTATATTCTGTCTAATTTTATGTGTGCTTAAAGTTACAGTGCTGTTCTAAAAAATGTATTTTAATTGACATGACCACTTTGGCATGATGCTCAGTCTCTGAAAAGCCACAGCAGCAAATGGAATGCTGTGCTTAGCTAGGAGGATCTTTGCTATCCAGAATGTGAGTGCAATGATATCCGTTCTGTCAAGCTTGGAACAAAGGCATCTGTAACTCCACATTCCGGATTAATTGAGACTTCCTTGCTGGATTGAAATGTACTCTCTTTTCAGAAACAAACAAACAAACAAAACAACAAACAAACCAAAAACCTCTAGGAAAACGGTAACAAAATTAAAAATTCAGGTGAGAAATGGTTTTGGTTTTATTTTTTTCTTAGCTTACTCATTTCTCCTTCTTCTTCCTTCTCCATTTAAGCATTCATTTTCTCTTCTCCAAAGAAGAATTAACAAGTAAAACTTAAAACCCAAGTGTCTGTAGGCACTTCCAGGCTACTACCATGATTTTGTAGTACGAAACATTCACCCTTTGTTTTCATAATGTTTAGCATTTTTCTGTAGGAACTAAAGTAGTTTGCAGTATGATCCCTTGCAGAGGTACCTTTGTTTCTGTAAGCTGATTGGTAAATAGTCCACACCCATCTCAAGTCTGTCTCATACCTATTTTGTGCTGATTACTCTAGAAGCATTAAATTTCACTTATCTTTCAAGAAGTAACTTTCCTAATGCTAGCAATCACATGTATACAAAATGTCCTATTTTTAAATACCTGTGTATACTTTAATCTTTGCATGAGGTGGTGCTTAATTTTCAGGAGGAGGTGAATGCTAATGAGCCATCTGGCAGGTATGTAGCCTCTCACATCTCAAAATGAATCCAAAGCTTTTCTACCCTTTTTTAAGTCTCTGGTTAGATATGACTTGAAGCTTCACCAACCGTTAAACATCTTGATATATTGGCAGGCTAACATATTTTTATTGCTAAAAAATGAAAAACAAGCCCAAAAATCCAAGGAACTTTAAGGCCTTGGGCTCTCAGCCATCTCTTGTTTGCTGCTCCCTTGAAACATGTACAGGAGATTATCCTTATTAGGCAATCTTACGGGTATTCCCAGATCTTCTGAGTATGGTTTTCTTCCTTTTTAATTAGTAGGTCATTATGTGACAACTTCTGTCTGCTCCCCTACGTGAGTAGCTGAGGCAGATTCCACTGTGTTTCTGGATACCTGAAAATAATTACCCATTTGTGTGTCGGGAAGTGGCTTCAGACTTTGGAAAGTGAAGCTTTGTTATGAGTAATGCACTGGGGAACTGCTGTTGATGAAAAATAAGGAGGTGAAGCCACGATTTTATCTGTGCAGGCAAAACCAGCATGATAAATTTCTGCCAAGCTTATCCAGGCAGTTCCTTCTTGCTCCCCCTCCAGTTTCCAATCCCGTTACTTGTGCTGGTGCAGCTATTTATAGGTTTGGTATAAACTAGATCTCTGGGAAGATCTATGTTAAAAATAGATCTTTTATTTTGTCACTTTTATTTTGATATTTTGATACTTTTAGTGATCTAGTGTGCAGGGAGTCCTGCAGTTTTCTCAGGGCAAGTGACAGGGGTACAAGTTGCAGGTCAGGAATAAGGAGTCAGGTTTGCAGGCAACAGAAGTCTCAATCTGTGTCTGCCACAAAGATGAGACATGGTGTAAGGGTACCACAGCTCAGCTAACTTGCACTCACTTGCCAGTGGTTGAATCTCAGTCCTTTGGCTTTTTGGTTTATCAAGAGAGCACAATCTCTAACCAGCTCTTCCTGGTGCTCCTTTTCACCAGAGTGGGGTTCAATCTTGCAATAAACCTGTTAACCAGAGCATTACTGGCTGTATATCATCTTCCAACAGGTATTTTCTTTTCTCAATTATATGCATCCATAACTGATAAGATAATTCTTCTTCTTTCTGATGTTTTAATTAAGCTACATACAAATTTTGCTCAGGCATAACATTTACTTATCTGTTTCAGAGGAGAGCTGGTGCTTCAGCTGAGATAAGGATCCCATTGTGTCAAACACTGGCAGGTTTAGGTTCTCTCATTATTGATCCAGGGAGGCAGCATTTCTCTAGTTCACATTCAGTCCATTCCTCTTTGGCAGCCTTTATTGCAAGTTTTCAGGGCGAGAAGCAGCTATTTAGACACATCAGATTAATCAGGAAAAAAATAAAGGAAAAAAAATGAGAGGGGGGTTTGTTTGGATTTCTTGCATGTTAGAATCATGTTAGAAATTCTTTGAGTTACATCCAACAGTTTTTCTATGGATAAAATAACGAGTGAAAATTTATGCCATTAAAAATACAAATAACATACTGAATGCTGCAACCCTTGGAAAAGGAAAAACAAACCAGAAGGGTGTGAGAAGTTGTAAGGATTTGGCTGTTTGTCAGGTTTGAGAAGTACGTTCTTGCAAACCAGTAGCACTAATATTTTTCTGATGTGTACCAAAATCATGAGCTTGCTTTTTTGTTTTTAATAAAGTTTCCATGGCTTTGCTTGCAAACTATACTGAGCTCAAAAGCACTGCTATTTTTGTAGTATCTTCGTCTGAAGTATTAGTTTTCCCGGAGCTCGCTCACAGAGGGTTGTGCTTTATTCTTGAAAACTAGAAGACATGTAGTAGATTCAGTCCTGGCCATTTTTCATGTGAAGCCTTATTCAAATGGTAATTATAAAAGGCTTTGTGGACTTTGTTCTCAACTCAAAGAAAAAACTTCAGCTCTGGGCAGCTAGGGTAGGAATGAATTTTTGTTGAACGACTAGGAGAAAACTAATTTGGAAGTTACTATGGCCACTTAAAAGTTAAAGGTATACCTACAAATCAATTGTGAAACCAATCATGTTACCAAATATCACTGGAAGTTAATATTGTGAATAAAATATATTGCAGGGAGGATCAGGACTCTTATTCCTTTTTTTCCTAACAAGACATACTATGAAGGAATTAGTTACGATATTTTGAAGAGACCTGTGTGCAGAGTATGCACAGTTGGCTCACAATTACAAATATTCATATATGCTATTTAGCAACTGGTGTGCAATTTTGCTCCTTGGTATCCATCTCTCACTCTGGGCTGTTGGATGCACAAAGTGATGTAGGACTTTAATTTTGGACTTTCATTTTAAATAAAGTCAAAATTTGGAAAACTTACTTTCCGAGTAAGGATTTTAACAACTGACACAGTTTGCAGAAGTTCTAATATTGCATTTTTGTTAAATTTAACTGTATTTATGTAATTGGAACTATTGGCAGCTCCAGCTAAAACTGGGTACTCATTTTGGGGGGCACTCTAAACCCAGAAGCTGAGAGATAAAACAGAACCCCTTTTACAAAACAGGGATTACAAGAGGAGAAAGTGCCCTGCCTACAGTCACATTCAGTAGTAACACTGAAATCTTGGCTTCTACTTTCCAGCCCCTTATCCACTGTGCTATAGACCTCTCCCCTTTAAAAGGTTATGTCACTTATTTCAAGGATACTCATAAAATAATTTAGCTTATAATTGTGTTACTATTCTAACTTTTATTTTCTGTTTACAGTCTTTGTCTAGCACTTATTTCTTTTAGGGTCATCCCTTCACTCACCCCCCAAAGGCAAATCCCTTTATTTTGATTTGCAGTGCTCTGCTCAGAGGCAAAGCCCATCTGTGAAAAATTCTTAGGGGGAAGAGGAATTCATAAAACAGGAATGTGTCCATAGGCAATCTATACTGTGATTCTTAAGTTAGAACTGTGGAGAAGAATACACAGCAATTTTCATCACTTACTATGGAGCCTCCAAGATCCAGTGTGTAAGAATACCAGTGCAGTAACTGACACAGGGGGAAAGAACAGGAAAAATTAATCAGTAAATCCTTTGTTACTTAGTTGTCAAGTGTGATTCACTTTACATGACTGATAGTAGTTATTAGTACACTGTAAGTATCCCTCACAGTGCTGCGTCTGTGAAAATAACAGCCAACAGGTGCCAAGATAATCCAGAGGTGTCATTTAAACATTAAATGAGATTAAATAGTGCTAAAGAAATGTATAGTGAATTGAAAAAGATGTTGCCCAGGTGAGGGTGTTCTCTCTTTATGAAGTTAAGCCCCATCCCAGGGAAGGAAGTCGCATTCATAGTGTACTGGCAAAGGAGTTTACATCTAATGTTTTGGCCACATGGGTAACTTGCGTGTATTTTGATAAAGCTTCCTTAATTCTTTAGTTACAGCAGTGAAGGCTCCTGAGTTGACAGTAGAAACTGATCATGTAAACACAGGCTTTGACATAAGCTGTAATGAAATTGTAATAATTTAGCTTTATTCTACTCCTGAAAGTTGCTTTATAGACACACTGCAAGGAAAATATGGTTTTCAGTGTTATTTTAGAAGTGATGCAAATCCTGTGTATTTGAGTTCAGGAATCACATGCCAGCCTGTAGCAGAAAATATTTTCTTCAAACCTTTCACAGTTTTTTTAAAAAATCGTATTTTTTTTAGTGTTAGGTTGGGGTTTTTTTTCAAATAAATTTTTAATGACAGCCTTAAGTCTTGCTTCTCCTGTGTATTTTGGAGCATGGATAACTAGATAAAACTAAAGCCCAGCAGAAAGCAATTTTAGTAATCTTATATTTAGCCTTAGTGAACAGTATTCCTTGTGAAACCACAAACCAGGTATAGTCCATCGAAGAAAAGCTTTCAACAAAGCTGGGCTGTATACTGAAATAGTCTTTGAACTAACACCTCTGAAGATACACAGAGCAACTTTAGAGGCAGAGAGTCTACTGAGCCTTGTCCGTGGGCTGATTCAGAGCCTGAGCTAACCATACTGCACATCTTTTTTTTTTTTTTTTTTTTTTCCATATATTAGAAGAATTGCATTTCTTTTAAATCTCACAGAAGTAAAACTTTTGTGCCAAAGAAAGGACTCTATACAGTGTGGCAATTCTGTATTCTAAGGCTCATTTTTATAGAAATTTCTTTATGTACCCCTGTTTTCCATACACATTCGGGCTCATACATGCACATTACTTGTGTGTTTCTGTTTGTGCACATGTAGACATATAAAATAAGACATGTATGCACATATATGTGTGTATAAATATATTTGAAAGGGCAAAAGAATTTATGAGAGGCTAGCAAGATTTAATTTGTCTGCTTGTATTTAGCACTTAAGGGCTTATATACTCAGTTTGCTCAAAAGAGTGAAGAAGTACTCCTTGCTTATGCCTCAAATCAGAAATGCATGAAGTGCAGCTGCAGAGATAATACATTCTCCCCAAAGGCTTTGGCTGAGCAAATTAGGTGTCAATGGGGTGCCTGCGCAGGCAGTACTCTCCCTAATTAGTCTCTTGAGCATAGTTGGTGGCGGGTATAAGATGATCTAATCAATTGGTCTGTGTCTGATGGTACGTGTAGAAATCCTAGCAGGCAGAGCTGTCTCCCACAGGTCACTCACCTGCACAGCGGGAACGCTCATTTTCATTTTTCATCTCTCCCATCACATGATGCTGACAGTTGGTTTTAAGAAAATTGAATCCAAAAAATATCTAGTTCATAGGGCATGTAGGTCAAAATAAAGTTGCATTATGGGTATTGGTGATCCAATTAATTAATATTTATAGCAGCGACTTGCGTATAGATATTATCTGAGTGCAAATAGTATTGATAAGGTTTGGCTGCCTTTTTTTAAATAATTTCTCTAACAAAAGTGGGAATAAAAGGTGTGGGGAAAAATCACCTCTTAATAATCTACTTCTTTAAAGGAGAGTAGAGTAGCTGTGGTGTGTGCATGTATGATAGAGGGAGAAGCAGAAAGAATATATTGTTGATGATCTTAAATACCCCCGTGTTTCAGCTGGCAGGGAATACAGTATCTTCAGCTGTCAACTCACATTTTTATTTTAAATCTAGCATTGTAGAATTAATACTCTTACAATAGTGCTAAATGAACTGCAACATAAATAAACCTGCACTCGTGAGTGTGCTCTGCATGCTAAGGAACCTGCAGGAGCACAGTCCCACCCTATGTGATAATTTATACACAAATTAAAAGCACGGAGAGAAGGATGCTGGTGCTGCCAAAAAGAATGCGTAGTGAATCGGTGATTTGCATTTTTAAAGGAATGGATGTTTTTTTACTAATTAAAATAAAGAAAAATATTTGGGATTTAGTCACCCTTGTCTGCCTCATGTCTTGAGAGCATGATTAATGTTTACATTACAAGCTTTAGTATCCCTTCCTAGAACCACTCTTACATCAGCAGCTGCTGTATGCTGAAGTTGGCCTCTGCCATTCTTAACATCGTTTATCACCTTATTTTATCCCATTCAGGATCTGGGACAAACAGGATGTATGCAGCATTTGATTTCTCTAGGTAATAAACATAGACTTGAGTTACTTGATTTAGGTCACTTGATATTTCAAGCACATCATCAACTTGAACGTAAACTTTAATTAGGCTTAGTAGAGGTGTCATGAAAACCAGAAGTACCTGGACCTGTGGTAAAAAAAAAAGCAAGTTCATTTTTAAGTCAATCTGTTACACTTCATTTTTTTGTATTCTTTTGTTTTTTTTATTTAAACAAACAAACAAAACCCAACAAAAAACCAAACAAACAAAAAAACCCCCTGACATCTGAAAGAACCTTGGAGAACTCTTGGGAGATCACAAGTTGTAAATATTCCATTTAACAATTTACTCTTTTATAAGCAAAGCTGTGACCAGCAGCCATAAACACAATATGCCAAGTGACCAGGCAAACCTTTGATTTGTATGATCAGGGAAATGTATTAAATTCCAAGTAAAGATATTTCTAAAATATATCTTATAAAATGCAAACTTGGAATACTAAGCCAACTGGGAACTGAATGGCAGCACTGAAGAAACAATGTTTTTTTAACAAAAAGATTGGTTCATGCCAATATAAAATGTCATGTTGATTTTATTACGGATTTTCTGCTGTGGACAAAGAGACACACTTCTCTTCCTCTGGTTTAGGGGAGGTGTTTATTTGGTGTGACACAATGAGCCCCATCTTAACCAAAACCAAAGCAAAGAGAAGGTCTCCAGTTCCCCAGCCCAGCAATTCCAGTGCTCCTCTGTGAGGTGGCATGCCCATGTTCAGTTTCTTCCTCTGCCTCAGGAGAGGCAGCTCCCTGTCCCCCATTGCCCAGGAGAAGGCTGGCACTCCAAGGGGGCATTCTGAGGTCAAGGGATTTCACCTGTTGACTCCACTTTGAACTGCCAATAAACATTTTGTGAACTAGGGACTCAGATGCAAACGTTACATATGCCCGGTGTATCTATTCCTAACCACCAGGCTTGTTCCCTTTGTCAAAGATCATGTAAGGATACACAGGGAAATGGTCTTGGCAGCCAAAACTTCGAGTTCAGCCTCAGAGCAGCAGGAACCAGGCAAGAGATGAGTTTTAACATGGCTTCAGAGAGACTGTGACCACCAGCCCTGGCTGGTTCAGAGAGACTGTGACCACCAGCCACTCCCTGGTTCCAGTTGCATTGTCTTCTAAACTTTTCCCAGCCAGAACCACTGGGGAAATGTGGCACCAAATTACCTTCTTTTCTGGGCAGTTTTATTTTTTGATCCACTCTAAATCTTGAACCTATGCAGAAGGTGGGAGCTGGCATTGCCCAATGTACAGTTCCATGGGTTCTCTGGGAAACTTGTTACCCCAGTTGCAGCACTGGCATAGCAGGACCCAGCAAAGCTGGAGCCAGTGGACATAAAACTGTCATCTGCCTTAGAGTGACCCAAAACAGGAAACCAAATGGGTTTCTTTATGAAACATTACAATCTCCCATTAATGTTTATGTAACTCCTACAACCCTTTCCAAGTCCTCTGTGTTCTGCCCATGGTCTGCATTTGTGCTGGAAGTGGCTATCAGTATGCAAAGGGATTTTTTTTTTTTTCCTTGTGTTAAATGGTAACAGCTGTCAGTTTGTTCATTTCTAAGGAAGTTTTCAATGTTCTAGGGCTTGGTTCTGTAAGTATTAAGCTTCCAGTGAAGGTATTCCCCATGTCACAGGCTCAGGCCCTGCCATCAGCTTTGCCTACAGAGCCAAGCTTGAAGCCAGAAAATGTAGTATTGTCACTGGTAAAAGGTAGCACGACCCTAGGAGAACTGTGATGCTCACCTTTGGAAATTGTCCTGAGGTTGACTGATAGAAAGGAAAATTTCTGTGTAATTGCAGTTATTCTCAAATCTGAGCAATCTGGTACCTCCTCTGCGTGGAGGCTTTTCTATCCAGATAATTTTGTTACCTGTCCTAGATATCCTTGCTGCTTATGCCAGTCTCTGGAACTTTGAGCTTAGTGTGAAATGAGGAAAACTGTTTTGAACCTGGTCAGATCTGGCTTCCAAACTGCGAGCCTGCCTTCCACAGCTTCAGTGTGGGTGGAGGTGGGGGGAAAATGCAAGCTGAACATCAGAAGGAGCTTTGGGAGTCTAGTTGCTTCTTTATAAGGAGGGGCTCCAAAGAGGCTGTCCTTAGAAGTATTCATGAAGGAAGGGGAATGTCAGATTTGGGTAATATTGTCAACAGTGTTTTACCTCTAAGCAGTTGTGAATCTCTGCATTTTCCAGACTCCTTTCCTTTTTAAGCTTATGAAGGGTGAACTGGCGAACTGGAATGAGACCAGCTCTAATGTATTCCTTGAAAAAAATATTTATTGGCACTTCAGCCAAACTCCTAGACCCTGGGGAAAGTGGGACTTGCGTGTGGAATAGCCATTCCACACAAACTCCAAAGGTGTTTAGAAAACAAGCCAAGATGTAGTAGATCAAACTCCAAGAGGGCTCAAGGTACTGCCACACATCAAGAGCAGGTTTTTGTTAATCCAGTTCCGGCATTCTGATGCTTAAAGTGTAAAAGAAGAAGAGCTCTCAAGAACCATGACACAAACCCTGGAAATTACGAAAGTTAGACGTTGTGTAAAGATCAGGCAGTTTTGATGAAAGCCACAATTAAAATTTTATGCTTGAAGCTGCAGTTCAAAACTGATGCCTTGTTTTTCTCCTGCTTTTCAAATGAGTGCTAGACTAGATTCACTAGCACATGCATCCAGTTTGATTTAAATAGTTTTAGGACATGCTAATACAAACCAGTTCTATGCTCAATTAATATTTCAGCATTCTTTTTCCTAAGTACAGCATTCTGCCATATCTGACTGTCTTCCTGGAACTACATTTTTTAAAGGTAGCAGGTCCGTAGTTAAAATCCTTGGTCTTGAAAAACCTTGTAAAACAAATATATTTTTAACATGAGAAAACTACAGAATTTCTCAGAAAGTGTCACTTTATTACTTGGCATAGAATTCTACTTTGACATTTATTAAGAGTTAAATATGTTAATTATAAAGTCCTGCCAAATGGCTCCAGTCCGTCTAGCATTCATTTCGCCTTCACCTGGCTTTTCCTGCAGCTGTTGAATGCATTGTTTTAAGGTAATGTCTCCCACATTCTCAGCCTGCCTCCTGTTTTGTGTAAATCTCAAAAACATCATGGTACCTTCTTGCAGGCCCAATCACTGCCCTATGCCTTGACAAATCCACTGCAGTGTGAAAGACAATGTTAAGCAAAGCTATTGATATGTTTACTCTCTGTATACGAAAGGAGAACATTTAGTTATCCAACTACAAATGGAAAACAACCAAAATAAAGGTGAATATGTGTAAAGGAAGTAAAACAAGGAGCTCCATGATCTGGCTGTGTTTGTGGAAGTGTTTATGACATGCCCCAAGGTTCCTCAACTCTTGGGAAGCAAACCTGAGGACACCTTTTCACAAGCTAGTTGCAAGTGTTGCTGTGAAGGTGATTGCTAGGGACTTCATGAGAAAGGGGGCAAAAAAAGAGCTTGTAAGCTGATGCTGGCCCAGCACTGAGCAACCTTCATTTGCACTGACAGGGTGTGACCACCTTTAGAAGAGCCATCTGTCTATTTATGGCTTTCTGTAATTTCAATGGAGAATATGGGTGCTTGATGGCACCTTTGAAGATTAGCACTTGGGGCAGAGATAGATGAACGTGGATTGATATATGTCACTTAGGCAACCACCCTGAAAACACTGCTGGTTTTGAGGTAAGAGCTCTAAAAGTGCTTTGGAAGGCTGCTCTTTGCTCTGAGCTGAGGTCTTCGTAACCAGCTCTGGACTAACCTATTTTTTACCAAGTAAGAAATCATTACAACATGCAATTAATGAGGCTTCTTATAATTTATATTGTTTCCTTACAGGATTAAATTTACCAGTTTGGAGGAGGGAAACAAAAACCTAATGAGGAGGCCAACACCAGGAAGGAGCCACGGCCTGTTTCCTTTCTTTCTCTATGGTGGATTTCATTCAAAAGAAAATCGAAGCTGGCAAGACCCTGTTTTTTTCCTGCAATTTATTTAAAACCTTGCACGCATTTGGATACCTTGTGATTTCAGAGAACTATGTGAAGATTAAGCTTTTGCTTACTGATACATGGCATGTACTCTTTCAGTCTTTTGTGTTTGATTTTGTTTGGTTTTCCACTGCAGCGCTGCATCTTTGTAAGGATTTTTATGCTTTCACCAGCAATGTCTTAAATACATTAAGACAACACATTTGGTGTTCACACTTCTTCAGTAACAACTGTACAAAAAAAGCCAACAGTGGCACAAAGGACTGTGTGTTTTCTTTGAGAGTTTTGCATATTTTGCAACCAATGGGAAGACTATTCCTGCCAGAGCAAGCCCAACTTGTCTGATCAGCTGACAATTACAGCACCTTGCCACTGTTCCTGAAGTGTTGTTGGGTTATTTCTTTTTTCATTATCTCCTCAGACCAACCGTTCATATCCATTTTAAGAACATGGCAATAATTGCATGTTTACTTCAGTACTCTGACTTTAGTTACTCTGCTTAGGCTATGTAGCATGCCAGTTTTCAAAATAGGTCTGTGAAAAAGACATAGCAAAAATTATGAGATGTAAGCAGCTGACAGATTTACAGCAAATTCTTTGTTTTTCTTCCCTGTAAGAATATTTCTTTCTTTTATGGGTCTTGGCTAACATCTCTATGTTTTTCCTCATCCTATTTACCTTTTGGAATGTTTTCTTGAAAACAGAGATGATGAAACGGTTCTGATAATTCAAGGCAGACACTGAGGTACAGAAAACTTTTGCTGAACGAGCCATTAAATCGAGCTGTGTTACTATGCTGTGTATAAAGCAAAGTGGAGAATTTTCCTTATCCCAAACTGCTGTTCCACACCAAAGCACCTTTCAAGTGCACCTTTCCAAAGGTACTCTGAGCTGACTGGAAGGCAACACCAGATACTGTGTCTTTAGATAGCCTTCCTGAATGAATCATTCAAATGCAAACTTTGCAAAAAACAAAGTTTTGTGATTTTAGAAAAGGAAACCGCTGCTACATTTTGTCTGGGGAGAACATTGTGTTCAGGGGTGTAATAAAACTTCCCTGAGCATGTACAATGCTTGGCATTCAGAGAGGGCAGGGCACAGTGAAAAAACCACTGCTGAATTATGGCCCTGCTCAGACAGAAATGCTTACTAGGCAATATTATTGTACACATAAATTTGACATCCTTTGCTCGCTGAATGCATTGAAATACATTTTTAAGAAGTGTGGTAACACTTTGGTTAGCTTCTCAGTGTTTAAAAGTAGGGGGAAAGGATTTGTGCTACTGCCATCTTATTAAACTCCAACAGCGTTTAATAAGAAAAAACCACCCAACAAGGCAAATCCTTGAATGTACAAGTAGCTACGAAAGGCCTCTTAATGATCTAGGATATGAGTCTACACTTTCAAAGAGATGAACCATGGAAATATTCTCAGTATTTGCACAGCCATTAAAAGACGCTTTTCCCCAATGACATCTCTGCTTCTGGATCTGTTAAAAGCCATCTGAAATTCACTGTTAATCACAATCCTATTTAGTACTTATTATAGTTTTTTCCTGGTGTTTATCAGGGGAAAAAAGTGACCACTGAACTTCTGAATTTATCACACACTGAAACTGCCTTAGACGTGGTTTGTTTGGGTTTCATGTTTCTTTTTTTTGTAAAAGAAAAGTCTTTTATACATTATCTTTGCTACTTAAATCGTGTGCAGTTTGATGATTAAAATTAGCTATTTTTAGAAAAAAAAAACTTGCTGCAAAAATCTGAAGAATTTTTGAAAATGTAACAAAGATTTCAATTAGGAATATAAGGGTAGTTTCATAGACACATCTACTTGGCAGCTTAAATTAGGAGACAAGCAATTATGCTGCTCAACTAAACATCTGAAGGTTTAATACAGAGAATAATTCCCCAACCGTTCCCACAAGCCCAGCACATTACTGTCCATAGTGACTCATCTACAGTGTTTGCTTAAGGTATGTTTGTGTATGCGTGTGTGTGTACACACACGTGCATGTGAAATTATCTTCTCTGCCCCATTCCACTTTTAAGCAACCACTGAAATAAAGCTAGTCCAGAAATCTTCAAACTCAACTGCCCAAAGAGAAGTGCATAAATAGCTAGCTTCCTAAAGCAGTGACGTGATTTTCAGCAGTAGTGAGGTTATCTCAGGTACTGATCATATAAGGAGTGACCTCTTACTTATGCACCTACTTCCCAGGCGCCCCGATTGCCTGTGGTGACTTGGGTTTGCTGCTCTCCTGCCAAGGCTCTGGGCCCTGGGGATGTTCTCCCAGCACGGAGGGTAACTGGGCTCAGCAAGCTGGTGCTGTTTGCGTAAATTGCAGATTATTCCTCTGGAACATCAGATCTGCTGGGAAAAATCAAGATTTTTTGAGAAAGTAGAACCACCTCTGTCCAGGGAACTGATGGTACAGCTTTCTTTCCCTCTTCCTCCTTCCAGCAGAGCCCTTACCTGCATGGTTAGCCTGATAGACAGCCATCAGTTAGGACCCCCTGACAAGCCACACCTCCAGCATCTTGAAGAAGAGGGGTTCTCCCCACAGCTCTTCTTAGAGCTGTGGAACGGACTGTTCAAACCCCACCAGTGCTCTTGAGACAGCTTCATCAAAGATCAGTAGTGTTACCATCTTTTTTTCTTATCCTTCTCAAATTGGTTCCCTGCAGAATCTTCAAAAGGATGACAAGAAGTAGCCTGGTCTTCCAGAAGTGCTATGGATGCCAGGAACATGGTGTTTCATGCCATCAAGAGTAAAAAATCAGCTTAAGTGACCCGTGGTCTGTGGATCAGAGTCCTTGAGAAACTGTGGGGCTCACCTGGAGCTGATAACTGGCAGCAGCATAAATTTCATTTTCCTACCGCTTGGCTGTGCCCCAATAGATCCTTCCTGATGATACTGAGAGGATGTGGCTTTGCTGTGAGAGGGGAGAGCAAGCCACAGGGCAGCAGGTGTAGTAGGCAGATAAAAGTGGGAGGGCAAGTTCTAACTCTGTATGAGATCTAATATTAAGAGAACGGGGAAGGGAAGATGGTGACAGAGATGATCTGCACGATAGAGAGACTCCTTGCAAGTTCAGGTTCACAGAACCTGACTTTATAATGTCATCAACCAGCTGGAGATGGCTTAGTCCCCTCTCCTGCTGGGTTCAGATCAGCTCTAATCAGCACCCAGCCCACACTTGCACCAACCAGGACACTCCAATAGTGCCAACATTCCGTGACTGTATGGTATCCCGGATCAGTTGGGTCCTTTTAATTCTCAATATTGTTTTTAATCAGAACCATGGTTTAAGATAGGTTGCCAGTACATGCAACACTGAAAATTCTGTCTGTGGTAGACAGAGGCACTGGGAGGGTTTGCTTTCTTGTTGGTGTGCAGGGATTCCACACTTCAAGCTCCCAGGGAAGGAAGGTAGGATAATAAGTTCCCTGTGGGCTGGTGGGGGATGTACACCCCTGTGTGCTCCGTGTCAGTGCACACAACTGAATGTGTAGTCAATGCTCTGGTATACTCATAGGCAAAATATTCATTCATCATGAATATTATTGGGATTGTAATCTTTGTTATATAAAACATGTAGGCTGTACAGACTGGGGAGCAAAATGCAGGTGCCCTATATAAACAGAATTACGTTGCATTACTGAGCAGAAAAATATTCTCTCCCCTACCAGCATTTAGGTGGAGTGACTGTATGTTACTGCCTTGCATTTTTCACATAAGCAAAAAAAAATCTAAAAGTAAAGTATGCACTAATAATTCCCATCCCCCAAAATGCATTTCAATGGTGCTGCATACAAAATCCCTGCTTGCCAGCTTCCACGTGGATTTTTGTATGGTGCACTAAGGGGTGTTCTTTTTTTAACAAATAAAAAGGGGAGGGCTGGTACATGAAAACAATGTTAATGTAATTAAATATATATATATACTTCAGAAGAACAGCATAGTAAGCAGTACAGTAAAATAAATGTCGCATTATTTGTTACACCTTGTAATTTGTCTGTATTATGAAAGATGTAATGGTTTGTCAGCTGTAACTGTTGTTTTCTTGTAACATCATATTGAATAAAGTGTAGCAGAATCTCTCTCCTTCTTGGTATATGTGATCTAGACCTAACCCAGGGAATAAAGCCTTTCTTTTCATTTTGGCTCTCCAAAAATGAACAAGGAAATGGTGTAAACAACAGATTTTTAAGGAATGAAAAGTACTTAGAAGCACTAGAAGGCTTCTAGACAGTAATTAGCTGAAAAGATTAGGCACTGATTCAGTCAAACACATGAGCTTAATCAAAGCTATAAGGCAGTGCTAGCTACACAGGGCAAAGTTCTTTACATCTCTGTCTACACTAGTTAGTAAGTTAATTACTTGGTGTCTCCACTTTGTTATATGAGTGACAACGGAGCTATTTACAGTACACTGGGATTTAATTGAAGTAGTAGAAGGGCCAGTGATTTAAATATATCAGAGAATAAACTCTGGCTTATTGCAACTTCTCTTGAAATAAAAACCTGAAAATTCTCAAGGAAAATCGGGCAGAACGTACGATGCAACATACGATGCAACGATGTGCATTTTTCACAACTTTGATATGGGAGTATGATTTACACCTTGGTTATTTTTCTCAGTGAGTATGTGCTGCTTGGATTCTTAACCTGTTATTTGTGCATTAGCATTAGATAGGCAAGTGCTCACCCACACTGCATATAATCAATATGTGCCTTCATTATTTTCTCCTCGTTTCCATTGCTTCTAGCTTTTTTTGGTATCAGCATCTTGCTAGGACCTATTTTTAAGCAATGAAGGATAAATCAATGCAGCTTGCACAGTCTTGGTTAGAATATTGACTGAAATGTCAGAATATGCTTTTCTAGCAAATGCAGAAGTCTGTAGGAACCTGTTGGTTTTAACATTGTTTTGGCCTGGTATGGGAGATGGCTGGAGAGCACATGATTTTATGCTCCAGGCTGATGGGGAAGACACTAGCCTAGAATATGGATAATGCAGGGTGCACATTCTGGTCTTGGCTCTAGCTGATCAGGAGTAACCGAAGATATTATTTTATTTTATTTTATTTTATTTAGCTTTTTTGAGCTTGCAAAATACAAACTTGACTGTGGGTCATCAGTGTTCCAGGTTTTATCTGGCAGAATCCTCTTCTGGCCCAGATCTCATGGCAAAGCTCTTCAGAAGATGAATCGCCAGTTTTAAATCTAGCAAGTTGCTGCAAAATGACATCAGCTGCACTCACCAGGCATTGCAAAAACCTAAACCAAGGAAACATGCATGTTCATCTATTTCTACTTCACCCTCAGGTCACCCTGGCTAGGGCATATTTAGGAAGGGCTTTTCATAGTCTAGATTATTAATCTGTGCTTTCAGCTGAGCATCTGATTTGTTTGGTATTCCTGACTCACTACCTGTGTGGCAACTTTTACCTACAAATCTCTCAAGATACAAATGAGGAGAATCATTACCTAAAAGGGTTTGTATGTTTGAGCACTGGGTACCAGGAAGCATATTCACAGTGAGCTTTTAATTATGTAGTCTAATCCTTAAAGCTGTCTCCTGACCCCCTTGGCTGCACTCCTAGCCTGTTTAGCCCCAAGGTTTTCTTCCTAAACTAGCCTGGCTGCTACAGCAAAGCAGGAGATGTACTTAACTAGAATAGCAGCCACCCCTCCCCCGAGAAGAGAAAAACCAGAGGGAAGGTGTTGGAGCAACCTTGTGCCACTAGGTTAACACATACAGTTTCTAAATAATGCCTCTCCTTGTAAACCTCTAAAAAGCAAAGCCTACAGCAGCGGAAGGGCTTGCTGCTACCAGTGGGGGGTGGTGTTATGGACATTAGATTTGAGAAGCTTATATAGCACATGGGCGAGGATAAAGGGATACAAATCAGAGAAAAAAAAAAAACTGAAGAGATTAAAAAAAAAAAAATCCAGGGCCAAGTATTTACTGTTCATTCCCCTTGCCAGTGGTGTTATATATTGTCTGCAGTGAGTCATGCTGAGAGGGAGCCAGGCACAATAATGGCTGAGAGCAGTCCTGCATCCCCTTTGTTATTGCCTGTGCCGGCTGATACTGAGTTGGGTGAAAGAAAGTGATTCCAAGAATGTGATTATTATTTTTTTTTTCCTTTTTCCCAAAGGTCCCAGTAGTGATTGCTGGGGTTTTCCTACCTTGAAACTAAAATCAAGCAATTATAAATTAGTTTTGTGAGAACCAATACAGCAATTCACATACAAGACAGAAAAGCATTACGGGCTATATGACAAAATACTTCAGTGCTGTATACCCGGGTAGTCTTGAAGCCTAGGGAGATTTCTGATATAGAAACATTTCAACCTCATCTTTCAACTGATATTAGGACTTCAGCGTAGGTTTCAAAAGCTTAGGTGTTTATTTTACAATCCAGCTAATTATAAGTTTGCCCCTAGCTTACACCTGAGGAGCTCAGATATTCATCCATTAATGAAATGAGCCACATGCACAGGCTTGGGATATACCCTATAGATGTAAAGACCTATATTTCTTAGAAGGAAAAAAACCCTAAAACAACCAACAATCCATCCCAATAACCAAGGCATATATTAATTTCTGTTTTCAAAGCTTTGTATGGGCTCAAACAGTCAAGAGAGTATTTCATTTGTGTTGGATGCACACAAGCATTCAAGATACTTTTTAGTGTAGTTTGTAGTAAAGCACTGTAACTTTTCTGTTCAAAACAAATCATGTTTTATTGTATAGACAGATAGGAAGATATCAATAGATTACATGACAAAGTGTTGTTGTCTGATAGGACTGAGAATGGCTGTTTATTGACAAATGTCAGGCATCATTTCAGTGTGTAGCAGGAGAAATTGCATGTATCATATTGTCAGATTCACTTGGAAATACTGTAAACACGAACTGCCACTTGGCTGATCAGGAGACATAGATGTAACTCAGATTCTTCAGAGACCATCTCAGGTGTTCTCCTATATCTCAATTTTTTTTTACACCACACAATACAGACAGCAAACCAGAAGTGGTTTTCTTCTTGGGAGCTAGAACTTGATTAGAATCATATAATCATATAATCTTTCAGGTTGGAAAAGACCCTTGGGATCACCAAGTCCAACTATCATCCCTACTCTACAAAGTTCTCCCCTAAACCGTATCTCCCAACACCACATCTAAATGACCCCTAAACATATTCAGGGATGGTGACTCAACCACCTCCCTGGGCAGCCTGTTCCAGTGTCTGACAAGAAGCTCTACAGAAATAGCCCCTTTCATATAGGTGGTTAACATTTTATAGATACTTCTCTCCCAGCATGCTGTTCTGGCCCATTACATGTAATAAATGCAAACCACTGTGCCCCTAGCATGCCCGTTTTATGTACATTGCTGCCTGCTACGAGTGCTTGCCTATCTGCTGAGCACTCAGAAAGTGGTCTGGCACAAGGTATTTTGGAACCCAATTGCCTGTTTGGTGGGGACATGAATTACAAAGAGCTGCACTTCTGGTATCCCACATCTACCAGGTCCTTTCCCGAAATGCCTGTTTGTAGCTCGGCAAGGTCCGTGTTTATACTGCTGGCTGCTCAGACTGTACTCGTGCATCTGGAGTGACTAATCTGGAATAGCAGGAACCTGTAATTTTGGGAGCAGGTCTATTAGCAGTCAGAAGTACCCCACTCTTCTGCCAGTCCAGAGATAGCAGTGAGTGAGCCCTGTCTGGCAGAGCAAGGTTTCACTGCTTCATAGCTCCAGCCTCCCTTCCCAGCTCTGCTCAAACACTACACCTGTCAGGACATCAGGACTGCCAGTGGAGGAAACAGGAGAGGGGGCACAAGACAGAGGCACCTGTGCAGTCTGGAGGCAAGGCCATGAACCTGGAAGCATTTACAGGATAGTTCCTTAGTGTCAGAAATGTCCCCACTGTTTACCCTACCACTAGCTGGGCCCTTCTTTTTTAACTCTCATATTCGGTTATCCTCCCAAACCCCTTCCCCAAGCAATTGTAATTTACTTGTAGGTCAACTTATTGATCAAAGGAAGGGGGAGATCCTTAGAGGGATGAGCCCTTGCAAGTCCTTAAATATGAGGAAGTGTGCTATACACTCACTGCCTGTAATAACATGGAGCTTTGAACACCAATTAGCCAGCAGGGTTTCCTATGCCAGTGCTGCTGAAGTTAACAGCACCTGGCTTTGGGGACAGAAGGCTTGTGACAAACCCCAGTTTGGCACCAGTGCCAGATGGGCTGAAGAAGCCACCACTCTACCCAGGATAACAAAGGAGCCAGTGCTGGGAAAAGACCCCTGCCTATTCCTGGAGGCCTGATGACAATCTGAAGCTAAAGCAACTTTGCCCCCTGCCATCACGACTCCTTGTCAGTGCACTCCCAGCAGCATCAGTGGCTCCCTTTGTCTCCTCTCACCCCCTCCTCCTGACAGGACTGTGCCAGGTAGAGAATGTCTGGCAAGGAACCCGCAGGGCCCTGGGAAACACTGAGCCCAGTGACTTCCCACCCCTGAGACTCGGGCTACTGAGCTCGCTTCGCATCCAAATATTTTAACTGCAGGAATCTGGCTGCAAGGAGGATGTGCCAGGAACGAACAAAGAGCACATTGATGCTTCATGGCCTTGCTGAACACCACCTCAGATGCCCCGTTTTGCACAAAACACGCGTTTCTCAGCAGCTCTGCTGGCGCGGGAGGGGCCGTGATGGTTCACACGCTGCGTGAGGCAGGACCGGTGGGCAAGGAGGGACCTTGAACTGAAGCGACATTCAAGGGCTGTCCCACAGAACACGGGGGCTCTGCCGTGCCAGAGGGCAGTGTCGCCGGTGACACCGCGGAACCTCCCGGGAGCTGCGGTGTGATGGTGGGAAGCGGCTGAAGAAAGAAAAGGTGGGGAGGGACCCCAGGGGGGTGGAAGTTGCTGGGGGCTTGGTACCCATGCTTGTGTGCCACAAAACCCTTTTGAAACCAGGTGGGCTTTGGGGTTGGGGACACCAGGCTTGTGTCCTGGGCCGCGGTGCGGGGACACATCACAGCTGGGTGGCACCGACCCAACATCAACAAAGCCCGCCAGCCCTGGAGATAAGATGCTTGATTCGCTGCTTTCTGGTGTTAAATCAGGAGGACAAGGACCAACCCAGTGGTTACTGCCCTGAAGGTTCTTCTTTCTCCTTAATTTCTATTTCACCCGGCCTGTTTCTGGTCCTGGGATGGAATTAATTCTAAAGTAATTCTTTTTCTTCACAGAACCTCTAGTTTTGAGAGGCTGCAGAGTCCAACTCTGCAATTACAAGGATGATCAGTGGGTTGGCCTGGGGTTTGGGCGGCCATGGATGAGGTGGTATCTAGGGCATTAACACCACAGAGATGAGATGGCATCTGGACCATTCCACAGATGAGATGGCATGTTGGACACTAACATCCAACAGATGAGGTGGCAACCCAGCCACCAGTATCCCATGGATGAGGAACCATGGATCTCCCCATTGCATCCACCCACCTGTGGCAATATTTGGAGTTCTCAATCTGGGTACTTAATTCCCACAGGATGAGCTGGGTTGAGTTGGAGTCCCCCATTACAGCCATCTGCTCTCTGGGTCAGTTGGGGTGCCCTGGGATGAAAAAAGACAATTAGAGGATTTGTGCAAACTACAAGGGAAGTGAGCACTGAGGAACTTTTCAGACCACATCAGGATGAGCCATGATTGGGTAGCAGCTGTGGTGCAGCTGGATCCTTGGTTGGTGACTTTCCTCTTCTTTCTCTCCCTCTCTCCTACTGCCCCCACCCCCTCAGCCTCTACCTTTGGGTGATGCTTTATTTTCCCTTTCTTTCTCTCTCTTTTCCCTTCTGTGTTATCCTTACTTTGTCCCGGTGGGATCCAACAAGAACCTCTACATTTCCAGCCTTTGCAATGTGACACTCCCCCCAAAACCCACTTATGTTGGGGACACCCCTCTACTGTGTTTCTTGGTTTTGTGATACTGGTTGAGAGGCCACATCAAACTGTCTCTGGGAGAAAATGGGGTGTAAGGTGAAACTGAGGTTATCCATGGACTTGGACACCCTCCCATTCTTACCCCATCTTCAGGGGCTGCGTTGGCATGTCAAAGTAGAGTGAGGGGCACTGGCAGAGGCAAAATACCTCTGGGGGATGCTGGGAATCTCAGTCACCCCTGGGTTGAATTGGTGTCCCCTGGAATGGGTTGGGGTTCTCCATTGCAACCCCTACCCCTGAACGAGTTGCGGTCTTCTGAGACATATTTTTGGGTCTCCCATCATCACCTCCCAACCCCAAGATATTTCAGGCCCTTGGGATATTTTGGGGGCCCCTCGACTCAAGAATAATTTGGGGGTTCTCCACTGAAGATCCCCACCCCCAGCATGACTTGAGGGTCCCCCATCACAGCAACCCAACCCCAGGATGAGTTGTGTTCTGCCGGGGTGATTTGGGGGTCCCCTGAGGAGCCCTCCATTAGCAGGATAAGTTGGAGTCCACTGGAATGAATCGGGAGTCCTCAGATGCAGACCCCTAAACCGAGATCAGCTGAGGCCCCCGCGATAAACTGGGGGAAGACCCAAACACAAATCCTTCTCCCTCCGGATGAGTTGTGAGGTCTCCAGTCCCAGACACCTGAACCCCTGGGATGAGTTTGGGTCTCCTGAGGTGTTTTGGGGATCCCTTATCATATCTTCTCATCCGCAGGGCGGGAACATCCCCCTGTACCTATCGCCCCCCTCTCCCTCCACGTACTTGGATCACCCGCACTCAATCGGGGGAGGTACCGGGATAACCAACCCCCCTCCCATCACCTCCCACCACCCGGTACCTGAAGCGGGGGTGCACAGCCCACTCCCGGGAGGTGTGTGGGGCGATGCTGTCACGGTCGGGAGTTGGGGCGTCCGGGCTGCGGGAAGGGTCAGGGCATCCCCGGTGCCGCGGAGCTCAAACTCCCCAGAGCTGCAATGGGAGCAGGAAACAGCGGACGTGGGGNCCCCCCGGGGACCCCGACCCCTTCCATTTTCTACACCCATCTGAATGCTTTTACCTGCCAGGGTTTCCACCAGCCCCACACGTTTGAAGGCACTTGGCTATGACCCAGGAGCTGATGTGCAACACCATCAGTCCTGTTCCTTCATTGCCTGAGACAACTGAACTGCCCTCAGATAGATCCATGCAACAGCTGATGCACAACCGGGAGTCTCTGCTGGTGTCATCACCTGAAGATGGAATTGGACTTCACAGCATCTGTAAAGCACAGTATCAAACTCGCACTTGCCCTAGACCCTGATCTTTTATTAATTTCTTCATACAGAGTAGAAAAAAATTGGAATCAAGAGATACCTTCTTTTAAAGCTATCTCTTGAGCCCATGTCAGGGAAATGGCCTTAGGTGGATTTTTGTTGTTGTTGTTTTGTTTTAACTTGGACGTTTACTACAAAGAGAGAAAGAAAAGGTGCTATTTAATCTCTCTTCTTATGTGACCTTCAGTCTCTACCTGTTTTATTTTCCCCACATATGATCTCCTTTGTTCTCTGATAGTAGTCACCTAAACAGGTGATTAAAATCAGCCTGCAATGCTACTATCTGCAAGATGCAATGCAGGGAAAAAACGAAGGAATCCACACTGGTGGTTTTTCTGACATGCCTCCCAGTACTACACTGTCCCAACCAGGTCTGTGTTGTAGCAGTACACACACTTCTTTCTTCTGAAGTTTCTCTCAGCACTTTCCCAAATTCCCCAGACCTTACCTTCACTTAAATTGCTTTTCTTAGCTTAATTTGTGACTATTTAATTAGATCTAGTTGGAAATCTTTCCCAACAAAGCAAGGTTATGCATCAGCTTTGAAAACCATGGATTTATCAGGAGAGAAAGACTTACCTTTCAATTAACTTCCTTCACCTGTGGGTTGCCAGGATCTCAGATTTTTGCAGCTCAGTGACAGGTTTTCATTTGAATGACTGGGGATGGAGACCTCAGGGATTCTTGTTTGTTGTCCGTAGAGTTAGGAGCCAATGCTAGGATCCTCTCGTGTGTGCAGCTGTGGGGCTGTGCATGTGCCAGAAACTGGTATGATACTTTCATTTCAAGATACCATGAGCTTATGCCATTAAACTGTCCAAACTGCTATCCCCTGGTATGTCTCATTTTTACACAGTATTTGACCTAAAGGAACATGTTAATGGTTTTGCTTTTGGTTTGAAATGTGGTGTTTCTGGAAAGCATTTCCCAATCATCATTAGCAATGAAACCTATAAAAAGAGGAGAACAAGCTGCACTGGCTGGAATAGGGACTACAGCTAAGGTGTGCTTTTTTCTAAAGAAAATAATTGACTTAATAGATCATCTTACAACCCATGCAGGAGTGGTCTGCTCTTAATCGAGTTTGAAATCAGTAAGAATCCTGGCAATCCTGAAGTAAATTAATATTTTTTGCATTGATTTCTGTAGTGTTAGTACTTTATCTGGGATGACTTGCTAAGACAGACACTTCAGTTTAAACACAAATTGGAGCTTGAGGCTAGACCTCATTTTGTGAATGCTAGATCCCATTTTGTGAATGTTGCTAGCTTATGCAAGTAGGAAGTCACACTTGATAGCCTTATAATTTGTTAATTATATAAGGGGTTGCAACAGCTACATGGTTTATCAGTGGTAAAGTTAGATTTTGTCCTGTTTTAATGTATTTGCAGATGTTACTGGTACCATTGCTTCACAGTCCTCTTTTTTACTTTTATGTGATGACCAGGTTGGTTTGGGGTTTTTTCCTACTGTGAATACAGATAAACATATTTCTGAGAAAAAGAAATGTGATTACCAAAGCAGCACAGTTCAGAAGAAGGAAGCCAACCTCTTTGCTATGCCCAGTATTACATCGTTTGAAACAGCACTTTTAAATCAAGATCTTTTGAGGACAGAAACTACGTCATAGTGGAAAGTTTGAAACCTTAATTTCCAGTTGCATAAAGGTCCCAGTTGCAGTCTTGGAAAAATCAGCTCTTGTTAGCTTTAAAACCTATTCTCCTTACAGCAGTAAGTGCTATCTACTGTAGCCTCAGTACACAAGGAAATAATAACATCTGCAGAAGGACATTATTAAATAAAAATATACCTACTTCTGTTAATTTTTCCTCTAAGAAAGCTCTAATTGAAAAGATGTTGAAGCAGGACACAGCTGACTGGATTGAGGCTAAAATGAAGTCATGCACATTTTAATAGGTTTGGACTAAAAATTTGCTTTCTGCTGTGATTTGTCTCTAATCAGAATTCCCACTGTTCTAAAGAAGTTATTTGAATTCTAAATTGATACAGGAGATGCATATAAACTGATCTCACCTCCCCTCTTGTGAGGGCAATTTATGCAAAATAAATTTCAGGGCTCTGGGATTTAAAGTTTAGTGACTTTTGTCTGTGAGAACAGGAGTGGCACTTTGCACATTATGAACACTCTCTGTGAATTACATGCCTTAAGGGGGATGGTTAGCACATGAATCAAAAGTGGCTGACTAAAGTAGAACGTTGCAAACAAAAGGATGAGACAATGGCTCAGATGCACCAAGGTGCATCTTAAATTACCAGAAGTGAAACTAGGTGCTTTTTAGCTTAATACTGCTCTTAAGTATAATGTTGAACAGTGACTGTGAAAAAGGAGGATCTGGGTACCATCATTTGCGGCAGGGAGGAAGCTATCTATTTATTTTCTTTTTAAAAGCAGTCTACTTCATTTGTCCATGGTAATGGTGCTTGCTCAGTAGTATGTGCTTTATTCATAAAGGAAGGCATACTTTCTCCATGCCACAAAGTCCATAGTGATTCTCCTTTGATTATGTGGGTAACACTCTGGGGAATGAGACGATTATGCACACATTTTCCTATATTTTTAAATTGAAGATGAAGGTGTTTTGTTTTTTTTTTCAGATGGTCCAGAATTACTTTCTGCTCCTACTAAGAAACTTTTGAAGCTGCAGCCTTAGTGTGATGTTCATCCTTGAGAATCCTCCTACAAAGGGACTCATGCCTGAGCTCAGCTCTGGTAATCTGGGATGTGGGATCTTGCAAACATTGTATCTCATGATATACTTATTATTCTATCCTGGAAGAAGGAGCTTGGGGAAAAGCTGTTCTGGAAATGTAGAAAAAAAAAAGCTAGAAAGAAAAAGAAAAACTATAAAACTATTTTTAAATTTACATGAAATCATTTTTCAGACTGTATGGCAAAAAGGGAAGTTTTGGGTTGAATAAAATGTTTCATAATGACTTGGACATTTCTAAAAGACATGGAACAAATATAAAAATAAACTCATACAGGGTTACTGGAGCAATACTGACAAAAATGAAGGGAGCCCCTTTTGAATCCAGCAGTACAAACTTTCACTCTTTAGGTGGGACAGTCCAAGTGCTCAGTAATCCCCAAGTTCTCCTCTCAGAAAAATGTCCGAAATGCCAGGCTATAATGTGCCTCATATGAGGCCCAAACTGTGCCTCATAGACAGGTCAAATGAAACTTCTGCACTAAGAAAGTGGCTCTCCTGGATCCAAAGTCGCTGGGCAATTTTTATGCCATGGGGTGGGACAGGTAGAGCAGCAGAAGCTGTGGGGATGAGCACAGGTGCCTCCTGTACCTGCTCTGCCACCAGCCAAGCCCTGCACCCTGTTTTCTGAGAGTTGTGGTGCTCCTGACCACTTGAATGCATTGGTACTTGAGGGGAAGAAAATTCATTGTGGCAGCTATGGAGGATACAGAGGAGTCTCTCTCTTGAATGCTCATGTGTCCAACCTCATATAAGTCATGAACATTGACTGTGTAAGAAAAGAGGTCAGGATTATGGTATAGTCTGGTGTCTAGGACATTGGTCTGAATTTTCCAGTTTCTGCTTTGAAGCAGCTTCAATGGGAAAAAACTGAATGTGTCACCAGAATCAATGTCACTGTGAAAGCAGTAGGACCCCTATGATTTTAAGGCCTATCTTTAAATCAGATGAAGGAATGGATGTTTGCCTCTAACCTCACAGAATTTATTCAGTATGGCATAAGGATGCTCTTTTCCTCTTTTCTGTTGTTTCAGAAATGGTTTTCAAGTCAGCTTGTAAGTCTTGCCTGAAAAGTCAAAGCAAAAAAAGTATTGCAACGCCAACAAAGTGATCCCTTCCACATTTTATTTCAGGTGAAACTGTTGACTAAATTTGACTTGACGTTACAAGTGTTTGCACTTTTCTGTGACTAAGTGATTCCTTACACACGCTGTGCTGAGCTCTAGCTTGAATTCTGCTGTTCTTTCATCCTCTTTGTATCCTGCTTTGGGAGCATCTAAGCATCAGTCACTGCACCAGAGCCTCCTCTGCAGGGACAGGTTGTGCTATCTTTATGGGTGCATCAACTTTTCCAGCAAACTGGTTTCCATGATAAACACCTGAGGCACTAAAGAAGTACTGGTTTCATTTCTTAAAAAATCCTCATTAAACAACTGTTGCCTATATATATTTTACACTACCAGATGTTTCCTTTGCTCTACAGTTTGTGGAGAACATAGGAATTGATCTCTCAGCAGTGTTGCTAAAAGCCCCAGCCACTTTGTTTTTTTTTCACTTGGACAGTGTATATGTCTTTTTGGCAGATATGATCTGATATCTGGGCAGTTCCTGGCTGAAAACACTATCATAAGCACCAACTTCCCTCATGGCCTGTGATCGAGCGGCAGCCTGCAACCATCAATACCCATTATTGAACTTCCTATCTGGTGTGCACTGCACTGGGCCAGAGGCAGACCTTCATCTTCAAAATGTAGGGCATGTGGATACAGACCTTGGGCACATTTTCAGCCATGCAGAAATGAGGCTGTACTATTTGCTTGCACCCTGGCACTCTCCATCCCCACTGAGATGTCATATCTTGCTAGAGGATTTTTATGTGGAAATCTGGGCTGCCTGTGGCTCCCCTGCTTCTTCTTTCCTGCCAACCTACAGCTTATTTAAGCTCCTGCTGAAAGTGTGAACTCAGCTGGAGGGGGGTCTGTTCACTTTTCCAACTTGCTGCAGACCGCACATCTCAAAGCACAAGGAAGGCAGATGATTTGGCCCCTGCCCTCCTCCAGAAGCTGCTGCTTCAGGGACCCAGAGGAGGTGTTTCCACCTCTGGTGTCTGCACTCCTCATCCAAGAAATGAGCAGGTTTTCTGCCTCATTCCCAATACTGCCTCTTTGTCCAAACCACCACACGTGGGCCCTCCTTTTGTCATTATCTGCTGTTAGCTCTTCCTATGCAACTGCAGGTTCCCCTGAAAATGAAGTGGCAGCTTCTTTGTGTGGGATAACTTTGTGGAGACCCCCAGTGGGGCAGCTTTGCTCCTGTGAATGCCCCTGAGAACTCAGCTGCCACTGATCAGGGCTCTCAGGAGAACAAGCCCATGTTCATGCTGCAGGTCTTGGTAGCACCTAGCACCTTCCAGGACCTGCTGTGTGCCATGGCTGTATCCTGTCTCATCACAATGGCCTTAATGCCACAAGTCCTCCAGCCCAGTACCAAGGCTGCCAGTCCTCCAACCTGTACCTGTGCATCCAGTGCCTGAGGACAGGTATGTGAATAAAGAAAGCCCCTTAGCAGTTATCTCCTCTAAGCAGTCTCCTAGCTCTCAAAAATACCAATGTCAGTGTCAGTTAATCCCTCTGTCAGGGGATGGTGAATGGTGTTTTAGTGCCCCGTGAGAAAACAGCCTGGGTGAAATGGCCATGAGGAGCCATAGCAAACTGACCAGAGCATCCCTGTCCCTCAGTGCCAAAGCTGTGACTTGCCCTGCTGAAGACACTCCCTGGCTTGAACACTATCTCCTTGCCCTTTACATCTAGAAGAGTAGAAAATACTTCCTGTGCAATGTAATGCTCTTTAAATAAACATAGAACTGTTCTTCCTGTTTGTTAAATCATCTTTAGACCAAGTCCAAGGTCCTGCATCTGGGTCAAGGCAATCCCAAGCACTGATGTAGGCTGGGCAGTGACTGGCTTGAGAGCAGCCCTGAGAAAGTAACATTTTGGGAGTGCTGGTGGATGAGAAGTTCAACATGAGCTGTCAGTGTACACTTGCAGCCCAAAATAAGCCAACAGGGTCCTTGGCTGCATCAAGAGAAGCGTGGCCAGCAGGTTGAGGGAAGTGATTGTCCCCCTCTGCTCTGCTCTTGTGAGAGCCTACCTGGAGTGCTGTGTCCAGTTCTGGGGCCCTGTTACAAGAAAGATATAGATGTGCTGGAGTGTGTCCAAAGAAGAGCCACAAGGGTGATCAGAGGGCTGGAGCACCTCTCCTATGAAGACAGACTGAGAGAGTTGGGGTTATTCAGTCTGGAGAGGAGAGGGCTCTGAGGAGACCTTATTGTAGCCTTCCAGTATCTGAAGGGGCCTGCAAGAAAGCTGGGGAGGGACTTTTTAGGATGTCGGGTAGTGATAGGACATGGGGGAATGGTTTCAAACTAAAGAAGGGTAGATTTAGATTAGATATTAGGAAGAAGTTCTTCACCATGAGGGTGGTGAAATACTGGGATAGGCTGTCCAGAGGTGATGGAAGCCCCATCCCTGGAAGTTTTTAAGGCCAGGATGGACAGGGCTCTGAGCAACCTGATCTAGTGGGAGATGTCCCTGCCCATGGCAGGGAGGTTGGAACCAGATGATCTTAAAGGTTCCTTCCAGCCCTGAAAATTCTATGATTGATTCTATGATTCTTTAATTTGGGCCATCAGTGAGGGTTTCTGTGTGTTCTTCAGTTGCCTTCCTCCAACAGCTTCTGTCTGTGTGGATGAGCTCTCGTTCCCTGCTTTTACTGGCTGTAGCATACATGGGCCTCTTTATTTAGTGCCATCAGTGAAAATACTTAATGAGCAGATTTTCTCAGTTAGTTTGTGTTAGATATTTCTAGTAGCCAAAGTCTCTTCCTAGTGGTCTTTAGTTGTCTGTTTTATGTGGTCATACTGTAGATAGAACAAACCCATATCACACTGTAGACTGGGGATCAGGCTGGAGATCCTGCAAAGACACAAACATACTGAGAGAAAAATGAGCTGTCTTCCTTGCATATTTGAACTCTGATTCTGTATCTCCAAGTGCCTGTCATCCTGTATTGCAGGTCTTCATGGCAGAAATAATTCTAAATGCCACAGGCCTGGTTCTCTGTTTCGTTCTATCTGATGTATAGCAAGAATACAATTGCTGTAGTGAGCCCCAAGCCATATCAATAAAACTGCAAAAATGGAAGCAAACCCCATGTTTTAAATACTTACGTGCCCTTCTGTCATAATAATGATGTCTGTAGAGTCAGAAGGATCTGTATCCAGCTGCTGTGATAGTTTGTTTCTCAATTTATACATCGAGTTTTGCATAATCCTGTTTGTAACCCCACAGCTTCATCAATGCCTAAATAGCTGTTGATCATCTGGGCTTTGTTATCACAGGGTTACAGTAGGGGAATGTATTTTCTCTTCACTGGTTTTCCTCCTCTTCATTTCTTCCAAAACACACGCACCACTGCCCTTCCCGTGGTATTGCCTGTAGCTCCGCTTCACCTTTGCACGTGTGTTGCTTTCTGAAGTCAGGTTAGAAAAGTCCTTCTCTAGCAATCAGAGAGTTGTACTGCACACTGCAATTCATTCTGCTCTAAGATGAAAGCAAACCTGCTGAGATGGCTGGTACAGACTGGGCTTGGGATTATTGAAATTCTCAGGAATGATAAATATCTTAAGTGCCAGCCCTGGACCTCTGGTGGATGAGCAAACCTACTCTGAACCTGGAGTCTGCTGGGGAGAGCAGTAACACTGAGCTGTTTTTTCAAGAAGGCCAGTGCTGGAACAGCAGCCTGGGGCTGGAAGTGCTCAGGCACAGTGTGTGTAACCCTCTCTGGGCTTTATCACTCAGCTGAGATATTCAGCAAGATGGAAAAGAGGCAAAATCAATTTATCAGCTGTGGGATTCCTATTGAGGAAAAGATGTGTTGAATCCCCATTGCAGAGGAGATTATGGAACTGGTGAGCATGTGTATAAACTATTAACTATTTTGTTAAGTCACGCACTTTTTTGACTGAATTCAGAAGCAAGCTGCATCAAAAAAAAAAGAAACAAAAAAAAAATTTTAAAGCCCAACCAAAAAAAAAAAAAAATCTGCCACCTAAAGCAGGAGCATGCAGTGCCTGCTGTTACAGGTGGGTCCCAACACCACATTCTGGTTTTCAAAGTGAAATATTAGCTTTATCAATTCTTTGGTTGGATGAAGATGGGACGTGAAACTGGATCTAGGATCAGCAGCCCAAAACTGTAGGTGTTTGTGCTTAAGATTTTGACTCTAGCCTATCAGTACTGCTTGCTTTTGCAGATATTGTACTAATGTTAGAGAAAAGAGGAACAGAGCATAGCACATGAAAAGAGTGACTCCTCTTCCAAACATACAGATTCTTGTTATAAAAGCATATTACAGGAAGTTATTTCTGCTTAGGGTTGATTTACTGAAATGAGATTTAAGCGTCATGGACACTTGTAGCGTATTTAGTGCTGGTTTTGGTTTATTTTCCTGGTTGCCATTCATTTCATGACATTTCCTGGGAGCTGGAGATGCAGCCAGACAGATCTGCTGAACACATGAATACTAAGGAAGTGGTTTCCCTAGTAACAATAACCATGTTCCAGCTCACACTACTTCTGCTCTTTCTTACGGGATTTGTTTGTGTGTTTCTCACTGGGTTAGATAGAGGAGACACCAAAATTGGAGTTGGCTAAAAGAGTCCAGGATCAGCTTACTGGAAGTGGAAAGAGTAGAAAAAATGGCTGCTCCAATTGCAAGTTGTATCAATACAGAGTTTGGCTTTCTTTTAATTTAGGGCAGTAATCAAGGGGCATGCTCATAGCTGCCACTGAGCATGGACTGAACAGATTCCAGTTCAACTCAGATTCTTAATTCTTATTTCAGAACATTTTTATTGATTTTTTTTTTTTTTTTTTTTTTTTTTTTTTTTTTTTTTTTTTTTTTTTTTTTTTTGACTAAGTGCAGCTTTGAGGCAGTAATCGATTAATGGAAAGCAGAGTGGGGGAACAAATGCACGAAGTATGACAATCTCAGTGTAGGACTCACTGCTAGCACTTTGGAAGGCAAATTTAGCAGCATTTGGGAATGTGGATGGATGTGCTAGTGTAGGGGGTTGTCTGGCTGGCATGCCCTTGCTAGTAAAGAAGAAGGGAGATGAATTCTCTAATATATTGCAAAGTCTTCCTCAAAGAAAGTTGCAATACCACTGTTCAGATAGGGGATCCTGGTGGGCATGTTACGTATAATCATTAAATCTGGCTATGTTTTTTATTTTCTAATTAACCAGTCTAATTATTGCTCACTTGAAGCCAGGTAGAGCAGTTTGCAACACTTATGATCTTTCGAGGTCCCTTCCAACCCCTAGGATTCTAGGATTCTATGATTATCCCACGTATTAAATCTGCTTCTTCAGGATTCCTGGATTTCATTAGACATTGTTCAGATATTTATATTAATCGTTGTGCCGACTTCTGAGTAATTTTGTATATTTAAAAATAAAAGGTTAGTATTACCTGTCCCTTCTCCATAAAGCTATGTCTTTTCTAAGATGCATTTGTTCCTGAGCAAGCTGAAATGATTTTATCTGTTGCTAGAAGAAAAAACTGATAAGGGCCAAACTACAATCAGCTGTGAGTTTAATGTTAATAACATGGCAGACACTGTGCAGAGAACAGCCATGCTTTGCTTTTTCAAGATTTTTAACAACAATGAAATGATGACATTATCTCAAAGCTGACACATGTAACTCTAGTCATACAGATATTTGTAGCTAAAAATGATAAGCTTGATGCTGGGAGATGCTGCTTTTAATGGCAGCTCTGGGTGTTCAGAGCCTTTGGATCAGACTAAGATCATCTCAACAAACCACAGTGATGGAGACAGAGAGGAAATGGCTATCAGAAAACCAAAGACCAGCTCGGATTTTATCCTTATCAGACTGAGATGAGGTGGCTGAGAGCAATAGACCTCAACAATAGTTCTTTTCCCAGGCTGTATCAAATATCAAGAGTGGCCAATGCACTTTAGCTCAACCATATGAATAAACATGAGCACATCTTTAATTAGCACTTGCACTCACCCAGCATGTATAACTTCCACTCTCACAACATTATCCTCCCATCTCACAAAATAGCATATTTTAAGATGGGCATTTTAAGCAGTTGTATTAGTTTTTTCTCCTGTGAACCAGTTGTGTTGGAATCCTTATCAACCAAAATCAGTCTCAGACCTGTCCACAACTTGATCTTGGCAGAGAACAAGACTGGTTTGTGCTCTCAAGTTCATTGACAATAGTGAAATTATGTTGTTGTCTTCCAAGCTGAACATGTGTTAAGTCCATGCATGTGAGAATACATTGCATTCTTAAATTAATAAGAAAGCAACAATTATTAAAATCTGCCTTTGATTTTACAACTTCCCTGAATATACAGGATTTTACAAATTATTGTACACTTTAGAGAGTTTTTTTTTTAATCTGTATGCAAAATAATCTTTCTTGTTAATACTGAATGATTAAATAAATCCAGTTGGTTTACACGTCTGACAACATGTGCACATCAGCAACAATCCCATACATGCATATTCAGATGTGAGTGTGAATTCAGGTGAGGATGGGAGCATGGCTGTATTCAATTCTGCAAATAATAATCCAGCTCCTACTTATGTAAATGGTTGGCTATGCTGATTTAAGTCAGTATATTTAGTCTCTGTTTTCTAACATCAATGGTCCTATAGACTTTAAGTTGCCAAAGCTGGATCAGATCTGTAGTAGAAAATTTAAGACATTTACCACTCTGTCCAATGTTTTTCATGGTGGTGCAATGTGGTTCTTCCAGTGTAACAAAAGCTATGAATCATTTAAAAATGTATGATGCCTCTTGTATATCAGATATTTTTCTTACGAATAAGGAACTTTTCACTATAGGAAGACTTTTAAATGACTCTGGCTTGTTTCCCAGTCTATTTCTAGGCAAAATTTACTGTAAAGAGAGAGGTTTTGCATCTGCCTGTGTCAGTTCTCCAGTGTATTGAGGTCAGCTTCCATTCTCCTTGGCTCTGATGCCTGCCTGTATAAATACAAATTCCATTTCCATCCTATTATTTTTCTAATCAAGGGTTTGTCATGCAAAAGAAGATCTGAGATGACTGTGTTTTCCATTATGCAAAATATTCCATTATGATAATATCTTCAGGACAGTTTATAAAGGTGCCCTGTCCAAAGAAATCACAAATGAGAGCACTGAAATAGTAGACAAATCCTGCATAATTTGCCCTCTCATTTAACATTCAGGCCACAGAGTTCACCCTAATTTGTCATACACATTTCCTCTGACATTCTCGATCTGCACATACAGTTAAAATAAGAATTGGCAGCTTTCACTGAATAGACTTCTGTTACGTGCTTATCAAAAGAAGAAGAAAGGGGTTGTAAAATGCAGTCATATTTAGTATATCCTTTGCTTTCTTTTGCTTTCTCTGCTAAACTCATGCTTAGTAAAATCCACAGTCAATGAAATTTACCTTTTGAGCTCAAGTTGTTTCCATTCAGAACAAAGTAAAAAAGACGCCAGCAAAGCAAACCTGGTATTTCTTAGAAATTCTCTTTTCTTTCTTATGCCAAATCCCAAGGGGCAGGGCTCCACAGAAGGGGAGTTTATTTTCTAAATCCTTTGAATACAGAGCTCTTACATTTTCTAGGACAATGTTTTCTTAGGCAATCTCAATATTGTACCTTTGTATCAATACTTTTGTCATAAAGGTGAACACACACACGTTTTATTGTCTATATTTATTTCCATTAGATGTCATTTCAATTATTCAGATACAAATTAGCTCACAAGCAGACTCCTGTGAAGACTTGTGTCTGAGTACTGGCAAGCACATCGTATTTCTGCAGTTTCTGTGTATGTTCTCTTTTCTTATTGTTCAGATTTGTACATGCCTGTGTGCTAAATATGTAGGACAGTGAATTTTCACTGACTTCTTTGTTTGGAAAATTTCTGAATTCATGAGATTTCTACACATTTTTAATGTTGATAGTTGTTTCTGACTATTTCTATAGCCAAATTAATTTTAGGGTTGTAGAAAACCTAAGCATTTTAATATTACCCAAAATATGTAAATGATTCTTTTCTTCTCTGGATGTTCTATAGTGTCCTTCCACATCTGGGGAACAATATACCACTGCAGGTCATTCTTATTCAAGAATTATTCCACTATTAAGAGAATAATTTAAGGCAATGCCCAGTCATGCACTTGGTATCAGTTTTTAGGCCTCGAATGCATTTTTTTTTCCTTTTCTTTTTTTGTGTTGTGTATTGGTATGGTCTGCAGCATAGTTGCCAGTATAACCTTTTTAATTCAAGTCAGCCTCTTGCCTTGATTTTCTGACTCAGACTCTGATCTTTTCAAATGTTTTCCATTTCTACCTGTAATCTGTTGAAGAGCTTCCTCTCAACCATTTCCAGTCTTTCACAGTTTTATCTCATTAAATGGAGCTGGTCTCAGCCCATGAAGTAATAATACATTTGAAGAAAAAAAAAACAAAAACAACCCACATATGAATACTAGATGTATTATCCTTATTGATCCATAACCTCACCAACTACTGTGCAGCATTTGTGACTAAGGTCCATGAATGTTTTCATTCATCTTTACAGAACCACTGATTCTGAGCTGATTGATACCTATGTGGATATAACCACGTGTGGGACCAGGCTTCTCTGTAATTTCCCTTATGTTATGTCAGCACAGTATGTATTCCTCCTTCTCCAAGATGCAGGCATTTCACCTTCTTGAAACTCCTTTTCATTTTCTTGGAACTAGTTTGAAGTTCAAGTCCACAAAAGCAGCCTTCCAAGGTGGTAAATAATCCTTTCATTAAATCAGACATATTTGCCAGTGGTGCCATATCATTTACATTTACTAAAATGCTTTGCTCTAGATCTTTCAAAATTATGCCCTCCAAGCCATCTAACAGCAACATTCAGCTTGATGATGAGACCTGAGTGTGGCTGTATATCCCTTACTCCTAAATCAAACTTTGACAATCACAATTGCTTGGTTTTTCTATTTCGTACCAACTAGAGGAATCTAAGTACAGACCATTTATAATTACACATATCTGAAATATGATATCCACACATTCTATATTATATCCACTCAAACCAAGTCAGCTGTTTTCCTCTAACAGCTTTAAGCCATCTTTGTTGCCCCCACCCCTCCCTGCCCAAGCAGTTGTCAAGTGATAATTTGCTCAGTACAACTTGTCCCACTGTTTCTGGCCCTCTTCCTCAGAAAATGGTCTTAATGTGCTGGTAATTCCATTCAGGATGATTTTTGCCACCAATGACTAAAGCTAAACTTCTGTAATTATCTGTATCAGCAGGATATTCCTTCTCTAAAGCTGGTAGAGGTACTGCCTTTAGCTACTTGCCTGCTGCCTCCTTGTGTTCCTGTACATCCAAGTATCTGTTTTTCAGTTGCTTTCCTGGTGCTTGCAGCCTTCAGCAGCTCGGCCATTACACTGCCCCTGTGAATACTCCACTTCTGACTACTTCACTGATTTTCTTGATTTTCTTCTGCACAGTTTAATTAGAACCACTAGGTCAAGTAGCATAACTATGAGGATCTTTCAAGGTGGCAATATCAATATATTTTGTACTTTATTAAAAAAATTATCAGACCAAAGCCCATCTTATCACATTTGTATGCATGGCTAATATGTCCAAATTTATACTCTTTTTTTCTTAAGTCTGATTTCTTCAAAGATAGTTCCCAAACTAAGTTTCACATCTTCATGGGACATAAGGATATATCTTCTTAAAACCATCCCATGTGCATTAATGTGTCTTGTTACGCAGTCAGATTTAAAATCCTTGATTGCAACAGGCGGTTGTGTGAAGCGTGAAGGCCAGAACAGGCCATGAATTCTCCTCTGTGGATCTCAACAGTTTAGCAGGAGATATCTGGATGGGAGCTTGCTGCATCCATCCCTTCTGCTGTTGCTGCTGTCACAGACAGTGCTTCTCTCCTGCTGTCACTGTTCCCAAAAGCAAGCCAGCATGGCATTGGATGTACATGGCTATGAAAACACTCACAGTACTATCTGCTCTCTCTTCTCCTGGTGGTTCTGACCTTAATTGAAATTGGATGGAGAAGCTGTGCGAACAGATTAGTTAGCAGGGCATAACAGGTTACTGCACATCTGCTAATCTGTGGTAACTGCTCATGCTTAACTTTTGGCAAGTGCAAAGGAAACAGAGATATGAAACTGTAAGAACTTCTGCGTCTTACAGGCTGCAACTCCATACCTGTGCTGTGGTCACACACAAAACCCAAAGCACCTCGTTCTGCAGTCCTGGGCATCCAGCACCAGGCAGATGCTCACTGCGAGATCTTTGCAGATATCATCATATTTCATAGAATCATAGAATCTGCTGAGTTGGAAAGGACCTATCAGGATCATCAAGTCCAACTCCTGTCCCCGTGTAGGGCACCCCCAGGATCACACCACGTGCCTAAGAGAATCGTCCAAATGCTTCTTGAACTCACACAGGCTTGGTGCTGTGACCACTTCCCTGTGGAGCACATTCCATTGCTCGGCTGCCCTCTGTGTGAAATTATTTTTACTAATTCTTCACCATTCCTAGACACCACACCATCTAAAGCCAGTAAAACAGCCAGGCTTTCTGAACCAAACTGGGGAGAAGCTTCAGCAAGCTCAGGCTCATGATACTGCTGTGCCTGGTCAGCCCTGAGCATTGCCTGCCCAGGTCAGTCCAAACACTGCCTGTTCCCTGGGCAGGAGCTCATCCATTGCTGGATGAATTTGAAGGGTGGGCCTGCAAGAGAGCATATTCTACCTGCTCAGTCCCAAGGGGGTAAGAGTACCACAGTATATTCCCTGGAGGAAACAGTTGCATTTTCTTGGCTGTGAGCATGTGAACAGCACTGCACTTCCTGTTTTCCTACTTATATATTTTTACTATCTATTATCTGTAAAACTGTTCTTTTAATTAAATAGCAAAGAATGTGTTTGCTTTATTCTGCTTTATTTTGCAAAAACATATGATAATGGAAATGATGGATTCTGGTGTCTGCCAGCTCCCTAATACCCTTATGTGTTTTAGAATGTAGGCAATTAGAGCATTCATGTGGTAATTCCTCCATTATACTTTCACATTAATATGATAATTTCTTCTGAATTGTTTAGTCAAATTAATTGCATTGAGCCTTATTTTGGGTATACCAAACATCCAATGAAGGGAGTTATTAAACTACCAATTTTTATCTCACTTAAGAATTGCCTTAATAGCAATATTCAGGAAAGCTGGTTCATGATCTGATACGGTGATAGCTCAAACTTTTATATATGTTGTGTTGTCAGGCAGCTTGTGAGATAATAGAAAAGATCTACTCTTAGCTAAGGAGAGGATGAGATGTGAAGTTTTCTCTGCTGGAGAGCATATGCCTTCATACATCAAAGCCTTTAAAATTATCCACAGAGCAGAATGGAAACGGGACATTTTATCACCTGGGGTGCTGCCTGCTCCCTACTGCTTTGCCTGCCCAACAGCTCCCCAGGGCAGGAGCAAAAGCAGTTCAGATCAGAGGCTAGAAGTGGGAGCATACTCCTAGCTATGGCTGTGGGTATCCACTGACAGTAGATAGATGCCAGGACAAAAAAATAAATTATAACTGGTTTTCTTGGGAACTTTATAAGGACAACAAACCCCAATAATAAAGATCTATCCTGGGCAATTTTAAACCAAGTACCTGCAGGAGACATCTCTCCAGTCTTTAAAGGCTCTGACTTTCAACTCCAAATGTTTCTACTTGACTGGCATGGCATGGAAATAAACTGCAATCAAGTAACACTGCCAGTCCATATTATAAAGACTCTTGTTATGTGATAGGATAGATGTCTGGCTACAAAATGGGAATCTCTTAAAATACACACCCAATTTCTTTGTCATTAGTGTACAGCAACATGAGAAGGCTCCACGTGACGAGTTCAGAGGCAGGGGCTACACAGGCTGCACAGAACAGGTCAGGGAGCAGCAGTGAGGAAGACGTGTCTGTTTCCTGAGAATGTGAAAGGGGACCCTGAACAATGTCAGATATGAACAGTGTCAGCTATGAATCTGGAAGGGTGACGCTTTTATTTATTTTTACTGGGTGATTATCCACTTGTGAGAAATACTGTCCAAGACTTGGGTCTGGGAAAAATAATTATGTCTGGAATTTATCTTGATAAAATATAAATGCAGATTATGTTCCTTGGGTCAAAATCTGTTAGCATAAGTATGAGATTATGAGTTCCTTGGTTCTTTACTGCTTTAAAAAAAGAGAGAGAGAATTTTTAAAGAAAAAGCAAAAGTACTTTTTAAAAAATAATTTAAATAATAAATAAATAATAAAATTTAAATAATTACTATGTGCATGAAGAGAGAATTTGCTGATTAGGCTGGTAGGTACTTTTACAGAATACTTTGTTGATTTTAGGTGTCATGTCCATGACCTCAGCCAAAAGGCTGTTATCACAAGCTCTGTAATAAAGAACCCTCCTCATGGTTCGCCTTCTTGTTTCTAGAAGATCATCCAGTTCTGTGGGACTGTTGGGCCCAAGAAAAATGGAAAAACGTGGGAAATTATCATTTTAAAGGCAAAGTACGTGCTGAAGGATAAGTAATTTTCATATGCTGTCTGCTGCAGCCAAAATGCTTCTTCATAAATACAAGAGGAGGGTACATGCTAGAGGCTATGTACCCAGGAGACTTCCACTTCAAATCACAGCCAAATTTTCTCTGACTGCCTTGAGATAAAGTTACCACCCAACAGAGAAATCAAGTCACACAAGACAGTAAGCAGCAAAGCTAAAATTATGTTCCAGAGTTTCTCAGCAGCAGGCAGCTATCCCCTCACAGCAAAGGAGGAGTATGGCCAACAGAGTACAGCCCCTTCAAAAACAGTGGTCTCCAACCCAGCCTGGCAGAGATGGCAAGTCTGCTGTGCACCACTGTCCTTGGGGCTTTCCTTCCTATTAACTGATAATGTGTGTGCTGCTTACACGGCCTGATGTGGATTTAAATTGCTATTGACAATAGCATGCTGAGAGAGACATTTATTAGTTAGAGCACAAAAGGGAGAGAGGCAGAGACAATGAAGCAAGTAAGTAAATAGATAATACAAACATGCTTAGAATGTTTGTTGTATTGATTATTTTTAAGAGAAAAGAATATATATTAAGGAGGTTGTATACTACTTTGAGAGAATACAGTTTAGGTGATAGTCTGGCCACAGACTAATACTATGACTTTAAATAAATCCATTGTAAAGAGTCCTGCTATACACAGCAGGGGGGAGGTGATAAATGATGGCCTCAGGTCCTTTTGCCCCTCTTTTCAGAGAACTAAATCAGCATCAAGGTGACTCAAGGTCTTTTCTACTCCTAGGTCTCTTGGCTGGTGCAACCCTTTGCAGTACTGGAAGGAATAAAATAAGAGGGATTTCTTCCCGTATTTGCCAGCTCAGCAGTTAGGCCAGTTGTGTCTAGACTTTTTATTTCAAGTCAGGATAACTAATGATCAAATTTGCTTTGTGAATCATAGAATCAGCTGGGTTGGAAGGGACCTCAGAGATCATCAAGTCCAACCCTTGATCCACTGCCACTGCGGTTACCAGACCATGGCACTGAGTGCCACATCCAGTCTCTTTTTAAATATCTCCAGGGATGGAGAATGCACTACTTCCCTGGGCAGCCCATTCCAATGCCTGATCACCCTCTTCGTAAAGAAATTCTTTCTAATATCTAACCTAAACCTCCCCTGGCACAACTTGAGACCGTGTCCTCTTGTCTTGCTGGCAGTTGTCGATCCAAACCCCCAGGTCCCTCTCTGTCTGGCTGCTCTCCGGCCACTCTGTGCTCAGCCTGGAGCTCCCCATGGGGTTGTTGTGGCCAAAGTGCAGGACCCAGCACTTGGCCTTGTTGAACCTCATCCCGTTGGAATCACCCCAACTCTCCAGTCTGTCCAGGACCCTCTGCAGAGCCCTCCTGCCTTCCAGCTGATTGACACTCCCCCCCAGCTTAGTGTCATCTGCAAGTTTGCTGATGATGGACTCAATCCCCTCATCTAAAACATCAATAAAGATATTAAACAGAACTGGGCCCAGCACTGATCCCTGGGGGACACCACTAGTGACCGGCCGCCAACTGGATCAGCCCCGTTCAGCACCACTCTCTGGGCCCGGCCCTCCAGCCAGTTCCTAACCCAGCACAGGGTGCTCCTGTCCAAGCTGTGGGCTGACAGCTTTTTGAGGAGAATGCTGTGGGAGATGGTGTCAAAGGCTTTGCTGAAGTCCAGGTAGACCACATCCACAGCCTTCCCCTCATCCACCAGACGGGTCACCCGATCATAAAAGGAGATCAGGTTGGTCAGCCAGGACCTGCCCTTCCTAAACCCGTGCTGGCTGGGTCTAATCCCTTGCCCATCCTGTAGGTGCTGTGTGATTGCACTGAGGATGATCTGCTCCATAACCCTGCCAGGCACTGAGGTCAGGCTGACGGGCCTGTAGTTTCCTGGGTCCTCCTTCCGGCCCTTTTTGTGGATTGGCGTGAAATTCGCCAACTTCCAATCTGGGATGTCCCCAGTGAGCCAGGACTGTTGGTAGATGATAGAGAGGGGCTTGGCGAGCTCTTCTGCCAGCTCCCTCATCACCCTTGGGTGGATCCCATCAGGTCCCATAGACTTGTAGGGATCCAAGCAGTTCAGCAGGTCACTGACTGTGTCCTTCTGGATTACAGGGGGGCTGTCATGACTGCTTGACGCCCACCAAAGCTGAGGCTGTTGCTGACAGGAGCCATACCCTTCTCTCTCATTTTTCAGCTTTCACCTTCCCTTTCCTTTCTGCTGGCACTAGCACCCCTGCAGCCATGCCAAGAGCTGGAGAAGGAAACTGAAGCAACTGGAAGTGCAGTGGGATTTGCTGGTAAGTTTTCAGGTGGGGCAGCACAGTGCTCTGCTTCTCCCCACTGCACACACAGCAGGGGTGGCAGAAAGGGCCTGGAGTGGAAGTGTGGGACCAACTCCCTCGGGGGGCTTAAAACAACTGTGAGTCACAGCCCAAAGCTTTCCAGGGAGGAAAAATAGGCCTCAGGAAAAAGAAATGTGTGTGCCAGCTTTAGGTTAAATTCCCTCTTCTATCACAGACTTCCTACCTGACTTTGAACAGGTCATTTTAATCTCTGCCTTAGATTTCCCTCTCCAAAACAAAGACAGAGCTGTACTTTTATCTTTCAGAACAAACACGTCAGACATTTTGAGGTGCTGAGGTACCCAGGTACTCTGGGAAAAGGGGCACTGACAGACTTTTGATAGGTCTACAAATATTTTTAGAGTGCTTCTGCCTCAAGCTTCCCTTTTTAATAGCCTTAATTGTAGACAGCATTAGTGCTGCACAGCTAAATTCTTTGTAGTTTAACATTTTGTAAGTACCCACACTTTTCATAAATCAGTGGTGTAACTGAATTACTGATAATAGGATTCAAGGTATAAAGATGAGATACATGGCAAAGAACGGAAGGGGTTTTTCAGGCTTTGAAAATGTTTTCACTATGTTTCAAGTTTCAGTAACTTTTGTGACATCACTCAACAACAGAGTGTGCAAGCACGCCAGGATGAAAACACCAGCTGCGGTTTATTTTACGTGCAGTTACCTTTCAATCGGTCGTACCATAGCATTACTCACTCCAGCCAAACCTCTGAGATCAATGCAACTCATCAGACCTGACACTGTCATCTTTTTTTCCAACAGAGCTAATTTATGGTTTTGGTTTGTGACCAGATCCATCACTTACAGGGCTTCAGCCTAATAAACTAGTTTTAATAGAGAGCAGAGTGGTTGTTTGGATCACAACCATTTTTCCAGAAATGGATGATAGCACTGCATCAACACAATCATTGTGGTCCTCTCTCTAATCTAAAAGGTTCTGCTTGCAAAGTAATATTTGAAACATTTATCCCTAGAAAAAATATACTTGGTGTAGCCATAACAAGTGGTAAAACATCCTTTTTTTTTGCCTCAGAATTTGAGATTAGAATGTCTATATTTATAGCTAAAAGAGGATACCACTAGAAATATTTACTAAGGTGATAATACCATTACAAGGGCAGATCTCCACTCAAAGCTCTTGTATTTACAATATTCAGATGACAGATTACAGATCAGTTATTGTGGGAGACATCTGTCCAACTCTGGCAATTTGATTTTAAAGGGCCCATTACCAGAAAGCATGGGCACTAGCACTTTTCACATACAAGATTCAGAAAAGATAGTGGGACCAAGGGTCTTCAAAGGTATTGGTCTGTTTCTGAAACCATTCTTTTACATTTTCTCTCCACCTTTACCAAAGGTTTCGTTGGGGTTTTTTTTTTTGACCTTGGAAACACACATCTTTTCTCAACATTTAAGTTCCTGCATTTAGAAAATAAGGATTAACAACATAGATACAAAGCTACTCTGATTTTATTGATATTTGGAGCTTTTAGAGCTCTAATGGGTGGCACCATAAGATGGCAGAGCTTTTTACATTTTACTGAAGTGATTTATTTTTCAGATGGCCACAATGTTGTACTTCAAATATTCAATGAGTGTGGATGTGCCAATTTGAAGAAATAACTGATTTAACTAAATGGTTTTCCAAAGACATCCAGAGAAATTGGTGCAAGCCCATCATGGAGATAAATTTGTATCAGGCTGAGTGCCTCATATTGATTAAGCTTATGTCAGCAAGAAATCAACTTGCTAATTTGATGAAAGGCACTTTTAAACTGAAATAAGAGTGTCTACACAGGGGGTTAGTTTAATATTGGCACTTTTTTCCCAAATAAGACAAGCCTTTAAGCCTCATATCCCCAGTGCTGTGCATTTCAAAGGAAAAAAAAAAAAAAAAAAAAAAAAAAAAAAAAAAAGAGAGAGAGAGAAGTGGCATAGTAGACATGGCAAAAACAATTAGGTTTAAGATATATCCTGTCCTTGGAACTTTGAGTGCTACATTGTCTCAGAATTAGGCTTTCTATGGTTTGCAGCATCTTCAAGTCTAGTGCTATTTACCACGTTATGGGGGAACATGGTTCCTTCACAGTTTTAAAATGGCTCAAACAATACTGACTGGCATATCCCAGAGATGTGGGTTCAAGGCTGTGGTTTCATTTGCCATCACATGTCCTTGGCATGTGTAGCACAGTGCACTGCTTCAGACTTTTAAGCAAATATTGAAGTCAGACTCTGCATTTTTAAGAAGTCATGACATACTTAAAGAAGAAGTTATACAATTGTAAAAGAGTATATAAACAGAAACATGGAAATCTTTTCTTGCACAAAGTTTTTCTGTCTAAATATAGTAAGTTTCAGAGTGACAATGTCCAAGAGAATCACATTAGAAAAATGCTTCCTGAATTTTAACAATGATTTCAGCATTAATTGATAACAACACATAGGAGCCTGAAGGTAGACAACCCTTCTTTTGCCTTCCCATCCCTTTCTATTGCTTTCTATTCAGGGTTCATATTTTTACCTTATATCATTCCTCATTAATTAAAGACCTTTCAAAACTGAAGAGTAAACAAGAGTAAAGCTTGTCTTTTGCACTTCCTTTTAGATGATGTGCAGGTGGAATTTCCCCTGCTTTCCAAGGATGTGACTGGATATTGCTTCCAATGTTGTGACTACCACTGTGAATCTTAAGCAGGAAAAATAGGTGTTTTCCTCTGAACATACAGAAGTACAAAAGCATGCCAGGATCTTCTGAATCTGGGCTGTGGCTGCTGAGACAAGCATCCTGAGACCAGGCAGCCCTGACATGACTTGGATCAATCCAGTGTGAGTCTTTGGGATGAGGAAGAAAACCTTGATAGACACTATATTCAGCATATGGCCAGCTGAAGGGAAGAGAAAACCTGGGACACTGAGATGATGTGGCTTGTCCTGCTGGTCTTCAGTGCTGGGAACTCTGTGTTAGTTTTCTTAATGTCAGCAATACCACATGAAACTACACAGAATTACAATGACCATTCCAGCAGATGGTAAATGTGTGGCTTTCCACAAATAAAAAAATCCAAATCCAGTAAAAATGACACAATCTTGTTAGTCACTGTGGAAAACAGACATGTCACAAAATCCAGAAGCAAAGAGTCCAGATGCCACTGATGCCTGAGAGCTTCACATTCTGACAGGGGTACAAGGGGAGAAGAGGATTAAACTGTTCAGAATGACCCCCTGTGACAACAGGGAATGAGGCTCCAACAGCCTCAAGGTAACATTAACTACTGTGAACTTTTGTGATTTTTCTGACGTGGTTCTTTTTGTCCTCCTTGAAGAGGATCAGGCTAAGACTGGTTTATCTGAGGCCCACATGAGATATCTGGTAGATTCCTAGAGGTGCTGCAGTGTCAAGCTGTCACTGTGCAGCCAGGCTCTGAGAGTAGGGGAAATGCTAGCTAGAAAAGTCAGCTTTAGAACTGGGGAAAGGTCTAGAAACCAAATCCTGTCTATCCTTAAGCCAATTCCTTCCACATAACCAGTCCAAAGTTTCTGAAAATAATTTACTTTAAAATACAGCTTGCCCCTCCTATGTGAAAAAAAAATAAAAAAAAGTGTTTAGGAACAAAATGCTTACAAGCAGATCCCACTGGCACATTTCTTTCAGTCTTGCTGGGTGGTTAGCCTCTGTTTACACTGGTTAAACATTTAAACCTATCTTTCCAAAGAAAAGCAAAAGCCCAAAAGATTTTTTTCTAAGGGAGAAGTTGAGATTGTGCTTTAATACGTACCAAGCCACATTCCATGGAGAAAGGCAGATGCAGGATGCGAATTTCTTCCTGCTCTGATCCCATCCTGCTCACTGTCTCAGTAACATTCATGGAAAGTACATGCACACCTAAGACATAGAACAACTTTCCCCCGGCCCATCCCCCCCAACCTCACACTCATACCTTTCCAATTTGTGTATCTTGAAATACAAATGCAGAAAATACCATCTGAATGAATCTTACTTACATCAGTGGAAACGGGGAGAAATTTCAGTGAAAAGAAGGTAAGAAAAGAACAGCAAAAGTAGTGTCAGAGCAGAAGTAAAAGCTCATCACATAATTTCCCCTCGCATCACAGCCTTGTGAAGCTCTACTCGCTTCCCTTGCATCTGTGAAATCAGCAGGTCTACTCCTGGGAGTAAGGATTGCCGGCTTAGGCCCTTAAATCAGCCTCTCTGTGTTTGAAGAACAAGAGAGAGTCTGTGTTTTCAGGCACCGTATGTAACTGTAGAACTCCTCACTAAAGAAAGGGAAATAAAAAGAGAATAAAAATGTTCGCATTCTCTCTGAACAAAATGAGCTGTGATCTGCAATTGCCCTTTTAAGAGTTGTGACTTTTTCTTGTTCTCCGGAAAACTTCTGGCAGTGGCAGCCGGGCTGCAGCCCCTGTGCCTCTCACCCCGGCACAGCACATGTCAGGGAAGGCAGGCAACATACGGCTTTAATTTGCAAGGGATCATCTACGGTTTCTTCTGAAGAGAAAAGAAAAGTGAATCAAATCTCCACATACTCAATCTATCTTGAATAAACAGCATTAAGGGAAAAACGCTGTGGGTATTGGGAGGAAGAGACTCTTTGTAGACCGCTTTGACTGCGCATACCGTTTCCCCTCATGCCTCTTTAAAGCATAAAAAAATCACTGTGATGGGGGCTGACTTACATCAGTGCTAGTCGAGGCTTGCTCTTTATTGCCAGCCCATGCTACATGCTAGGAGTTTGGGTTACAGTAGGTGTCACACAGCATGAGCAAATTACCACTGACTTCAGTGGCTAGAGCTGTGTTTCTCTTCTATTCCTCTTTTTCCTACAACACCCAAATACAAATAAAAGCACAGTTTTTTACCTAAATTGACAATTGCAGACTAATACAGACAATTCATAAAGGATGATTTTGAGGACAAGATAATCTGGGCCACCTGACAGTAAGAGAATTACTGTATCTACATCAAATGCCTGGTAATAACAGCTGCCTCTGCAACAAGATGACTTTTTGAGCACTTGGTTGTACAGCCCTGAGACCCTTCATTGCAGTAAGTATTCTGGTTGCTGATGGCACCATTGCCTAGAGTTCCTCTTCAGTTCCTACTTATTTTCTTTGCCAATCACTTCATGTATTTGTTATTTTTGTCAGCACGGGCATACTTCCAAGAGTCTTCTAGATGTTCCAAGAAATAATCAATGTCCAAGATAGGCTTTTAAATTTTAAGGATTTTGTTCCTCTGGCAAGACTAAATCTGTGAGAATCTATGGGCCACGGGCCTGGAGTGGATGGCTATGCCATTGCCATGTTTCAAAGTAAAAAATATCTTATCATGCAACTCCAAAACTGCTTGGAAGTCTTGTCAGGGTAATTTCTCTCCAGAATTTTGGTCTACAGATCTGTGTGTCAATTACTAGGGTCAGACAACTAAGTTTAAGGAGTTTGTGTTACCTGGATTAAGGATTTCATCACCAGAAATATATGGTAGCTTTAATGTGGCAATGCAAGGGGGTACCCTGTTTCATCTTACAATGAGATGTACGATGCTGTTACCAACTCTCCATTGCACTGCATTTGCATTCTTGGCACTGATTCTCCATCAAGCTCCATGTCTGTGCATCATGAGGACTTGATATGACATAAACTACCAGCCATAAAAGGAGAGATGCCAAAATGAGACCCACCTGAACTGTGGCCATGTACTGTCTCATCTGTAACCCCTTAGGTCACTCTGAGAGGTTTCAGAAATGTAACAGACACGCTGCTGCCCATCACAGATTACATACTTGAACCCTACTTGAGCTATCAGAAATCCTTTCTTTCCATAGAGAACTAATGCCCAGCTCCCCAACAATTAACTGGTTTTGTCAGCCAAGGTTCTTGCTCAACATAAGATAGACATCATTCAGCTTTTAACTTTCAGCACTGTTTTATGATCATCATACTTTCAACATACTATGACATTTAAATAATGAAATCTTGAATCAGCTAAAAAGCTGATTATCTGAGCATAATTTCTTCCTTCTTTTGGTGGACAAACATACATTTATGGTATCATCTGTGTTTAGATTTTATTCCTTTGGGAGGTCGCTAGCCTTACAACAAACATAGTTTGTGCTCATATTGCATTCTCTGTATGTAACACAGTCATTTGAGATAAAGCTGAATTATTTCCTGTAGAGAAAGAAGTTTTCCTTAAACGCTATGGAAAGGAAGCATTCACTCTATCCTATTCCTGCCAGCCACTTCAAAGAAAACAAGAAAATACTGAAACAACTTTTCACTTTCTTTCCAAAATTTAAAATTTAGACAGTTTTTTGTTTTGCTGGGTTTTTTTGTGTGTGTGTGTGTGTGGTAGATTTGTCACCCCCCAAACCCTATACAAACAACACAAAACAGCAAACCAGAACCCTGAGGACAGCAGCCTATTGAGGATTCTACCAGCATACAAACAATGTCAGGCAACAGAACTCACTTTTCCCACTTGCCAAAGTCCTAATTTTCTCTAATGGATACTGTAATGTGTAAAAACAGTACATTATTTTGAATTAAAAGGTGACATTTCCTTTATGATATGATATTAAGGTATGATTTTAATGCCCAATTTCTGGTTTCTCTTAGAATGGAAGATTGCATTTCCACAGGGAGTGGGCCTATGTTTAAGAAATACGCTATTTGCTTGTGTAAGAACATGATTACCATTGTACTGACCCAAGCAGAGGTGGCACCCAGCACTGTCTCCTCTCTCCTACTGTCACCCACGGTGGGTACCTAAGGAATCATTAAAAGAACAAGGCAGATACATAGCAATAGTCTCCTGAAGATGTGACATGCAGTACTAGGGTTGGATGAAGTAGTATTGTTTATTAGCCCAAGACAGACAGGTGGAAAAATGAGACAGTCTTTCAGCCCTATGAACTTTTCTCAGGTTAGAATCACCATCTGCAGCTCTGAGTAAAGAACAGTTGTTTAACATTTGGTAAGCTATTAATTAAGCCAGCTCTGAAAGGAAGATGGTAGCTGTAGAATAGAGAGGATGTTAATGATGCAGAAGATTTTAAGGGTGGGAGAAAGAGTAGTTTTTCTTACCTAAACAAAAAGAAGAGACAATTACCTTACAGTCTGTTGATTCTGAGAGGTAAGCAGGGAGGTAGAAACAGAAGGAAATTATAGTCTCCTGCCAGACCAGCATCTCTTACTGAGTTCCCAGGTTTGGGTGTTGGGCAGAGTAAGGAAACCTAGCTCCCTTTCTCACTTCTGTGGGATAAGTTCTGTAGCTTCCCTTCAGGATCAGGACTCAGAGGGAGAATGTCCTGTCTTCTGAGAAACCCCTTCACCGACAGCACAGTGTTTTGGTCTGTAAAGACCATCTCTAGGAGTTCATGCTGGTGCTGAGTGGTGGTTTTCAGCAACAAAACTACCAAGAAGACAGCTGTGCACAGGATGAAATATGTTATAGTTCTGAAACTGCAAATATAAGACCAGAGATGCTGGTGGTTTGATAGCAGGGAGTGTTCATTGCTGCAGCAGTGGATGGCCAACAACACATCTTAATGTTTCTTGCTCAGGCAGGGTTTAAACTGATCCAGTGTTTTGGACCACAGAGAATTATGCTTCTAATGATGACTTCTGTGGTTTGGGGTGCTTGAAATGTAGGACAAGTGCTTCTGGGAAGATTCTTTCCACACAGGATTTACTGTTATGTGAAAAATCATTAAACAATTATAACTGGCAAGCCCTAGGAACTTTTCTGAACTTAGCAGCTCTCAGCCCTTGTTCTATCCCCCCAACACCCCATCCATTCCCATTTCCACTTTTCCTTTCTGACTTGATCTCACCAATACTTCTCTATATAAGCTTTAAACTGTTCTTCTCAAGTTGCATTTAGCTTTGGTAGTTACTGCTTCAGAACAACAACAAAAAAAAACCCCACAAAAACACCACACAAAAACTTGTTAACTCAGAAATTTGTCTACTTTTCCTTCTATATCAGTTGGTCTGAAAGAAACCTATTACCTGCATGAACCACCCTGTCCTGTGTCTTTCTCCTTGAACAAACTTCTGGCCTGTTGCACACAGCACCTTGGAACAGGAACTTTTTTTTTTTTTTTTTCAGTCTGAGAAGCATTTCCTAAATATTTCAAATGCAGACCCCTATAGATAAAATTTCAGCCAGTTGTTGACGGGCCTAGGTGTCTTAATTACCTTTCCTGGATTGTGTGATGCACTCCCAGGTCTGAAGACCAAAGGCAGAAAGCTGTGGAAGCTTCCTGAGACTAGTTAGAAATTCACACTAATTTTCTGTGAGAAAGAGCATGTATAATCCTTGCTGCTATCAAAAGATCCAGTGTTCAGTTGTTCTAGGATGAATAGGAAAACAATACTCTCATTTAGGGCTGAATATAAAATAGGTTTTGTGCTAAAAAGGAGTAATTTTAATTATAGACGCATATCTGAAGAGGAACATCGTAACTTAAAACTGTAAATATGATACACATGGAATCAAACTTTCTTTCAGCAGAAGGTGGGAAAAGGTATCATTTGTGCATATAATTTTTGAACTGCAGTTCTCCGAGAAGAGAGTTCCCTACAGAACTCAATGAACCTCAGTAAACGAGGACATCAGCAACTGACATATCGTGGAATTTCTAAACATGATCCTGCTCCTGCAGTCGTCACACAGCATAGATCTCTCTAGTAATTAGTTTGAATGTGGGGCAGCACTGCTGGGAGAAAGAAAGTGGCCTAAATAGCACAGTCCAAATTTTATCTGTAACTATCCAAGAAATACGTATGTCTTTTATTAACCCTCGCATCCTGTGACACCTAGAAATAAATGCTGGACTTATTTTACTGCTAATGGATTTTTGCAGCTCATTAGTGTATAAAGTGGAAAGGGTGGGAGCATGCTGCAGAGAAAGAAGACAGCTGGCCAGAAAAGTTTGATGCCTGGTTCAGCTCTGAATGGCAGCATAAATGTTTGGACAAATATGAGTCCATTCACATCCAGGATGTAGAGACTTAGTTCCTGAATGTTTGGAGAATGTGGTAGGATTCTCCTTCTCTCCAGGAGCATAGTTTATTATTCTTATTGAATTCCAGCGAGTACAGTAAATCCCCATTTAGCCTCCATCATTTTTCCGGACTATGCATTTTGGAAGTGCCAACAGAACCTCCATTCTGCAGGAGCAGCAGGGCTTTAGACGCGCAGAAAGAAGTGGCCACTGTTGGCGGTCACTGTATGCCCATTCACCCCCTCCTCAGAATATAGCGAGTATTTCAAAAACCTGACGGGAAGTATTTGCAAGGCACGTCGCGTTCATCCTGAATGAAGCTGGAGTAGCTGCCCGCTGGGCAGAGGGAGGAAGGGCAAAGCCTTGGTGTGATTATTTTCGCATCTCAGGCTGCTGCTGTGGACATGATAGGAGGAAGGCGCACATAAAACACCGGCAATAACTCAGCAGCAAGATACTTGAAGGGTCTCTGGAGGGAGGCGGGTTGTGGCCACTCGCACCCCGCCTCTTGCTCGTGTGAGATGCCAACATCGCGGGTTCTGCCTTCCACCCGCTGCGGCCCTTGCCCCAAGTTACTACAATAACCCTATCTTCCAGATCTCCGTCCTGTGAAGATGTTCCCCGATTGCTCACTGCTCCCTGCGGTGGACCCCGGGCAACAGCATCGCCGCCCCCTCCTCCCCTCCCCCGGCCCTGCCCTTTGCTGTTCGGCAAATATCGATCCCTGCCTCCCCGTCTCTGCCCTTCGGCCCCTGCCGGGCTGTGAATGGAGCCGAAATTAGCACAGCTGCCTCTCCGCCGGGGTCGACACCGAGTTTGATGGACGCTGGAGCCCGCCGAAGTGCGCGCTTCAATGAGCTTAACGATCGTCATCACCGGGGCATCCAAAAACACCCCCGGGACAGTCCTGACCGCTGCCGTCCAGCCGAGCCGCACAGGCAGGCCCGGCCTCCCTCAGCCCCCGAAAAAGCTCGCCCCCCCCACCGTTCCCC
>JAAWXA010000002.1:19210111-19606228 GCA_038090715.1 Florisuga fusca
GGCGGCTCGGGGTCCGGCGAGCCCCGTGGGCGCTTCTCTTGCCCGCGGGCGCTGAAGGTGCCCTCCTATCTGAACTACCGCTTCCTGGGCGAGAAGGACTGCGGGGCGCCCTGCGAGCCCGGCCGCCTCTACGGGCTCATGTACTTCGGGCCCGAGGAGCTGCGCTTCTCCCGCACCTGGATCGGAATCTGGTCGGTGCTCTGCTGTGCCTCCACTCTCTTCACCGTCCTCACCTATCTAGTGGACATGAAGCGGTTCAGCTACCCTGAGCGGCCCATCATCTTCCTCTCGGGCTGCTACACGGCGGTGGCCGTGGCCTACATCGCCGGCTTCCTCCTGGAGGAGAAGGTGGTCTGCAACGAGCGCTTCGCCGAGGACGGGTCCCGCACCGTGGCGCAGGGCACGAAGCGAGAGGGTTGCACCATCCTCTTCATGATGCTCTACTTTTTTGGCATGGCCAGCTCCATCTGGTGGGTCATCCTCTCCCTCACCTGGTTCCTGGCCGCCGGCATGAAGTGGGGCCACGAGGCCATCGAGGCCAACTCCCAGTACTTCCACCTGGCAGCCTGGGCCGTGCCGGCCATCAAGACCATTACCATCCTGGCTCTGGGGCAGGTGGACGGGGATGTCCTCAGCGGCGTCTGCTTTGTGGGCATCAATAACGTGGACGCCCTGCGGGGCTTTGTGCTGGCGCCCTTGTTCGTCTACCTGTTCATCGGCACCTCCTTCCTGCTGGCCGGCTTCGTGTCCCTCTTCAGGATCCGGACCATCATGAAGCACGACGGTACCAAGACAGAAAAGCTGGAGAAGCTCATGGTGAGGATAGGCATCTTCAGCGTCCTCTATACGGTGCCGGCCACCATCGTCATTGCCTGCTATTTTTATGAGCAAGCTTTTAGGGAACAGTGGGAGAGGAGCTGGGTCACGCAGAGCTGTAAGAGCTACGCCATCCCCTGCCCCAACAACCACAGCAGCCACCACCCGCCCATGAGCCCCGACTTCACCGTCTTCATGATCAAGTATCTCATGACCTTAATCGTGGGCATCACCTCGGGCTTCTGGATCTGGTCTGGGAAAACCCTGAACTCCTGGAGGAAGTTTTACACCAGGCTCACCAACAGCAAGCAGGGTGAAACTACCGTCTGAGATCCCCGGCTCTGCCTGGCAAAGCAGCGGCTCCTTATCCAGCGTGGGCAAACTTTGGGGACGGCGAGTGGTTTCGGCAGGCGGCGAGGAGCGGAGGACGAGCCAGGTGGGGACCCTGAGCCCAGGTGGGGACCCTGAGCCCTGACGGGGACCCCGAGCCCTGACGGGGACCCCGTGCCCGGGGCCGCCCGGCTCTGCCGTGCCTGCGCCTCTCGGGCTGTCTCCTATTGGAACTGAGCGAGCCGGCCGGTTGGGGGAGAGGGATGTAAATAGCCTCTGTAAGATTTTGTAAGTATATTTGTATTTAAATTACAAAAATCTCACTTTTTTAATTATTTAGGACACTTTTAACCTGTTCGCGGATTTTGCTTCCTCACCCCCCCACGTTTTGGGTTTTTTTATTTAAAAAGTTTAAAAAAAAAAAAAAAAAAAAAAGGAGGACAGGATGGGGAAAACTGCCGGTAAGAAGAACCGAAACAAACGCCTCCCTTCTGCCCCACACAGGTTTTGTAATGGCTCTGCTTGGAGTTCCAGTTGCATGAGCAGCAGGGCCCGGAGCGAGGCCGCGGGCCGAGGCGGGACTGCCAGAGCTCTGCGGAGGTGGGGTTGGTGAGGGGCACCGTTTCCCTCCTCAGCCCCGCAGCCCTGTAGGGGAGGACGGTCCCCGGTCCGGCCCCATTCAGGGGAAGACAGACAGACAGACAAGCAGACAGCCGCCCAGCCTCTCGCCTCGGCTGGGTGCAGCAGAGCCGAGCCCCAGTGTCCCGCATGGGACCCACCAGGCCCTTTTTTCCCCGTGGGGTTAGAAACAAGACCCAGCCTTGCCCGGAGGTGCTCTCGGCCTTTCTTTGCCGGGAGACCCTCGGCAGTGCCCGGGGTCACTGGTGCCGGCTGCTCGCTTCTAGTTTTATAAAACTTTAAACGCCCGGCACAGTTGAAGAGGAGTTGGCCTGCTCGGTTGTAGGAGTTGGGGTTGAACACCGCCTGCACCTGTAGCACGTCCGATGGCTTGGGAGGTGGATGGGGACATCCGAACGTCCCTCCGGGTTGAGGTTTGTGGAAGGAAGGCTGCTTCTGGGTGGTGAGGTGGGAGCGGGGGCACCCTGGGGTGCTGCCCCCCGCCCCCTCCCCGCCGGGCTGCTGATGGCGGGGTTGAAAGGCCAGGAAACACGGCCCCAGTGAAAACAGCTTCATGGGGATAAAAAGCGGCATTGTAGGATTTTTTTGTTCTTTTTAAAAAATTTGTAAGCTGGCTCTTCATTTGGGAAACGTTGGAGCCCTTGCCCTTCCCTTGAATTTTACATCACTGAGATTTAATTCGTTACACATTATGAGAGTGTGATGATTTTTGCCAGCAGTAAAAACAAAGGAAAGGCAAACAGAAAACCAGAATGTTTAAACACTGGTAAGATATGAGACCTTAAAGAGCTTCAGCTGTCTTTTTTCCCCCTTCCCCTTTTATTTTCGGTGCAGTAATAACATTGCATACTGCAAAGATACCAAGTGTGCAGTGTATCTACTACCTTGTATGCTACTGGGTGGGGGGGATTGTTCTTTTTAAAACAAACAAACAAAAAATAATGAAATGTTAACTTTGGACGGCTGCATTTGAGTATTTAGTCCTCTGTATGAAAACAGCAGAATGCTTCTCTCCTGACTGTATTGTTTTAAACTTTTTTTTGTATTACAAATGCCTGTATTTAGGTTCATAAACATTATCTATGGCTACCATACCCTGAAATGCAAAATTTATTTGAATTTGGTATGCATTTATTTCTGTTCAGTATCACGAGATCATCTATATTTATAGAGGAATAGAAATTTATATATATTAAATACCATATTTTTAATTTGTCTGAAATAAATTGAGGTTTTGTACAAAACTACCTTGTCCTTTTACGTATTCCTCTGACTTAAATAGTGTGTGAAAGCAGTGTATATACTACAAGATGTGTGGGGTTCCTTTTTTCTTTTCTCATATTAAGTTCACAGTAACAAGCTGGAATTCAGTGTAGGAATTCATTGTGCATTTTGTTTTTTATCTCTGGGCCGGTCTAGATTAATCCTTCAAAAGAAGTAATGTAAACTGTTCAAGATCTCTGACAGGGTATGGTCGGTAGTGTGAAATCTAAGAAGAGATCTGTTATATGGCAGGAGAAGAAAGAAAGAAGCTCACCAGTTCTTTTTTTTTTTCCTTCTTCTTTTTGTTAAAAGGGTTCTCTCAGTTTAGCTTTTCTTCTTTTCCTATTGAAATAAAAATGTTTTCTCATTACTCAAAATCACATTCAGACTATGTTGCAATATTGTCAGAATATTTTAATGAGTAAATTAGTTTCGTCTTCCTGAATTTTAAATGTTTGCTTAATCCAGAGTTAAATTATATGTTTATGGAAGCATTTCAGCTTTATGGAAAGTACGTGCATTCTTAAACACTTAAACATTTCAACACAACATTTTTTTTTTCCTAATTTGTTATTCTAAATACCATTCTTTGGGTTTGTTAGGTAAGAATGGCTAATTAGGAGGCTTGATTTCTGATTCCCAGTGTTCTCAGCAAGTACAGCATTTCATTCTTCAGATGAGGAAGAAGATGTAGGTGGTTTTGGTTTGTTTACTTTTTTTTCAAATCACTATTTGTAAACAGCCATAGAGAAGCAAGGGAAGCTTAAAACAAATCTCTAGTGACATGAGACAACAGAACAGTTGTTTTTTTCGTTATTTTGATTTACATAAAGGTAGTTCCTGCTGTGTCAGATTCCTATTTTACACATTTTTCTCAAATACGTGGTTTTTTCTTTTTTTCTTTTTTTTTCCTTCCATTTTTTAGGATATTTTAGCATTTAAATTGGTACTGGTCAGCACTCAGCTAATGACTTGAAGTACAAGCCATTCAGTTTCAGTGGCAGTGGAATTCTTTTTGGTCAGTATATAATTACATTTGAGCTGTTATGACTGATCAGTTTTCTTCCATCTGAACGTATGTGATTGATTTGTGCATGGGCAAACACATTTATTTGTAACAGACACTTTGTATATATGGTAGGGATGGAAGGACTTTTGAATAATACTTTTCAAAGATGAGTTACGGATTTTTTTACATTAAGTAAAATATTAGTATTTGCAGTTCATGATTTGCAGTAGATATGGATCCCCTTCAGTTCTTTGGGATTTTTTGTTTCATAGATTGCAGAGCTGAAGCTCCATGTTCCACTCAGTAATTTTGATACAGCTGGCTAGAAGCACAATATAATAATTAAAAAATTAAAATAGCAAAACCCCTTTTCTTTTTGTTAGCTAATTCTTGGGAACTTTCACAGTAATTTGCAAAGTTCAGTCACTACTGAATGCTCTGGTCCTATCTGTATGACTCACCTTTTTATAGTTCTATATCTCAACAAATAATAGTATTTGAGACTCGTGTTATGCTACAAGGGTGTCTTCTGCACGGTATATTGCAGCCATCACTAATGTTTTACCTCATTGTTGAAAACAAATCTATACATTGCTCCATGGAATTTATATAGGTTTTTTATAACAGTCTACAACTGATGTACCTTGTTTACTCAAGTAAGACTGTAAACAAAGAAGCAGTGTTGCCCAGATCTCTTGTCCCTGGTGAGAAGGATAATATAAGAGCAAAACTGTGGTATAACAAAGTTTGTTGGACTAGAAGTACTTGCTAAGGCATTCCTTAGTCAACAGCTTTGCTTTCTCTCATATATTTATAGCCTGAAATGAAGGGGCACTCAGAATCACTGTTTCCCTGAAGAGGGCTGTAGCCTGGAGAGCTGGAGATGCTGATTTACTGTTCATCCTTCAGTAACAGTAATGCTCTTTAATGTAGTGCAAATTTGTGGTATTGGAATGAAATCATATGCTGTTTCCATAACAAATCCTGTTGAGAAGGGGAAGGATTTCTGGTTTGCTCATACAGTAACGCTCCAAATTTCGGGCGTATGCATACACTTTTAGAAGTATTGTTTTTGTTTGTTGCTTTTTTATAATTCAGTGGCAAGGATGCAATCTAGTGGGTCTTGCCACTGAATTAAAAAACAAACAAACAAAAACACTTCTAGAAGTATATCTGAATTCTGTCCTCCAGATGCTGCCCACCCTGTGCTTGCTGTTTGGCACCTGTACAGTTACAGGTGGTGCTGAGGATTCATTTAAATGGACAATATTTGCATTATTTTTTTTTTAATCATTCCAAGGGATGATAATAAGCCATGAGAAGAGGCTGCTGTATTAGGATAGGACCTCATCAGTCTCCTGCTACTCCCAGACACAAGAGACAATTTCCAGATCAACATGGTGATCGTTTTGAAAAGTTATACACTTTGCAGCTGATCTCAGAAAGCAATTGTGGTCTTGGTGTGATGTGGAGTTTAAAATTACTCAAGGGAATCTTGCAAAAAGTTTGCATTTGTGTGACATAACTCCTCAATCCCAGTGCTGCATAGCCCCGGGAAGAGCTTCCTGTAGAAAAACTCATGACAGCTGTAGAGCTGGTAAGAAGATAAACGCTTACTTACAAAATAAGGAAACTGAGGTAAGGTTCTGTTTTCATCATAAATTGACCCTCTAGTGCTCAAACACTGGTATTGCATTGTATTTGATGTTTCCAATGACTGTAGTCCAATGACTGATGCAGTTCTAAGCACTACAGGACTGTGTGACAATACTATGCAAAATGAGTTCTGAGTATGAGCCTCCCCCCTTTTCCATTCTGTTAGATTTGTATTGGTTGTTTGCTCTTGTGGAACACAGACCATCGTTGCTCTGTATGTTATACAAACTCAGAGTACATGGATTAGGGTTTCTGAGTTGGAATGTTGATCTAAAGATGCAAGTCCTTCAGCTGCTTGCTCCTATTAGAAGTGAGGGTTGCTCTCTGCTCCATAGCTGTGGAGGTTTCTCATATTTGTAAATCTCTTGCCCCTGTTGTTCATCAGTTGAGCTGGAAGGCTTGGGCAATGATTCACACTCACATGGACAAAAGGAACTTTGTTTTTCTTGCTTTGGACTGAACCCCTTGCTACCTGTGTCTACAGCATGGAATTGTCACCAGAGAAATGCTTTGTTCTGAAGCTCCTGAGCAGTTTTAAAACAGTACCATAGTTTTAAAAACTGGGTAGTGGTCTTAGGAATCAAGACTCGGTAACTTAGTGCTGAGGCTTTGCTTTTCAGGGTTTAGTTTTCAGAAGTTTCCAGACACTTTAAGGTGTGAAATATCTGCTAAAGGGCAAACTAGCCACCCCAGCATTAGGTGCTGAACACATTGCAAGCATTATGAGCCACATACTCATCTGAGAGCAGCCCAGTGACAGTATTAAAGGAGACTAGATAATACTATATAAGAATAAAGAAAGGCATAATTGCATTTAGGTGCTAACTGAAATTCACTGCCCCTTTACATAGGCAATTGAGGGCACTAAATGGAGAAGCAAATACCACTGATGCCAGAGAGGTTTCAGTGAATTAGCAAAATAGATCTTAACAAGCAACATGTGATTGCAAGTGAAACATTTTCCAGATAAAAGCAATATCACTTTGATAGCTAAATCATAGACAATGCTTTCAAAAATAAAATACTTTTAAGAAAACATGCTGATTTTGTAGGCAGTGACAACTGTGTTTCAGATCTCAACTTGTTTTTAGTCTAAACTTCCAGTGTAACCACATCAGAGAGTCTTCCAGGCATGAGGTCTTGCCCTTGTTTGCATTCAAATCAGCAGCATTAAGTTGCTTATCTTGAGGCTGAATAAATAAACTCTAGTTTTCTAGTGAGACAGCACTTAATGAAGACCCACACTGAGACCCCACAAGTCTTGTCTCTTCCAACTATCCCAAGGCTTTGTCACAGTGTATGGAAGTATGGACATGGTTGGTCTGCTCTGAAGTGGAAACTTTGCAATATCCATGAAACTCATGTGAACATACCATGTTGGGAAAAGTATTTTTGCTGGACTATCTTAGAAACCACTTCTTCAGAAATACTGAAGCAATTTGCAATTTACTGAACTAATTTGCAATTAGCTGGCTTTTGGATAGGTGCATTATTTATGGTCCTGATAGGGTGTTACTCTAGGCTAACATACAGGGCTACTGTATGTCAGTAGCACGCGTGATCAGTGGAACTTTTCCACATTTTGGTATCACCAGGAAACCTTTCAGTTTCAGAAGGAGAGCAGTATTTTTGTCTAGTTCTATTATAACTTGGCTAATATTAATTGCTTGCTACAGCACAAATTTAAAAGTAATTTATCATGAGATTGTTTGATTACAGAGATCACAGGAAAAAGTAAAGTGGCCTATAACCCTCAGGTGGGATGTCTTGGTGCTGTTTACTTGCATACTCATTTGTGTAACAAGTATTTTGTAACTGTTTTACATTCTGTGACTCAGTGCTGGTCTCTTTGCTGTGTTTAAGTGAGACCAACTCACTGATGCAGAACAATGTCTTATTCATCTTACTTGTTGTATCTTTGTTCAGGTAACTCGCTGGTAACTTATTTGACCTCCACTACCATACTGAGAGTAGCACAGGGGCTAAGGACAGGACTGATAGCCACAGGAGTGTGCAGTTCATTTGAACAAGTCATGTCATTCCTCCCTGGCAGCTTGCCCACCACTAGTTCAACACCTGCTCTTGCATCTTGAGCAGTGGACCATCACCCTTCCTCAGAGATAATGTTTACAGTCTTCTGTGAACGCCGTGGATGCATAACTGGCAGCAGCAGTACTGGGCTGAGCTGAATTGACTCATTTTCCTGGCTGCCGGAGCAATGTGCTAGCTCTTTTGTTTATCCTCCACCTACCTAGGGTGGAGGCTATCCTGGCTGCTCCTAATCCCCAAATTTAATGGAGGAAGTTGGGGCAGTATGTGCCGTTACATCGCTGACCAACCTTCTGCTGCTCATATTCCCCATGCCTTCTTGGATAACCTCACTGGAAGTTGCCTTGCTTTAACCATTGCCAGAATATAACTCACTCAGATCTCAGATTTATTCTTGAGGACTCACTCTATAGTGTTCATCTTGTTCACCACAAAATCGTTGCTGTCCAAATAGAGAAATGACACTCTCAAGCTTCTTGACAGCTTCTTTATTCATGACATTTTACTGTTGAATGCAAGCACAAATACTATCCCCAAGGAGTGATCTGGAGTTAATACTGAGAGTATCATGTGAGCAAATAAGAATTTTCCACTTGCTTAAATTCAAATGTTACTGTGCATTATGATAAATTTGGTCTGTGTAAAACTGAGAAGAAAAGTGTGCCATCACACCTTCATGTTTGCCTTCAGGAAAACTGGTGTTTCCTTTATAGCCTACTTGTGTACAAATGCATCTAAAGAAGAAATAAAATAATTTTTAAAGCCAGCACAAAACCTCAAGTTGGACTTCTCAGAATATTTATATACATGAAAATAAATTGCAGTACAAGCAGCTTGTCACAAAGTCAGATTTTGCTACAACTCTTGTTAACTTTTCAGTACTTCTTTGTCTATAGTGATGAAAGCTTCGCTTTTATTTTCTATGAACAGGGAGGGCAATTGATCACTTAGCATGAAACCCTGCATTAGATTGCAAATACTGTATGTATTTACTTTGTAATTAAAAAAAAGTATTCTAATTCTGGGAAAAGTGAAGGAAAATTTTGCAACATGCTCAAGGGGTTTGTATTTTGTAGAACTGGTTATTTCACTGTTACTGAAATTAATGGAAGCGAATGGTGCTCGACTGCAAAGGTAAGGAAATGGGATCTGACCAATCCCAGTCAGGAGCTGTAGCTGGGGTGGCTGTAAAGTGGTCTCTGAGTGTACTTTTTTCCTGACACAAAGGTTAGTAGTTCCTGAGTGGTGGAGTATACCATCTGTAAGCCACAGCTAATGGAGACCACTCTGCCGAACGCTGCTCAATCTCTTACCCCTTGAGTTGTGCTGGGGCTGCTCTCCCCTGGGTCTGAGGACAATGTGGGGACAGTGAAGGATGTGGGGGGCCTGGGAAGGCAGGGGACTGTGGTGTGAGGGCAACAAGAGTTCAGAGAGGCAAAAGGAGGTGGATGTCTGCATAGGACAGGTCTGAGATGGTAAATGGGGAACTATGGCCATACAGAGTTGGTGCCTCATCTGCCCAGGGTGGCTGAAGGCCACCATAACTCAGTCTTGGGAAGGGTACTGCTCCCCAGGGTGTGCAGAAACCATGGGCAGGTTCCAGCATCACAGAAAATGGAGGCGGGGAAACAGCTTTTTTCTGGGTGTTTCTGAATCACAACAAGACAAAACAATCTTGCTTTGCACAAGAGGACCAGGCAGAGGGGGCTGCAAAGCTGGGGCTGGATGTGATGGTGGGCTGAGGAGCAGGCAAGGTGAGGAGCCCAGCCAGCGCCAACCCCCTCTAGATGGCAACCACAAGGTTTCCGCCAGGTTTCCCTGGATCCTGTTTTCCACTTCTAGATTAAAAATCTCCCCTCAGGGGAGAACAAAAAGGAAATTGTGTGGTAGACTTTGCTATGTTTCCATCTGACTTTTTCCATAGAAATGGGCAGTTGGGCCCAGTGTTTCTTAAGATTTCTTTATAGCAAGAGTAAAATCCTGGTTCTGCTGAAGGCAATAGCAAGCTTCCCATGGGCCTTGGAGGGCTGTAATTTCATCTTGGCTTCAAGATGCATTAGGATGTGCATGAAGATCTTGGGGACAGAAAAAGTGAAAGTGAAAAATAAAGATTTTTCATCCAAAAGCTTATTCATAGTGCTTAGTTCTTTTCATCAGGCCTCTTCTCATTTTATCAGGATACAAAATATTTTCAATGTTTTTCTGATCCTATTTATTAAGAATATATAGGTACTATGCAGGGCAGACATTAGCTAAGGATCTGTGACTTCAGTTCCTCAATCCTCAGTTTTGTCAAAAACAGACATCAAGGTTAGTTTCTCAAAAATGATCAGTTACAAAATACATGTTTTGATTTTAGGATTTTTTTTTTTTAAAAAAAGGAATAATCTCTGTTTGAAATGGGGCTACTTTTACTTCTAAAAGTGCTGACAATCTGAATGTCTAGCAGGTATTTCTACCGTCATTTGTTTTTTCCAATTCTTTGTACAAGTCCCATTTTTTACTTTCTCTTAAGTGCTTTTTTTCCTCACAGCATTTCTGGAAATAGCTTTTCTTTGCAGCTGGTGAGAGGATGTGTATGTACCATCCGTGAAGACAGCCTAGAGAACAGGCGCAGGCAAACTGCAAAACAACATAACTTGTGGAATTAACACTTCATGTTGACACCCATTAAAAATATTCGAAGACTGACTCAGCCTGCTTCTGTTGCACAAATAACATGCTTGGCTCTGAATGATTCAAGATCTTATCTCCTCTCAATGCTAAATTCAGTGTGGAGGGCCTGATCCTTTTCTCATTAACCTCCAAAGGAGTTTTGCTGCTCACTTCAAAGAGAATTACATCAGCAACATTTGCAGAGAAGCACACATAGTTCCTGTATCTATTCCCTTTTGTCTTTCTCTTTTTTTCAAAAATTGCATTCCAAACTACAGCAAAACAAAAAAAGGCCAGGAAGCAGTCAAAATAAATCTGTGTGCAGTTGAAAGAAATCTGTGTGTTGAGCAGTGTTGTTACATGAGAGCTCTGTTTATTTGGAGTTCTTAAGTGCAAATCAAGAGTAGAAACCAGCAAGAGCTGAGATTGTCAAGGGTTTGGTTATATTTGCAGCTGAGTACCCTCAATTCCCTTTGTCCCTGTGATGGGAGCTTTTCATGGTATTTCTTGGCACTTTGCACAAGTATTTGCAAAGAACTGGAGATGAGATGTTGTGGTCAGCCACTGGAAGTCATACAAGATTGTCATCTGCTGCTACCTACCACCCAAGGGTAGAGAGATGGTGACAAACTTAGACAGATAACTGCTGTTTTCTGCCAAAATCACACTTTTAGGCTTCAGTTTAAGAGGTCAGGTATGCCCATTTCCTATTTTCTCAAGCTCACGTACCTGGTTTCAAACCTATGAAGTCATCCACTGTGGGGGATGCTCTGTGCTGTCCTGAGGGAGCAAACATGAACCAGCTCGCTTCTAGTCTTTGAGGGTTTTTTTGCCCCCTGCCCTACTGCTGCCCTGTTTGATTCTCAATCAACCTTGCCAACTCCTTGCCATGCCAGAATCTCGTTTCCTTACCCCCATGATGCAAACGCCCTCTTCCCTCTTGGCTGTTGGCAGGCATCCATCCCTCTGAGCTGTTTCCTTCTCACTTTGGCAGGTCTTCTAACACAGGAATCAGGGCAAATGACATGTGGGGACACGAATCTCTGCTTTTTCTCCACTGTAACTACCTCAGCCACTGGAAGCTTTATCGTTTTCCAGTGGGTCCTGATGAATGTCACCATCTCAGCCTGTGCTGCTCTCCGTAAGTATTCACTGAAATGCACAGGGAGCTCAGTCTGCAGTTCAGGGCTTAGTGTGCCCAGGTGAACACATATCTGCTCCAAGGCTGAGTGGGAATAGGAGTAGATTTTTTCCATATTTCCCTTTTGTATCCTGAAAAATAGGTTATTCTGAGGATGTATCCTCTCTTTTTCACAACAGAGCTACTAAGTATCTTAGATTTCTCATGATGCAAGATGGGAAAGTTTCAAAGGACAAGTGGGTGACCTGTTTCCAAAGCATTAGTAGATAAGCTCTTTGCAAAGCATCGTGACAAGAGCCTAGTGTTTTGCTCTTTAGTTTGGCCTTTGCAGTCTTCTGTGTTGTCTTTTTCTGATGTCGGGGGAACCCTAAAACCTTTCTGAAATCCACAGGTGAATTTTGACATGGTTAATATGGAAAAAACACACACTTTTGACAGTAAAACTGCTGAATATGGGAAACATCCAAAAGTTTCTGTGGAAGTACTTGGAGCCTTCAAATCCAGGTGAGCTGTCTTCCCGAAAGATAAGCTCTTACACATCATCAAATCGTTACATTTGATGCAGCTGTTACTGATACAATTCAGTGTCTTCTTTGAGGCAAAAGGGTTAAATAATTCTAAATGCTTCTCCTAGACTTAAACTCTTATCTGTCAGTGGCAGCTGGAGGACTTCACCTGAGCCTTCTCCAGCCATCCTGCACTGCCTTCTTTGCCTGGCATTCACAAATTGCTCATGAGGTCCTGCTCTCAGTTCCTCTGTTGTATATCATCAGGAAGGTTCATGAGGAGTCCCGGAGAGCTTAATAAACTTAATAACTGGTATGAATACTTGGGGCAGCAGCATGGCTGTCAGAAGCCACATTGCTCAGCAAAGTAGATGGAAATACTGCAAGGGTGTGCAAAGACACAGACACTGCTGCCACTCTGCCTCTTCTGAGGGAAAACAGTGGAAGCCATAAAGGAGGACAGCACATAAACATGACAATAACTCATTAAGAAAGCCTTGATGTTCTTCTGTCATGTTCCTCCTGGAAAAGAATGAGTTTAGATAATCACAAAAGCATGTCCTGTGGCAAAAACCCCAACCCCTACCACCTCGGAGTCTGTTTAGAAGATAGACTTTTGGCAAGTGCTTCAATAGCCACTGAAATGCCCAGTGCATGTTAAAGATCTAACCAATAAGTTATAGGCTCCCTTTTTTTTTTTTTTTTTTTTTTTTTTATTCATTGGAGAACACTGACAAAACTGCAAACACATGTTTCTGCTGCTAAAGCTTAGCCTTATCACAGTTTGAAAATGTGGAAAATCAATTACATGCTTTGAATTACTCCCTTTATTGCTATAAAAGAATTTCTTCATTCTTCCAGGGTAGTGTACGCTTGGTAACATCTACCGCTAACAGGCTGTTAGGACTTTCTGCTAAATTAATACACTACAAGTAAACTAAACAGAAGGCCAGTGGAATGCTAAACATCCACTTTCTCCTCTGTTGTGGCTGTGCTGCAGCTTGGGAACCCTCAGCCTTGTTGCTACAACATCTGGACAACATTTGGGGCTGTCTCTCAAGTGCACGGGTGTGCACCTCCGGTGAATTTTAACTTTCAACATCTCTCTGCCTCTAATCTATATTTAATGTTTCATGACTAGTAGTCAAAGAAACTTCAGCTAAATATCAGGTTGGAATGAAAATGATCCTTGGGAAAACACTCATTTTCAGCATTCACCCACAAAGTATCTGTGACAGAGACGTTCCCTGGAGATTTGTAGCCCATTCTCTCACAGTAATAATAATTAAGACTCATGATTACTGTGCCCACATAATCAAAGATCGCTTCATAAAATGTACTCCCTAAAGGGACAAATTCCCTGCTCCTAACTGGATGTCAGTCAGAGGGATCAGCACCCCCAGGGATCTGGAGTCTTTGCTTGCCCTTTTCATTACCGTGTTGTTAGCATTGTGTTACTTCATATTCTTCTCAATGCAAATGAGTAGGTAATCATGTGTAAATCGTGCCCTCCAGAAGGCACATGTGGTGAGTTTTTTTCCCCAAATCTACCACAGGGATTTCTCGCATGGAACATAATTACATCTCTGCCATATGGGCTCATTTATATTCTATTACAGGTTAAGCTAATACGACTCAGAAATATGCTAAAAATACCTCAAAGTATTTTGAGCACTGTCAAAACACTTGTCATTTCTTGCTTGCCTGTTTGATTGTGAATGACTTTATATTTATTTAGAGATCCACAGTGCCAAGTAACTTCAGAAAAACAAAATCAGGCCAGTACTGTGTTGCCTCCTCTCCAAAAAATACTTGAAATTCTCTCCCATGACATTCTCTTTTGGTAGTGGCAAATAGATTGGTGAGCAATGAAACTGAAAAGCCTCCAAGACATACTTACCTGAATCAACACCTCTGTGGGTTTTAGATTTCCCAGGAGGAAAGGAGCATGATATTCAGTTGTGTAGCTTTGTCATAATTAGGCTAGATCAGGTCTGCCTTTGATGTAATTACTTTGTCTTGACAAAGCTATACTTGTGCTTTATCCATAATAAAAAATAAAAGTGCAAACCTGTCTACCTGTGGAAGAAAGACTGTTGTGGAAATAACTGTTGCCTGAAAAATGGTTGTAAGGTAAGAACAGGTCAGTGGTGGTTACCATAAACAAATAATTCTAAAATTAAGAAACTAATGTGACATTGTTTTCAGAATTATGTTTTCAGTATTACATAATAATGTTATCTTTAAATTTCAGTGGAAATATTTAATTTCACTGTAAGATTTTATTTGGCAAGTTTTTTTAATTATTATTGCACTGATTTCTAAAACTAATACCTCTAATCTCTCTGGACAAAACATGATTCAACCACAATCAATCTTTGTTTTATTCCTTTTATTCATAAATTCAGTATTTCACCCTTTGAAATTTGATTAGGTTTCCTTTATTCCACTAGCTAAGGAGGAAATGTGTAGAAAGTAAGTACACAGGTAGGTGGATTAGGCCAGAGGATGGGAGAGGACTGCACTGGACTTCAAATGATACACTGCAAAAGCTGTGACTGACCTTAGTTCCAAGGAGACACTTAGGAGGAACTGGATCAGGGTTTTGAGAACTGCAGCTGTATGATTCCTATAACCAGCAGATAAATTTCAGTCCTGGTCTATAAAGCCTTTGAGGATTTCAGTGCTGAAAAATTCTATCTAGATATAAAATGATCTCTGTAGCGATGACATAAATTCTAGTGTGTTTCTGGAATTTATTAATCTTTTTCAGAGTATTGCTAGGACATGTTTACTGTTTTGTTTTCTGATTTTATTGTACTATAGAATAATCAACGTTTTAGATTATTCAGCATTTGAACACCAAGCCAAACCTTTCCTGAATGTTATGTTTTCAGAGAACAGTAATTATTGCTAACACATTGTACTCAGACATTTGTGTATGTAAGCAGCTAACATTAAGTGTATGAGAAGTCCCCTTGAAGTCTGACACTTAAGTATTTTTCTGAATTAAAGCCTAGAAGCTATGTTGTCTGTGATTTTTCAATAACATCAAACTCAAAGGAGAGAGCTTCTTTGGAGTTTGACAGCTCACAAAATCAGCCGAAACAACAGGGGTTTGGTCAGAGCTGTGCACTGGTCATTGCTGAATAAGCAGAGCAGTCTGCACAACAGTGTGTTTGGTATAGAAGGGAATAAAATTTCAGACCAGCTATAAGTTTATTACCCAGGAAAAGCATTTTTCCAGCCTTTGTTATTCCTAAAGCAATATAAGGGACACAGCAGTGATTTCATACATCAGGGAGACATAAAAATATAGAGTGGCCTCCTGGGCTGTGGAAGAAAAAACCCCAAACTTCAAATCTCAGAGCTAACTAAATTAAATAATGTTTTATTTTAGCTGTCATAGACATTTGATTAAAGAACCTGCTATACAATTTATTTTCTAGTTTCTATAGCTCCAATCATGTGAAAGCATCCCACGCCCTTGGAAAAACAACCTTCCTGTTCCTCGCACAAAGAGAGTATTTAACTCAACGTCTTCACAGCTTGCTTCCTTTTTCTTCAGGCAAGGTTTTTCATTTTCATTCTGCAATTTCATTTAATATAAAAGCATGGTCATTGTGGATGCTGTGCTGAAGGATGGCTTTATGTCTGTGCTGGTTTTATGCTCTTCCCTGGGCGTCCAGCATTGAGCATTGCTGCAGCAGAGTCAGAGTGGTGGCATGAGGTGATGGCCATCCTGATGTCCCCATGTCACACCACACACAGTGTGGGCAGAGGCAGCAGAGAGGGGCAGGTTCCACAGGTAACAGTAATCTCAAATATTCAAGACAACCACCATTGCAAAAGAAAGGTTTACTTCTAATGTGTCCTCCTGGAGATCCTTCTCTATTAATTGCATGCTGGAGGTATCAATTTGATTATATTTGCATGGCAGATTTATCAGGCATAGGCATATGTCAGTAATTCAATATTTTCCTCTGGACAGTGGGCAGACATGGATTTCAAAGAGAAATACCCAGCTGGTGCTGCACACATATACTCAATTGTGTATTATGAGTGAAGCAATTATTTGTGGTTGGCACCTAGATGGAAAGTTCTGGTCTGCAATGGTGCATTTCATCATGCATACAGTTTGCAGGAGTAGATAAATCAAGTGCCTTTGTGTGAAAATTTGACTCTTAATAGCCACACTGGCGTTTTAAATCAATCATTCCTGAATATGATAGCCTGCTGAACATGAGCCAGCAGTGTGCCCAGGTGGCCAAAAAGGCCAACATCATCCTGACCTGAATCAGGAACAGTGTGACCAGTAGGACCAGGGGCAGGATCCTGCCCCTCTACTTGGCCTTAATGAGGCTGCACCTTGAGTACTGTGTGCAGTTTTGGGCACTGCAGTAGTAGAAGGACATGGAGGTGCTGGAAAGGGTGCAGAGAAAGGCAACCAAGCTGGTTATGGGTCTGGAGAACAGGACTTATGAGGCTGGAGCTGTTCAGCTTGGAGAAGAGGAGGCTGAAGGGAGACCTCATTGCTCTCTACAACTACCTGAAAGGAGGTGGTAGTAAGACATATGTTGGCTTCTTCTTCCTGATGACCAGTGATAGGACAAGGGGAAATGGGTTCAATTTGCACCAGGGCAGGTTCAGGTTGGATATTAGAAAAGATTTCTTCACAGAAAGAGTGATTAAACATTGAGACAAACTGCCCAGGGAGGATGTGGAGGCACCATCCCCAGAGGTATTCAAAAGATGGGTAGATGAGGTGCTACAGTGGATGTTTTAGTGGTTAGGGGTTGTAGGGAGCATGGTTGGACTTGATCATCTTAGATGTCTTTTCCAACTTTGATGATTCTATGATTCTAATTTCACTATTAAGTTTGGCCCTTCTTTTTCATTTGATGGGTAAATGTGAATTGTTTTGCTGTTCAACATGATCTACTCCATGCTCTAATACCAAGCTCTCTGAAACCCTTCATAAATAATTATGGTTTTGCATCATCCATTTGTCTGACATGCAGTACTTCTTTCCTGCTTTCCAAATCTGTGTAGATGATAATCTGTCTTAATGCCTGTACAAATCAATTAAATTTATTTTTTTTGTTCCTCACTGTATGCCAATTTGGGTGGGAGAGTAGAAACACTTAGCAGGGGAATCAGACTTCACATAAATGTACATTAGATGAGCCTTGCAGTGTGAGTGGGGGAGAAGGTGAAATTTAGCATTTAATTCCCTCATCCACAGACAGATTTAAAAAATGGCTTCCAGAAACAAAAATATAGGGCAGGATTTTGGAGCCCTTACCCCTGTTGCTGAGAAGTTTCACATTGGATTTGTCCCACTGAAGCTTAATAATATCTTAAGCTTCAGGCTGGCTGAAAGGATGCAGAGTTTCTTGCAAGGCACTTTGAAGCTTTGTCTACTGGAAAGCATAGGCAATGTATCTTCAAACCTCCTCGTGGGCCAGACTTCTGACTGCTCTTTGCAGTTTCTGATCACCATTCCTGCAATGTAGGTTAGGAGTTTGTAAGTCTCCAAACTGCCTGTCAGTAAAGCTGACAGGGGTTCTAATGCAGCTGGGGGGTTCTGTAAGAGGGGACAGGTTTAGCCTTCAAGCCTGTATATCCTGACTTTCAAGCTTTTCTCTTAGACTGTGTGAATTTTGTCACTTGTAAAATGACGTGTTCTTCAAGCAAAATGTATCAAGCTAATTTCTATTTCCCCCCTTACACACAGCCTCCCCTAGATAACCTGTATGGGCAAATTTATAGGTGACTGTGACTAAAATGCTTTTTACTCCCAACTAAAATCTGTACTTAAGCAGTGATACATATGGATTCGAGAAAAAATTGCTAAACGCATTTCACAACGTGGGGGTAGAAAAGTGAAAATCTGTGCCAAGGGAACTGTTGCAAGGCTAAGTATCTACAGATAAGTGCTGCTAAAATGTTGCATCATAACACAATGTATAGAAAAATCACTGCCAGGGGGAAGAGGGATTGATCCACCCTGACATTGCAATGGTGTTCCTGATTGTAGTTGCAAGGACACTTTGGTTTTAGAACCAGCAGTGTATCCTTTGTTCGCTTTCTTTTTCACTGATGAAAAAAAGAATTAATTTTCTTCCTCATAACATGTAGAATTCTTGTTAAAATACTCCATGCTAAAACATTGCTTAGGGAGGGCAGGATACCAAGCAAAAATAAGTATTTTAAGATCACTTCTCTCAAAAGGGAGCATCATGTATCTGTACTCTCCTGGTTCCTTTGAAGAAGAGTTGTCTGGGTGATGCCTAAGAAGGGCAAGAAGGTAATCTAGCCAGAGATACTAATTACTGCCATGACCTTGGTTTGGGTCTGTGATCTGTAAAACGGGGCAATGAGGACATAAGTGCAAACCCTGGAGGAAGGATGCTGAAGCACTGAGTGGCACAGCATTATTGCAAGGTACGTAACGTGCATGGCAAACATCAATGACTGTGGTAAGAAGGATGAAGTCTGCAGACTGACCATGTCCTTACTGGTGGCACATGGGCTGGTGAGTCACATGCTGGTGGGCCAGTGGTCTGGGCTGGAGGAGCAGCCCAGGCATGCAGCTGGCCCCTCTCACATCTCCTGGGGGGGAAGAAGTTATGGGTGACTGTTTTTTCCAGTGTGGAATTCACACTTGCTCTATTTCACTCTTTAAACTTAGGGCCTGATTGTGTGGATTTTCTACTGACTCCTTCACACATGCAAGAGTTGTCCTGCTGAGGTGAGTAGGTTGCTGTACAAGCATGTTTTATTTAGAGTGTGAGGTATACTTTTAAAAGTATACCGCTCTCTCACTTTCTGGGCTGCAACCCAGTTGCTAAAGGTGTATTTTTGGGATTTCCTTCGCTTTCTGAAAAATAATAAAAGCTTAGCCTATTGTTCATCATTGCATGTGTGATGCAGATGGGTTTTGCAGATGCAGCCCCAAGTTTACTTGCTTTTGAAAAGCTCGGTTACCTTTCTTCCTCTTTATAGTTGTGAGTATTTTACTTGCCACCAACAGCGTGCATACTGCTGGCTTGAATTTAGCACTGCAAAAATCTCACTTAAAAATGGAAATATCTATCTTTATTCAACATCCCCAGTAAACTTCTGCAAAGGCTTTTGCAGAAATGTTTTTTGCAGCTGAAAAAATATTATTGATTTTTAAAAACATGATGGCAAACCAATCACATTTGGGAGGTAATTAGGAAATCACCTCATGTTACATTATGTTTAAATGAGAAAGTCTGAAGGACTGACTGTCTTCTCTTTTGAAACTGTAATAATGAGTGTTGTTAGTCACTTGAGTTTTTACATTTGATAAAATGTACTATTACTATAGTACTATTGTACTAAATGTACTATGTACTAATAGCACTAAATGTACTATTACTATAAAATGTAAAAAAATATCCTAAATAGTTTGGATAGTTTAGTGCCGCTTTAAGCATGCTCCAGGTTTTTCTAATTAAAGGTAAATGTACCAGAATTGTTTCAATTTTCAGATAAATTTCATTACAGGCACAATCTGATCTTCCATCCTGCATGCCTTTTTTCGACAGTGAAAAGAAATTGTTAAATGGTGCAAAACCAAATGCGTTTTTACTACACCCTTGTTCAGTAATAATGCTGCCTAAGATGCAAGGTGGCACAGCATTCAAGATGTACATGCACTTACCAGAAATTATCAAATATTAATGCTATTGGAATTTAAATGAGCAAAGGAATACAGAAACAATGTCATACCTTCATTTCTTGGGAAGAGCAACAGTTCTGATGTTGTAGCTCATGGCTCAGAAGCCAACTTCATGTTGATCACCAAGCTCTCAAATGGCAGTGAGGGCTCCAACATGGCTCATGTGAGCTAGAGTTCACCCAGTGACACAGAGGGTAAAAGGCAATACATTTCCTTTTTTTTTTATTTTGCGTGTCATTTGCTGATAGGTATTATCTTTTTTTTTTTTCTTTTTTTCTATCAATCTATACATGCGACCTACCACTGTAGGTGAATACTTAGAAAGTAACATGACTCAGATGTCATTCCCAGTTTTGCTTTTTCTTCATGTGCATAGACCTTAGGAAGATTAGACACTCTGTACTTTACTTTTTCAATTTTTTTTTTTTTTTTTTTTTTTTTTTTTTTTTGTTTAAGGACCTTGTCAAATGCACAGGGCAGTTCAAACTATGCCTGCTGCACTGGCTCTGCTCCCTGGAAAGCCCATTGTCTTGCTTATTTCTTGTTAGAGATGGATCCTCCATGCCAAAATAATTCATTAGTCAAGTACATTAATTGTCTTCACAGTTTTTTTACTTCATTTAATGGGAACATGAATCTGAAGTGATGCTGTATAGGGAGTCAATATAGTGAGTAGTCAGACAAGATTTTGAAAACAATTCCTGATGCTTATGGGGAAGAAGAAATCTCCAAATTACAATTTCATAGGCTGTAATTTTCTTGATGGATAAACTTGCACCACGGCAATTTTTCACGTGTAATTCCTGCATAGTCATGTATACATTTTACACAGCCTTTCTCATACGTGAGTCAAAATTAGTATCCAGGTCTATGCATTTGATTGCACTAAGGAGAAAAAGTTGTACTCAGGTTTGAATTCATCCCTGTGAGTGTTCTGTTGTCTCCATCAATATGCAGTTAATGGTTGAAGGTATGCACTCTGGTTATTATTGCATACTTAGGAAAAAAAACATGTTAACAATTTTAGCTTCTAAGTAAGTTGACAGTGGAATGAGAATAACCCTTAGGACATTCTATGGCAAGTGATATTTGAGGGGTTTAATGCTAGTTAAAGGTCTGTGATACAGTGACACCATTTGCATGCAATTGTGCAAAAGGCAGAGATTTCCAGAGAGAGATGAGGCATCTATGTGTACAGTGCATTACAGCGTGTGATGTGTAGGCAGAAATAGTATGGGGAGCCCAAGGCAAAAGCTGAGACTGTGACCCCACTGATTTATGACTCTTTCAAAACAGAGTTGGACGCACTGAGTCATCCTGACTGTGCTTCAGGGCATGATGAGCTGAACTGACTACTGATGGTGTGTTTTGGTTTTGAGGATTCTGGGGTTGGGTAGTGGTGGAGATGACCCAAATAGGGGCAGGAGAAAGTTTGTTGTATCTGTTATACTGCAGCATGGGTGTCCATGTACCCTGTCATCCTGTCTTCCTCGTGGATGAAACAATCCCAGTGTGATCCAGGACTGGGCATGATTCTAACTGGGCACAGTAGGTTCCCAGCACTGTCATCATCCTGAATTCCACAAGACTAAATTTTCCTGTTTGGCAGAATATATTGCTCATATCTTCCAGACTAAATTGCTTTAATTTCTTGCAGAAGAGGAACATTTTAAAAAAATATATCTAAATTTTTAGAAGTTGTTTGCAAAGAGGAGGAAACCATCTTGCTCTGGTCCTATTCTGCCTTTGCACTGAAACACAAGACAGTAGCTGCCTCAGAACTGCCCCAGTGTCAGGGAAAGAGATTCATCTGCATTTAAAGATTCAGTGCACAGAAAATGGAATGACGATGTCTCCTCTCATTTCCATGCCCAACGACATACACTCCAACAGACAGCTATGCTTCTTCTACAATAGCTCTCTATTTTCCTTTATCTCTTCTTTTCTGCCCCTTTCCTTTCTAAAGCCCTCCTTTGAACTTTATTTTTCCTTGTGTTTAATTTGGAACTTATGTTCTTCAGTGACCAAATCCTTCTCCCTTTGTCTCTCATCAGAGCCGTCATTGCTTTACATCCACTGGGAAGAACTGATTCAGTTATCTCCCAAATTACATTTCAAGAGTCTGCAAGCCTGACTTCACAGATAAACTGGAGAGCACCCCAATGGATATAAACATGGGACATTGCCTTTTCTGCTCCGTTCAGCAGTAGATGATGGTTGCCCAGTTTTGCTGTAACATTGCTCTTAGAGGCAGAAACATGCCTTGCCACTATTTCCAGTATTCAGCCATTACGTGGGGATTGTTCCTGTCTATTACTTAATGTTTGGGCAGCAATTATCACTCTCAGAACTTGACGCCTCCTGTCCAAACAGAGAAATGGTTCCACTCCCAGTTTTCCCAGAGACTAAACATGAGACAAGAGAAAACAGATAAATCCAGCAGGCAGCTCAGACACCAGGGGAAATATCAGGATATTGATGCAACGAGTCACAGCAGTGCCTTGTTATAATTTCGGCAGGCTCCACCTTTTTGGCTGCAGGAGGCAGAAACCCCTCTTACTTCATTTTGTTTTGCTTGGAGCATAACACACTCTCTCTCAATCAGATCTACACTCTCCTTATACCTTAATATCCGACTCAAGATCGGTGAACGTAGTCCTGCATCCCCCCCCACGGAAGGGAGATGTGTTTTCCTTAAAGAGCAAAGCCAGTGTTTCACAGCATAATGCTGAATATCTAATTTCCTCTCAGCAGAAGTGTTAGGGTAAGTAGAAAGCAGCCATCTCTCTGGAGAGTGTTGTGCTCCACTCAGCTGAAGCAACACTTCTTCAGCAGTTTCAGGTATCTCCATTTTACTGTCATCATGGGTTTTGTAGACTTGGTCAACACTGCCAGCATCCTGATAGTCTTGCAGAGGTACTTAGGGTTAAGCTGCCAAGGAACATCTTACTGCATTAATGTAGTGGTGTGTACATTTGCTTGACTTGATCTCACATAATCCATCAAATTCTTCAAGAATAGAAAAGACTGAATCAGCCTGATGGAGGGAAATGACATTCCCATTGTTGTCTCTGTGGTAAGTCGACCACTTCACTGATGAGGGTTCATATTCCTTTGCTTCCCAAGACACTTGGGAATATTTCTCTGGGAAAGCAGAGGTTTAAAACCAATGGTCAGAGAGAGCATCCAGTCAGGTTACATGCTTGGTGTTTGTGTTTGGTTTGCTGTTTATTTCATGCCTTCTGCTTTATTATAGGAGGCAGGAAAGAGTGACAGGAGGGAAGAAATTGGGGACCAGTTAGAAGGATGTGAAGCTCATCCTCCTTCAAACACACCTTATTGGGGAAGACATTTTTTATCTGTTTTAAGTTTTTCAAAAGGAAATATCAAACTCAGGAGTGCATTTTTCAAAGATGGGTCTAAGCTCAAAGCTAGATTTGGACAGTCTCGAGAGCTGCCAGACAGCACAGTGGCTATTTCTTACCATCACAACAGGTAAGTGCAAGAACAAGATTGCAGAGGCAGACTGCAGGATATCCATAACTAACCCTGCTAAGGACTGCACAGACAAACATCTGCCAGGAGGGGATTAGCATTGGCAGCCTTGCTTTGGAGCTGGGCCAGATAACCTCTCCTCATCCCTTCTGCAGATCTGTGGTAGCGAGACTCCAGAGATCACACCTCTGCTTGCAATTAGGATAATTCAATTAATATTGCTCCCCTAAATTCCCATGACCACTTCTGTGTTCCTCAATTCATCCCTAGGCTTAGAATCCCTGCTGTAATTAACTGCCTGCTTTTCAAATATTTTATGTTAGAAAAGGCAGTCTTGGTGGTGGAGAAAAATGGCTCCTGCCAGCACTGAATTTTTATCAAAATCTAATGAAAGCTATTCTGTAGAAAAAACCCCAGTTGCAGGTGCTGTGAGTAAAGATTTTTCCATGTGAGATGGGAAGACTTGAGGGAGCCTGCTGGGCTATGTGGGGGTCAGTGCCTGGGAAGTGCCCAGCCCTTGGCAGCCTCTGCATCCCAGGGGCAGCACATTCCAGCTTCATCCTGCCTCTTCCCCAGCAGAGATGGGAGTAACTGTGAGCAGAACACGGTAACAGAAGCCAAATTCTCAGCACTGACACCCACACACTAGCAAAAATTAGGAAATATTTCAATCATTTGAATCAGGCAGGAGCTCAGCCCCTTTCCTCTTTTGGATTTGTAGAGTCTCCTAGGGAGCTTCAGGACAATGTGATGTATCTTGTCCTTGCAAGATTGCCTCATGGGCTGCATAGATTTTCTATGCACTCCTCTGCCTAAACACTGTCCCACCAGGAGGTCCCTGAACATTTCCAGTGCTGGACAGTCTCAGTTCACAGCTGTCCCTGTCCCGCCTGCCTGGAGAACCCTGCCTTCCTACTTTCAAGGGTTTGCCAGCCCTTTTGCATTTCTTCAGCCCTTTTATTCAGCAGCAGATGACTGAAAGAGGGCTGCAAATCACACCCCTGGGTTTTCATCCCTTCTGTGCCAGGTGACAAAAGAGGTTCCAATGGGAGGGCTCAGCCTTGGTCCATCTGTCATTTAAACAAAAATGATGCGGGTTGTTTCTAAACTATGATTATGCAGCAATATTAATCTCCAGTTATCCCTTCCTCACCACCAGCACTTCCCATCTCTGTCCTTTGCCACTGGCACCTTTTGTGTGCCCCGGGCAGCAGCAGAGCTGCTGAGCAGGCCCTGTCCCCCACCCTGAGCTGAGCACAGTGGGATACCTCCCCCATGGAGACACTGAGGAGCTACTCTAATGCAAATCATATTTTTCTTCCCCTCTCCATCTCCCCTTTTGTTAGCAGGGAGGATGATGGTGGCACAGGGACCGTCCTGCTTAGAAATAAAGAATCTGCATAGACTTGCTCAGAAGGGAAGAGTAATTTACCCACACAAAAATGTTTCCAGAGGTAGAATGCAAGTTGAAAGAGAAGGAAAACAGCAAACTTGCAATGTTTTGGTTTATTTTGCTGTACAAAACTGTGAACTCATGTCTCCCCACATCTTGCGCTCCAGCCTGAACTCTGCACCTGATTGCATGGGATGGTGTTGGAAGGACCACGTTGTCCTCATTTCTGGGAATGCAGTTTATTAAGTGTACTCTTCACAGCTGAACTCACTCTTGCCTACCTTTCCACTTGCTTCTTTATTGTCTCCACCTACTTCTTGCCTGGTTTTCATATTTTCCCTGGTCTTCCCCAGGAAACCACCTGAGGAAAAAGAGCAGGACTTTTGTGATTTTTGGAGTGTTTCAGCTACACTATTCATTGTGACTGAACAAAAGGTAGTCTTTTTGAAGCAGAATTATTTTTTTGTGTCTCACAAGATTTTTAATACATCGCATCTGGTCTTCTCAATATAATTTTAAAGCCAGTGAGCATGGCTTTTTATAAGAAAAAACCTATTCAAGTTTTGAGAGGCTGATCTGATCCTGATCTGATATTTTTCAGTTCTCATCACAAGCTGTGATTTTCTAATTCAAAATTCTGAATAATTAGAGCTATTTGTCCTGTGTTTAATATATTCCATGGACAACTGGTATGATATGAAATCACTATAAAGAACAAACTGAACAGAAACTGAATCAGCTCCTAGTTTTGTGACATATCTTTCAGCCATACCTGATTGTCAGATGGCTAAAATCTGTTTTCTAAAGAGATGCTCTTCCACCTTTTCAAAATAAATAAATGGAATGAGCTCTGTACCTTCAATATTATTCACATTTTACTAGTCTGATTTATTGAGATTGAAGTTTAAATTGCTCATATTAAATTACTACTCAGTAAAGCTTTGGGATAGTGACAGTTTCTTTGTTTGGGGTTTACAGAGCATAATGAGATCCTGCAGCACATGCTGGTGGCTTTGAAGCCCAGAGCTATCACTAGCAAATGTTAGTGTTGTGCATCTGCTTCTCCACCCTGTAGGTGAGGTACTTCTGGGGCTTTGTCACTCTTGTTTTTTTACTGACTAATCACAGATAAGCAGTGAGCACCCCACCGTGTCATGACCTCGATGGTAGAAGACATATCATTGCATGTCCTGGATTGTATGGAGGGCAGCAACATCTGGGCAGTGGCTAGTGGTTTTTTCCTGCTACTTGTTTGCTTTCTTTCTTGCCACTGATTTTCAGAAAAGCCATCACCTGCTGTCAAGCACAGCCTTCACCCTGCTTCAGCCTGACCATTAAAAAACTGTCTTTCCATGGGGAAGAAGATTGCCTGGAGGGTTTCTCTGGAGTGGGAATAAGGATGACCCTTCAACCAGACTCTCACACCTGCATTTTAGGCTACCACACCAGGCTGAAGACTTCAAAGCATGCTCAATCCTTTTCCTGTATTCCCTGCCATGTCTTATTTTTGACCCCTGAGAGATAGGTCCACTAGTGAAGAGAATATAATTCAGCTCATTTGGTCTCTTGAGACTCCAGCTAAAGGGAAGAATAACAATTCAGTAGCAGCTTTACTGATCTGCATAGAAAATTCAGACTTTTTTTTTTGCTGACCCTATGGCTTGCCACATACAGCTGTAAAACTTTATGCTCGTAATCCAGAAGGCAGCTGGAATTTTCAGCCATAGGCTGTCAAATGTCATGTTCACACCACACTGGATTAAATGATAATAGCAGAATAACTCTTCTAATAAGATATGTAAGACATACTGAAATAGAAGCTTTTGTGAAACACTTGTGTAGGAATTTTACAACATCAGAGAAAAACCCAACACTGAATTTTGCAGCTGTGTATTTTTTTATTTTTTAAGAAAAAATTGTTGCTGGTAATTCATCAGATATGTCCTGGTAGCATTACACACATACTCATGACCTCAGGTCCCAGTGAAAGACCACCAGGCCATTCATCTGGAAACTGTGTGCTGAAAATTTGTCACTTCATGAAGCCCTTACTGTGAGCATTGCTTACATTTTTCTCTTTTGTATAGCCTATGCAAAAAGTAAAATTATTATCTAAATATGGAGTGAAAAGGACCATTTAGATCACTGAGCCCAACCCCCTGTTAATGCATTTGACCATCTGACAAGTGTTCAAGCCACAAAGGAGCCACAAAAACCTTGTCAGCTTGCATGATCCATAGCAAAAGGCCCAAACACAGTGGTATACATCGCAGAGACAGTTGGGAGGACCAAGAGTTTCATTGTAGATTTCAGTTGTCATTAGCAGTTGTGTCCTTAGTTAATTATTAGATGATCCTAACAATTACAATACAATGTTCAACAGAGAAAGGTAGATAATGCTCAATCATCCCCACCAATCTGATTTTGGGGAAAACTCCTTTGCAACCACAGATCTAGCAGTTGGTATGTATATCCTTGTGCCTATACCTGCCTATACCAAAGGCACTTTGGAGATTTATATTTCAAATTCAGTAGAAGCACCAATGTAGCCTGTGTTGTCTCTAGTTGAGATTGATTTCTGATGCTTCAGATGGGAGGGAGGAAAAAAAAATAAATCACAGAAGTCAAGTTTGTGGGAAGAAAGGAAATGAAAGGTCTCTATAAAGACCAAGAAAAATCTGAGGCATGAGATTATACAGCTGTGGTGCAAATGAAAATGAGGAACAAATGGCTCCTTTTTTCGGAAACAAAGGACAAAAGGGCTCATCACAAGTTTAAACTTCCGATAGCAGGATCTCCTCCTTAGCCTACCATGCAGTCCCATTCAAAAAGCTGTAGGGCTCTGCTTTACAGCTGATGAGGATCTTTGTGTCTCCAGGCCGGTCAAGAGTTCAGCTCAGCTCTGTTCATGAGTTTGAAAATATACTCTATCGCCTACTATTCTGTTTTGCATGTTATTAGTTATAATTTTAAGAAAAAGGATTCCTTCCTGTCTTTCACTCATTATACAGGACAGATTCAGTATAAATTCCATGCCTTTAATAGAATTTTCCTTCCTTCATTTTTTTTTTTTTTTAAAAAAAAAGTCATGTTCCCAATTGGCAGCGTATACCTGGCTATTTAAATTGCATGAAAATAGACTGTCACCTCTTTTATTTAGTGCTCTGCTTCAATAAATGTAGACACAGTCACACTGGAGGAGCTCAGCAGCAGTTTAGCTGCTCGGAGGTATCCTGTGCCCATAAGGATGCATGTTAACCAACGTGCAGCTGTTATCATCCGCACACACAATGAGCACAGTGGGATGTGGTGCTCAGGAGCACGTCTCTCCCTGTCTTTGAATCAGAACAAGCTGTTTGCTGACCTTGGCACGAGTGACCTTCGGTCCTTAATCTGAAGAATATCTTCCCTGCACACACATATGAGTTGAGAAATAGTCGCATTCATTGGCCAGAAGCATAAAAATTGTAAGTAAAATGTTTTGCTTCGATTGCAAGTGCAAGTTATGTACAGTTAGATACAAATATTTCCTCCTTTCAGAGGTCCCGTTGTACAGTTCCTGGATTTAGAAAAAAAATTGAGCTTTTAATAATCCTTAGTCCAATTTAATTAGCTTGGATTTTTATAAGATGCTGTGTCTTTAAAAAAGGTGCAACAATCTATGGAGGAATATTTTTTTCAATATTTTTTCATAATGCTGTGCAAAAGACAAAACTATATTTTCATAACTATATTAACAGTCACAGTTTCCTCAGTGACTGTTAATAAAGGATGTAAGATCCCAGTGTTTACATAATAACTTACAGCTGTTGAGAAGCTATTTTAGGGAGTGCATACACCAAGTTTACAGTTGCTGTTTCCAAATACCTGTGGTCTAGCCACTTACTTCAGTCTGCTGATTATTTAGCCAAAATAATGTACCCGTAGCTCCTCCTTTGGCTCCCTTCGCCTGGACAAGAACTGAATGCAGAGCCATTTAAAGAAGCCCACACCTGGATTCTGGACACCTCCATAAGCCCAAGCCAGAGTCTCTCCATCACTCTACCCCACAAGTTTGGGCTGGTTGTGGTGAGGAGGGCTGCCACAGAATGTTCAGACCTGCTTGGGGCTGGAGTTAAGAGAGATGTCCCCAGCAAAACCACCTTTGCTGGGTGGGGAGAGGTGGGTCCTCAGTGCTTGGCTGTATGATCCCACTTTGAGCCCAGTGTCTGACATCTTGAGCTCACCTGGCCAGGACAGGGATTAATAGAGGAGTGTAAAAGATTTATTTCTTTAAAAAATAGTATAGTTCATTAATTTCTTTGTGGGCTACACATAATTGTTACAGCCTTTTTTTTTTTTTTTCTCTCCTGCTGAACTAGGGGATATTGCATATCCTGATATGAATACAACCTGGCACTGAATGTTTGATTATTTAATCGTGACTTTTTTGGGGAAAAAAAACCTGGCAATTTGATCATTAACTAAAATTACTTTCTGCCTTTTTTATCCTTAAGTTTAGTTCCTGAGACAAAGGAAATCTTTCTAACAAGCCCCATAGATCAATGCATATGCTTATATCTCCCAACTGTTATTATTTCTGATTTTTGGGGGAATAGGATCACTGTTCACTCAGTCTAGGATTTCACTAAGGCTTTTTTGATCCAGTTCTTTTAATGAGCATTGGAACCAGTGTAGAAAACCATCATAGAAGGTAAATCTCTTTTAAACAGAAAATAATGCAGCTGAGCTATTTGCTGCCTCTGCTGGGGTTAGTAGGGTTGTTATGCTTTTGTATACGAATTGCTCTGGGATAATAATGTTTTCTACTTGCTTATACATTTTTCATCAGATAAATCAGGCAAAAAGGTTGTACCGCACAGATCTGTAACCATGGCTGCTTTCCTGTCCTGTAGCTGCAAGGGAAAGATGAGATACATTTTCCTACTTGGAGAAAAAGGGTCAGAGTTAGAGGGGGGAAATGGTATGAAAGTGGAAAGCCTTGGATATAAGTAGCTAGCCCCTAAAGCAGGTGCTAACAAGACCTTCTTGACAACCACTGAGTTTTGTGCATAGCAGAGGAAAAGTTACAGCTGAAAGAAAAGGAGCAGGCAAGGAATTGCATTGTACTGTATCTGAGTGGGATTATAGCAGCTGAATGAGTCATTGTTATAAAATATGGGCAGCGGAGCGTCCTTTCATGTCTCTCGACGCAGATTGAATGCAGTCCTGACCAAGATGACAAAATTCATTTTGATTGAATAGTTGTCCATATTTTTAAATGAAATGCATGTGGGGCTATTAGCTCAGCTCCCCGTCGAAGGCGGCTGCACCGCAGCCCTGCCATATGTTTGGCAGCGTTTGAAGCACCTGGCAGCCCCCAGAACAGACAGACACATTTGAATAGGGATAAATATTAAACCATCTCACAGCTTTCTCTTCCAACTCCAGGGTAGGTACTTTTTACATTAAAAAAAACCCCTGAAAATCAACCAACAGAAAAAACCAACCCACAACCACAACACAATATGAAAGGTTAAGCAAAAATTTCTGTACATGAAGTGTTTTATGAAAACAGAAAGGGAAAGGAGGACAAGACTGGCAGGGATCCCAGGCTCCTCCCGTGTCTGAGGAGGACAGGATGGGCAGGGATGCAGACTTCTTTGTCTGGAGGAGACACTAGCCTTCAGGGTCCAAAAACCACAAATAATAAATTGTTCTTTTATTACGGATTTATAACATTATTGTTAAAGCTAATATGCAATTTCTTAGCCCAGAACAATCCCTTCCTCAAGTCCCACCCCTATCAATTTTTTCTCTGTAATATCATTAAGAAACAGATATGCTTAGCTGCATGCTGAGAAAATCACTCTTGTCCTTTGGCTGAAAACTGAGAATGTTACTTTTCCATGGAATAAAGTTTAAATCTGTAGTTACACACGAGTCTGGATTTCAACCAAGCAGGAATATTGCATGTCCCTTTGCTTGTCCTGGGGTGATTTTCTTAAAGTGTTACCAGAGTTTTATGGTATGTTCTGTGGTTAAAGAGCTATCAACAAAATTACACAGGGCACTGCTGGAAGGGTCTCCATCACTTCAACCACCAAAAGGTGAACTCAGGTGGGAGCAGGTGAAAGCAAAGACTAGGGTAATAACCAGAGAAAAGAGAACCCCTCCTGTGACAGAAGTTGAAAGGACTTTGCTGGTTTTATGTAGGAAAGTCTTCGAGAAGTTACAGTTTAAATCTCTAAGCATGTCTCTGGGAGGAAAAGGACCTTTCTTCTGAAGGACAATGTGGCACAAGCATTGCGAAACACCAAATGCAAAAGAAATCATGTTGGACACAAAATGGACTAACAAGGAAAGGAATGAGAGTGTCAGCAGGACTCCTAGGAATGTTACTGGGGTCTAGAACCACAGTTTAGGTTTTTTATTACTGTACAAATAAAGTGTGATTATATGGTTGTCTGCAATAGCAGGGAAATGACCTTGATGGGAAAAAACCAGCTCCTTTTCTAATAGTTTTATCAATGTTCCTAATACAAAAAAATATCTTCCCAAATAGATTGATGAGGAGTATATTGAGGATTTCACAGCACACTTTCAGATGGAAATAGTGGAGCATTACTTCTTTTCTTTTCAGTACAGAGTAAAGGTGGAAAAGAGTTGAATGCTTGTGTTGTTTCATATATTCTGAGAACCATTTGCAGATACAATTTGTGTCACTCTTCTGCCTGCAGTTCCTTCCACAAACATTATCCATTAGCATCTTTGTGAGTGGACTCCATTTAAGAAATCCTTAAAGAAATTCACCCACTTAAAGATCCTCCTTAAAGAAATTCTAAATAGCATATAACCATAATAATACATAAAAGACACTGTTCCTGTAGTATTCTCTGTCAGGTTTTTTATCAGCCAAAAGTGGAGGAGCGGCTCTGTAAGAGAAGGGTGCTGTTTATCTTTCTAGATTGTTATTATGAGAGTGATTTTATTTATTATGTTCCTCCCTGGTCATCCATGTGCTACAGAGTGGTGAAGTACAAATGAGGGAAAAAACACAGGTAGCTTTTCTACCATATTATTAACATAAAATATTCAAAGTGTAATAACCTCAAAGGCGAATCTGTTAAAACGAAGGAGTTCCAAATCATCACAAATGTACTGATGATTTTTGGTCCATCTACGTGCTGATAGGCAATACCATGGGAAGATGAGCATTGCCCACCTTTTTCACCATGCCTCTCATTGGAGAAGTCTGAAAAAGCAGGACCAGAAAAGTGCGTGGGTAACTGAAAATTCATTTACTAGTACCAGGCACTACTAGTACTCCCTACAAATGAAAACCAAACATAGATATGGCTATGTCATACATATACATCTCTACATATCAATGTTTTGTTTGTAAGAAGAGCAGTTATACTGCTCACAGGCTGTTCTACTAATCAGATCATTATCTGCATTATTTATCAATGATTTCCACAAAGACTTATAGGATATATGACATTTGACAAGCTTCCAAATGTTTAAAAAATAAAATGAATCAGCCTTTTCACCCATATATATTATTTTGATTGCTGTTTTGAAACTGTAATAACAGTAGCTTCACACTGTTATTTTATTGTCCTTATGGTACCAAAGAAGAAATGCATAATTTGAAAACAAACCAAAATAAAAACAGTGTGAAGGAGGAACTGCTGAGGCCTGTACCCTGCAATTAGAGCTACCATCTGTGTTGTGGTTCCAGGAAAACCAGTGCATACCACACCATCCCATCAGTGCTTAGGCTCCAAGTTCTTGTGTACTGCATGTGCCAGTCATCATATCATATGGTATCATGTGCATATATCAGATCATAGTTGCCAGCTCCCTAGCTGCTCTATGTGTTTAATAAAGCAGCATTATACAGGTGTTGTTTCATAGTACAATAAATTACAAATGCATTTGTAATGTAATTGGTGAGCATTTTCACCATTTTTTTCTAAATGCAGTAGCTTAAAAAGGAATTTAGAGGAAGTTTAGAAATATTTGTACATTTTTGATATGGTTTATGAGTTTCTTTATTTCTGCTTGCATGCCTCTAAAGGACTACAGTGAGGTGTGCTTCATTGTTTTGGCTCAAGCTTTTTTGGTTTATAAAGCAAAATGCTGATAAGGGCTGTGTACTGCCTCAGTAACTGTAAGATCTCAGCATCACTGGCTTGAGCATTTGTGATTCCTGCTTGCTTCTTCTCGCAGCACCACTTTACCCTTGTTGTTCTACAATTAAATTGCTATCTGAGCACGTTTGTATTGTGACACAGGCATGGTGACCCTTGGTAGTAAATCATTTTGACTGGACCAGACTGGGCTGAATTGCAAGGAGCAAACAAATGCATGTTTGTTTTCAATTTAAGAGACACAGCAATTCAGATCAGTTTAAGGTCTGGTTGCAGGAATACATTCTGAACCGTGTGTTTGTACTTCATCAACCCAACTTGATATATCTAGCACGTGGGATTTGTTTATTATATATGGAAATATACATATATTATTTTTATATGCACTCATGCATGCATACTTATACACATGCACAAATAGATGTGCATTACATACAAGGTAATAATATGGCTACAGTATTACAAAAAAATGTAATATATTTATACTCATATTTATCCATCAAAGTGTTGATATCTATTCTAAGCCTGTCCTGTAGGTCCCTATGAAATTTATGGAGAGAGACAGCCAGTTCCAGAGGGTGAGCTACACTCATCTCATCAAAATGGGAGATACCTGTCTCTCCACTGCCTGCAGAGACACCCTACATGACTAATTCAGAGCAAACACAAAACATTCAGAATGCTAAAGTTAGGGACAGGAAACCCAAATGAACTGTGTTCTCAAAAGAAGCCTCTTTTGTGGAGCTGACTGATCTAGATTCATGCACTGCTTCTGGTTCCTTCTCTTAGGTTTTGTGGTGGTGATAATAGTAGTGGTGTGTACCACTGAGTTAGGAAAGATCTTTTCCACTTCAAATCAGAAGTTGTTGGTTTTGGTTTGTTTTTTTGTTTTTTTTTAATGGTTATGGTAATGATTAAAGTAGAGAGGAAATTGTTCATGTTGCCAATTCATCTTTTATTTTGTTTTTTTAATTTTCTCCTTTAAAATGTCTTTGAAGCAGATAATTGTATAAATGTGACTTGATAACTGAAATCACTGGGTGGACTTTGAAATCATGAGGGAAGAAGGAGAAGGGAGGAGAAGAATTCATGAGATCTACAGTAAAGAGAATTATTAATCTGCAGAAATATGTGCCTCTGTTACTACTGGCTCTGCAAAAAACTGATTTCACATGTTATAATGTTCCTTCTAAAACTGAAAAAATAGGAATGGGTGTGGAAACCTACATTTGTGCAGTGTATGAACACTTTGATCTCTTAAGAAGGCAGATGTAGAATAAAATGTAAATTAGTTTTGGAAAAAATGCAAACCCATGAGAGAAAGAAAATTAAAGACCAAAAATCATGTCTCCTGGTGTAATGGTGAGACTTGGCAATAACATCTCTGGGCGCTTCTGAAAGGAAAACTCAGATGCTGCTTGGCTCAATGTGCAGCACAGAAATTGCCTTGAATATAAATTTTCTCTCTGCCTTTCCTTTTGAGAGCCAAATTCCAGCAGTCAATGAGAGAACGTTAATATTTCGCTACAGCAGTGGTTGGAATCAATAGTTCATCCTGCAAGCAAGGAAAATAGTTGTGGTGAATTTCTTTGCTTAAGTAAAACAAGTAAAAGTGGAGAACATGCTGTGTCTAATGCTCCTGAGCTGCTGTAAAATAGCACACAGTGCTTTGCAAAACTTGAAGGACATGGTAAGAGCACTAAAAGGGGTGATAACTGCTGTGTGACGCACCACAGCACTCTCAGAGATGATAATAAACTGGTAAAAGACTTGTTAGCCAAGTTAGTAACATTTTGCTGCTATCTAAGACAAGAGTCTTTAGGCCCACAGTGGTTTGCAAAGCTATTCTAGTTCAGGGATCTGCAGGCTGTGACCTTTGACAACCCTCCTGTTGATCGGAAGAATGGAGCATCTGGATGTCAGGAAGATAAGAAGGTTGGGAAAGCAGCTGGATGTGAAAAAAAAAAAAAAAGAAGCAACCAAACCCCATCCTGTGAGGTTAGTAAATATGCCTTTTGTTTAGGAGGTAGATGAGGTAGATGACGGATAAATTGGGTCTATTAGCATCTCATTTTCAGAAGCTGCTGTTGAATTAATATGGTTCAGTGTCAGAGCAGCCAGCCTAAGAAACTGTGTGCCAATTTTCATAGCTTCAAAGTGCTATTGGTTTCTAAATTAGATAAACAGAGCTTCCAAAAATTATGTCAACTATGTGTCAAGTTGGCACAGAAAAAGAGAAACACCCTATGTCAGTGTCATTTAAATAAACAAGTTAGCAGCCAGTCATAAAGACCATGAAGGGAGTAATTTAGAAGAATGTGAGTTCCTGACTCCACAATTCCACTTCTCTTTCCCAAACAACAGAACTCCCACACACTGAGGAATGTACGTACAAAGTAAGTACAGGAGTGCCAAAGTTGGAAATCTGTATCAAAAAAGGCCAAATACACAGGAAACTTCAGATTTGGATCTGTGTCTGAAATTCACCACTTTGGCCTCTTCCTAAAATTAAGTGCAACTCCCATGAGTTTTGTGGACAGCTCAACATCATACTGCAGGGAAGTCAAAAGGGAGAGGCTGGAGTGAAATGGCAATAGACAACCAAGATGGCAAGAGGGTAAGTGCTGGAGTTAAGAAGATTCTGTTGAAGACAGGGATTGTTTTGAAGGGAACTAGATGCAAAGGAGAACTTGGAGAGAACCGGGAAGGGATGAATAAACTGAAAGGAACTTAAGTTTAATGATGGCTCTCATATGCCATCAAAACTTAGCTCAGCTTTAATGATTAAGAAAGGTTTGGCACAGAACTGTTTCATATAAAAAAATGGAAAAGGAATCCTGCTTTTAGTTTTGCAGAAACAACTCCCAGGGATCATTCAGATACAGTCTAATTTTTTAACCAAGCTCCTTTATTCTAAAAGCACAGACACCCCTCAGTCTCCCCAAGGAACTAAGTTTCCTCTTTAATCTGGTTTCAATTGAAGGAAAAAAACCCCAAACAAACCCAAAACAGATAGAAATACAAACTGCAAGTTCTTTATATGAACAACCCCATGTCCAAACCCTTAAAGGTTTATCCATCACTGGTGATATACAGTCCTAATACAAAATACCCAATGGGAAACAGCTATTGACATTTATCTCTCCTTTAGTGTATTAATTTCACTGAGATATAAATAATATAAATAATATTAACAATACAAATAATATTAATAATATTAATATTAATAACATTAATAATATTAATATTGAAGAGAAACTTCAAAAGGTTTATGGACTCCAAATATTTGTTTCTTTTTTCTAACCACTTCAATGTGTCAGCCATTTTTGGAAGCCATCATTTCTGTAAAAATTCTTTATTAAAGGGTTTGATGACTTCAGTAATGATCTTGGGATGAATATAATTAATGACCTAGAAAAATCTTTAGGTTATCATAAGGTTGGGGATTACTAGAGGAATATTTGAAGAAGTAAGCCTTCCCCTTGTTATTACTAAGTGTGTCCAACATGATAATATGAAAGAGACATCTCATTGTAAGAGAAACCATCAGATGAAATACTGCTGTTGTAATGGGGAGTGGCACACCCTCTAAAGAGAGGGAAAAAAAAAAAAGGAGAGAAAAGACCATCCCAAATTCTTGTAAAGGTCAGATGTGGATTCAGGTTTGCAGCTGGAAGCCAAACCCAAAAGGACATCAACAAATCTTCGGGAATTTTCCATTCAGTATCTCCTTTCTACAGCAGATCCCTTTCTCTGTAAAGCAACTACAAGAAAACCTTGATCTGAGTACCAGAGAGATGGGAAAATCCAGATCTGGCTTATCTAAAAAATTTTTTTCCATGATTTATGGTCACAGAACGGAGTTTGAAAACTCTCAGAAAAACATCCTCCTTGGGCCTTCAGTTCTTTTGGAAGGCTTCTGAGTGAAAAACTAGAACCTTGAGAAAAAAAAAAGAAAAATTACAAGAAATCATTTGCTTTAGAATAAAAATAGAGAAAAAAATGGAATAATGTCTTAAAAGATATCATTACTGATGTACTTTATTGCTGCAGTTATGTTTCATTTCAGTGAATTAAACCACTGTAAACAATGAATAGTATTGTCAGTGAAATTATTAGGTACCAACTGTTTCAAACCTTTATGGATAACATTTTTTTTAGTTTACAAGCTAACACTTTTCATGTTTTACAGTTATTTTTGTTTCTAAGAGAAGTTGTCAGGGAAAATTACTTTATTCTTTATGGGCAGCAAATCTCTCTCCCTACCAGCATCTGATTTATAGTTGGGGTTTTTTTAAGTGTATTTATATGTTTTCTACACACATGTAGGACTAACTGGTCTGTTAAGTTAAAGCAAAAAAGGAACTATTACAGATATTTCAATTACTCCTCGAATTTTCTGTTTTCAAAAGAAGAATAAAGACAATATTTTTTTTCTTTAAAAAGGAGTATTTCACATCCTTAATACACCTAAGAACTCCAAGTTCCCTTCCGGGCCACAGTAATTTATTTTGAAATTTAGCTGTTAATCTTTTTAAAGTTCAGGAGTCTTACAGCTCTCTTGAAATGCCATCTCACTATCAATTACTTTCACCACTCCCCATTTTCCATAAAATTTAGAAAAAAAAAAATCTAGTTCTTCACCAGATCTTCAGCCAAGACTGAGTGTGTTTTGTGTGATCAACCAAAACCAGTTCTAATGATTCAAAGAGAGGAGAGCAATGAACAATGATTTTTTTATGTTACAGAGAGTAGCACAGGGCTGTCTGGACATTTTCTGTGTGGGTAGCAAGTCCTCAGATGCACAAGTAATTGGCAGTCTTTCATGCCAATATTCATGATTCCTAGATGAAACTCTCAGTTTTTTGTCACAATATGTTTCTCATTTAGATTATTCTCATTGAATTCTAGAGATGGAAGCTGCAGGGTATTTGCACATATTCTGAAGAAGGGGTTTTGTTGTTTCTATATGGTTTCTCCTCTTCAGTCTTCAGTCCATTATGTTTTGGCTAATGGTAAAGTGACAGTTGATGAACCAGGTTTTTAAAATGCATGCCTATCTGTCAGTTCCAATGCATCTCACAGCAGCATGCTTTAACTTATCATGCTTGAAAGTACAAAAAGATTATGCTGCAGTGAAATGTTAACAAGGTCATATCACACACACACTAGCTCGTTGCACTTTTCTTCTTTTCATTGCTCCCGTTAGTAATTATTCCATGTCATGCATAAATAATGTTGCTCTGGAGAGAAAGTCACTGTAGTCTGTATTACTGGTGCTACTATACTATCAAGAGAGGCTGAACTTCTGGAGTGAATGTCAGAACATGTCACTTGCTAAATTATTGGTACCTAAACATCAAAGACAAGTCTAACGGATGAATACGTGTATTCATGAACAGAAGATAACTTTCTGCTTTGGATCACCACAGCAGTAACCATATTGAGCTAGTTTTCATATAAATGAGGTTTGGCAAAGCATTGTCTGGCATCATGCATCTGATTTCACTGGACTGTCAGACTGCACTGGGTGAAGCACATGAAAGCTCAGAAGAGCGGCCCAAGAGGGGGATTTGCACACCAAGGAAATAGTTCACAAACAGAAAGCCCCAGCTACTGAAAACCCTGAAAAAGAGCCAGAGATAAATAATATTCCCTTGATATGATTCTGCAGTGCTATGGTGAGCGTGCCAGTACATCTGCTCAAAGACCTCAGCTCCTCCCTACACTCCTCTGTTCCCAAACATCATCAGCAGCAGACTTGGACCTCCATGGAGTCCCAGCTCCGAGATTTTCACCCCGTATGATTGGGTCTCTCTGAACCCAAGATCTGTCTGTGTGGGCTGTCTAGGCCTGCCGCCTGCTTCCCACCTCCTTTTATTTCCTCCAGATGGAAAAATGTGATTTTTAGGCTAGATATTGCTGGCAGGTGTTGTGGTAGGAGGCCTGCTTCAGTCTTTGTCCCCCAAGATAAATTACCACCCACATGCTAATTTCAGATTTAATGATAAGTAAATATAATATGATCCAGGAGAATTTGCTCAGAGGTCCATCACAGAATTTCTTTGCCGGTGTACTCTTTCTCATCATCATATATTTAGCAGCAAACCTCATTTTGCCCAAGCTTTAGTCAAGGCAAAGAAAAGCTTTCAGTAGCAAATATTATATTGCCATAGGTAACAAACTGCAACAATGGTCAATAACAAACAGAGTCATAGAGGCCAGTTTAGGGTGAAGGGGAAGAGGTAACTTTTGCTGTCAGAAGAGCACTGAATCATGTGCTATGTCATTATGGCTGACACCAAAAACACTGCTTGGTTATTCCATCTTTAATGAATGTTTATTCATAGGTAGACACTCACTTAACATTCTGAGAAAGAGGAGAGGAAATCTAATGCAAAAGGAGAGAAGAAATTTAATGCAAAAGCCAGATTCAAACTAATCTGATTAATCTGGTTAAGGTAAAGGTTCTCAGGTCATGCAGGTTCCCCATCACAAACACAGCTGCAGTCCATGAGATTTCTGTTATCACTCTCCAGCAATCTCTGCTATTATAGGTGAGAAAAATTAAAGGCTGACATCCTGCAATAAAGATGAATCAGTGTGGTGACGTAACTCATGCATTGTTTGGTAGGCTTCATATTGAACTTTGACTCTATGTTTATAAAAATATGAGGCTTTCATAAATCTATAATATAATGAACACAGACATGGATAGATACGTAGGGAAAGAAAGATCTAATGTCATTCTTCTCTGTTAGGCTGCTAGCATTTGTAGCCCTCAGTTCAAATAAGAAAATCTTTCTGGCTGTTGGAAGATGGAAACTCTTAGGTTGGAAGAGTGTGGGACAGGTAGCAACTTGTCTGGGTCAAGCTTCACTTTATAGGCTTTGATTTCTTTCTTGAGACCATGAGCTTTTTTACATTCAAGATCTATATTTCATTGTAAATCCTGCATTTCAAGTGAGACTTTGCTCCAATGTAGCAAGAAAAGTAGAAAATCTTGACGTCAGGATCATTCTGACAAATAAGTTGTTTTGGGGAAAGATGAGTACTTCTCTCTTTTATCAAAATGAAACAGAGAAGCAACTGCTCAGATATCTGATGCAGCTCCTTCAGGATCTGGAGTGAGCCAGAGATTGAGCAACGAAGCAGGTGGTTCAGCAAAGATTCCCAGCTCAGGACAAACTGACAGTCATCCCATTGAGATGAATGCTCAGAAGAGGAGCATTCAGAATTTTCCTGCTTTTCCTGGATCTCCTTGTTGATGCAAATCAGAGTCTCAATGGGCTTGATCAGGAGCTGGGGTTTTAGGGGACTTCTCATGTCTCATGAGCAGTGTTGTGGTGGAACTGTGTCAGAAGCAAAGCCCTGAAAGCCCAGGAGTACCTGGGATGAGGGATTTTGCATGATGAAAAAGCCAAGCCACATGTTGAAGTCCATCCTTCAAACAAACCATGAGACAATTTGACAAGAAGCCAGGCAAATTTCTGATGCACCCTGAACTTTATTTTACTGGAAATTCTTCTCAGCTGACTCCTTTCCACAAAACTCTTCAACTTAGTTGGAACTCCTATTTTCAGATCAAAAAAGTTTCATCAGAAAATTCCAGACCAGCTCTACCACTGAGTCTATTTGGATTGCGTTACACAAGGGCTGTCTCAATAAAAGCAGACTATTAAATTTCACTGGAGTTTATAGTTTCTAACATGGCTGTTTGGAAAATGAAACTTCTCTCCACAGTGTAACTCCAGTTTCAACATTTGTTTAATCCTGGAATGGGATATTTAAAGACATGAACAAATTGGTTTAATTTTCTTTGCATTTATGTCATAAAATATCAGAAATGGACTTTCATTTGCGTATGAAGTGGTTTGAATTTTGATAAAATCTCTCACCATCTATTTTTTTCTTGTTTCTGATTTAGTTGGTTTCTTCTCCTCGGAGACTGCTAAGATGAATCTGTACTTTCAAAACAGGAAAGGTGATTTATCCAATGAATTATTTATGAATAATGGGAGTTAAATAATTATGAATTTGTCTCCTACATCTTCTACCTATCTTTTCTGCCTGAGCTCTTCAAATTTCCAGCTTAACTTCTCCCATGAAACAGTCATGGTGGTCCTACTATTATTTTTTTTGGATGGATGAGAACACAGCATGGTCCTTCAAAAGAAGTTAAACAGGAGGAGGAGGAGGCATATGAACCTGAAATTTCCCAAGAATCATTGCATCCTTCAAAGTGAGCCAGTGACCAGCTTTTGAGTTGCCACAGGTAAAAATCCATATGGCAAATGGACTCATAAAAAGTAATCTTGTCAGGTGCAGACATCTGCTATCACCAAAATATGGTGGCCAGGAATGGAAACCTGCTGTGTGCACTGTCACTTTTTATTCAGTCTTTTTAGCTTCGTTAAGTTTTTGCTTGTATGTAACTTGCATTGCATGCCAGTTTTAAACCACAGGCCATTACTCCCTTGTTTCGTAGACTGTCATATCTAGTTGAAAAATTAAACTAAAGACTAATAATGCTTGCCATTTCTGTATTATGACTAATGCCTTTAGACTGGGACTTCCAGGTAACCTCAGCCAAAATATACTGATTTCTGTAGTGAAGAGGATTATTAGCAGAAAGAAAAATTTCAGCTCTTTTAGAGGGAGGAATTCAACACATAGTCTGATATATTTATGACTTCAAGAAAGCAACAAAACTGGGGAAGGTTTATTTTTCATGGTGAAGGTGATGTTTGATTGCTGTTGAATACTTTTCATGTATTTTTAATGGTTAAAATTCAATATTCACTGAAGGATCAAAGCACAACAGGCCAAATATTACTCTCAGATGTGTGTGGTTGGCTTATACTTTTCTAGGATCATCTGAAATTTGAGGCACAGCTTTTTGCCTTGAGAACTTTGTAACCTGGTGAAAGCAAGGAGCTGCTGCTCTACTCGGCAGCAATGCCCCTGTGTGGGCTTACTCAGCACACAACCCTGTGCCAGTGGTGCCACTGGGCTCAAGTGTGGCTTCCAAAGAGACAAGAGGCAGGCAGGAGAGAGGGATGGGTTGTAATCCTACCTTTATTGGGTATTTTGATGCTTAGCACTGCCCCAGGTCCACTACCCCTCATGCTTGCTGCTCTCAGCTCTTGCAGAAGCTGCTTCCCCTCATTCTCACACTTTCCACCTCCTCTCACCTTTTTAGCTGACAGTTTCACTTTTATAAATAAAATCCGAGAGTACAGACCTGGTGGTACCAGGCACTGGGACCTTACACACCAGGCACCTTACACACACAGAGCAAACTCTGCTGGGGGAAGCAAGTGAGCACACTCTGTCCTGCCATGCCCTGCAGAGACCTGTACCATGCAGACACCTGTGCTCCCAGTATCCCACTGACCTTCCTGTATCTGGCACGTTTACCCTGCAGAGGGTGCCATTTTTTAATCCCTCTGGACCGTTGCCATATAAACTCAGAGACACTAAACTGCTAAAGAGTGCAAAATCTAACTTTGAAATCTGTCAACAGGAATATTAATCTGGGACAAAAAGTCAGGAATTTCAGTTTCCTCTCCCAGTGCATATTTAAATTTATTTTAACTCCTTTCCATAGTTGTTGGAACATGGCTGAGTCCAGATTCCAGTTTCCTCTCCATGGTAAGCACTGGTATATAGAGCAATTGTGTGTGTCAGTTTCTCTGCAGGTCAAAATAATTTTGAATTTCTCCATGCACAGTGGAGCAGGAAGAGCAATTTTCAACACATTTACTCCAGGCTAACATGTTGGTCAAGTCACTTGCTTGCACAGATCTTTATTCAAAGCCCTTAAGGCAGAAAAGCAAATTGAACCTGGTTTTCCACATTCTAGGTCAGTGCAACTGTGAATTGAAAGCAGGTATCCACACTGTGTTTGGGAAAAGCTTAAATTATATGCCTAGAAGTTGGACAGAGTAAAACTGAAAGTACCTAGGTTTTGTCTCTCGGGTTTCCCTTTGGATCTTGGATATCTCCCTGCTTTATTGTCTTTCATTAATTAAACTGTGAGATGCTCATCAAGTGTCCCCATGTCACAGAGACAGCGAATGCACTCAGTTCAGGGCTGCAAGCCCAGTGCTTACACTACATGCAAAAGTCTTGTAGCATCCACGTGCCCTCCATGATGCCCTCCATGACCTGGGTTGGTCATGCCAGTACAGAATCTGTTCTTCACCAGGAAATGTTGAGGTCTACCTAGAACTGTGGGCTGAGAGAGCCAAAGCCCCAGCTTGAAGCAGGCAGCAGTAGGTGCATGGCTGGGGGCAGGATCTGCTCTTTGCTGGCAGCTGCAGTGAGACAGGAGCTGAGCTCAGGGAAAACAGGAGTCCTACAACTTTAGCTCTGAGGCCAACCTTGAAGACAATGTTTTGGAGTGATATGTGAATAACAAAGAGTGGAAATAAAATTAGCCCAAATGCTGAGCAAACATCTGGCATGGGTGCTTCCAAACCATCGTCTGTACCTCATTCTGCTTGCCAGCACACAGCATTAACTTTTAATGTAAAGAGCAAACAAATGTGTTTGTTAGCAGGATGATTATCCTCCATACATATTTTTCCATCTCTGAACATGTTAATTATGGCTTCCCCTAACATACTATATGAACATTAGGATTCTAAGCAAATGTTTCTGTAACTAAGAATGAGAATGTAACTCACAAGGACAGTTTGATTTTTGTCCAAGCTGTCATGCTTGTTACATTGATATGCTTATGCGTGCCCTGCTGCATTGTCACCATTCCCAAATGTTCCCAAGGTGTTGCTCTTCAGCATCTCTCTTCCCCAGTTTCACAATGAGCCTACCATTCTGGATCTCTATGCAAAGCAGCTGGCAAAACCTGTCTCCCAGAGGAGGACACTATTTACTGTGTTTGGAATACCAATCACTGAGGGACCAAGAGGACATGGAGAAAATTGCAGTAATTTGGTGGCTGATTCAAATGGGTTTATTTCCTCACCAAGACCATAAATTGATTTTCCCAACTTCTGTCTTATTCTATCTTACCATCACAACCACCAGTGTAGAAAGATACTTCCAGGAAAGATCAAACCTCAGCTATTATCAGCTGAAATCAGAAGAAACTGACTGAATTACAGAGCTGATTTTGCCTAGGGAATCACACAAACAATTCTCTTCTAAAAAGCAAACAAAATGTGTATTCAAGCACCAAAAAAATAGAATGATAATGAAGCAATCACCTACATTTTTGTGTATGGAGTAAAAGTTACCCTGAATATACCTCACAGGAGCTAAATGGGCTGTAGCTTTTCTCAAAGACTGTTAGCATCATTCAGAGCAATACATGCAACTCTGAAGTAGCAATAAGTGGCCAATATCCATAATGAAGATTTTATTTCTAATATTGACCAGTTCTGGAAGTCTGCAATGATGCAATGTTTTATAAGTAAATATATATATATATATCTTTAAAAGCCATCACTGTAAAATACTAAACTTGAGTTCCAATACAAAATATTTTCTTCAACAAAAAAAGTCACACCAAAAATATTAATATAGATTTGTCTATTTAGAAGTGAATATAAAAAAGTGATTTCCAGTCCTTCATGGTCTCTGAATCAATCAAATCATGTTTGATGAATTCCTTCAACAAAGAGCAATTTTAACACATTCGAGGGTTAACACAGAACTTTTCAGTCAGGGTGGGCCTCTAACATACTAAAGAAATTCTTCTTGGACTCCAAGAAGCTATGAAATATTTAAACACAAAAAGTTATTTCCCCAGTTACATGGCAACATTGCAGCTTTAAATATTAAAAACAACAGCACTGTAGTATTCTAAGCAAGTACAAGAGTTCATTGGCACCAGATACTTCTAGTCTTCTTTTGCTGGAGTCGTAGAAAAGAAACTTTATTATAAAAACAAGGAGAGACTACTGAGGAATGCACACTCCCCAGATTCCTTCTTATCAGAGTATGGAGCAAAGAAATATCTTGCTGATTTATCTATCTAGTTATTTATATAGCATCATTCTCAAAAGTATCTGGATTCCTGGAGTGAGTAATACAAGAGGGACCATTTGTTTGTTATGGGAATAAGGTACATAATGTGAGATAGATGGGGAAGATCCCCTGTGAGGGTGTATCACCATATCTCAAATAAAGAGCAGCAAGGATAATTTTCCAAAACGTAGTGAAAAGGCAGAAAATATATACTGAAAGCTCTTTATTTTCAGGTCAACAAGTGACACAAAAATATGCAAAGAGCTGGGAGTAATAGCTGGAGAGAAATTCATCCATGCAGCTGTGATGATGTGTCCTGTTTACAAGATAATCTTTCTATGCCTAGTCAGGTAAGGCAGATATTGTGGTAAATCAATCTGGAGGGCAAAGGCCAGAATTAAATATCTTAGGATATGCCTGTTACTGAGTTCAAGCAGAGAGCCTTCAGAGGAATTAGCAGCAGCACAGCTGTTCATACATGACTTCTGACTTTCCATCTCATCTAAAGTCTGACTCAAATTCTGGTTTTATATTGCTTACTTGATGAGTTTTGTGGTCTGTGCAGCAGCTCTCCCAGTACTGTATGTTCTGCATCAGTTTCCATCTTCTGCCACCACACTTCCCATCTTTTACTCCTTCCTCTTCCATAGCTCTCCTTCTCTCACTCCCTTTACATTAGCTACCTTGGAGGCAGAAATGTTTTCCTGCTCTTTGCTTGTGTCAGCCCTGCAGAGCAGCACAGCTGAGGAAAGTGATTTAATGCCTTTTGTGTGTCACCAGTAGACTTATTTTTTGCACTCCAGTTGTGTACACAGATGCTGGGAGTGACTGGGGACTGGGGTAACCCAGGAGCTGTGCACTGATGTCCCATTTGGTAGGCCTGGCCTGTAGGGTGATCAGATGTGGATGGTGGTTAACATGAGAAGGAGATAATATGATTTAAAAGGACCAATCCAGGTGCCATTATAGTACTGATTCCTAGAATTCCACTGCTTACAACTTATTACTATGAGTAATCTGAAAGAGAATGAAGTTAACTCTTTTATTAGGCACACTTGATCTGCATGCATGGGCAAGAATGGGCAGATGCAAGGCTGTGACCCAGGAAAAGCACTGGTTCCAGATTCATATAGCCAGGTAAGTCCAGCAGTATGCCCTAGTTAAACATATATTTGTGCAGTTTCTGTGCCAGAGGAAGTCCACCTTTGCCCATCTCTGCAGCCAGGATGAGGTTATGCATATCTGCCTGCTCCTGTGAACCCCAAAAGGGTTTAAATGCCCTGCAAGGGGTAGTGAGGACATGGGAGGATGCTGCCATGCTTCCATGGGAAATCACGGTGTTCTCTGAAAACTGGTGCAGAGAGCTCTTCCCACAGCTGCTGATCCCCATGTGCCCGTCCTCTGTAACAGCACCCAGGAATACCTATTAGAGCTCAAGGGTGCTTAAGGCTTTTCACTGTAACACTTAAGATAAAAGGTGCTATCTACTGTAAATGCAAAGTCTACCCAGTGAAATCAGCAAAAAGTTTCCAGTGCTTAAGAAAAAATAAATCAGAAACTGAACTTGACTTTTTTCTTCCAGCTTTGCCTGGAAGAGATCTCGTTTGTCAATGAATGCTACATAATCACCTCACTGCAGCTTCCAGACTTTCCTGGTACAGGAATAAAAGTACAGCATACACCTATCTGTAATACTGCAAGATAAGAGAGCACAGACAGTTTGGGAATATTGTTAGCTAGGCCTCATTAATAAAATAAGGCTAATGATTTATTCATATCCAGGACAATAAGAGGACAATGTAGAACAGTTACATTAATGGTAAGTAGATGCTTTGGGGGAAAAATGTGAACGCTAATGGAAATTGGTTCTGTCTCTTTCAGTGTTTTGTATAAAACAGCGTGGGTGATTTTTCTGGCCAAATCAGTACATTAGGGACACAGAATTCCCTGTTCTACATATCAAGATAGGAACTAGGAAATTATTCAGATTAATATAAGAATATATTAACACTTCAGTGCTAAAGTAACTCTCTCAATCTTGTTTCCCTACATGCAATTTTTTATTCTATCTTTTCACCCTTGTTTTCCAGAAGCCTTGAACTCACTACTGTAATTATGAATGCAGACATTATTGCTGTGAAAATAACACTCTGAAAAGTCTGTGAAGACAGTATTTGAAATGGTTACTATTTAAAGCTGACTTAGCTCTACTTTTGCTTTGCAAAATTATATAACGTGTGCCCTTCTGGAACAGCACTGTAACTTTTTTAAACTGCTGGTAGGAATTTTTTGCAATAGTGTGGATTTTCTGCTCAGAAAGCAGTGTCTAAGCTGTGGTCTCTCCCCCCAAAATCCATGTGCTGATCATCAAGTGAAGTCATGGAGTTTCTTTAGTCACCTTCATGGTTATTTAGTGTCTAAATAGTGGCTGTATTTTGTTTGGGTTACTGTTAATGGGATTCAGTAGTATCAGATCCTTAAGCTGGGGTAAAGTCACTCCAGTTTGGAACAAGTAGCATGTTCCCTGTGTCCCTCTTTACGGCCAAGAGCCACACAGAGCCACAAGCCCCATTTTTTTCAGTCATTTTGCTGAACCAGATGTATTGCCAACAGCTGAACTACATAGTTCCTTCAGGCTGAAATTTGGAAGAGAGAGTTGAAAGCTGTTGAGATCTCATGAAATGCCATGAACAAGTGCTGGTGACCTGAAGGGTGGCAGATGACCACACATGTGCCCTCCCTGCCTCGGCAGGTTCAGCTGGAGCACCACTTCTGGGCTGCAGCACAACCACAAACTGGTGCAGCATATTCTCTGATGAGCAATATCTTGATTACTTAATGTTGAACTTGCATCTACATTTAAATAAAAAAGAAGAAATTGCAGTGAAGAGGCAAACAATGTACCATCAATGATTGTGTTATATTGTATGACCTAGAACACTCCCATAGTAATCCCACTGATTAAAAAATGGTTATTTTTCTTCCATATACTAGTGCTCTCATGTTTTGACCGTATCTGTGCTAATGAATTAAATGGAAGAGGGCTAAGCATCTGAGTCTGAGACCTGGTGTCTTAGTGCTGCTTGTGTCCACATGAAGAAGCTATTTTTCCTCAAACAGGAGAGTATCTTTCATCATGCCTGCTAGGAACAGTCTTTGGAATCTCGTACAGCCCTAAAATGTGTCCAAGCACTGTTCAGCAAGAAAGGTGCCAGTAATTACCCAGTACAGAGGATGGTATGACAGGCCTCTAGTTTGGCCCTTGTCGTGGGCAGTTAACTAGAATTCAGGTAGTCCTTAACATTTGCAACCTCTCCTCTGCTGTGGGACAATGTTTCAAGGCAACTGAGAACTTCTGACTAGGCTTCCACTGCCCTAACTCCCAGGAAAGTGGGTTTGCTTTCAGTCCCTGACTCTTGCAGGGAAACAGTACCTGTCAGGATGACTGAACTGTGCTCCAAAGGCAGAGGAACCAGCTGAGGTTGCCCCGAGTTCTGGCAGCATACACATCAAACATATTTCTTGGGTGAAATCCTGGAAGGAAATGTATTGCTGCAGTGTTCATCTCCCCCAGCAGGTAACACGTAACCCAATACCCCACAGCCCCACACCCCCTCCATTCTCCATGGGATCAATATCTGGTTCCTGCACAGGGCAGAGTGAGAGCCATAAGAGACAGCAGATGGAGTAAGAAACACTAAAGGAAGGGCAGAGTCAGCTGCCCAGAAGTGGCAAAGTCTGAACTGTGGGTTGTGTGGCCTGGCATCTTATGACCTAGCTTCTCCAGGCAGTTTCAGGTTTTTTCTTATATTTTTTGCCTCCATATTTTCTAATTCCTAATTCCATATCATTCAGATCTGGTTGATGCACACTACTTATAAAACCCCAACAACCCACAACTTCTGGAAAACAGTTACTGTTCTTATTTCTTCTCTCTGCCACATACCTGAAACCATGTTGAAAAAATTCTGAGTGGTGGGTGGTCTAGGGAAAAAAAATGTGAAGAAGTGGGAATGCTTACTCAAGTAACTGTCAGTACCAGAAAAATTAGACGATTTGGGGAGGGAGGAAGAAAACAGTTTGTTTCTTTTAAAAAGAAAATATTTCACAGAGAAGAAAGCATCAGGTTAAATGTTTTGGTTTTTTTTTTACCACCACTGTCCTTTCTTTTAAGACTATTATATTTCTGCTAGGTTTGATAATGTTGCCCATAAAACCTAGATCCAAAATCTGTATTTCTGTGCACTAGGTTTTGGGTTAAGACCATCAATATTTAATTATTTCTCAAGCTATAAAACCAGACTTTTTTTATGGAAAAGTTTTCCTCTGATCCCATTCTTGATTTATAAACACACAAACCAGTGATGGATTGAGCCTCATTTGAACTGGAGAAGTTGGGGATCTGTATTCAATGGCAGTCAGGCAGCAGAGGGAAACGAAAAGATGTTAAATTGCTCTTGTGGATGCACTTTAAATCTGCCCTGTAAATTATTGCATCAAAGTCCCAGGAAGTTGCAGTGGTCAGAGTCTTTGGTGAGGTCTAGCAAATCATTCTGTAATGGCCAGTTGAATGCATGCTGTATGGGCTTTTGAGTGGCTTATAATTCACCTCCTGGACAGGTTAATGCTGCTTTTTTGAAACCCAGCCAGAGGCATAGGCACAAAGATCTGTCTTCTGTTATCTATTGCCTTCTCTCTGTCGCATGGCACAGGAACAGCCTGCACTGCTCTCCCTTCTGGCAGCTCTTTCAAAGGTCTTTTTGGGCATTTTATCACCCATGACCTTGCTGTCAAAGACATCTAATTTCTACTGAATGTTTCAGCAGATTTGCTACCCTAAAGGTTACCCCATGCAGTCTGGCTGCAATGGATCAAGAACCTTATCTCGTGCAGGTGCTGTTCCATGTATGTCCCATGTTGGGCACAACACCAGTCCCTGCAACTGGTGGATAACTTTCCAGCTTTTGACTGCTCCTTCAGAAGATTGCTGCTTGCTGTTATGTTATGCCTAGAGAGATAAATAGATCTTGTTTCTTCATGTTTTTACAGTCTGTGGTGATGTTGTAGTTTCAGAATGTTTCTGTGCCACAAGTGCTGCAAGTCCTGCTCACCAAAGCTTTTTATCTGCTTTGTCTGCCTCTTTCTACAGATTTCTGGAAAACATCAGGGTATAACTTAATGTCAACAGACAAGTTAAGGTCTTCTCAATTCTTGACCTTCCAGCCATTACAGTTTATGTTGCTTGTGCAGTTTTCCCTTATGTGTTTACTCCATAGCTTATTTTCAACAGCCAGAAATGAGTAGAGAAACCAGAAATGGGTTACCCCTAACAGATAGCCACTGAATTCCACTTGCAAATCAAACAGGGCTCCTCCCTTAAATGTCAGAAATTTTATACTAAGGCAGGAAAATGAGGCCAAGAATTTTACTTTATTTTTTATAATGCTACAGAAATGTAAAAGTACTTGGTAACAGTCTCACCAGGATGGCTACGCTTTGGAAGCGGTGAGAATTTCAGGCCTTCATTTTACACCTCTTGTCTTCAATTTTTAAGATGGCTGCAGCTTGTTTTATACATGCAGAAGTTTATTATAAATAATAGTACTTAAAGAAAGAATGAGTGCCTTTAATGTAGCAGTTAAATATCCACCTTGTATAAAACACACCCATACCCATAATTATGTTCAACCACAAAACTGTTTCTGCAATTTCCTTCGAAAAAAACCCCACCAGATACATCAGTTCAAACCAGTCTGCCAATGGTGCATTTTGATGATTTTAATGAACTAACTTACATGGTTTAAAATATAAATGTATGTGCATCATGCATTATATAAGGCAAACTCAGTAAAGACACATCAAGGTTTGAACATACTTTAAAAGGAAATTATGCAAGGTTATTGCAGAAGAAAGTACAAAGGTAGCAACATAAGGTATCTGAGTATGAAACCATCAAATTCAGATAAATTGGGCCGCTTCAAAATGGTCAAAACAGCACTGTACAAGAAAGTACAAGAGGAGTGTCTCTCTCTTTCTCTCCCCCCTGTCCCACCGTGACTTCAAGGCAATGGTATGCAGGAAAGTCAGGACTGATGCTGCTATTTCAAGTTCAGTGGCTATGCTGTGCCTTACTGTCAAGTGATTATTCCTCCTCATCAGCTAATTTTCTGCAATTACAAATAAATAAAAGATGTTTCTACATAGCAAGCAAGGAAAAGACCAAATTTCCTTTCAGAGTCTTGGACACATCACATAATTATTGGGTCCTGTTGTACCCTGCAGTGGACCACAGGGGAGTGATATGGTATCTGACTGTCTCACTGTGCCTTTGAGTTAGCCCCTCACTCTTCTGTGCTAGTTGGTGCAAGGATTTTGAACCAACACAACAGACTTTCTGCCAGCACCCCAGTCCTCATGTGGCATCTGGGTAAACTGATCTAAACACAAAAACCCATCCTTCCATATAAATATAACTGCTACAGCAGATCAGCTTTATTTACATCAAATTAAACAAAATTCTTTTTTTTTTGGCTGAGAGTTAATGACTTTCTTACCTCTGAGTTACATAAGCCCCCTAAATAGACCACTTATAACACAAATGCTAACAGTCCTGCAGCTTCTGTGCAGTGATGCTTCCAGGTAATGCCAGAGAAAGATCAGCCAAATAACACAGGAATGATAAAATTATGCTTGGTTGGTGGATATGAGCCCCTTACAAGCCCCTGTGAGGAGATGCCAGACAGAAGGCTGAAGATAAGAGGCATTTATTTTTAGGGTCTTGGTTTTTAAGGAGAGCAAAGGAGCTGAGAGGGGAAAACAGTGTCAACAGATCACAGAGACTCGCTTTTCATGTTTGGGAGAAGCCAGGCTAGACTGAGACTATACCTAGGATGGGATTTCAGAGTAGATACAATAAAGGCAGCCACAATCTATAACTGTAACAAGGAAGGTCAGGTCTAGGAAGTTTTGATGTAGTGAAACTTGAAAAATATATTCATTTTTGCCCAAAGGCAGAGGCTGGCATGGCAGCTTGGGGACCACATCGGTAATTGTTCCTAAGAGGAAAAAGAAAATGTTCCATAAAGTTCTGATTGCCTTTAGAAAATAGAAACATTTGAAGGACTCTTCAGTGCTGTTCCAGGTTCAGCAGAAGGAAACCTCTCACACAGGGCTGCTTTCATCTGTAGGTGTTGCTGCAGTCAACACAAATTGCTGGAGAGGGGTCAGGAGTGGAGGGAGGTGGAACTATGACAGAAAACTGAAACTAGAATAGAAAGACCTTAGAAACAAAACCTACATTTTTTCTACAGAACCCTAAGCAGTTTTAAATCCAAAAAGGGGGGGAAAGGGCAGAAATGGCAAAGAGGCACAGGGAGGGTATTTTTTTTCCAGGAGGTTGGCCTCTACTTGTTATTTAGTTGCATTGTTGATTAATGTAATTGAAGTATATATAACTGAAACAGAAAAGGAAATAAGACTTCTTCAGGGACCCATTAATTTCTTAAGGATAAAGTGTTTGAAGGTTCAAAGGCTTTGTTAAAGCTTATTTTAAATTTAAAATTTCCATTGCCAAGGGATTGATTACTATTCTTGCTTTAGCTTTGTCAAACAATAAGTTGATCCCAAACCTTCAAAGTTTTATGGTGATGTATGTATGATATTCAGTTAATTGTAAAAAAAAAAAAAATGAAGGGACTGTCTTCTGTACTCAAGGACAGCTATTTCAAAAAAGGTCTGCAAATGTCCTTTCAAATGTCCTTTCAAATGTTCTTTCAAATATTTGAAATCTTGGAAACCATAGTGCTTGTATCCACTATTATAGGTCACTATATTGTAACTTTTTTTATATATATTTATTCTCACTGGGAAAACTACATAGCATCTTACATGTTAGTATTTTGGGGTATGTGCACTACTGGATAACAACATAAATTCAAGCCATTTAACAGAAATTACATCATGTCCCAAAAAGCTCTTGTGGCAGGATGAGACTCCTGTTTTGCTGCTAAACTCTGGGTTTTTTTAATGTGACCTCATCACTCCGCCTCATTTCTCTCTCCTCTAACTGACATCTCAGTCTGTGCATGTCCTGGAGCAGGAAAAGGCTTTTCTCTTACAGTGACTACTACAGTGGGACTCCTGTTCTCAGTTGCAGCTCTACAGCTTTCCCTCCATGGCAATAAATAAATAGACATTTTGTTTTTCTTATTTTCAGAATAAACTGGCAAACTGAATCGATTCATGCACACACACTCAACAAACAGAAACACTTAAAGGACTTCTTCACATAAAGGTAGTCAATTTAATAATTATTTTTTTGTTTTCAGAATTTTGCTCTTTCAGAGAAAATTCAGATACTTGCTTTTAAATATTTTTTTGTGAAAAGATAAACTTTGATTAAAAAAAAAACAACAACCAAACAACAACATATAAACCAACCCACAAACGAAACCAACCAACTAAAAAAACACAAAAACCACATGAAGCCAAAACCAAACCAAACTTCTCAAAATTAAGATGATCTTTATTTCTATCATGGTAGTAACTACAGGCCTCAACTGTATTTGCAAGTCAAATCAAAATTATTTATTCAGTATCACTCAGTAGGTCACATCCGAAGAAAATATTGGTGTTTATTCTTCATTTTCTACTCTCCAAGTGTTCTAAAATGGAGCTGTTATTAAAGATGGTGAGATGAGATTGGCTTGAGCTGCAAAATGTGTTTCTGCACTCTGATTTGGATGGATATCACGTGTTTTGGCTCTCTTATCTGACATGGATGAATTGGTTTTTCAAGGCAGGAAGAGATGAGGACAGCAAAGAAGCCAATGACACAAAATGTTGGCAATTCTCAAGATTTTATTATAAGTCTTGAAATGTTTGATATTTTTCTTAGAGGCTCATCTATGGAAAGGAGCTATTAACGGCAGCCTGAGGTCCCACTTTAGGTAAAAAATGTAGGCTTCATGGTTGCAATCACTGGCACGACTGTGAAAACTCGAACTCAGAAGGCAAATAAAAAGCATCAAAATATGCCATTTTGAAACAACAGGATTTTAAGGCTCTCTCCTGATTTTAGACAATCAGCTCATGTTATCTTTGGTGCCTGTGCTAGCAGCATCTGGCACAGCAGCACCGTATGCACAGATTGGAGATGGTGAGAGCAAGGGGGCCAGCAGTGCCTGCTGAGGAGCTAGCCAAGAATCTCTGAGACCCTTAACACCAGCAGCTCCTTTCACCACCTCCATGCACCAGCAACATTCTTATGATTTTATATCTTGTGCTTTCTTTCCAGGCAGAAAGGCTGGAAAAGGCAAACTCAGAGCCTGAGGAAGGCAGCTTTCCTGCACATATTCCCTGGGAAGCCTTCCTGACATCTGGAGGTGGAGGGAGGCAGTGTAAATCTTTTAAGCTGCATTGAATAAGCAGAGTCACTGTTTACAGTCAAAACCTGCTTCTTAAGATTTCATGAGTTCTTTATTTAAAGACAAGCAAACAAATTCAGGTCAACTCTTTATCCTGCTTAATTTAGGAAGGCAACTCTTTAAGTAGATTTTCCTCTTGCATTTTTCCTGCTGGAATCACCATCATATTGTGTGCTGAACCAGGAAAAATGAGAAAGTGGGAAAAGCTGAACTTGGTTCAACTGATATTTCAGATGAATCTGTCATGGCAGGGTATCCAACAGTGCTTTCCAATCCCCCAGTGCCATTGCAAAACAAGCATCTCACCTGATGACTCTCATGGAAAGCCCCACAGCAAGTTAAAGGAGGAAATTATTCTTCTCATCTATAGAAAAAAAATTAAAACCCCACACTGGCTGTGTGTTGTTCTCAAGTTTTCTCTATAATTCCTCAGCAACAGCCATGCATCATCAAGTTTGCTGGGAGAAATTATAGCTGGTCTCCAAAGTATAGCCCCCATCTCACTGGGGAGCCAATGACTGTCTTGATGAATTACCCATTTACCCTGTTTCTGTAATGAAGATCATTTGTGTGGGTTGCTATGTCCATAGTGACAAAACTACATTATAGAGGAGTACAAATAATACCTCTTTGCCATAGTCAGCTTATGCTGTAAACCAAGTGACTACAGACAACACCAGCATAGCAACAGGCTGGGAGGAAAACTCAGAGGAGGGAACAGAAGGAAATACTGTTCCTGGAAAGTATGTCTCATAAATAGAGAAAATAACTTATTTCTCTAATTCCTCATGAATCTTCCAGGTTAGCTCTGACTCTAGTGAGCCTGCCAATGAAGTAAAGTAACAAGAATACAGGGAAAATGTGTTTTGTATTTGGAACTTCAAGGAAAAAAAAAACAGTGGACTTTTGACTGTGTGCCAATTTACTGTTTAAACTCCTCTGCTTACTTTCACAGCAAAATGTAGCGGATACAGGCTCATACTGCTGTTCAGAGGCGAATCAGTAAGGTTTTGGGAGCATGAGCTCCTTTCTGTTTTGCCTCAAACCTCCAAAGTAATGCTCATAAGTTCAATACTAGCAGAGTCTGAGCTCAGAGAACTCCTTTTGGGTGGGAAGAGGTGAGTGAGGGTCTGCAAGAGTGAGGCCAAGGACAGAGGAGGGACTCAGAGGGACGGTGGGGAGAAGCAGGCGGGGTGCAGCTGTGATGGGTACACACGTATACGCACAGAAGTGCAGCTGCAGCTACGTGTGAGCTTCTGCTGATGCTTTTCTTTCTCCACTCCACAGCACTTAAGCCTTGTGTCTGTAGTTAACATCTAGACCTGCATGGTCTCCAGCCATGGGCACCAGCAGATCAGTGTTTGCTCTGGGTTTGACTGTGTCAAGGCAGCCATGCAGGGGAGGGACAAGGGGAAACCTCTGGTCCTTGCATCTGCTCATGCATGCTACAGATCCAAGTCTGTCTGGAAACAAGGGATGTATCTGCAGTGCAGTGCTTGGAGAAGGTAGGAAAGAGTTGGGAGTGAGAGGAGATAGAGGCCTACAGGGTGATTGGAGCAGCACCAACTGCTCTCTTGCAGCAAAGCACAGGAACACATGGGTTACTTAAAGCACAATCTGGGACTCACTGATGCAAACTGTCTTACGTAGTGCAACTGCTGCCTTGAATGATATAGCTTCACGCTGCCTGTCACAATATAAAGGTCCAAACTGTCCCTGTTTATACGATATCTGTTCTCATGCTAATAATGTAGTAATAGCAGAACTTAAGTATTTAATGTCCCCTCATATAAAGAAATATAATTTTTTTAGAGAAGTCTGAAATCAGTCTTAAACCCAAAATTAGAACCCATGCTCACTTCAGGCAATTTTCCAGAACCTGAACATACCTGCTTTTGGAGTGACCCACACACATTTCAAGTACCTGGAGCAGATGGATTTTGCTTGCAACAGCATATGGTGAATGAAAACACACAAAAACCCTCATCTGTTTAGTACTAAGTCTGCTTTTACAGCTTGAATCTCTTCACACAAAAAGCAGCAACTCACAATTATATTCTACTGGCTTAATGGTAGTAGAAGTAATCTCAGGGTGATGACAGAGCAGCAAGATGATGATGTCTTCAACCACCCCAGCCACACCTAGTAGAGGTTGTCTGTCTGCTCTTCTTACCCACAGCTCACGTGTCAGTGCACTTACCCAGACTGCAAGAAACTGAGATGCAGGTTCCTGTCTGAACAGATTTAAATTCATGTTGCAAAAGATTTCCCACCCTTTTTGGTGGGGACCTTCTTTCCTTCTAAATATTGCATATTCACTAGGCAAAAGAGACAGAACTCTATATCATAGTGAACCCAGTCCCAGAGTGCTGCCTGTAACTGTGCTATTTATATTGGGTATCTATCAAAATGGAGCTGGTATCCAAGTCTCCAACAGTCCAATTCTACCTGTGAAGCTCTGTTGGCTTTCTCAATTTTTTTGTCTGTATTTCGGCCCAACGCAAAGACATCCCTCCTTGTGTATTATCAGAAGGACAAAAGGATAAGGTGGCTTTGGTGGCATAAGTGTTAGGGTTGAAATAACCTTAAAACAGAAGAAGAACTCAGAACGTGGGTCTTCTGAGTCCTCCCTAACCACTGATCAGGTGGATTAGGTGCCCAGCATGGTAACCAGTCACATCACATTCGCACCCTGCTGTGGATATAGTCCTTTACTTTAAGGTAGCTCTTACATATTGGTGTTTTATAAGTTTGCTAAAACAACACCAGCTGTGATCTATACTAGTCTAACATTTTAATGACTTTTGGCTAAACCTTCATAGCTAATAGTTTAATTGCCAAATGTTCCATAAAACAAATATGCAAACAATTTGCTAGTTAATCATCTATCATAAATGGACGTACGCAGCTGCTGAGATATATAATTGCTGTTTCATCAGGGTTGGTACTTTATTTACATAATTCCTTTACTGATTTTAAGATAGATAGTTTTTGTTGTTTTTTTTTTCCAGAGAAAGAGAGACTGCAAGAAATGCTAACAAAATGTCTCATTAAATGCAGCATGTTAAAAAGACAGTTCTGGTCACAGCTGGTGGATAACAATAGTGATTTTCTTTGATGTATTTTTAAAAATAATTGAAATCTGTATATATGCATATTTATATGTATGCATATATGTGCATGCATTGTTATATACTTAGACAAAATATTTGTATGTAGAATAGGCATACAAATGTTTGTGTTACCATATTCAAATGAAAACCTGTTAAAAGTGCAGAAATAGATCTTTTATGTGAGTGAGAAGATAAAACATGAGCAATAAAATATAAATCAGCATTTTTTCTTTGATTCTGTTCAGTATTTTTGATTAAAGAGAATATCAGCTGCAGACAGAATCCAAGCCATACAGATTAGTATGTTTTCTGGAAAGGAATATTAAGTGATTTTGTTGGGTATTCTTGGGTTGTTTTTTTGTTTTGTTTTTCTTCAGAAAAAATCCCAATTAAAAATGGAGTAATACACCTTGCTACTGTTTTCTAGTAGATTGATCGCTTTCTGATTTTATGTCTCCTTTTCTTTGAAAAGGATGAAATTATTCTGAGCCTAGAAAACTTTAATGCTAAAAGTTATTTATAATAACTTTTTTGATTTAAAAAAGGTAAATGATACTACTACAATTGTAGAAATAACACTAGCAAGGGGAGTACCTGCAATACCCAGAGATGTTTTCATTAGAATATTTTTTTTAATGGAAGCCTGCATGTACTGACTGGACATTGACAGTATTTTTCAGAGAAGTGAGGTATGGAGAGTAACAAAATATAGCATGTGGTTTGTAAGGTGTTTTGGTGGATTGATTTTGTTTCTTTGATTGTTTTTTTTTGGTTTAAAGTTTGGTTTGACTGCATTTGATCTCTTTTCTGTGCTCTGTTTTTCCATATCAAGGTATGAAAGCTTGGAACAGGTTCTAAAAGAAGACTCTCCATTACTTTGGGTGTTACATTCATGCAGTTTAAGGGGTCCCCTTTGTAAACTCTGCAATGAGGCAGCTGCAAAGTGTCTGGACTCTCCAAATTTAGCAGTATGGCTGACCAACTTGGTAAATTCCAGTTTTTGTGTCAGTCTAGACTTTAGGGATGTTTACAAGGAAGATATTTACATTCCCCTATTTTGATTTTTTATTGGCACTTCATACTGCTTCCTTTGCAATAACAAAATACTAAATTAGCTTCAGAACAATGCTGGAAGAAAACTATTGGAAAATGTTGTTTACTTTACAAAAGAGTGGAGCCAACAGCTCTGCTTTTTTTATTTCTCTTACCACAACTTTCTTATTTCCATCAGAAAGATCTGTATTTCAAATGGGAGAGAAGAGCAGTCTGCAGTTTCCAACTCATCTTTGCCTCTTAGGTATAAAACATAATTTCAGTTGAAGCTGATTTCTGTACATCTACCAAAACCAGGATGGAGATCATCAATGTTTTACTGGCTTTCTGTGAAAGTAAGTCAGTAACTTCAGTAACCTGACCAATTCAAAGAAGCAAGTGAATAGAGGTTGAAGGGTTCTGTATCCAGCTCTGGTATTTCCACATGCCTAACTAACATGCCAGTCTCTAAATTGCATACCTTTGAGGTCAGACATTCGGAACTACAAAACAATGCCAGAGTTCACTCAGTTTGACTTAAATCTGGCCTCTTTGAAACTATTTCTCATGACAGTCTTGATAACAGTATGATTGTTCTGCTTATTTTCTTCCCATAAGGTCTACAACTCTGCTTACTTTCTGAGGAAGTCCTGAGGGACTGATTGAATGTCAGACTATTACAAAGTCTTCAATATAAGGCATGTCCTCGTGGATGTGGATTTACAGGTATTTCAGACAAAATGTTCTAATTTTTATTTTTAATTATTTCGTTCCTTTCAGTTTGTCAAGCAGTAATATGGACTTGAACCTTCAAGTCCTATCTGTCTATTTTTCACTTAAGCCAGTGGGTCAAACTCTGGCCTTTAATGCACCCACCAAGTTCCCCTAATATCAGCTTTCCTTCAGAGGATGAAATAATATGATTTAGTCCTCGAAAGCAGACCTCAAAGTCAGAGGCATTTATAAGCATGCTTCTTAGACCAAAGGCTTTAGCAGGTGGATTCTAAGGGTTTTATCATGAGGAGCTCGACTTGGAGTGGAAACTCTGAGCATGAGGATGTGCCCTTTCTCTCAGCCAGGCTGTCATCAGATGCAGCAGGTGCTGAGCTACAAGTCCTCAGCCTTTGTTCCAGCTGATATTGATGGCTGTTCACCTGCTACCAAGAAGGGGAGGAAAGAAAAACCTTTCAGTAAGTATCTTTTACAGTAAATATTTTTTCTAGAATTAAACTGTGGGTGAAGAGTGTAATACTAAGAAAAGCGTATTTAGGATAAAACAAATTTAAATGCCTATAGGGTATCTGAGTGTTTATGTATGGTAATGAGGGAAATGAGTACTCTATAATCAAAACCATACACTTCACTGCATTCTTGCATACTAGACTAATGACTAAATGAAATTAAAAATAACAGAAAAAATGCAGAGACCTACTACCATTTATAGACACTACAAATTCAGAGTATATTTCTGCTCCTCTATGAAAGATGATTTTACTTTGAACACTTTAAAGCAGTTATTTATTACTGCATATGCCCGTGTTAATTAAAACAACTGTCTTCAAAAAGTGAAAATGAGATCTTAATGTTGACCAATAGCATGGCTACATATAATAGTCAACAGCACTCTTCTGATTCTTAATTGTGGTTAATATAAAAAAACCCACTTATTTGTCTCCTAGATCTTTTTGTCATTTACAACAACATCAGGTTTCCACAGGTCAGCATAAATAACACATCTCGTACTCTTGCAGTAGCTTAGCAGAGGTTAAAACAGTACCAAAACTTCTGCTTGACCTTGTAAGGTATGTGATATATTCTGTCAATAGTGCTTTTTCCACCTCTTGATGTAAGAGGTTTTGAAAGTTTTTATGGTGTTTCTTGTAATAAGTGACTCTTCTGTACTGTACACAGAAGTGCTTGAGAGTAGGAATTGGACCCAGAGCTGATGCAAAGAGCTGTAGCTTCGTGGTCTCTCTGAAGAAAGGCTGATTCCTCTCAGCAGTACATCTTGAATAGATGCATCCAGCATCAGGTCATTGTACATCTTCTGAAAATCAGCCAACTTTGTTTCTCCTTCACTGTGTAGGGAATAGAACTCCAGGTGCAGCAGAAGGAACGAGACTTTTCTCTCTTCTAAGGAACAGCATTGTTTGCATTAGATCGTTGTATAAGTAGGTGGTCAGTCCTGGGAAGTGCTTTTGGATGACAGTTTCACTCTTAGTCCAGACAAGTCACAGTTCTGATCTCAGCCACATTGCCAGGCAGTGCCAGTTCTCTAGAAGTGTTTAAGCATGCTGAGCCCCAGCTCCTGTGATACATCAGCCCTGCATGTGCAGTGGTGTTTGCTGATGTCAAGGGAAAGGGCTTTTCTGCAGCTGAGAAAGCTGTTTGCTGGGAGCAATCCTTTGAGTTTGAGGTCCCCCTGGATGCAGTCCACCATCTCCAGGAGCAGCAGCACTGCACAGTGCCTCTTCTGCTCTCTGTTATCCTCCCTGAACACAGAAGAGTTGGAGGCCACAGTGCAAGGGACACAGGACAAGACCAAAGTAATATCAGTGTTCTGTAGCTTGTGTCTGGATCCAAGCAGATGTCTGTATTTCCTCTGCCTAGGAGAGAATAGGAGGGTTCAAGATGCCTCAGGAATGTATAAAGTTGTACACAAACCATTGCTAAAGCAACTCTTGAGAAAGGTCATGTTGTCAGCTACTTACACAATATGAGGAGCTGGACACAGGTTTGTGGTCACCGATCTACACTTGTTGTCATGGGTCTGGAAGGAAGAATAACCCCATTGTTCTCCTTTTTTACTTTTTTATCCTGGTCTAATTTCCAGTCAGTCCCCTCACACAATGCCCTCCCTCATAGGCTCAATCTTTTCAAAATGTCAACTTTAGAGCACTACAGACTCCCTTAACCGTAAAAACTCTTACAGAGCCCTGTGCAAACTGAATGCAATCTTCACCCACCTGCCTCCCTAAGTTCAATCACCTCCTTACCTAACCTTACCTTACAGGTTTCAGAAGATGTTAGGAGGTACTCTATCTAAAGTTGTCCAAGAGGTTGGGAGAATATATTCCCTCTTACTTCACCATACCATTGTCCTGTGGAACATTTTATGAGGCACAACACATACAGATTCAGAAAGAAACACTTTCTGGGGAACATTTCCTAGTATAAGCCTGAGCATGAGAGAGAAAAAAACCAAAAGCTATAAATCAGGAATTGCCAACAAGGCCAGAGGAGTGGAACACTATCAGCACTCATGATTCCCAACAATAATGAGCAAGCACAATTAATTTTATGGAAGGTGTTATAAGATGCAGACAGAAATTGAAGCTGAGGGCACGGGAAACCCTCAGTCTATTGTATTTCTAGCACTACATAGCTGGCTTGTTCTTTGCTTTGACATAGAAAATGAACATTCTTTGTGTCTAGTATCATCTTGCAGTCATAGGCTGTAAGCTGTGGGACTGTGTACAAGGGTATGTCTTCAGAAAGCAAGCATTCCTCAAGAGCTGACCTGCTTTCACATTCCACTTTTTACTGGTTTTTACATTCTTGTGCAGATAATATTTATGTGAATGTAAAAAAAAAAAAAAAAAAAAAAAAAAAAAAGACTGGTTTTGCTAAAATAGTAGACCCATAGGGTGAGAAAAGAATTCAAGGAACTCTTTAGCCACGTTTCCATCCTCTCCATCCCCAAGCATGCCAAGTGCATGTGTCATACCTGCTGCTGGAGACTTCATGATTCATTCCCTGCAAATTTAGTGTTTCATTGTTATTGTTATAAAGTGTTTTCCATTACTAGGGGTCACCTCTGTATTAATAGTCAGAGTTGAGCAGCACAGTCCCTACACTTCGCCTGGCAGCTACTCTGTGAGCACCCAACACAGTGCTGCCCCCAGCAAAGCCACCCACATGCATCCTTCATAAGCAGTGTGCTGGTGTCCATCTCCCTGCTCTCCTCTGCTTCTACAATTTTCCATAAAGGGGGAGGAAAAAGGAAAGAAAAGCAAGGGGAGAAAATTCAGGTGCTCTGGTATCAGTTCATTCATCATCTGTCACTGTGTAAAAAACCCACAGCGTGTGCAAGTGGGACATCAATACAACCTCTTTCACTGCATCCATGCTGTCACTCCTTCTCTCACACGTGTCTGTGTGCCCAGGTAAGCCAGGCCTGCTTGCTCTTCCACAGACACACACAGTTCACTTCTGTTCAGCAGTGTCAGAGCTGGTGTTGCAGATGCTTTAATGGGTTTAAAAACAACTTTTTTTCCCCCTGTTCCTTCTATACTTCCTGGTTAGGAATTGAATCAGAAGTACTGAAATATTCCCAAGAGATTTCCAGAAACACACTGATGCCTATCCAAGACTCCAGTGCCTGTAAGAGTCAGATGAAGTTTGGGCCAACATCAATGTTTACATATTCGTGAGTGAGCTGAACTGAATTTGTCAACCTGAGCTGTCTCATGTTCACTGTAACACCTGTCTATACAAAACCACTTTTAGCTCTCTCACACTCATGACTTATCATATCTTGTCACTCATTCTAGCACACCTCTCACATTGGAAGGACTGACAAAAAAAGTGGCTTTGATCATGTGAGATAGTCACTTTTTTTTTATGGGAAATGAAGGCACCAAGAGGTACTGGCTGTGATTCACTCACTTAGATGTAAACATCTAAAATAGGTCAGAGCTACAGCTCTGCTAATTACCCTGGGCTCCCTTGCTAGTCTGGGGTGCAAGCTGCCTCACTCTAGAGCAGGCATCAGGACTGGGTCAGCTCATCGGGTCCCCACACCTTCTTGCCACTGGCCACCAAGGCAGGGCAGGGTGGCTACCTCAGAGGAATGGGGCAGATTTCCACAGTTATACGAGATGAATCTTAAAACTGTCAAAAGCTGGCTTCTGGTAAACAATATTGTGAATCGCTACACTGGAAAGAAATTAATAGTGATTCTTTGGGGATTTATTTTCTCTTCCTCCTGCTTCCTTTTTTTCTGTCCTCAGTTGTACAGCTATAAATAGAGATGTTATTGAGTGCCTGAAGCAGTCACTTATCAGTGTCATCTCACTGAAGCATACACTTAGTTGCTATTTCAAAAATGCCAATTGATTGTAATTTTCTCATTGTGACTGAACAACTGCAAAGCATTTATTAATTCTTGTGCTGGCATATGCAGGCAGCTTGCAGTCATGCATACTCATCACATTAATCTTCCAGTTGGTGGCAGGGAGGCAGAGAAACCTTCCTGTAAGGGTCAGTCTGAAAGATGAGTTCATTCTACCTCACACATCAAGGTTATCTCTTTGGTCCCTTCATTTTCCAGTTGGGGACTTCATTATTTCCCCATGGGAGACCCAAGTTAGGAACCCTGTGGTTCTGCAAGGTTCCTTGCAGCCTTTGCCTCCAGCTCGCCCCAGCAATGTGGGAGCAACCCGGGGCTGGAAGGATGCTGGATGGACAAAGCAAGCTCTGCTGAGCAGGATCCAGCACTGCCTGCAGCTCCTGATGAAGTTTCTTGTGTTATCTTCATCTAGGAAGAACAGTCTGGATGTGTGTGTGCCTGAGGAAAGTGGAAATTACCTTAGAAGTCCAACATGCATGGTAAAAATACTTCGATGGGTAAAACAATGCTGCTTATCTGTTAGTTTTTCCTTCCTCAGGTAAGTCCTTGTGGCAACACAAATACAAACTGACTAGAAATACAGTTGTTGCTGATCTTTAATTGTTTCTGACACTATAAATAGAGATTTGGAAGCTTCATGAATGCTGCATCAATGACAATTTGCATCCCATCTCATTGCATTTTTTCTTCATCCATTTTCTTGGGTCGGGAATAGTACAAAGTGTGAGGGAGTATAATCAGCTGGATCACAGACTTAAAATTGTTCCATTATGAAATTTGAAAGAAAAGAATATTATAAATGTAGTATATAATAATGACAGCAATAATAAAGATACAGTATTTTCCAGAGAAGCAAAGATTCCATTTTTCACGTTGCATTTGCTGCTTCCACTGAAGGCAGCCTGAAGTGCAAAAAAAGTCTACTAAATCTGAATCGTGCTGAAATAACATTACATCCTTCCCTGACAAGGTCATAAGTTTGCTTTAAACAAATAATAATAACAATAATAACAATATTTTTAGGAAAATAATTCTAGTAGAGCTCATTTACATGGTTTTCAAAATGCAGTTGACATCATGTCACATAGAAAACAATTAGTTAAATGAAGGGTGTGGAAACACCAGATGAATTCTGATCATGCAATAATACAGGACACTGGGAAAAAAAGAAATTGCAGGCATTGGGATGTACCCATCCCATATTGCCAACAGAACTGTATCAGTACTAATGCCATGCACAAGCTACTGTTGAGACCTAATATAGAAAATTGCTAACAATTGCAGTCATCCTAATGCATCCTGTAAAATATTTATGGTCAGAGGGGGATTGCTAAAATGACCAAGGATATCAGGTCCTTAGAAAAAGAAACTGAAAAATCTGGAACTACTGAGAACTGCCTGTGCTGGAAAGGCTGGGTGACTTTCTAGAACCATCTTTTAGAGTTGTGGACTGAATTTCATTGCCCTTTTGTTTGACTGGTGTCCATTTGATGCAGTAGGTGTGATCTGGACACACAGATACTTTGGTCTGGCAGCATCAGAAGTAAGAGGAGGAAAATTACTATTGTGAAGTAAGAAAACAGAGGCAAACATAAATTCCAAAAGCCAGTACCAAGGGCATTGTACTCCCTATTGCATTAAATATTTTATAACATTTACCAGTTGCTGGACTGGTTCTTCATCTGCTGAAGTGCCAGCTTTCCAGGTTGATTTTGGAGCTTGCAGTCACTTTTCACACCATTGAGAGGACACCTCCAGTCTGCTAGCAGGAGCTCATCCTTCAGGGTCTCATATTTTGATGAAGCAGAGCCATCCAAATTAGGAAAGATCAACCACAGAGCTGAAGCAAGCATTCACAGAGCTCAATGGAAAGCTTATTTAAGTATTGAGCAAGTAGTTTCTGATTACTTTATAGAAAATTCAGGCAAATAGACAAATAAGTAAACACTGTGACTTACTGGCCCTCAGTTTCTGCATAGGAGTAAAAGTTGTTAGAACGTATTGAATGCATGAACTCTTCTAAAAAAAGTAATCTTAAAACATTACCAAAAAAATAAAGAATATGAGCAAACAAAAAGATTCCAGGGTTTTCCAGAAATAAAACCCGACACTATTTTATACAGCTCGTAGCAAGTTCTCTTTGAAAGCAAATGGAAGACTACTGCAAAATATTTTTAAATCATTCTTTCATTGTTTTTTTACAGCTTCTGTTATCTTTAGCTTCACAATCCAAAAAATTCTAAGTTATTTGTACAACTGTAAAATACAGTGTTTCTCTAATTTAAACAAACTGGACAGAAATCATAGCCTTGTATATACATTTTACATTCTTCTAGGTATTTTTTATGATGGTATCTAAAATAAAAAGATAATAAGTACATTTTCCAAAAAAGTAGCTTCAGGACTAGCAAAAAGTTGAACTATTTTCTTAATAAACACAAAAAGGAAATTATTTAGGGATTACTGGTATTTTATAAGAAACTTTCTTTTGTGGTTACTAAAGGCAGGAAAATACCCAGACTCTGAGATATAATTGAACTCTCTCAACTGCTCTGGTCTTCTCCAGTAGCTAGTAAGGAAGAAGTTGTTCCCATAAGAGCATCCAGTGGCCTGTTGGGTCCAGACAGTAGGGAAAAGCCTGTGGAAAGCTGTTCTAAGTAGAAGTTGCTCATCCCTCTAAACATCATTGCTCTCATCTGCAGATGGAGAGCTGTGAGTTCATCTGCAAGATCCTGCAAGGTCTTGCAAGATGTACAGTGTTTTGTCTGGCTATCCAAACTGAGGTTAAATGCTGCCCACACAGCATTATTCATGCAACGATTTCAAAATACTTTCAAGGGGAGAGATGGTCTTTCCCCTCTCCTTCGCTTTTGCACACAAAAGCCTCAAAAAAAAAAAAACAAACAAAAAAACAAAAAAAAACCAACAACAAACAAGAATGTCCAGAATTTTATTTACTCAAACCTGAGGGGTGAAAACAATCACATTATACTAAGAATTAGAGTCCTCTGTAAACAGTTTCTTGGTGCTAATCCCACTTCAGTCATAAATTATGATGCTAATGCTGGACAACAGCTAAACCAGGGATTCTGTCCTACTTGTGCTAAGTACCAGTTGAAATTCTTAAGCACTGAAATCACAGAAGGAATAATTTGCCTTTTTCACCCTTTCACTCTTAAACCATGATCAGGTCCAACCACTAACCCAGTACTGCCCAGTCCACCACTAAACCATGTCCCTAAGCACCACATCTACACATCTTTTTAAGTACCTCCAAGGACGGTGACTCCACTACTTCCCTGGGCAGCTTGTTTCAGTGTCTGATAACGCTTTTGATTAAAATTTTTTTCCTAAATCTCCCCTGATGCAACTTTAGGCCATTTTCTCTCATCAAACTACCTTGTTACAACCTCCTTTCAGGCAGTTGTAGAGCAATAAGGTCTCCCCTCAGCCTTCTTTTCTCCAGGTTGAACAAACCCAGTTTCCTCAGCTGCTCTTAATAAGACTTGTACCAAGTTTAAATGATTCAAATACACTGGTTTAGTTCATTAACATTTTTATCCCATCCTCAAAAAGCCCTAGGTGTGATATACAAAAGCAATTAATAAATTATTCAACTCAATCCCATGACTTTGTGCATTAATACATGAAGCCCCTGACCCCCTACAACATGAATGTTTTAGTCATTAATGAGGCATTCTGGCATAAATAGGTCAAATGCAGAGCTCTGGAGCTTCCTTCACCATCTGAGTTGGTAGTCTTTCTCTCCTTAATTATAAAATCCCAGAAATTGAGGGAAATATAGAGAAACCTGAAATCCTATAAATAACACATAGCAATGCTTGGCTTCTTTGGGGTTTCTCAGGTGTTGTCATGTTCTGAACTGTGTATCCAGCATCCTTCATACATTAATAATCAAGAGGAGAGACATTAAAGCAGGAAAAATATGTGAATAATACAAGAGACAAGGGAAAAAGAATGAAAGCAAATGTCCTTCACCTGACATTGGGCATGATCATTCTGTCCCTGTGCAAATAAATTTCCTGCTGCTGGTTTGGTAATAAGGCAGCAAGTTGCTTCTCAGTGTTACTGAAGGCAGATAAAGACAGCTGTGCTTCCAGATAGCCCAAGTTCTGCTTTACACAGTACTGCAGAATTAAGCCCTTTAAGATAACAGACAAAAATTAAAAAGGCCTCTTAGCTCCACGGTGTTACTCAGGGTCCCTGGCATTCGCTGTCACTTCGAAAAGCTGCAGTAAAAGCAGCTTGAGAAAACTGAAGCTTCGACATCCCTGCACATCTCACCCAGTCCCACCTCAGTGGGGAAGGCTGAGCTCCCGCTGGCAACTACAGATTGCAGCCAACAAGAGCCATGGAGAAAAGGTACTTGAATCACTTTGTGATACCCTGATCATTTAGCAGCTTTCTTGAACCCAGAACTAACATCCTTTTCTGTTTGTTCTTACTCCCTTGCTGTCTTATTTCCCTGCAGTGAGAATTCCCCAAGCTCTTGTTGCTGGCACTGGCTGCTTCCCAGAGGTAGACAGGCAGGATATTAAATTCATCAGCACTGGCATGCCTACAGCTTATTCACATGTTTTGCCCATACGTGAGGCAAGTGGGGACCCCAAAGATCTCTTTCATTTTCCTGCCTTGCTCCCACTCTCTCTCTGCCTCTGCTTACCTCAGCTGCAGAAGTACCAAGGCTAATGGTTATGTCGGTATGTGGGATCAGCACCTCCAGGTAATTTCTGCATTTCAGTAGCTTTATTTACATATCAACATTGTTTAATTTGTCAGGGAAAATGATTGAGGAAGAAGTCAGGTGAAGAATACAGTGTCCCTGTGCCAAATATGATCATTTGAAAATTGCAGTTCAAAATCACAGCTCTGTTTCATGTGACGTGATGACGCTGTTCAGACACAGAGCCCTGACACTGAACTATCCAGCTCCATTTATTAAATTTAAATGGTTTTGTCTGATGATAAACAATCTAACTTGACTTCAGATGTCTAATAGTTACCCTCATTAGAAAACATCACTATCATCAACATAGCATAATGTGTAACTGCAGACAATAATTCATCACAGTTATTTGAATGCCCTCTTCACTGACTTTAGAGGTAGGGAAGATGTCTAGCTCAGATTTATACGGCTGCTAGACCTCCAAGGTCTGGTGAGATCAATTGCATCCCACAGTGACCAGACGGAAACTCCAAGGGATCAAATCTCACAGGCTCCATGTCCCCAAAAGTTGCCTGCATCCCCATAGCTCAATGTAACATCTGGTATATGCCACACTTTAACTGATGTTTAAAAGCAGTAGGTAACACTTGCAAAGAAAGTACAATGTCAACACCAGAGTAACTGTTAACAGATAAACTTTTGAGATGAGAAACCCAAGATTTCTCTCTAATTGAAGATGCACATATTCCATATTGGATCTGTGTACAGAAATTTTCCCTGTTGGTTGAACTTGGCACATCTTGTTGAATCAAGCTTATCCTGCTAATGTTCAGTCAGAAGCAGTGATTAATCTTCTTAGAAAAAGAATAAATCTTTTTAATTATGAGAAATCAGTCGAGGAGGAGAATATGTATGCTGACAGAGATAGAAAAAGAAAGGAGTGCTGAATTATAAAATAAGTATTCTACTTGATACAAACATGACCATAATCTTGACTGGGAGTGACCTTCTTGGAAAATTGTGCCACTTTTATTTAGAAACAGGTTAGAACTGGAAAAATTGAATGCCAATTTTTGTGTACCACTGGTTGGCAGAGGTACATCAGGGGTTTGGTTTGACCAGCTATAGAAATAGAGCCCAGTGAAAAATATCTATTTGCATGCTAAATATGGGTTTGTACAATTAAGTGACAGATTGCATACCAGCACTCCTCCTTAGTGATCTGTCAAAAAAACAGCTCACACTGTATTTAGCAGGTGCTCTTTTGAAGTCCGGATGAAAATATGATCCTTTTCCCATCTAGCCTTAAAAAAAGATGCAAACAAAACAAACTACCATCTTTTTATTTGAGAAGAAATATCTCTGTTAGATTAGAAAACTTAACACTGTCATTGTAGTTACGGGTGACATGCAGGGGCTCCCTTCTGGTGGAGGATGTGAAGGCATCAGGAGTGCCAAGTAGAGACCATGGGAGGTTCAATATAATATTTTTGGCTGACCCATCTGAAATCTCACGTGTACTCTTTGAGTGTCAAGCTCTTTGGATTTTGTACTTTGCTGCTGCTTCCTGCCCTGCTCAAGCAGAAACTCCAGCAGTCTCCATAGTTAAATTTGGATTTACAAGACAAAAATGTCTGTCTTAATTTACAGACTTGATGGGGGTTTTTATTGACTATTATAGCCTGTGGATAAGCTATCTTTTCTGCACTTGCAAAAAGGGTACATTTAATACCTATTCTAGTTATACAGTTAAGAGATTTATTATTCTAGCATATTGCTTTCTTCTCAAGTTTCATGTCATGTTTCAAAAATGTTTATATCCTCCTTTTGTGAGTCATATGGCTCAAAGTCAGAAGAAAAAAACATGACAGTTTGTAAGTACTCATAGGATTAAGCCACTAAGAAAATGGCTATGGATTTCCATCCAGTACGCTGCCCATCGGCTGGTACTGCTTTACAGTGTAGAGATACGGACGCCTCCAGCACAACCAGTAAAGGTGCCTGCATTTTGGACATGTTAAAAAAACAAAGGAAATAACTCTTTAATTTTCTGTTACAAGAGAATCTCAGGGTGCATCACATTGTATTTAAAAGAGTTTGTTCTTCAGCGATTACTGAAAATAAATTTCACTCAAAGCATGAAAGAGACGATGCGAGCACTTCCCATTACAAGTCTTTGCTTTCATGCTCAAAGCAGCATATCTGTTCTCATTTGTAAGGAACCAATTTCCCAAACTGGAAGTCTGGGAAAAATGGAATTATTTCCTCCTTTTTTTTCCATGGTGAATCTAGTCCAAGGCACATTCATTACAGTTTTAGTCTTCCTTGTAATAGTACTGTGCCAACACTAGCCATTGAATTAATGTGAACAGGTGTCTGTATTTTCATCCTCCTGTTCACCTTTTTCTCCTACCTCCTCAATCCCTTTCTTTCAGCACAAATCTGGTCCTTTTTTGTTCATGAATAATGTTCTGGTTTTCAACTCAATGAGTATGCAAAACCAAGAAAGGTTTTTCAGGTGTTATTACCTGCTTCTCCTCTCATTGAACACAATTTTAGATACACACTTTTCTCAATTTATCATGAAATATAGTCAGTAGTTAAAATAAATATGGTATCCCAAATTGGACTGTAAATTTATAATTTTATAAATGAGATATGAAGGAGATTTCCAGCTAAAGCTATGGGACATACATTTTCAAAGGTGTTTGTGCACCAGTGCCCCAGAAGGGGAGCCAATGGGATGCATTCACGGAAGTATGACAGCTTAGTTTTCTTTATTTTTTTTTTCCACTAAAACAGAGGAATATTGCTTAAAAGCTCAAGGAGTGTTTAGAAAGGAAGGAAGCAGTAGAACAGTCTGAAGCAATCTGCAAAATGAGATTGTATCTGATACAGATTGTGCAAAAGAACTGGAGAACATTATGTGAGCATCTGACTTTTGCAGTGAATGTTCTGCAGTAGGACAGTGGGTTGTAAAGTCCAGACTCAGAATCCAAAAGCGTTATCTAAGAGTATAAATAGTATAACAGCAAAAAGAAACAGATTGGAGGCTGAAGAACAGGACTTCTGGAGAGGGAACAACTTTGGTCATGAGAAGCAATACTAGCTGCAGCTTACTGGGTTTATATTTTGGGCAGATTTTTGTTAATTTTCCACTTGTTAACATTTAATATGCAGTTGTTTCCATAAAACAAAAGTATTTTCCTGCACCTTCAATAAGAGTAAAAGATAATTTAGGAATACATGGTATTAATGAATAATATGAACTTTCCTTAACCATCTCTGCCATCTTGATAACCAAATGTTAGAAGGACTTTTTACATGGTTTTTTTCCACCCATAAGTTTGTTTTCTATCAAGCAATTGCCATTTTTTAATTCCTTCAGTTGAAAAATACTGTCTAGCTGTCTAGATTAAGCATTATGTAGAAATTCTTTATTATGAGGGTGGTGAGACACTGGCACAGGTTGCCCAGGGAAATTGTGGCTACTGCATCCCTGGAAGTGTTCAAGGCCAGGTTGGATGGGACTGAGAGCATCCTGGTTTAGTGGGAGGTGCCCCTGTCCATGCAGTGTGTTTGGAACTAGATGATCTTTAAGGTCCCTTCCAACTCAAAACATTCTATGGTTTTATAATACTTTTATGACTAATACCAGTTCTTTTCCAGTTAATATCATTTTGTTGGGGATTAGAAAAAAGAAACTGATTAATTGCAAGATAATTGAATTTTAAATTGTAGAGAGGAGAAGACAAAACCAAACAAAAAGTAAATTACGTGTTCAAAGTTTTCCATTTTCATCTTCAGTTTCCTCATATCCTGGGTTTTAGTTTTCCCTGAGCTATCTGGACTGAACTGAGCGCACCAACATTTTTTTTAAAGGACTGGTATACACAACAGTTGAGGTAATATACAGAAAGTTACATGGCCAGTGATGCAGGCAATAGCAAAAGTCAGGGTTCATTATGGCTTTCAACTGCTCTTTAGAAAGCTCAGGTAAACATTTGTGAAGAGTGCTCACACTGTTGCAATTACAAGATGCTCACTGCAAAGCTGCTGAGGATTTGCCCTGGTTTAGAACGCTGGGGCAGCTTCAGGTTTTCTCCACGGCAGGTTTTCTCTTGAGCCTGTGTAAAACCAAAGGGGGTTGGTCACTCCCTGGGAGCAAGGACTGTGCTGGCAGCACACCAGGTTGTGCCAGGCTGCGTTCTTCAGGTGGCAGCTCTCATTTTTTACCAGCTATGGAGAAAGACATGGCTCAGGGTTGCAAGGAGGATGCTGTCTTTTTCTTCTGACCTACCCTGATGCAAAGCATAAGGAGAGGGAATTGTAGAAACTTGTGTACTCACTGGCACTTTCTAGTGACACCCTCCTACACACTAGGAGCTTTTCTGGGTATTATTTCTTCTATAAAAAGAATGGTACAGCTTGCACTGTAATGCCTCAGAATTTGTCCCATTTACAATTTTACTCCCCCAAAACTTCAGCTCTCTGAGCACGTGGACATTTTCTCCTACTATAAACTGTTAGCTATCGAATACACAGGGGATTTTCAGCCCCTGCTTGGATAAAGTGACCATTAAAAAATTAGAAATGAGAACTGCATGCCTCACATAAAATCCTTTCAGGTCTTTTACACTGTAAATATTCATAACTGTGTTATAAATTAAACTTAGTGTCCAATTACACTGCAATAACTGCCTGGTCTGTACCAAAGGACTGAAGGCATCATGCAGAGACTTAATTGGCACTGTTAAACTTTGTACTAATCTCTGAAATCAGTCACATTTTTCAAACTTTTGCTCATTTTATGAGCTATATAAACACTTAATCTAGTCACTTTCTTTAGCTCGTTCCTGATTTTTTCCCCAAATTTTTGAGTTTTAATTAAATATAGTTGCTTTAAAATCCAAAGACTTCACATATGTTTGTTGCAATAAAATTGTTTTAAACTACAGTAAAACCATTTTAGCTGAAATATCAAGATATCCTGTTAATTTATACAGAAGTATTAAGAAACTTATGGAATTTCCAGAATTTAGAGTAATTGCATACTGGTTCCAAGCAGGTGTACTGTATATTTACTGACATTAAAACTAGATGCTCTGATGATAAAATCCCTTGAGACTGATAGAAACTTATTTAACATTTTCCAATGTTAAACTAAGAAACCACTCCTTAAAATTATTTCTGAAATATGTGAACAACAGATGTCCCTTCCAGTTCATCCTGAAATATGTATGAGAGGAAGGAATGAAATAGAATGGCAGAGGATGTGATTTACTACTCTTTTTACAGTTCTGGATAGTATGACCAAGTTATATAAATAAATGACTCACTGCAGAGAGGTCTAAATTTTATAAGCCAATATAACAAATTCCATTTGTTTTAGCTAAAACTGATGGCATTTTTTAAAGGCCTTTTTATCATGTCTAGATATATTACAGGCAGATCTTTTTACTGATGTTCTTAAAAGCAGATACAAATATTTTGTTTTAAAGCCTAATGTCCACAGACATGTACATGTGAAAATGATAGTAGTAATATAAGACCAGTCATGCACAGTGTTTTCTAGGTCGTTGAAAGCAGCCAGACCACAATTACCAATTATTAAATGAAGTAGGTCACAGTGCTTCAGAATAAATTCATCCCCACTCTAAACGATGTGAAAGCTACATCATCTGGCATAAATACATGTATATTTAATTGTAGAGTATAGCAGTAGACAGAGTTCAGGAGTACATACTAACACAAAACCAAGCCTGTGCTGGCTGAAAGAAGAGATGAGTTGACCTAGAGGTATTATTCTTTGTGTTTTCTCATCTGCATTTGATGTGTTTTATTTTTATTCTCCATGCTGTTCTTTCAGTGCAATTCTTTTAAAAGTATTTTCTCCATTTACTTTGCTGTAACTGAATCAAAAATAAACTTCTTTTCTCCAGTGAATTAATAACTACCCACTGCTGTTCATTAATGTATAATTAACATAAAAGAGACTTAATTAATTGCTTAATTTTTATCCAGAAAAAGGAGACAAGTAGTATGTAGTGTAATATAAGAATTGGTACTTTTCTATATCCTGTTTTGCCCTTAAGGATTGACCTCATTCTCACTGGTTGGATGTATGAGGAGGAGACACAAATACTGATGACATCCCACACAAGGGATGTAGCAAAACCAAAGAAATAGATTGAATGGACATCAATGCTAAAATTCTGTGAGAGAAAGCTGTTCTTATAAAGCTGTCTGTTAACTGTGTTGTCTAAAGGATGCATAAGGATCAAAGTTCCTGCCAATAATGCCACATGCTTCAGAGCACCCTGCCTTCTCCTCTAAAATCTTCTGCTCTCTTTTTCTTGGAACTCCAGGAATTGCTCCAGGTTAATTAGAAGTTCAAGGACAAATGTGGAAAAAAAAAATCTCAAAAGAAAAATCTATGGTAACTGATTCACAAGGAGTTAAACTGTGGATATTAGTAATTAAAGACCCACTCCTTCCTTTGGGCCTTAAAATTAAATAAATTTAAAAATCATTCTGCTCAGCAACATACTGTCTAACTCCTTGGTGCTACCATTGTACTGTAAAGGTGACATTCAGTAATTGCATCTCCACCAAGAAGTGGTGACGGGTGCAGTTCTGAGTCCTAAAAAATCTGGGTCCTGGGAAAGAGACCATGTTCACTGCATGCCCAGTTAGAGGGGTCTGAAAGGGATTAATTTAAAAGATGAACTGTACCAGTTCATGCTCAGTGATACATCCTGTATGGATCTGATCCAGCAGGAGTAAGTGACAACAAAGGAATGATCTGAATTGTCTGGAAGGATCTCTGCCCAGTGTTCTGCTTGTTTTACAGCCACTAGTAAAGAAAACATACCTTTTCTGCATCCCTTGAGTAATGGATTCCTTCTGATATAAAGTGTTAACTGAACTACTTTTATCTGTTCTTAGAGTTAGGGAAATGTGAAACGTTTGCTGAAGATTAAATTGAGTCAACAAAACTCATTGCATACAAAATGTAGTGCCATGTGGATGTTTTTCTCCTGAAATGTTAAGAGGTGAAAAGTTAGTGCCTTTATCCAGTATGCCACCCATGCCATCCAGTCATCTGATTGGTTGCTTAAAGCAAATAGATACAGGAGAAAGATAAAGTTAGACGTCAATTCATTAAAAACATTTTTCTCCTCAAGAAATGATTTGGTTTTTTGAAGTAAATTGAACATAAAGAGTAGGAAGGAAGAAGAAAAATGGGAAATTTTATCATACCATTTTAAGTTTGATTATGTCACAGGGAAAGTAAATGGCAATAGAGTATAAAGGAATCTAATCCACACAGAAAGAGAAAAAGGTTAAAGAAGTCAACAGTAATTAAATGGTGATTGAAGCTGAAAGAAAATTGATCTGTGTTAGCTGAAGGCCATTCCTCCCTTTTGGGATGTTATGCATCGGTGAAGAGGGGAAAGAAAGGTTTTTCTTGTTTTGATATGGAAATATATGTCACATCTTCTTAGCCTGTGGTGCTGTGACTCAAGACTGCACTGTGTTTCTGGTACACTGATTCTAGTGTCCTACGCATGCTTGTGCTCATTGTGTAAAGATAAGATGCTCCAACAAAGCTTGGCAAGGTCAAAAGTCATGGGAGCTTCAGCAGTTTGCATGCTGTTTTGTCTTGGGGCAAAAAAGAAAAGCAACCTGAAGCAAATGAAACTAAATAGGGGTAGCATCAACACCGCCATGTAAAAGCTGTGCAATATCCAAGACTCAGGGATGACCCACCACACATTCAGTGTCTGGCTGTTTGGTCGACTGTTCTAGAGGAATACTCAGATGTACTGGCATGAACTGATATGAAAGGAACATATGCTGAACTACATAGAGAAATTTTAACAAAGGCAACAGCCCTTCCAACAACTTGAGGTTTTGGTTAAGTGCTTGAGAAGCTGCATTGATTAGCGTTCTGTCAAGGCATGAAGAAAAGAAGCTAAGTCTGTGACTCTTCTCAAGTTAAACACTGTCAATAACAAACCCATTAGCTAATGCCACTGTAAACAGTAGTTTCCAGGCCAGGCAAAAATTCACTTCATAGAAGTCTTTATTTTTGCAAAGATAAATGTCACTTCCAGGCAGCAGTACCTTATAAGGTTGGACATAGGCCCTGATGTGAGATGAAGAGCACAGACTGCAAGCAAGGCTCAGCACTATGCAGGAGACATCCTTTTGGTTGATTGTGGGAGAATAAAAAATGAACTATGGTAATGACTTATGCACCTAGCAATATTTACTGATTTGAGACCAAATCTTCCATTGATTGCTTTCTCAGTCTCAGTTGACCTCATTAGGAGCACTGAGTCAGTAATGAGTCAGTGCTGCACATTTTGGCCATAGCTATGTAGATTTGTGGAAAAAAGCAGGTTAAAATGAGAAAATCAAGTATTTTGCATTACTTCAGGAATAACAGACAGCTACTAAATGTTCTGGGTTGCAGTTTTTATGAGCTTTTTGTCACTAGAGAGAGCTGTAGATACATACAATTAATAACATTTATGTTAAAGATTACATCAATTCCTCCCTTAGTGAAGAATAAGGATAAATAACAAATAAAGCATAACAACTTTTTCTCTCATAGACCAAAACAGGGAATCTTTCCATTCTGCAGTAGCTTTGGCACTAGGTGCCTGCCATCCTGTGAAGTATAATAAGGATAAGAGTCATCTGAGAGGGCCACTTCAAAAAGTAGCTCAGAATAGAAAGTCATTTTATCATTAAAAGGCATTAGTGATCTATGTTTCTCACATTCTCCAGATGGAGGAGGATAAAGACATTTTCCATAGACTTAAAGACAAGGATGAATATCAGTGTTCAAGTTTCTCCCACTTCAGATGGCAAGTTTTCAGATAATTCCTTCTGTCATTCCTGGGTATGCTGGTATCTTAGTTGTAAGTCCAGACCATTACCTCCAGTGCAAAAAACCCTCTTGACCTATAGTTTGACAAAAAGCTTTGACCTTGTGTTAGTTACAATTAAATATAAATTTCTGGTGGTCACAGAGATACTGTTTCTTAGCCTTATAATTAAGGGTTATTAATATTTCAATCAGTCTTAAATTATAACATTTAAGTAAAATATGGCACTCTGTCCACAAAGCTGCTTAGTTACATCCTTCATCATTTATCTGTTTTATGCATTGCAGATCACTTTGACCACTCAAGTTATTCTCTTTAGCTTTAGCAATCCCTCCTCCTCAAGCTCGACTTCTAATCATTCGTTAGGCCACTCAGTCTGTGCCACAGTTCAGATTGAAGTCAGAACATTCCAGAACCTTTTGTTAAAATTATATTCATAATATTAATTTTTTTTCTTTTTTTTCTTTTTTTTTTTCCCAGGAGAAAGAAATAACATATAAAATATGAGCTATGAGGTCAAATCAAGATTAATTTGGCAATAAATTATCACATTTACAGATTAAAACCACCGGAATTTTTTAATACTGAAATCCACTGTGTCTAGGGCAAGGGGGACCTGAGAATGTCAGCGCTTAAATTTTAAGCATCCTGAAACTTCAGGCATCCATTTACATTCAGGCTTCTCAAGAAGAGCACCATGTAAATGGAGACTGTCTAGTGTGCTGGTGCCTTAGGGGGAGAAGTGGTCATGCCTGGTGACAACATCTTGGTGGGACAGGGAGGTGACACGAGCTCTGTGTAGCTGTAGCAGAGGAGGCCCTTGGCCAGTTTTTGTATACAGCACACGGAGTTGTTTATTCCCTGCATGTCAGCTGTTGCAGCTCACTCTTAGCTTGTGTCAATGTGCAATGTGATTTTTCTTTGAGGTTTAAAATAGCTTGCATTTACTATGCACAGGTGGTTTATCACTGTACAGAGTGTACCACTGATCTGTAGCTCCTCTGACACCGGGGCTCCAATTCATCTGTCTAAATGGAATCACCTACTGGGTTGGCAGGTACATCTGAGCTTGTCACTGCAGGCTCACTGCACAGTCCATGGGATGTACTGCAGACCTCTAAAGTGGGTCAGATGAATCAGTCCTCAGAAACTCCTTTTCCTCTCTGCCGAATGCAAGAGGAGCTGAGGATGGCTAACTCACATGTCATCCACACATCCACACTGCAGATGTTAAGGGTTTGGCGATATAAAACTGGAAAAATAAGAGTAAGTTAAAATGGTAGGCAGCAATTCAGTGAGAGTTTTGAGTCTCAGTAATACTTACATATTAAGTAGCACTTGGTTGTATGAATCTCTTTGTTGATTTGGCCTTTTGGCCCAAACTCAATGACATCCTCATAACACAATACACACTGTTGAATGAGAGGTCCAGTTTCCCACCTGGTACCTCAGAGCAGGTTGACAAGACCCAGAAGACAGCACACCTAAGCTGGCCAGACCCTGAGGCAGAGCCTTGGACCCTGGACAGTCTTTTGGAGACTGATATTTAAACTCTGTTGGAGTACTCAGGCTTAATCTTTCTCTCTCTAAAGATGTGTGTCTGGGTGAAAGATTACTTTAGTACCTCTTTCTGTCTGCTGCCTCTACACGTTTCAGTTTCAAGGTGGAAGACCACGGCTGAGTTGTCACTGTGATCGTGGTGAGCTGGGATCTGTACTTCCCACAGTGTTCCTTAACGATCAGCTCACAGGGTCTTTTGGACTGAGGAAAAAGAAAAAACACCCTCTTTTTTGCTGAAGTTCTACTTCATGTTGATTCTTTGAGGTGTAAGGATAGTCAGTATGGCTCTGTAGCTTACCAGCGTTTACTGTTTATGGACAACAGCTGAGTCCTGCTGCTATACTAAAAGCTATATATATGTGTGGGTTTGAGTGGTCATATAGCATGTAACAGAAAAAAATCACAGGGGATAAAACCTAAGATGACACTTTCTTTAAAAAAAAAAATGTTCTGCCACCTAGTCAGTACTCTACAAATGCTGTGAGAAAAGGGACATCTTCAATAAATAGGTATTGTCCAGAAACATCCTGCTTATTTGAGCCTGAATTATCTAAGGAAAAGGGAGGAATGGAGAGCTCCCACACCCCAATTTTAACCATTTTGCAAAGGAAAAAGACAGTGCTTCTTTCAGCTGTTTCCTGTGCCAAACCAGTTTTTGTAGTGAGACCGGGAAAACTACTAAAAGTATTTTTTTAAACAGTAAGACTTCTGGAGAGACTGCAGGACAACTTGTTGAACGTGACACAGAAAGAAAAGGTCACTTCAGAGAAGATAAGTGAATTATTTGCATCAGTGTTCACTGTGGAAGAAACTAAGAACATTTCCACTCAGGAGTATTTTTTTGTTGTTGGGTAATGAGTACAGTATCTCTTTGAAATTGAAATGACTGCAGAAAGGTATGAGGAACAAATGGACAACTGAACACTAAAAAAAATTGCCAAGAGCAGATGTTATTCAGCCAGTTGTTCTAGGACAATGCAAGGATGCAATAGTTGAATAATTAGTGAGGGGGTGTAATTTCTTTCCTGAAATTGCCTTAGCAGCAGGACTGAAGAGTGCCAAATGGGACGTCAGTTTTCAGAAATTATTCCAGGAAAGATCTGAGGAACTGCAGTCCTGTAAGACTGACGTCTATACAGGGCACATCAGTAGCATGTTTAATGAGAACAGAAATAACACACATCTGGAACTACTCCATGTCTCTGTCCATGGAAATATTGCTTTATAAATGTAGAGTTTTTGAAAAATAAAAAAAACATGCAGATAAGGGTGATCTGGTAGGTATTGTCTACTTGGATTTCCAAAAAGCTTTTTACAAAATCCATCAATAAAGATTTTAAGAAAACTAAACACCTGTGGCCTAGAGGGGAATTTTTGTTCAGATGAATATCTGAATGAAAGACAGAAAACAGAGGGTATGAGTAAATGTTTAGTTTCACATTGAAGTAAAATCCCCCTAAGAATTATTCAGGGACTGTTAGATATATTTAAAATGACCTGTAAAAGGGATGAGCACTGGTGTCAAGTTTGCCAATCATACTTACTTACCCAGAAGATCAAAGGACAAGGGCTGAATGCGGAGGACTTTATGTCACTAAGCAGCCTGGCAATAAAATGGTGAAAGAAATTCATTGTTAATAGATGTAAAGTGATGGGCATGGGAAAATTCTAGCTGCATCTAGAAAATGGTGGGACTGAGATGATCTCATCACTCAGGAGTGACGTCTAGGTGCAAAGGGGGATAACTAAGAAAATGTCATATAGATATTCAGTAATGCTCAAAAAAACCCAGTCAGACATTAAGAAGATTTTTTGAAAGGAGTATTGTATGAAGCCATTGTATGCCATTGTATGAAGCCACAATCTACCAATGTCCTAAGACTCTGTAAAGCTGGTATTTCCTGGTATCAAAATGGATGCAGTAGGTATAAACCAAATTCTAGGCAATGAGGTGTGGAAAAGAGATTTAGATCTATGAACTCATCAGTGGCACATCAAGAACTAGGAGGAGAACATTTCTTCACAGGCACAGGCTCTTCCAGTGCCAGAGCTCATAGGCATACATTGCAGGTAAGTGAAGCTCAAAATTGTGGAATTGTGCCATAGGCCCATGTTTATGTCCACTGCTGGAAGCAGAAAGCACAACTACTTTGACATTTGATCTGATATAGTAAGGTCACACTTATATTTTTTTAAATTCTTTTCTATTTATGTGTTCTAAACTGCAGGGTTTATAAACTGGGGTACTTGAGGACTCTCAAATTCTCCATGGAGTAGGCAGCTAAAGTGTGGAAGTTGTAAGGATCACTGTTAGTATAGGAGCTCCAAAGTCAATTCTCCTCTCCCTTTCAGCTTTGGCAGTGAGAGTTTCACATTGTAAAGTTTCACATTGGCAGTTTCACATTGTTAAAGGCAAGGACAGAATGGAGTTGGAAAAGCAACTGCTCTTCAGGGACACAAAGGGCAAAGATTAGTGGCTGAGTTGCAGTAAGACTTGTTCCTCAGCTCTCTCTAGATTATTTAGTTTCCATATAAACAGAATATTCAGCTATGTGCTGCATGCAAATCCAGTATCAAAAAAATCCAGTGTTGTGTTTTGCTTGTTGCAAAGATTTTATACATTTTTCTAGTCCATATGAGATACTCTACTGAATATCTCATCTTCAAATGTTGTATTGCTCTGTTATGCTTTGTTTTCCATTTTAATGAAATATAAAGAACTTCACTTTCCCTGGCCAGCTAACTTTTCCATTTCTACTGAACTGGGCTTCCAGAGATATTTAACTGCTCTGACACAGAAGCTGACAGCAGAGTCTTATTGTTTAAATGCTATTCCATACTTGGGAACCTCGTCCTTTGTTTTTGTCCTGATATCTACAAGATGTTGTATTTGACATCAGAAATGGAAAAGACCTCTCTTATGCTAAACATAGGGGTAAAACCATAACCATCTAGATGGGGCATTTGTTTTCCAAACTGATCTAAGACAAGTATATGACTTCTGGGGTTCACATGTAGAAAAGTAATACATTCTTATCTTTGACCACAGGAGTAATACCAGTGACTATGACTGCATCTGAGATAATGGAACTCACCAAGTTTCTGCCCAGAATTTTTTGTGTCATGAGGCCACAATTGCATCATATATGAATTTCTTGCACTGCTCAGAAACCATACATTCTGGGTTTTATTCTAATTGCTATGTATCAAGATTCGTGGCCTTGATTATTTGTCCATTATGGAGGATTTCTTAATGGTAAAGAGTATTTTCTTCCTGTTACATTGTGGATTATTTTCCCATGTATTTCTGATAAAGAAATGAAACCGAGTCACTGATAAAGTCCCAAGAATTAATGGCCACAAGTGTGAAAAAGAAGTTCCAAATAGTACATAACCAAATTGTCTTCTGTACAACCATGATTCCAAATTTATTAGTTCTGGCAAGTAGTCAGTAAATTCCCCCTTTATGAAATTATAAACTCAAAAGCTTTTTAACAAAAGGAAGTAGTTACCACATAACATAGATTGCAATTGTGAAATTCATCGCCAAAGTATGCTACAGAAGCCAAAAGTGTAATTGAGCTTACACAATAATTGTACAAATTAATGAAAGAAAATGTCCACTAAGTCCTATTAAACCAAAAAACTTGGATATATATTCCAGCTATTGTAGCCTGTGATTCCCAGACTGTAGGAAACAGAAGGATGTACAAGTGAAAGGAGCATGGGAAGATTGTCTTGTGAGCATCTTTTCCTGGATGATCTTAAAGCCAAAATAGTGAGGTTTATGCACTCCCAGTAACAAAGAATAGTAGCCAAAGTTTTGTCTAAGTGTAAGCAGAACTGGTTTGAAAGGCCTTTTTTAAGTGGCCAACTACTTTAAAAAAAAAAAAAAAAAAAAAAAAAAAAAAGGAAAAATTAAAGTATTTTAATGGTTTCTTGAATGATCTTTTAAGGAATGATCTTTTAAGGTTGCAGCATATATAAGTAGTTGCAATACCTTAGCAAAACAATCAGCATTTGCAGTTAATGCTATTATATTAACAAAATACAAAAGGGTTGAGTTCCACCCACTCCCCAGACACTGACCTTCTCTCCTACTGTAAATGTTTTTGGAGAGCAATTATGATGCAAAGATAGGTTTCATTCTTGAAAGAACTCTTCCTGTTCACAGTGGAACATTCCTGAATTTTACAGATCACCAAAAAAAAGTATTTTGTGAATAGTTGGTGAAAGAAACCTAAAGGAAAATGTGTACTTAATCCTATTAACTGACTTAATTTAGAATTATTAGAAGGCTTGATACACAGGATTTAACACAATCTTTCTAGCAGGGTGTGATGTAATCTATTTTTGTTCCTCAGCTAGCAGATGGCTTACCTTTAAGTAATTTCCAATATGTTAGGAGATCAAAAGCCATCCTTATGCCATGGAGGCAGTAATCGTTCCTCTCTGCTGGGGGTTGCTTGGTACTGCGGTGGGGATATGCAAAGGCTGCTGGCATTTCCAAACATAGGGGGCCGACATTTCTTCAGACTTTGAAGTTAATAATCCTTCAGAAGTTGAAAAACTGAGAGATTTTCAAAACCCTTTTAATGTTCTATATGCCATGTGCTAAAGTAAATATCTGTAAGTAATCACTGGGGAGTGGTGCGAGGAAGGGCTGCACACGCGTGAGTGGGGAGTGCAAGACACGGGGCTCTGCTTCAGCAACCCTGATACAGGAGGGGAGGGAAACCTCAGCAACCCCTTAATCAGCTCAGGGCACATTGAAATGGACCTCAAACACCCCACAGTTGCCCTACGTGGGGCCCCAGAGCATCCCTTCTCTGCTCCTTGTGTGGAGAGACAGTACGTTGTGGATTCAGTCTGATTACTTCCTCTCCACAGAGAGCACAATGTTTTGTTTTCTTGCAAATGGGAGACTGGGGCCCAAAAAGTATGTAGCAGATAAGTTCAGACTATAAAAGAGTTGATTTTGATTGCTCATGACAGTCTTCTCGACAGCATGCCATGCATTTTCCCAAGCAGACATATTAAATTGCCTGGTATCAATCCCTATGTCATCTTCAGAAAAATAATTTCAGTAAAGATAATTTTAATTTCTCTCCCTGAATAAGTATTCTCCAGCTTTTTGGCTAGAGAAACATTCTAGATGGAAAAGAAGAGCACCAGCAAGCAAGGAGCAGTGGTCCTGGGGGGTCCTTGCTTTGGAGCAGGGGACTCAAACATTTCTAATAAAGCAAGCCAAGCCTTGAAAATATTGCCTACTGGGCACAACCTTTCTGGATTCTGGTCACATCACATTTATTTGGTACTCACAGTTTTTGCTCTTCTTACATTAAATGTAGCAGTTAACATCACTGTTACTCATCCTCTGTTATTTAGCAGCTGGAAACTCCTAATCAACTTTTTCTACTGACAAAGGGTACAAAAAATGGTACTCAGAAGTAATAATGAAAAGGTCTGTATTTATGTGTTGCTAAAACTGACTTACTGAAATATTTAAATAATTTAAAATTAACTTTGAAATTAGGTTAACCTATATGAAGGCCTAAGATTACTGAAATAACTTAAGACCATTTCGTGTTATATTAAAAATAATACTTGAATTAAGCATATTTATTCTTGAAATTTTAGGAGAGTCCCACCATTCAGCAGGAAGCTGGTGACTGAACACCTGGAAAAATGTTTGCTTTTGCCAGCTGTAGCTTCTCCACAGGTGCGGAGAAGAGTTTTTTCTGGATTTGGGCTTATTTAAGTCATTCATTCAAGCTGAGAAACTGATCCAGTACTGAAAAAACAGGAAAGTTGACTTTTTTCTCTCAATCTACGTATAAAAATTGGGTGGTAGAGATTTGGTTGTATTAGTTTAGAACTCTTAAAAAGTAGGATGGTGAGAAAAACCCAAAGACATTAAGCAAATGCAGACAAGACTATCATAATCAATTTTAACATATTTTGATAACAAAACCCACAAGTTTCCAGAACATTCCAATTATCTAGAAATATTTTTACAGCCATTTCCTGCAAGCTTTCAAAATGTATTTATAGGCTACTCTTGAGCCAAACATTAATCATCTAAATGGTAGGGAGGATCATATGCTGTTTTATGAGCATAAGACAGTGCAAAAACACAAATTCTGAACGACGCACAGTATGCCATGATATAGTTACCAAAAGTATGCATAAAAAGTCTGCTACACTGCCCAGGCCAGTGGAGGTGCCCAAGGGTGGCCACAACATCTGGAAGCTGAGGTAGATTTGTGCCTGTCTGGGCAGTCAGGGGGATGTCTGTCCCTGGGGTGGTGGGGGATGAACCCTGAGAAGGGTGCAGAAAGGATGGTGACAGCTGCATTGGGCACCAGGGAACCCCTGGGTCCCACTGTGCAGCCTGGGATGGGGTTCTGAGTGCAGGGCAGGTCTGAGTCCCCACTGCTTAGGCAGAGCTGTGCCCACACACAGTGGTGGCCAGAGGATAAGGAGGGGTCATTAGCTGCTCTCTGCTGAATTTAAGCATGTGTAGAAACCTTTTTTCACTGTTTAACTCTTCCAGCAGGAGAAATGACTCAAAGAAAGGTTAGGGCTGGGCCACATCAGCATTCTGTGGCAAAACCCAGAAAGAATTATACTGAAAGCACGGACAGAAGTATTGCCTTGGTCCAATTTGCTTCTGCCGAGATTGCAATGGATGTGTCAAGATTTTCAATGTGTTCACAGGATCAGGATTCAGTTTGACTTGTCCAGACATGAATATGGGGGAACATCAGACACGCCACACTCTGGGGTAGGGTTCAGCTCCTGATAGAAAAAATAGGAAAGACACATTGCCACATTTTTTTTTCACAATCATGAAGAACCTCTCATAAACAGTATACTATTTGAGACATACTGTAAATGTCTGTTTTACGTGAGGGAACCAGAGACAAAAAATGACATTTTAGTTGCTGTATACTAATTGACAACTCCCCATGCAACCTCAACAATCTCATCTGCAGCAGTCCTGCCCCTCAGGACCCTCCTGTTCTCTCCCCACGGCTCAGGGATGCCTAGGGCAAAGCAGTGGGCTCAACTGTAGCTAATTCTGTCTTTTTTCTATTTCTCCCTGTTTTCTTTTCCTGAGAGAAATTATCTATGCATGAAGATTTACCCATGTTCTCCAGAATTTCTGAGGTCAGACTGGCTGCACATCACCTCCCATTGCAAAAATTCCCTGCCTGCTTCAGTGTGCACAAGGTTTTCTGACACCCTGGTTTCACTCATACTTTATGTAGTTTTTGTTCAGTGCTGTTCATCTGTCAGGCTCCAGAACTTAAGAGCCATGGGGTTTATCCCTATTTTCAAGTTAGGAAACTGAGGCTCATAGGAGAGATGTGATTTATTCAACGTAATCCAGAATCCTGGAGCTTTAGTCAGTAGCCTCTGCTTCCTCCCTAAGCTCTCCACTTTCAATAAAATTTGCTTTGACATCAATGTATATTATGAATGAGAAACCTACAGGTAGAAGAAGGCTAAAAATAAATTGTATTCTCACTGGTCAGTGCTCCTAAAAATGAAACCTCTTCAATCAGGTGGAATAATACCACAGGTTCAAGCAACAAATAATGTGCTATGTGACCACAGAGGAAAAAGCAGTCAGCCATCCCACATTAGGAAGATAACCATGAATAATTAGAGGAAACCAAGTAAGATTTTCTTTGTTGGCACATGCCTTGAGGAGATATCTTAGTGCAAAGCAGCCTCTTTCTCTGTGGCAGCATGGGAAATCAAAAGTTAGCAATAGGTGTCTGAGGAGGAGTGAATCTTGTAGCCATTAAAATTTAAGGTAAAAAAAAAAATCTCCTCTCTGATTTGCACTTGCATTTCTTCTGGGTATTCTGTATTCATTCCACTAGCTAAGCTGGACTAGATGCCTAAAGGAAACAAAATGAATGAGTCTACACTAGGCTGTAAACAGGGAATAGTCAGGGTTCATGCCAATTTTAAAAATGAACATGTCCTCAAGTACGTAGCTCAGTTTCCCAGATTCAAGTCCCTGTCTGTGCATGCATTTGCAAAATACAGACATCTTAGCAATGCTTCCCAGGTACATTTGCTGCCCGAAATATGAAGTGAGGAGAAACCTCGGGCTGGCCCATTAGCAAAAGCAGAAGACATCGGGAAGCATAGGGAACAATTATGCACAAAAATCTCTCAGATATATATTTCAGTGCAGGCCAGTGGTACCCAAGCCATCCCATCCCAAGGTGTCTGGACACAAAGGACTTGTCAAAATGAATATGAGATGACGACTATGTGTCTGTATATATAGAAAAAAGCATAGCACAGCAGTGACTGCACAGCACTTTCTCTATTCCTACTGTGTACCAGGCAAAGATTTTTCAGTTCATACATCATTCACAACTTGCTACAGGGATTCCACAAAGCCAGTACATATCCCTTACACAAAAGAAAGGAGAAAAAAATAATAGATTCAGAAAAGAAAAGATTCTGAAAGCACGTCTGCTGGATGAGTTGTCAGTGTCAGGGGCACTAACAATGAGCAAAGCTTATCAAGAAGCAAAATAAATAAGTAAACAGTGACATAGCCCTTACCCCGTCCAAACCAGTATGAAGCAGAGCTCCACCTCAAGTATCACGGTGTATCTTCCCATGGTAGAGGGAGCAAGCAACCACCAAAAGGTTTTATTCATGTTCCCTCAAGAAGCCTTTGTACCACTTGGCATGGTACAAAAATTGAGGGAAAGGAAGAGAATAAGAAACTGGGGGGGGAACCAACTCACCCAACTTTTGCAATTTACAAGGTAGGTGTCTCCTCAAGGATACTTATTTAGGGTCTTTTATACCATGGAGGGAGACAGAGGACCCTCCAAGAGCCATATGTTGTCTCTTCACAGGCTATTTCGTGAACCTGATAACAACAGAAGTGAACACAGGTGAATAGTGGAGAAGCACTATTGTATTTGCTCTTTAGACACGACATCTTCCATCTTGGCTGGGTATTGAGCCCAAAACCTTTTTTGCTGAAAAAGTCTCATCTTTTCTGCATAAGAGCATCTGCGCAGGGACACACAGAAACATCTACTCACCAGGGGACCTAAATGGGCAGTAACACCAAATCAGAGCATTGTTGGCAGTAAAAGCAATTCAGAAGGCAAATTTACAGCTACAAAGTTCTAAGGCAGTGGCAAAAGAGACCACATTAATCATTAATCTGGATATTGTTTTCTGGTTAGATCCCTTTTTGGGGCTGAAAACTAAAAAATTAAGGAATTCTTTGGCCCAAATGATTTGTGGAGCAGACATCTGCATCAAGAGAAGATACACCAAAAATGAACCACTTTTTTACCTTCACTCCCCTAAAACTTCTGTTAAGAAATTACAATAGCTACCATGATTGATGGGTACAGGCAATGCCTGCTCTTGTGTTCCTTGATGCACCATCCTTAATCCACTATTTAAGTAAACCATGCTGCAAAAAATTTTGAAGGGCTTCATATTGCATCTATAACAGCATTGATTCTGTGCCATAAGCAGTGGTTAAAAAGTAGTTTATAGATACTATATTTCACACAAGGCAGTGCTACAGCACGGTGCCAAGTCCAGATCTAATCTAGAAATGTGTTTTAACTCTGAAATGAATACTGTAATGCAGACTGCCTGCTAATTCAGTTTCAACCATATTTTATCTCCTGGGGTTCTGAGCTGATTGTAGCAGAAAAAGGTGCCAAGACTGTCTCTCCTCTTAAAATATATGGGTTACATATGCACCAAGTTTCATACACAGTTTAGACTTAAATATCAGCAGCATAAGGCATGTTGGGATATAAACTGTTTTCAGATGTGTCTATGGGCTACAGTGGAAAGGAAAATATTAATGGCACTCAAACTGATGGCAGTCAAGACCCAGAAGGTGAGCTGCAAAGTTCTGAAGGGGAGCTGCTGTGTTTCTCAAGAGCTATAACCTTGACATTGAGGTTAGCTCTATTTCTCCCTTATACAGCAATGTGTTGCATTATGGCTGTCTAAACACTCCTGGAAACATTTCAGAGATTTTGTGACCCAGATGTGGATTATGTGTAACACTAACTATGCACATGCTGGAGATGATTACACTGGGAGCTTTCAGATTCCATTCTGCACGTGTAGGACTGAAAAGAAACTTGACTTGTACTTATGAAATTCCTTTTGACCATAAGAAAAACAGAAGGAAAAGCCCTTTGGAGACTTCCATAATGGGAAACAGGAAACAGGGCTGTCAAGAGTGGAAAGTTTGCAGCACAGGAAAAACAATGGACTATATAAACATACAGGCCATTATCAGATACTCTGCAATAGCCTTGCAATAGATTTAAAGTTGAAAATATGTGGTGGTTTGTGTTTTCATTCAGATCTGAAGATTGTTTTATGGGCTATTCCTGTTCCTGTTGAGATCAAGTGGTATTTTCATATTGACAAATGGACATAGGTTAAAACCCCGGGGTAGTGGTTTTAAAAAGGCAATCTTTATGAGAGGGGTCAGCATCTTGATTCCTTTCCGCTCCTTATTTTTGCATATCTTCACAGTCACAGCAGCTGAAGTGACACAGTTGTTCACAAAGCTTTCTTGGGTAGCAATACAGTGAGTTTCAATGACAGCATCTAAATATCAGAAGTAGGATCCTGGTATTTCAAAGTTCTGTCTGTGACTTTATTTTCTCTATACGGCTGTTAAAAGGGCAGATTTTTCAATGGCATGGGAGTCTTTCTTTTAGGGAAAGTCTCTCAGTTTCTTGCTTAGACCTCAGTTAGGGACACTCTTCCAAGGCTTCCCTCAACAGAAGAAACAACAGAGGATGCCATGGTCTGGCTGTCTTGTGTTGAAGGACTGCAGAGAAAGAAGCTGATTATTGATTTGGAACATTCCTACAGTGCTCCAGAGCTCACTGGTGATAGAGGCCTGCACACCTACTTTAAAACAGTTTAAAACAGTTCAGCAGTCTCTAGGGAGCAAATGGTCTCTTTGGCTCTCAGCAAAAGACAAAGCAATTTCAAGACAGGTTATGCTACATTACATTTAGACTTTAAGATCTGTGTTGCAACAAAATTCACTAGAACAGAATTTAACCAAGCCAGAAATTGCCTTGTTTTTAACTCAGGGTCTGGGAGTTTTCCAGATAAATGTTATCAGCAGTCATCCTACTAAGAAAGGTAGCTTTCTAACTCCTTTGCACTGATGCCAGACAAGGCTCTGAGATATATGTACATTTCCCATAGGTTTTGTGGTACTAGGAGTGGGGAAGGAGAGGCCTCTGATTAAATGAAGATGTTTACATTGATGTGGTCACTAATGCCATTAATATCAATGGAACCACTTCATTTCACTCCAAAGCTTTAAAAACAGCCCCTATAAAATGGCTGTTTCTTTGTATTGATTGTAAATTGAGACCAGCTTATGCAAATGCAACCACTGTGTAAATGTCAGCATTTAGGTCAGATTAATTCCACTCTTCTCTTGCACTTCCCAAATGCCTCCTGGAACCCCAGTAGGTTACTTGCATGGTTCAGCACAGTTCTGTTGAAAAGGGCTGATTTCAGCTCAGTCTGCTCTGCAGCATCTCTCTTTTGCAGATATAACCAGCCTGACAACAGCACAGGGCAGGACCGACTCTTATGCAGTTTCTGCAGCCATAGAAGATTGTAGACAAAGAGTATCTTTTCCTCCAGGTGGGATACAGACATCTGTGACCCTGGGCTTTCTGCTTCCTTCAGTAACAGTAAAGCAGATGCCAATTACATTCCACTTCCTCTCTGGTTCTGTACCATTGCTATAGGGAGAGCTGGATGTTGCTCTTGGAGTCTGGAGGCTGACTTAGACCTGGTGAGGAAAACTCTGTTATTGATTTGATACGCTGAATGTATCACTTATCTTTTATCTTTAGAGATACTTCACAGCCCTTTTGTTAGTGCTGTGTTTGAAATCATATAGTTGGTAAAGCCTTTTACTTTGCTAAAACCAACACCAAGATTTCAAAAAGTCTTTTCTGCCTCAAGAACCAGAAATTAAATACTTTTATGGCCTCTAGGAAATTCTCTCTTTCATCTCAAGTAACTTCACTGGCAATGTTTAGATCTGATAATCGGATTACAACCACGTTGAAAGATACACCCCCAAGTGAATGAGTAATGTAATTTCTGAGTAGCACAAAAGATATCTACCTGAAATGGCACCATCCACTCTGGATGATATCTAGTACCTTAAAATAATATGATTCAACCAAAGCTGGGTGATTTAATAAGGAAGGAAGAGTGCATTAACTAAGTGGAATAAGATAATACTCGTTCATCTTCCAAACATTGTTCTGCTTTCCACCTTACCCTACTTGCAGGGTGCTTAATCTATCCCTGGCAACTGAATCCCAGCATCCCTTCAGTATCTGCAGCCTTGGTGGCCACGCATGGATGGGAGGTCTCTGCTGAAGTCAGTTTTGTTTCCCCCAGCTCAGCTAGTACGGTTTTGACTCCCTGTGCCTGAGAAAAGGGCTTTTGCCTGTGATGCTCAGTCCCATTGTATCTCAGCATTTATCAAAAGTCCTCTTCCTGGCCTCTATTTCCAGTTTCTTTTTTTTTCAGAGTCTCTGAGAAAATGAGGAACTGAGAGGACTAGTAAAGAGAGCACAGAAGGGGGCATCTGCCTTTGTGGTTGCCCCTTACTCCACACCTACCTAGAAGGCTCTCCTAAAATGATGGTTAAAAAGTGGTGATTATGCCATGCCAAGAGGACAGCCAAGGGTTTCAGTTTGTTAGAGTATTCTCTGCATTTTCTAGTCCTGCAGTTCCACAGAGTTTTTCCTAAATGAGCTGTGGTTGAGGGAAGTACAAAAATTAACTGCCTCTCTTCAGGGTATAAGGTGTGGAATTAAAGCTATCAGAAAGAAGAAACCAGGCTTCTAGCAGCCAAAGGCTCAACTTCAGTCAGCTCAGAGCTGAGCTCTCCCCACCATTGTCTGCCCTCGGAATTAGATTCCAGTTGCCTTTTTCTGAAGTCCCTCATTGACTACAGCTTAAATTTTCCTTGTATATGATTTGAAAAGCCTGGCTATACTTTCTGTTCACCCCAGCCACATCATTTTCAACGACTCCTTTATTCTGGAATTAATGACAGAGCATACTTCGTGGTCCTGTTGTACAGATCCTAGGAACAAATGACTTCAGACTGCTCTAGTCATCGAGGAGAGATAGGACCTCCACAGGGCAATTCATCTTCCCTATCTTAAACAACTGGTTTAGGCTGGAATAAATCGCCCTCTGGAAGTGTCTGTCTCTTCCCATTGACTATTAAGGGACCCTGATGACTGGCAGAGAATAAATGCTTAACTTCAGAGGTATAAGATGAAGGGTGAAGAATCCCATCATAAATAGGCAGCTGAACATTTCACCTATGTTCCCTAACTGGAAAGGCCTCCAGGCAAATGTTAGAGTCCCCAAACTTTGCGTCATCAAGAAAAGCTGACTGTCTTTAAGGCCAGAAGAAAAATGTTATTGAAATTCTGCTTTGCTAGCACCTTAGCAGAAGAAAGCAAGCAGGAATATCCTAGAGAGAACATTAAATTCAAGTTGGTATTTGCCAGGAAGAGGAACCCGAAGCTTTACATATTGACTTCTATGAGGTTCCTTTAACTTTGCGTGGTAAGATTATAGCAGACATAATAAAAACAATATTCTGAAATTCTTTATGAAATCAACACCAATGTATAAATCAAGGATATTAAAACTTTCACTTCAGAGCATTAACTGTTATAGATATAAAGACATCTACATCCTCCACACAGCAGGATGGACTCATCAGACAAGATTTCATTAATTTCCTAGAAGTGGCTGGATGATGTATGCAACTTGGTATCCAGTGAGAGATGCAGGAAAGAGAACCTAAAATAGGCCTGCCCTATTCAGTACTATTACTGCTTCTTCTTTATGTTGAAGTTCAAATTTTGGTGACGAATGTACAAAAGAATTATAATTTCTAGAAACAACATTTTGTTTATAGCCAATTTACAAAAGGGAACACTGAATATGTAAGAAAAAGTTCTCAAGAGAATGCAAATGAGGACAAACATACTCAGAAAATAATTTTCCACCATTGCATGTAAGGTTCTGTTATAGCACTCAGTGTTATTTGAAGATATTTAAAATCTTTAACTTCTCATAGTGAAAAAAAAGGGAAGACTATCAGAAATGCAAGTTTAGAATGTGTAGTTGCACAGATTTGATATCATACATGACTATTTGATCCTTAATTTTTCTGGTTTCTGACTGACCATTATCCCTAGGATGTTAGTACAGATATAGATCATTTTGCTCAGCCAGTTTGGGAAGCAGCAAATCTGAGGGAAATGTTGATTCAGGGACTGAGTGAGCACTGCTGCAGTTGAGCTCATTTCCAGTGATCAGTGTTGGTAGACATGCAACTTCTGTCTCCTCTAGGACATGAAAGGTTGTACATGTACACAGGACCAAGCTGATAACTTGGAGGTAACAAATATTGTAGAATAATTATTTTTGAGAAAACCCAGGTGAAGGATAATACCATGAAAGCTCACTAATTCAAAGTCACACTTGGCTTTTTTTTAAAAAACTGTAATGAGTAATATTTTACAGTGATTAGTTTGGTCACCACAAGAAATTATATAAACATGTTTTCAGTGCTGAGGTTTCCATCCTCTAAAATCTCCTTCATCTCTGAATATCTGGAGTGACTGGAGTCCCAGTTTGGGTTTATCAGTATGTTTCGTGTTGAGTCCCCAGCAACTGAATACCAGCTGTAAATAATGCCTATCAGGTCGACGTCATGCAGAGAGATGCATGCTTTAGTCTCACACTGTCATGCAAAGGATCAGTCCTGTTACTTCTACCTTATTACTGCCTTCAAGGAGAGAGCAAGCCAAACTGCTTTGGCACCTGAAATATCATCAAGGAAATGCAGAAGCTAGATATATAAATAAAGCACATTGAGTTACCTCACTGCATAATTGGCATAGCTACTACCACAGATCTTCTTAGTATATGCAGTTGCTTGAAACTGAACATCTTTTCCAGTACAGCTATTTGCCTGGGACCATATTTCCATACTTCCACCTCCAATAAACAGTGGTTTTCATCATAAATGAACTAAAAGCCCTTCTGTGTGTTCTGGCTGAAGTCACCATTGCCCCATGGAGCATCACAGGAGGCAGTAAGGCCATGGCTGTACCCAGAGCAGCTCTTCATTGCTGAGCTTCTCTCTGCAATCTGACCCTGAGGAATCTGTTCATCTATCAAAAAAGCACAAGGAGTTAAAGCAACAGGTGTAGTATCAAAGATGACAAGCCTTTCCCACTTTTATCTCTGAGAAAAGCATCAGAATAATGAAGATAAATAGGAATTTTACAGAAAGGTAATCACATGACAACAGATGCCTGTTATTTAATACCACCAGAGCTATTTCAAATAGTGTTAGGACTTGTCTGTGCCCACCAGTATCAAGTTTTGCTAATCAGTGATCTGTAAACGTGCATGGTTCATTAGGGCTCTGAGAACAGCTGTCTGTGTCCGCTCAGGATCAAGTTACAGGATATCATTAACTCGGATTCTATATACGCTTCAAGGCTTTTCTTACAACAAACTCATAATTCTTTCTTTTAGATTTTTTAAATTTTTTTTTAACTGTCCTGGAAGCCAGGAAAGCCAAATACAAAGTTTTCCATTTTACCTGCTTCTGTTCAGTATCATTTTAATGTACATTCAAAAGAAAGCTGTAAATATAACAGTCATTGTTAATAATGCAATAAAGCACAGAATAGTTTCATGCCTCTTGCACATGCCTGTGCTCAATCTTTATAGTTGAATTGTTTTAGTAGAACAACTTAAATTCACTCTAATCTCATACTTCCTGTAAAATACGTAAAAATGCATATATATATATATATAAAACCACATTATATTTTTCACCCTGAGCTTTTCTGTTTATTTTAGTGACTCTTATCTGTTAAAATAATACATTGGTTAGCTATTACTGCATGACTTAACCATAGTTCCGGAAACATAAAGCTGAATATGTTCCTTCCCATGAACTGTACTCTATTGGAATGGCTTGTTTGATTTTAAACGCTTCCTACTACAATAAGAAATTTACAGGGCATATGGAGAAAAATTGATGATGTAACATTTTTCCTTGCTTTTTTGGAGACAATTTGCTTCTTTCTTTGTTCTGCATTAATTCTAAGAGAGATCCGGCAAATAAAAAATAAGATGCATTTGCAGGCGATAGAATTAGGAGCAGAAGTAAAAAGAACAAAATGCGGTATTATAAAATATTGTATAAAGTACAATATTATGTATATAATAAAATACAATACTATCTGAATGTTATTAAATTATCTTTACTACTATACTCTGAGGGTAATTAAACACTCACAAATTGTATTCATGAGTCATTTATTCAACTAAAAATACCCAAATTCAGTAGTAAATGTTAGGAATTATGCCAGCAAAAAGGCAGAAAAGATCTCTCTAATGAAGTCATTGCTGTCTACAGCAAATGTGGGTTTATAATATCCTGTTTCACTCATGTCAGCTATTATGCAATTGCTGATTAGATCTGTTATTAGATACTAGGCCTGATCATTCATTACTGTTCTTTTAAGCAGATTTCTTACATTCAGTATGGGTATGACCAAAATCTACTTATTTCAGTACATAGAACAGGATTACGTTCCTAGGATAGCATACTAATTAGTAAAATTAATTAAGATTAATTACATTGGTAAACTATTAATGAAAACTGTAGATATATGGATATAATATGATGCCCAAGCTAGAGCTCTGGGCTAAAAAGTGGTTTTGAAGGGAATTTTCCAGGCGTTGTTGCTGAAAACCCCTGCTTTGTAACAGGCCCTGCTGAATATCCAGATCCATCTCACACCAAATATTTGGGTAGTGCTCTGAAATGAGGGTGTCAGTCCCTATCTAGACACCGAAGAGAATGGCTCAGTGCTCTCCTGAAGTTCATAAAACATTTGCAACAGGAGCTGGAATGGTCCCCTCATCAGAAAATATCATTCTTCCTTCAAGACGCTAAACCCACCCTAATGAAGTCTCCCTTTGCAAATAAAGATAGTCCCAAATTTCTAAAAACCCTTGATAAAGCTGAGCAGAATACACATGAGCTACAGAAGCAAACAAGACAATACATCTGTAGAGGTTTAAGGTGTAATTTATGGAGCCCTATTATGTTTCAGGATCTTGATTTTCTCCTGTTCCTTCCAAGCAAGGCTTTTCCACAGGGATGGCTTTAGATCATGATAGACACTGAAGCCTGAAAATATTGGCCATATCATCTAGCTTTCTGTAGCCTGATTCAAAAAATGTTAATGCTTCTGACCTGGCATGAGTTCTTAATAATGTAAGTCAGCAGAATTAAAGACAGTTGTGTGTGCTGTGCCCTTGAACCTGTGAGTGTGAAAATGCATTCACTTTTGCTCTGTATAAATGATGTGCTACATGCATTTTCCTAGAGAAAGACAGGCAGAATATGACTCAGGTCTTAAACAATTTCAGATGATCTTTCCTTAGAAGCATATTATTCTTGAAAAATGGAAGACACTGAGGACTGCCTTTGACAGAAGCCACAGCATGAAAGCCTCAGATGCTAACCCACTGACTTGGTGGCTAACAGCCCCATTTTAACATTCTGCTGTAAGTGTTCATCCCCTGCTGAAACAGCCCTCCCCTCAAGGGCTTCCAGCATCACCTCTTTTTGATAGGACAGCAGAGAAATCCAAAAACTCTGGAACCCCCAAGGGTGTCCCTTTCTGGCAGGCTGCAGGTAGCAGTCCAGGGCTGCCAAGGTAGGGGAACCCCACTGGCCCCCTGGGCACTGGAGGTGGGAAAATAGAGGTATGGGGGGGAGCAGGTGGGATCTTTCTGGTCATTTGTCTGCTCATGAAGATCTTGCTCAACTTGCTGATGATCTCTGAGCAGAAAATCTGCTTGGGCAGATTTCTGGAGTTTGTAGTCTGCCAGCCTATTATGACAATTTAGATTGAGCAGAAAATTAGTCTGAAACCAGTTTGTCACTGCAATGCTCTATTAAAGCAAAACAAAATTGTTGGTGGGCAAATTAGCTTTGTTACCATGGCCTGCAGGTACAGCAGAGCCAGGAGGCTTGTGGCTTGGGTTGGGATGGATTTTTCCCAGCTGGAGATGTTCCTGCAACAATGGGAAGCAGACTGTAGGTCATGTTGTGTAAAGCAAAACCCCCATCCCAGTTGGAAGAGCTCAGCATAGAGCACAGGCAACACATAGGGCCAGAAGGGCATCCTGTCCTACAGTGCTTTGGGAACTTCTTGTATGAAGGCACTTACAAGCTGGGTGTGGGATGATCAACAGTCATCTCTAAGCATTTATCAGTATGACTGGAGAAATTCGGTCTCCTTTATCTTTCCAGAGTTTATCTTCCTACAGTTAAAAGCTGTAAAGAAGGCATGTGACATTTGCAAGCTAGCCATTAGTCAAATTCCATCACTATTACAGCTGTAGTACTCAAACCTACTGTCAAAGTAATATCCTGGCTGTAAAAGTGGGTAAAAAATAAAAAAATAACTTCCAAGATGGCTTTGTTTATTAATGAATCACCACCTATCTCTAATATTGCTTATTAATGTAAACAAAAAAATACCAAACCATATGGTATGAAAAGGTAAGTCTCAGTGGGCCAGACCAATTATTGTTATGAAACAAAATACAACAGAAGAGGTACTGATGTTTTTTCACAAAAGATTCATCATTCAGTTCTGTGCAAAGACTGCAATTGAAATTCTGACGAGACCTCAGTTCTCTGTTGCAATGCTGAGGAAGGATTAATGTTGGAATCTGCTGGCAGGACAAATCACAGAAATGTTCTTGATGTATTTTTCAAAAGCATTAATGTTAATATAGGAATCTCTCTATCTGACATACCTCACTCAGTGAATGGTAATTAAAGGTAATCATTCAACTCATTTAGTGTAATGTTGGGGTTTTTTTACACCAAATGTATAATAGGGCTGTTACAAAAGCAAATGTTGCTACCCCAACTTTCTTTTGATAAAGCAATAACAAGACAAGACATAACAAAATGCTGTGATGAAAATTAAGTCACAGCTCAGAGCCTTTTCCTACATCTTTTCTTGCAGCTGTGGTCCAAATTATAGAAGTTTCCACACACTTAACTCTAACTCTAATTTACAATATGTAGGCTTACCGTGTGCATATGGAAATATGTGATTTTTCTTTCATCATATTGATTTATAAGGCTGTAATTATAACTATCATGGTGTTTGTGAAAAATACTAGTTCTCCTGTTACCTGCTTGGACTTGTTACATTGTGCAAACTCCTGAAGGGTTTTTTCCAGAAAAAAAGTGTACATCTGAATACTGGTTCCTTTATCCTGTTGTCCTTTCTGCTCTGTCCTGGTCATGCAGGAGCTGAAGCAGAGGGACAGGCAAATGAAGCAGGCTGCCTGTGATGATGGCAGCAAGGATCAGCCATGGAAAGCCTGGTCTGATGAAAGTTTCAGATGTTTCCTCCTTGTAGAAATGTAGGCCCTTCCACACCTATGAAATTAGAGCCTAAGAAGAGGATGACCCCTTTGAATTGCAGCTATTTTATAGCATTGAGACCAAAATCCCAGATTCAAGCATCATGAGACTCTCCAATATTTTAATTCCAAATCCAGGTTTAGACCCAGATTTTGCATTTTTGGACTGATTTCTGTAAAAGTAGGAGCAGTGGTACCCCACTGATCCAGCATTCACAGCTATCATCAAAGAGATCTTACAACACAGCAAAGACACTCCCCAGCATGGTTGAATTCCCAAAGAAGCTGCTGCTTTGGAAGCAGCTGAGGAAGACTTTCAGATGTCCCAGTCTTTTGCATCTGCTTGCCAGTTAGTTCTTTTCATCATTAAACTCAGCAAGGATCATTAACACAGTAACTGGTTCACCTTCACCTGTGTAAAAATGTCCTATAAAAATCTAGTTGAAATCTCTGAAGGTGGAGAGCAGGAACAATCTCTTCTACTATGAACCTGTGCCCTTTATTGTCTTTAAATCAAGAATGACCACTAAGAGCAATGAGTGCTCTGGGACTATTTGATGAAACTGGTTCAGAAACTGGGGTATGTGTAGAGTTTTCACTTCTTAAGGAAGAAAACCATTCTGCTCTGCTAGCAAACCATTAGGATTTCTTTGGTTGAACTAACATATTTGCACGACCAACCTGAAAAGGCATAATGTGATTTAATTTTTTGCCTGGCTTCCTGTGAAAAGGAGTTTCATATGGCTCTGTTGTTTGTGTAAGGGTATATATGTGTTTACATTTTAACTTTTTATCTTCTGGGATTTACCTTAGAGCTATAAAGTTCCTATGAGTTGTATGAAAATAGACACTTGATGAGAAAAATAATATTAGCGTTCATATTGAGGGAAAAGTAGCAGTGTCTTCCTCTCTATGAAATGTCAGAACATCGACACGGGGCTTGAGAAGACAGGGTCTCTGTGAGATCCACTGCTCACAGAGCAGCCCGCTTCTTCAGGCAATATTTAATGCTATGTTAATACAAGTCATTTGTAAGTCATTCAGGTTTTAAACCTCAGGATTTGGGAGATGCTGGAGATGGGCCAGCTGTCTGGGCAATGTTCTCCCATGGGTAGGACTTTATCACAAGGGGGACGGAGAGAAGATAAAATCATCTGTGTCTACTGTTCTCTGACTTTTTTCTGATTCAGTTGTTCTGTGGCAGTTGGGCTACATTCTCAACAAACATTCATTTTCTCAAGAGATCTGAAGTTGGGAAACTGCCTAGAAAAAAAAAAAAGACTATGCCAGAGTCCTGACAGAAGTCCTCAGGCAGAGAGTTTCCACCTTCCTAGATACCAAAGGCATGAATACTGTGGGGACCTGCATATGCTGCTCCACTCTGTTTTGCTGTTCTCCACATGTGCAAAATGCAGAAAGTAGAAAGTGGCTGTTTAAAGTGGCTAGGGGCATCCATTAGCTTGCCAAGTATATTTACAGCACATCTAAAAATTGTTGCTAGAATCACTAAAATGTTTATAGGCAGAATATGAGGAGAGAATTTTATAAAATATTTGCTTCTGGACAATAAAAAGGAGAGGGTGATGATTGTATTTCTGAATGTCTGTAACCCAAAAGTTTTCACGATCCCAAATCCCAGGCTGTTTATAATGATATATAAATGTCATGCCTTCCATATCTGAGTAAAAGCCAAGCTAAGGACACATGACATCTGCTACAGATGAAAGTAATTCATGCTTATAATGTAGTTCCACATATATAGCAACTTCCTCAACTTTTTTGCAGTTACCAAGGAATTATTTGGGGCACCCGGGGAGGGTTGTCACTGTAACAGTATTGGCTTGTTAAGAGAGTTTGGAATTCAAATTCCCCTTGTGAAGATGAGGGGTAATAACTCAGTAACTACCATCTTGTTGAGAATTACCCATTTGGTGCACACACAGACATGTGAAAGATTTTCTTTTGCTGAAGTGGATATTCCAGGCTTCATTTGTTTCCTTTGACATTCCTAAAAAAATGAACTTTGTATATTTTTATTTGTGCAACAAATGTTCCAGGCTTTAAGTGGCTCCAGTCACAGCACAGTTCCAGGCTCAGTCACAGCACTCTTGATCAGCTTGGTACTTCTCAGCTACATGGAAATCTGGTCAACTGGTACATTGCTCTGCAGCTGGTCACAACTCAGCACCACTTTAAGGACACACTGCCTCCCAACATACAGCATTGCTGGTACCAGCACATGCGTATTTTATACCTTTTACATTACTGCAGCTGTTAAATCTACTCCATCTTTCCTTTGGCACCCACACCAGTTACCCTGGAGTCAGGAATTCATAAAGGCTCAATGCTCATCTAATAGAAAGTCAGTCTCTGCCCCAGTAGCATTTACTGCATCATCACTTTTCTTACAGGACATGAATTTTTCAACAGCTTGGGAAAAGTTGCGAACAGAGCCTTAATTAAAACCACATTCAGCAGAAAGGTATCTTACATTATGAGTGAAGGAAAGATCTGGGTAATATTGAGCAGCTGTTAAAATACACAATTAAGTCAAGTTAATTGTTATTACTGGCAGCCCCAATGACAGATGAGCGGTGAAACGCTTGACTGAACAGGCCTCTGGTCAAACAACTGATGTTGCACAGCTATTCTGCAGCAGGCTCCTGACCCCCACTGAACACAGAGATATAATCCTGACAGTTAGATAAACAATGCAATTTGTATAAGTATAAAAAACATTGTCCTTCCTCCTGTTCTTATTGAAAAAGGCTGGCTGGCTGAATGAAGAGCTGAGAAGCCCTGATGAGAGTTCACAGCTTTGAGGGATAGGAACCTCAAAGGCAGCCTGATCTCCTGACACAGATTCTCTTCCAGTAATTCCCAAACAATAACTCATGGCTGAACTGGCACACAGCCCATATAACAGACATACAGTCTAGATTTTACAGATGCTGGGGATGGAGGTTCTACCTATATTTCCAGAAGTCCTAAAGTTTCAGAAAGTTTCGGGATACGGTTGACAAACCCAGCATACTAATTCCTTGCCTTCCCACCTTGTGGCTACCCTGAGCTCTGTGCTGCTGCTCCCTCATTTGTGCTAGTGAAGCTCTTTGTGTTTCCATGCTGTAAACCAGATTGTGTTAACGATAAAAAAAAAACAAATGGGAATCTCTCAATTTGACTTAATTACAGAAGAAACATATTGTTAACTGCCTCCTTACAGGCTGAGGCATTGCTGCAAACTTGATTTTGTCTTGTTCCACATGCTTTATAGTTATTTACATCCAAAGTGTGTATAAAATGCCACACTTCTGCTATGGAAAATTTTTACAACCATTGCAACTGTGTTGGTCTCACTGTCCACTAAGAAGTGAGTGAGTGAAGTTACAATTCTCCTTGTAACTGTCAACTATGGAAGTTACTGGGAGGGTGAAAATCAAACACAGACACGTAACGAGAAGAACATGAAAGATCTCTGATTTAAAGGACAACATTTGTTCCAAAATGTAAGCAAAACGGGTCAGTCAAGATCTCAGTTTTCCCTTTAGTTTAGAAGTGAGAGTTATTTCTGGTGTCTTCCCTTGGCAATGTTTGTCTGTTGACATCCTAGGAGTTTTTTGAGTTCCAAGGAAGCTAAGGAAGAGTAATTTCCTTACAGGGTCAGCCACAAGAGTGTTTTCCATCATTTGAGCCTACCTCAGAGACTGGGGGATGACAACCAGTTCCAAAACAAAACCAGACCTCTTTGTCTCCTTGGAGCTCTGTGTTACTTCTGCACTTGGAGGACATTGTGGCAGCAGCTGGTCTGGCAATCATAGTCTGGCAGTACAGGGACCAAAGGAAGCACCTTCTGCTTAAGCCTCTGCTCCTTGGCCAGCATGATGACTGAATACCTGCACTGCCTGCATACAGCCCTGCTGTTCCCTGGGAACAGTCTTGTGGGTGTGAGAAACAGATTGTCCCCAGCAGCTATGCCAAGACGCAGGAATTTACTCTTGAAGGCACTTAGTTTCTTGGCAAATTCTGTCTCTTTCAAATCTTCACTCAGTGTTTTCTTCTTTGTCCCCATGGCCCCCTCAGTGCTTACTGCATGTACACCCCATGGCCAAGGAGATGGAAAAGGAACTTTTTATGTGTTTGTGCTGGTTTTTCTCTGAGAGGTGCTCATACACATAGTGATATGGTGATGGGCATGTTGGTGCAACCTGAATAGTAGAGGGTATGATGACAGCTCTATTAGAAATCTTTTTCTTCTCAGTGAGTTCTGCTTGCACCTTCATCCTGTAGAAAGACGTTATCATTCATTTAATACAAATTAAAGCAGAAAGATAAGAGTATTGTCTCCTTGTGGGGGACTTGTCTAAAGCTGCAGTTCCTTTCTGAACTGGTGAGCAAACAGGAGCTGTTATAAGAGGGAATACAAGTGAACAATGCAGAACAAACCTGATGAGATGTGTAGATGAATCATTCTCTTCTCTAATCTCTTCCATTAAAGAAAAAAGGAAGAAATAAGACTGGAAATAAAGCACCATTTTTTAAAGAGTTCATGCAATTAACTATTGAAACAGCTTGCTGTGGGTTCTCGTTCATTTGAAGGCTTTCAAACAAGGCAGGATGCCTTCCTAAAACAGATTCAAGAAGTCTCAGCCCTGATGGCAGGATTCCTGTGTTGCATGTGGTCTCAGATGAGATTTTTTGTATTAACCATCCCGGCCTTAGAGTTCCAGTCAGGTTCACTTTAGTTTGTCTCTCTCTTTGCATGGTTGGAAGAGGGCAATTTTTTTTTTTTTTTTTTAGATGGTGAAGCAATAATTTAATTATCGGTGAGTTTATAAGTATGTTTAATATACATAAATGCATATATAGAGAGTTTTAGTTGTAGACTTAAAAAGAAAAAATCCACACCTCCATCATGCCTATGTCTCTTCTTTACTTATGAAATTTTTAAGTTTTCAGCTCCTGTGACTAAAATCAGCACCAAGAATAGAAGCCAGCTCCTTGTTGTAAGCCTACTAGGATTAAATATCTGATATGAACTCATAAAAAATCAAGCATCATAGAAAGATGGACGGCAAGGTCAAAGATTTTGATGTGTAGATCAGATAATAGCACTTTGCTCCTTATCATTGTCTTCCCAGAGTGGTACTAAAAGCATTGCTGGTTTAAAAAAACATCTAGTGCATAAACTCAGGTTACTTTACATCTTCATGGGCTGGTACACATAACACAGGGCCTTGAAAAGAAACTTGTGGCCTTCCAGAATGATAGTGGGATAACAGTCAGGACAGCCAGGAGCATGTCAAGTGTTACTAGTACCTGTGCTTCACCAGCAATTCACTTCCCTGCTGCTTGAAAAAAAATCAAACTAGCATATATTCTTACTATTAGTTTTTATTTTTTAATTAATTTTAATTAAATTTTAGTCAATTCTAATTATTTTTTTTTATTTATTTAAAAGCTAATTTTTTGGAGAAAGGAAATATGTATGAGATTAAGACTTCAGGTAGCCCACACTTGTCTGTCTTAATTTAAGATAGTGCTATATTATGTTATCTGAGAACTTATCCCATAACACTTAATTACTTGAATAGCATCTGTGATAGGTAGCTGATTTTAAAAGAATTATATTAAAGTCAGGGCTGACACTGAACTTTCCCACCAGTAATCTGAGCTACTGTTCTGGTCTCTTTTCAGTGATATTTATGGCTGGCTAACTTGACTACTAGACAGTGCAGAAACCCAGCCATTGAAAGATCTATTCCAGATAACAGATAGTCTTGGAGGTAACAGTGTTTGTATCCAACATTTTGTCAAAATACCAAGCTGATCTTGTGAGAGGCTGGAAAATATTTCCCTCTCCTTTGAGGTTTTGGTTCTGCTCAATGTGACCTGTACTGCAAACATTAGGAGAGGATGCTGTTTAGTTTGAGCTTACATTTTCAGCTCTACTGCAATTATAAGAATTAGAAGACTATGGCACTGGTCTCTGTTTTCTTTCTGAATATCAATACTGTTCATCATCACTTCTAAGCATCAACTGGCAGTCTAAATATTTTGATTAACTACAATTTTATTTATAGTCATACTGAAAAAGAGACATAGGTCTAAATCCATGACCTGCATCTACTGTCCAAAATTAGCCATATCTGAAATCCACTTCTCAGTAGCATTTGGCTTTCACACTCTCTAGGAAAAAAAAAATTAAAAAGTCATGATCTAACCACAGAACTCAGACAACAAATCAGGTCAGCTGTCACTGTTCTGTGAGAAATTAACAGAATTTTAAAACTTAATTTGAAAGTTGGGAATAAAATAAAGTGGAATAACAATTGAAAACATCTGAAAAAGACAGGAATATATATTTTTGTAGCAAATAAATTCTTAACTGTTTTTTTCTCTTTCACAAAGAGTTTTAAGAATTCTCTTGCCTTTCCATAGTGTTTTTTCAATGTTTATATACATTTTACAGCTTATAGAATGGTCTACAATAAGCAGTAAGGTAGGGCATTTACCCTATTTTTGCCACTTGATAAGGGAAATTTATCAATGTCCACCTGAAAATTTCCTTCTCTCAAGCAAAAATTGTCCAAGAAAATATCATGAATGCTTTGGTCCTTTTGAATTGAGAGCAAAACCTGTAAGTCAATGTTTACAAAATGTCCCTCAGTGTTCTTGGTATAATTCCATAACTGAGATATTTTAAACTACTTTCCAAAGTTGCATCTCTGCTAGACACTCTTTAAGTGCTATTGAACCCTAACTCCTTTCCAGAAACAAACCTCCCACACCAAACAGTTTCAGTACCATCCTCAAATTCATGGCCTGTTTTAAAGGAAATGTTTGCATATGTGCAAATGTTTTAATTTTCTCCTTTAGGACTATGCCCAGCAGATGTCCTAATGCTGGCTGTGGAGAACACATAAGTCTTTAGCAGAAGAGCAAAATTATCTGACCATGTCCATCCAAACTGAAAGAGATTGCATACCAAACCCCACCCTTTTCCTCCTGGCACTGAACATTATTTAATACTGGATAAGAAATATGAAAAAAATCTGATAATAACCATATAACCATGCAGGAGATCTCAATAGAAGAACTAAAATAATGTGCCCTAAAATTCTTGAATGGGATTCATTAACTTCAGCTATCTATCAGGTAGGTGACTAATGTAAATTTGCATCAGTATTGCTTGGTAAAGACTCATAATATATATCACCAGTTTCAATATAGGTGTTTACAGTAGGTGGTATGAATAACACCCTAAAGACCTCCATAGAGGCTCCATCCAGAGACTAGGTAATTTGCTTAGACTAGACACCTAAATTGCAGATAACTAAAATTTGGGGAGTTGGATCTTGCCCTGGCTGCCTGACTGAACAGGGGATATTTCTCAAGTTACTTACAAAATTAACACCACACTGCTTAGGAAGCCTTCTCATTACTCATGGTCCTTCCTGAGCTTCATAAACTGCTGTGCTTTGTTCAAGAGCTGATGAGGAGCTTGCCAACAGACTTTGCAGAAACTGATATAACAGGGCACTCCAGTTTGTTAGGAAGAAAGCAAAGCAAAAGCACCTGAGAGCAATCGGTCTGGTGCTGACTTTGAGCTCATAAACCCAGTCAGACCCAAACTAACCCTTGTATTCCTAAGGTGTGCTCCCAGCTCTGCACCTCTGGGCAAAGAGGACTTGTCATCAGTAACAACATTGGATTTCCAATGGTTCCATGCCAGCTCATGGCACTGAGCAAACAAAACATCCTACAGCCCTAGAGAGGTGTTTCAGCCCCACCGCTTCCCAATTTCTGAGGGTCCTCTTTATGGAAACATGGGGCTGGCTTAGCACAGCACCATTTTCATTTGGTCTGTTCAGTGGGTCTGTGACTCAATCTAGCCCCAAAAATAAGCTTAGCTGTGCCCTGAGTGGCACTGCTGAACCCGTAGGACTACATCAGTGTCTCTGCTTTCAGGCCATGGGTAATCCACAGTTCAGATAAATGACCCACTGAGGACTAATTGTTGACTCCATCTTCTGCTTTCAAAATCTGTCACTGAGAGTCCTAAATACCCTAATGCTGAGGACCAAACCTGTGCTACATGAAATGCACCTAAATCTCACGCTATTCCCCCTACCCTGTCTCACTTCTCTAAAGACATTCAGAGAGAATCCCTAAGGCTACCATTTTTTTTCTGTTGAAAGGGACCACTTTCAAAGCATTGCCTACCACATAGCTGAGGGCCTCACTTGACAGCTCAGACATGTTTATGGATTTGTTTTTGTTGGTCTGACGCTCTCCCAGTGCTTGCAATGTGCAAGGAGGGGATGGCAATGACACCTGCCTGGTCCATTTTTCTCCAAAGGACATCAGGAAATGGTTTACTTTACCAGCAGAAAGTTTTCCCACCAGTCACACTTATTTCCTGGTCACTGGGAATATTATCCATATTTTTTTTTTTTGACCTAGCCCTTGACTGGCACTTGATAATGAATCTTTTCAATGATTTAGGACAGTCTTTACCAGAAGGAGTGAAAACTTGGTCTACAGGAGGAAGTTCTCCATTTAGGGTCAGTGTGCTGCATTAGCTCACTTCTGGGCTCCCAGGAGGGCAGGCAGTGGGCTAATAATAGGAGTTTCCCAAGTTTCCCAATCTAGCTGGAGGGTGAGCTTCTGACAAACACAAGGATAAATCCTATATGAAAGCAGCAAAAAAAAGAAACATCTCTACAAAATATTTTAACAAGTATCTTTTGAATCTTTTCTCACCATTAGAAGCATTCTCGATAAATTACATAGGTGTGGTGAAGATCTAAGATAATGGGATGGTTCAGTCTTATTTTTTCCAGAATTAGTTTTCACAGAGCTTATGAAATCGTCCGTGGAGTCAACAGTAAAGTGCTGTTATTAAGACTGAAATGTCAGTAGTTCAGTGTGACTACTAAAGCTGCCAGTGCAAGTTTAATCTGATAGTTTTTAATTACACAATCACAGATAACTTCCTGATGAGGTAACCATCTCTCTGTGACACTGCTGGGAATCCACTGGTCTAACATCAGAAATGATGCTCAGGGTTTTTCTCAGAAAGATGGGAGGTTTCCGTATGTCTCTCCTATGGGGCAGGAAGAAAGGAGGGACCTTTAGAAGGCTGCCCTCTCCTTCTGCCATCCCTTGGTATACCCATTACATCAGAAGTGTGGACCTTGGCTTAGAGAAAGACAGGGAGATGTATTTTGTATTTGAGAGAGTACTCTAGTTAAGGTGGGGAGTATCAATGGAGAAAGGAGGAGGATTTTTCATCTTATCAAGAGATAAGGAAGCTTGATAACACAGTGGAAAGCTAGATATTTTTTCCTTTTCTGGAGGAATTTTGGCAGTGTTAATGAAGCAATGAGTTTATGTTACCTTGGTAGCAGCAAGGAAGTCAGGACAAAGCCACAAAAATACATATTTACTGGCTGTAGCTTCTTTTTATTGCACTATACCACGTTCGTACAAAGTATTCTTACCAATTCTGCTTTCAAGAGATTAACATGGTTATCTGACCATTTGCTGCAGTCAGTGTGTTGACTCAAGCTTTGTGAAGCACAAATATATTTAGTGAACCCAAAAAAGAGGAAACTTTAACTTTTATTTGAAAGTTTTCCTAGAATAATATTAGTTATTAAAGGGAATAATCATCCAATTCTGAGCTAAATTCTGACTAAATTGATTGAGCCTGCACTTTTAGACAACACCTGGGGTTGTGGGGTTTTTTTGTTTCTGTTATTTAATATTGTTGCATTTTTACCAACACAGGCATTCAGTGTTTCTAGAGCTCATGAGTACCTTTGAGTGAACATTTATGCCTATAAATCCATGCATATTTTTTTTAAACATAAACATTCTTACATACATAGCTGCCAGAAGAATTGGGGAGGCGTAGATCTTTGTGCTTTAAGTATGTTTATTTTCTAGCCAGCTAATTTATCTATTCTTGATACTGTTTGTAACTGCCTTGTCCAGTTTCCAAGGGGGAGACAGCTTAAACCAGGGCAGCTGTTGCCCATCTCAGTCTCTGTGAGGATGCAAAACTACACAGCAACCAGAAAAGCAGTGATGCTCCCTTTCCTCTTGAACTTGCAGTTACTGGTTATTAGTCAGGTGCCTGGAGCCCAAGGAGTTTAAGAATTCATTCAGCTTTGGAGGATCACCTAGCAACAGTGTCTGGGAAACCGCTGCTCTGGGGGATTTTTTACTTTATTATGTTTTCAAATTCAAGGCAAGAGTGTGCAAAGTCTCACATGGGATCATAATCTAAGCAAATCAACATTCAGCATCCCGCTATCATGGTAACAGGATTCATAAAAATAGGCTGCCTTAGACTACTCAAACTATACAGATAAATTATATTCCCCAGACATTTGTGCAGACAAAGTCAGTCTCATGCAAGAGTTCACTGAACTCACTGGAGCAGGAACATGAAATAAGATTCGATTTAAAATATGGAAAAACTGCATCCAGGCACAGAATCATAAAATCATAGAATAATTTGGGTTGGAAGGGACCTCTAAAGATCACTTACTCCAGCTCCCCTGCAGTAAGAAGGGATGTCCTCAACAAGATCAGGTTGCTCAGAGCCTCATCAAGACTCACCTTGAATGTCTCCAGAGATGAGGTCTCAACTATCTCCCTGGGCAACCTCTGCCATTTTTCCGCTTCTCTTCCAGACTCATACTGGTACAAGCTGCACTATTCTAAAAAAGCAGGGAGTTACTGTAAATCAACAAAATGCAGTTATTCAAACTGGAATTGAACCAGAACATCCATGTGAACATCTTCTACTGCAAAAAATATTACTGTTTTTAGACCTAGCCCCAAACATACTGCAGAAAGTTTTGGGGACAGGGATGTTGGTTTTTTGTGGTTTTTTCCCTTCATGTGTTCTAATAGCCATTGGATTATTTAAAAAAAAAAAAAGGTCTCATTTAGAATTCTTTAAAAAAATATGTCAAAGCACTCCCATAGTAGGTTGTGGTCCAGTAGGCTTCAGAAGGAAGAACAGTCTGTACCTATCATATCAGGATCTTCCTGTGAGCCTGATAAGGGAATATGAAGCAAACATTTAGTGCATTTTTCAGTTCTCAAGACTTTCATCTTGCATCTGTGAGAAAAGTAGGCCACATGCTGTGGATGTTTCACCATTATCCTGTGGGGACAAAACGTATAACAGTGTGTTTTGACTTGTATGCCTGTAGGAGCTTCTACACACTCTCCCTGCTTTCTCTCTTCCACTCACATGGGGAATATTTGTTGTTCAAATAACCTGATGTATTAGAGGGCTGTTAAGATGACTGTGAAAGCTCTAACCAAAGCTCTAACAAAATTGTCAGTGTAGTGTACATGGACTGGCATATCACCATAATGAATTATTCCATTAAACCTGGTAACGATAGCATATTGACATGTGAAATGCTCAGGTGAATAAAGAGGTGCTTTGAACCGCAGAAATATCTTGAGTCAGCTCTGGAAGAATAAGCAATTTTTAAGTATGGTTTTCTGAGAAAGGAAGTAGCTGGATCTCCCTGATGAGAAAAATCCCCAGTCCAAACCCACTCTCTGATAAAGTCCAAACACAGGTGGGTGTAAGGTGTTTGTTGCCACTGGCCCAAGTGAAATCAGGTGCTGGTCATAGTGTCCAGATCACAAGGCAGCAGGTAATGGTCAGTCAGAGGAATGTGAGAAAACATGGAAATCTAGACCATCAAGTCTCCAAAAAAGGGGACAGGTAGAGCAAAATAAAGAGGCCATTTTTCAATTTACACTTTGATTATGATGGCTGACCACATTTGTTCCTGCACACACAGGATAAGAAGTGTGTAGTGGTGTGTTCTTCCTTTCATGGGCTGTGCAATCAACCAGATTGAGCCTCTGCCAAATCATCATCTTGTACCAGAATGTCTACGTGCCATACAACCCTCACTCCCTAAAATTTAACTTCAGGTAACCATTATACAAAGAGGAGGAAAAAGGATGGAAATAGTCTAAGTTTACACATAGGAAACCCTAAGTTAACCACGGGAAACCAATAAATGATAAGCAAGTGTAGGATTCATGTCATCCAGCTCAACTTGTCTGCACTGCAGAAATCTGTACCTGAGCCCATGCCCTCCAGTTCCCATCACAATTGATAGTGAGAAATATATACTTTCATAATGTCTGCTTTTTAATAGACAATAACTTTCAACTGAAATTAATTGTGCCTAAAAGTGCCTATTTTCCTGTACTAATTATACAAGAAGACAAGATGTACATATAAGGTGAACTCAGGTGTACATACATGAAAATATGTGCTCATATGCTGGCATTATTTTCAGCTGCTTTCTGAGGATCCCTTCTTCAGTCACTTAGTTTTCCTTGTTCGTTGTAATAATTGGGCACCCAACACATAGTTGAGGATCTCATTAGGCTGCAGAGAATCCAGTGCCACACCACTTCATGTGTGTTTATATATTTGATGCCCTGGTTTACCAGCAGGAGGGGACTTCTGGCAGTCCCAGCAGGGACTTGGATACATGTCAGAGCAGGCATTCCTCTCTGTCTGGACATGAAGAGTTCCTGGTTTTGTCTGGGAGTATGTAGCTCAGATCCATAACCACAGGAATCATCTTCCCACATTTCATAACCACCACCAGGTCCTCACTTGATATCTTTCAGAAATATAGCCTTAGGAATCTTATGAGGTCTAAAGAAATCTCTTCCTTAAACATCCAGTTTTCTCTTTTCACTTTCCCCCACTCGTAACACTATTAGTAAATCCTGACAATTCCCTCCAGATACTTTATTGCCAGTTGCCTGAGTCTTCTGGTCTAATAGAAGGGACACATTTCTTTTTACTTGAAATTATGTATGCTTTGTATAAAAGTGACTACTTTCCCTCCTCTCCAAAAGATCATTGTGTCTTTTCTATTCCAGAACAAAACAAGATGGCCTAATCCATACTACTTACACAGTCTTTGGACCATCCTGTCCTGCAAGCTGCTCTGTCACTCCTTTGACTCTGATACACCTGGAGTATGGGTTGAAGCCAAGTGGCACTGGAAGGCAGACTGATCCTTTGTCCTGGTCTACCTTCCTTTCCTTTCTGAGCTGGATGAATTGGGGTGACCATCCCAACTCTGCTCTATTCATTTCCCTGGCTACTTCAGTTGGAGGAGAAGTAACTGTGATAGCAATATCTCTCCCCATTCCATTTGGTAGCACCTTGGTACAGGATACTCCCTTCCCTATGTGTATCCTGATGTGATCCTGAGAGGTAAGTTCTGCCTTCCCTGAATGCCCAAGTCTCCTCCTGTGAGGCAGTTACAAAAGGAATGCTGGCTTATGCCTAAAACACTAGGTTTTTTCTTACCTTTTGTGGCTCCATAATGCAGGGATTATGTGGCAAAAATACAGTTTCAAATCACATACTGGGCCCTTGGCCTCTGCTTTCTTGGTCCAAAAATCACAAAGCTGTGTTTATTTTAACATCTCCAAAATGCAAACCACTACAAAAATAGGAAGATAAAGAGGGGCTACCACCAGCTAAATAGCACAGCAATAAATATCCAATGACATTAGAAAGCACTTTGCAGGATAAAAATGAGACTTCAGTCTCTGTAGGCTGGATTGCAAAACACTATCTCCTTTAAGACAAAAGAAAGAGAAATAAATTATCCAGATGGTATTTATTTACTTGTAGCATTTCTCACAGCTGCATTGCTCTTTCAGTACCTTACTTAGTTTCCCATATCATAGAAACTGCTGCATTTCAGGATCTGCTGGAGAAGCAAAGCCTGGCAGAAAAGAGAGGCAAACATAGCTAAGGTCCTTGGTCTTGTTTATACCCATGTCTCCACTGAAAAAATAGAGGGTGCTTTACATCTGAATGGTAAAGCTAATGTTAGTTGATACTATAAAACCATGGTGGAGACATGACATCAATATCCTGAGGCTGAATCTACCCTTTGCCATTAGACCTTGTTTAGCAAAGGCTCTTATGGCCGCTGCAGACAGTGCTAATGGCAGGAAGGACTGTCTTCTGTCTCCCTAACTCAGCCCCATTAAAGGGATAAGTATGTCCTGTCACTTAGCATCCAGGATTTTTTCTGATTGTGACTCCAGAGCTTTCCACCTGGGAACAGACCCAGAGAAAGATTGTTATTTTACTGACAGGTAATTTGGAGAAGATGATCACAAGCAGAGAAGTTACATGCAAGAAGGTAATTACTGTGTGTTAGTTATCTTGTTACCAAAATAAATTAAGCAAGAGGAACTCCCAAGTCTTTGTTTCAGAGAAAAGCCTTAGATAATTAATTCTCAAAACTTTTCAGGCCTACTTTCCCTCTCATGCGTAGGGTTGCATGCCATGGGTGCTACCAAAATAGAAATGGTTCATTGGACTCACGTAGAGCTGACTCTTTTACTGACCTCAGACATGGGTGAAGTAAGGATAGAGCCTCTGGGTGTGGATAAAGGGGAGAAAAAGGGTACAGACAGAAACAAAATCTGCCCTTCTCCCCTGGAGGTTCCAGCATAACTGCTCCCCAGGCAGCTGTTGATGGAGAGGGGAAGGGAGGAAGGTATCTATTATTCTTCCTCCACTGTTAGACAGGGGACATGGGAACTATCTCCTTTGAGAATATTCCCTACAAAAGTTTGCATGCTGCAAACTGCATTTTATACTGAGGTGACCCTAAAGAGCAGCACATATCTGGCAAGGGATGAGTTCAGTCATTATCACTTGAACTTATGTGCTGATTATTCTTCAGGGACAAAGAGAATTAGAAGTGATAAAATCCTGTGATTCTGTAGTATCATTCTTGAAGGACTAATAAGGCATTAATTAATCTTCCCAACAGACCTCTGTGTAGCTGCTAAAAATGCAGTACAAGGAGCTTAAAAGTTCTGTTTTCAAACTTGGTCCCTAAAATATAGGCAAAGAAGTTCATGCATCCACACAACCACATGAAGCATTTTAAAGCATTTTCCTGAGTTTATCACCTTTCCACACAATGAAGCTACAGCTGTCCCAGAAAACACCTCAGCAATACTTCTCGGCCCTAACCGCAAAAAATACTTTTTACAAAAGTTATTCCAAGTCAATGAGAAGCATCTTCGTAAGTAAATCCAGCTTGAGAATAATCTATTTTGAATTTACATTTTGGAAGGTTTGTTTAGGGTTTCAGAGGAATGTGCTGGTACTTGTTTTAGGAGCTCATTCCTTCCCTCTTTTTGGCAAGACAAGATTTTTGTCTTGAGAGCACAGTCCTCAGACAGGGTGTTACAGGGCTAGTGAATCCCAACCAAAGGTATGTGCTCATGTGGCTGGTGAAATCCTTTTGGCAGGAGCATTGCCTTGACCTACTGTTCAAAGCTCCCAAGACCCCATTTCAGGAGGCCAGGGGTTCCCGACCCAGTGTGCATTTATAGGTGTCAGAAGAGACTTAAAACATAACAGACAATGCTTCACATGCAGCTTGACCTGAAAGGTCTCACTAATTTTGCATATTTCTAAATCAAACTGGCAAATGTAAGAACAACATGATAAATACATACTTCTTCATGTTTTTTTATTCCCATGGTTACAGAGTTTTAATCCTGTATGAGCTTGATTAAACAGGTTGCATAATGTTTGGCTCCTCATCTTGAAGTCTGCAAATGTTACACTGGCTTTTATAAGATTTATTTCTAGTATTTCCATCAGTAGCGACTCAGTTTTCCATACTAAAATTAATTTTTTCCATTTAAGGGTCCCCTTTTGTTTTACTCCCTTCAAGCTCATGGAATTATAAACTTGTAGCATTAAGGAGTTTTCTGTCATTAATTAATACAACTGATTACTAAAAGAATTGCTACAGAAACTAAGGCTAAAAAACAATATATGTATTGCCATGAGTAAAAATGCAGTGGGGAAAAAAAAAAAAAAAAAAGGAAAACGGGATGTAGCCTAGAAAAGTTGCTTTAGAATTCATTCGTTATATTTTCATAACGCTGAAGACTAATGCTAGGATATGTCTGGACTTTCTGAAATGTCTCTTTCTCTCTAGGAAATCTGAGGATTTTTCTCTATTTTCTCAGAATTTCTGGAGTTACCAGGTACCTTTCAAGACAGACACGGCTAAGAAGGACATATGGCAACCACTGACTTGTTTGTGGGTGATATCTGTCAGACACTACAGGAGATACCAGCAACTATGTGAACATGGCCTACATTTGATACACATATACATATACATATACATATACATATACGGGACTTCCCTACTGGGAAAGCTTCAAACCCAACATTGCTGAGGGAACTCAATGAGAATTGCTTTGCACTGCACGTCCTGGCTTTTAATGAGATAAATGCCTGCCAGGGGCTTTCTGTTGATTTGCCCTGACAGCTTAGACAACCCCAAAGTGTTGGCACTGGTGCATGGATCCACAGCAGCAGCAGCACCCATCATGCAGCACATCCAGAACAGGCTGACTGGGGACCTGCTGGTATTTCCCAAATATCTGACTCTGCAGCAGCTTCTGCCGTGCCCAGATGTGCCCAGGGCCTGCGAGGCATCTGCCGATGAAGTCCAGACAAAGGTAGAAAATCCTAAAAATCTGCTCTGACAGGATTGCATATAGATAAAGAGAACCTGTCCAGAAGAATTTAGGGTTGCAGTCACATTAGGCAAGTTGGGCTTTTACTAGTCCAGCTTGTTTCATTGAAGGGTAAAATGATTTTATTACACCAGTACAAAGCAATCCCACAAATTAAATTACTTCATTATAAAAATTTACAGGTGCTTCTACACCAGGAAAGCATTCTGAGTGTAAGTACAACCTGTGTTTCAACCACTCATAGCTGAAAAAGGAAAAGTGCCTCTAAAAAGGGTAATATAAGAATTCAATGTTTTATAAAGCTGGTTTTATGGCTTTATGAAAAGATGGAATTAAAAATGTTTCCGTCTAGTAAACAAAATGTGACTGCTTTGATAATTTGAAACCGATTTACTAATTTGTTAAAGATCAAATACAAATCCATTTAATTCCTATCAGACACATATTTTTCCATTTAAAATTTGTAAGGAGCACTCCTAGTTACCCTCACGATTTTACACATTTTCTTCTGTCATATTGAATGAGCTCCTCATGTATTTCAAAGTTTCCTGCTATTGTGTCTATATATGGTATGTAATAGTTCTTTGTAAACATGGAAATTCAGTAAGACAACATGAGTCTCTTTAAATAAAAGAGACAGATAGGAACTAAAAATACAATTTATTTTTTTTTAAGTCTACAAGCCAAATATTTTATTTTTTCTAAGCACAGACTGCCATATCATATTTATTTTGTAGCCTGATTCATATATTTGGACTTTATTAAATGCCAAGCCATGGAAGTCCTGTCCAGTTTACTTTTTCCTACATATTGCAAATACCATTGAAAGCATTTCTAACCCCCGATTACTTCTAAAAAATGCAATTGCCTGAAAGATCCCAAGGGAAGAGAAAACTGAACAAAGCATGGGCAAAATTACTATGACTGGCAATCTTCCTGTTATTGGCAAGGCCAAATATAGTCAGGAAATAGTAGCATTTCTACATAAAGCAGCTTGGCTTATGCCTAAGGATGGCCAATTATCACCATCCCATATGGAAAGATCTTCATATGCTTCCTTGGACACTTGTAAACTCCTGTACTCCCTCTGCCATGATCTGGGGTACCGCCAGGAGCAGTGCCAGAGCTGTCATGGCCACCAGAGATTGGGCCACCAAGGAAGCCACCCCTCAGCCTCACACTTCTTATACTCATGGCTGAGGTGAAAGAGCAAGAGGGAGAGTAAAGACATGTATCTGACCAGACAGTGAGGATTCTGCTGGGTGTAGTCTGTGCCAGCAGGGCATAGCATTTCACCCCTTTGGCAAATGGGGTATCTGTGGCCTTGAGGGGGTTAAATGAATGACCCAAGTACTGGTTCAGCCCTTCATTAGCCTGAGGCACTGGATTACAGTGTTTTTTAAGGTCCTGCTTTTGTCTCTATTGGCCAGGGCTTTCAATTTAGAAAAAGGTCTGTTGTCAGACACCCTAATCCATGCAATAAGAACAAACTCACCTGATTAAGCCCAACTACATAAACAGATTGGGCAGCTGTCATGCACCAACAGGCAGTGTATAATCTGAGATGACATGATATGATAAACACCATACATATTGTTTGGATATTTCTATCTCTTCATCTTGAGATTAAATATTGATGGGACACACAAATTTTATTTGGCCATTGTCTCTGTTTCTCCAGAACAAACACTCATTCAGTAATTCTTCACACATGTTCAATTCATTCAGCTTCATGCACACCTTGTACACTGTTCCCTACTCAGCTGCTTTCTTTGCAAACCACTGGAAATCAATGGATGTGGAAATGATTCACAAGCAATGAAAACAGACATGCTGTTTTTATTTATTTATTTATTTTCTGGGCAAAGGCTTTTAGGATTATAAGCAAGAATTTCAGCAGAATTTGGGCTATGATAAAATGACTTGTCAAGAGGATTTAAGAGAAATATATCTACAACTTCTTGCCATATGCTTTTTGCTATGAACATCTGGTTCCAGTGAGATCTCACTGCGGAATATTTTGTAATGCAAAAATGTGTTAAGTGACTTTTGCTCAGAGAAAGGTTTGGTCACAGACCTTTTATCCTCAGTGCTATATATATACAGTAAGGCTTCAGTCTGTACACTACATGTCTGTAGACAATAAGACATCAGCAACCAACCAGGAGGCATTGATATTAGCAGTCAGGCTGCAGGCAGATTGAAGTTTGTTCTGAGATCTGTGTAAGATGGAGCAATATGGAAGAGAATTAAGGTCAGAGAAAATAGCACAATATACCCTGTGCTAATGGTATCAGTTTTCTGCTGACTGCTTAGCCAGTCATTCTTTCCTCTGAAACAATAGCCTGCAGCAATTAAAGCAAGGAAAAAATGCATTTTTCCTTAAGCAGTAACTGAAATTTAAACCACTTCATTGATGAAATTTGTTCATGACCTCTAGCAATTTCTGCCTTAATGTACTGAAACTTGAGTATTTATACATCTTCATTCAAAATTAGTATATGTAGTATGTAGGTGTACAAACATACGTTAATGGAGCTCTAGTTTTTAGATCTTGAGCTTCCTAAGTGTCTAATGATTCTGAAGTTCAGAAATTAAATGTCCACTCCTTCTGAGGAAAGTCTAGTTGGATAAAATCCTCACAACATGGACCCAAGCACATTTTATATGCTTTTGCTTCCAATAATATCATCTGGCAATTAATTCCTCGCATGGTTTGTATATACATTTCACATAGCTTGCCAGTCACCCCAAGCAGCTTTTACCTGAGTTACAGAGGAGAACACCTGTGGTTGGGCCCTACAGTTCATTGTCACAGTAAACTGCTCTTATCCAAAAGTGGGCAAGTTTTTTAAAGTTTAAATCAAATACGGGCACCCTGTTGCCATTTTTTTAAATCTGAGACAGTTGAATGGGTGCTGTAAGTGGCACCTGGTGTAATGAATATAGGCAGGAGATGGGAAGAATGAAGAAGCAACAGAATCAGTTTGGTAGAATTTTCCTGGAAATGCAGGTGTTCTCCTTGGGGTGAGAGGCTATAAAACACCATGATCAGGATGGTGTGCACTGGGGATGGCTGAAAGTAGCCAGGTAGCAGCAATGGTTGCCTAAACCAGACATTAAAAGGCTTGGGCAGAGAAGCAGCAGAGTGGCCAAAAAGACTTCATGGAATCAGAGGCGGACAGGACTGAGATGCAGAGAGAATGGACTGATGGAGCCACAGCCAGACACAGATTGGGTCCCTCATGCTGGAAAGTCCTGGGAAGAGTTTCAGATTGTGGAGTATGCAGTAAACAAGAGCAACAAGAAACAGCTTCAGGAGTGGACACTAATAGTGTAATAGGGGGTAGGGAGATGCTGTACAGTGAGATTGCTTTTTAATAGTCATAGTACTTAGTCTGGTAGGTTATTCATCAGACCTGTAAGACATTCAGATTTTGAAACCAAGATGACCAAGTACATCACTGGAGGAGTTCAGGGTGAAAAGAGAGCGTCTTGTAACACAGCTTTTGTGAAAGTCACACAACTTTCCTCCATGATGCTGCTTAACTGGATTCCTGTAACTTTCCAAACACATTGCCAAGACCAACACTCCCTCAAAATATTTGGCATCATGGGAATGGTGGCCTGGGAGGTGAAAAAGTTAGGTTCTTTCAAACAGAAGTTAACTCTGAAACCCAATAATGCTAGATTAACTTTCGGCACAAAATTCTGAAAGCTGACTTCTTCCCAATGAAAACATTAAAAAATTAGGAAAATCTGTGTGAACTGCAAGACCACCAGCTCACTGTGGTTTTGTAAAATAGATGGAAGAAATTGGCGTAGAGAACTGAGCAGATTTTCCTGCTTTCTGTTACATGCTGGAACAGCTGCAAGCACAACGTGGCATTAGGGGAGATATTCAAGTGCCTAAACATGGGTGACTTTGTCAGATGATTTCTGGTTCTCAAAGCACTCATGTGGGCTGACAAGTATACGGGAACACGGCCTTCTGTGATAAGACAGGATACTATAGGACATCTAAATTGTGCTGGACATGTATGTTCAAGCACCCAAATCCCTCCCTAGGTGTCTTCCCAAGAGACTGATGCAGCAGACTGCCCTTCATGCTTTTAGAAATCAAGCCCTGAATAGTTTCACTGTATCCCCAAAGGTGATTAACAGGCCTCAGGTAAACTAGCACACAGGTTCAGCAGCACAGAATGTGGTTAAATTCCCAAGGCCAGGCTCCTTCGGTGTTTTCTTGCTAGCATGCACATTTTGTACCCTGAGTCACTGTAGGAGTACGAGCTAAGCCAAACCCTGGTGTTCCCCTCTGGGGCTGGGAGCTGAACTGGAGCTGTGGGTACATAACCTCTTCCTTGGCAGGGAGGTCTGATCCACTGTCACCCCGTGGTTGTCCCTCACATATTTCTTCCAGCTGCCCAGTGGTTTCTGCTCTCTCACGTCTCTCACTTTGCTTGTTTAACCACTGTACCAAACATAAAATTCTACAGCTTTACACATCTATGTCTACTGAGACAAAACACATTATTTTAATGCCAGAAGTGGTCTAAGCTAATTTCCATGTCTGCCTTGAAGCAGATTAAGAGTACAGGGGCAGGCAGCTCCTACCTGCTCCAGGGATGTCTTCTCTCCCACCTACATGGCCAGGACATAGAGCTGAGCCCAGGGAGAGATCCAGCACTTGCTGTTTTCCAGTTGCCTCCCCTGTGTTGGGAGCCAGGAGGTCTTTGGGTGCTCCCAGTGTTAAGGCTCAATACACCATGAAAACAACCTTGTCAGTCAGGGAGAGAAGTGTTATTACTCAGATCAAAGTCAGGGTTTGTTTCCTGTTCTGGAATTATTGCTATATATCTTATCTGTCATATTAAAGTTTTGAGTGACTTTAACTTAAAATAAAATACCTAAAGTAGAGCAATTAATGCTTTTAACACATTTCAGCCTTTAAAGTTATTATCCTCAACTGTGGCATAAAAGAAAAAAAAAAAAATGAAAAGAGACTGAGACTCTAACTTTATTCCAAGCATTAAACCATGTATAAATTATAAGGATTCTGGACAAGGGGATTATAATGTGATCTCAAATTATTAAAAGGCTTTAACACACTAAGTGAGTTCACAGCCTTTGGCGCTGCTAACGTAGAATGCTTCAGTAATGCTTAAACAACTTTTCTGCAGATCCTCCTTTTTTATTTTCTTTGATCATATTTCTGTCTTCCTAGCAGTAAATGGAAAAGTTACAAGCAGAACACCAGAATGCCTGGGCTGGCCAAGCACTAAAACAAAGAACCCTGGCTTCAAATCATGTCTTCTTATTGTCTCCCAGTTGCCTCTCAGCTATCAAAACTCTCAGTTATTGAAAGCTATGACGTGTTGTCCTGCTGCTTAAGAAAAAGGTAAACTGTTGGTATGGTTTTCTACAGTGTTTGCCACTGGGAAAGGTCAAGAACCTCCCCAGCTAAATAAACCAAAACAACCTCAAACCCTAAATGGTCAAAGGAGATGATAATTAAGAAAACCCTTCACACTCACACAGCATGGTATTGTCTGTGCAGACAAAAAAACAAGTGGAAGCAGAAAGCTGGAGACTGTATCTTCTGAATTTCCCCTGGGAAAAGGGGACCTTTCCCAGATGTAGAGGAAAGACCTGGGAAGCTGGGATGAGCAATATTCAGAGCCACATTCAGGCTGAAGTTGGAGCACCCCAGAAAGGTCAGGATAGCTCCACTACCAGGATAGCTGCTGCCCCAGCAAAAGAAAGGGGCATAAAAGCCCCGAGGTGAGATCAACAGTAACAGTGCAGCCTGGGTGAACTCAGGAATCTGAGGGCAGGGCAACCAAGTCAGATGGTAATTTTCACCCCAGGCAGTTCATGCTGAAAATAAGGCAAAAAACTTTGCAGGGCACAAATGTAACCACTGCTTTTGTTCAGGTTATCAAAAGAGTGTGGTGACAAATTCTGAAACACCAGGAAATTCACAGGCAAAGCAAGATGGAGAGGAGCAAACAGTGATGTGAGGGTCAGAAGATGTCTGCAAGCAGGAAGACCCAGAGAAGCTGAATAATAATTCCCTGAAGAACCTCAGCACAATGAGCATGTGACTCTTTTTGGAAAACTCAGAGCACTTTTACACATCAAAACTGAAGTTTTGGACATTTTTTCTGTCTTTATCTCACCAAACATCTTGCACAACGACCATAACAAGAACCTGCAGTAGTTTTCTACCTCTTTCTGCGATACATTCAAGCACAGGGGGATACCTGAAGCACATCCTATTGCTTGAGTCCTTCATAAAAGAACTGCTGGGCCACCACAAAACAGTGTAGCTTATATACTGTGATCTTTCTATATCTACCATTCATTAACGTGGCACCTTGCCTTCCTCTGATTCATAGATATATCTTTCAAAATGAGACAAATGATACCATGGACAATAACTGAACACACAGGTGTTTCATTGTGTAATATGCCGAAAAAGAAGTACACCTTTGTGCCACACATCTTCTCTATGGTTCCAAAGCTTAAAGCAAATATGAATAAATTTAACTCTGCTTTACTTCCCAGGGAGGCAGATTTCTCTCTGTTTTGTAGAGAGGTAAAGCTAGGCACAAAGGGCAAGATTTTCAAAGATATTGAAGTGCCTGAAGATGGAGAAACGCCTTTTGGGATTTGCAAAAGTGCTTATGCAGAGTAGATACCTGCCTCCCACTGAGATCAGTGTTTAGAATCTGTTCAACAGATGCAAATCTGACAGCTGGCTCTGTTAGAACAATATTTGCTAAGGGTAAACCAACTGCATACAACAGAGAATGGATATGGAACCCATGTTCCACTTCCCCCTGAGATAGAACCGAAGGGACATTCACATGATGCAGAAATCTCTATTGCTTTCTACAAGAAGCTTTTATCTGCTCTTGATCAGGCCATGCCACACTTGGCTGCTCTTTTGCCATAAACCTACCCTCTCCAAGAGTTCCTAAAAGTCCCTCATGGGAACCTTCTGCTATTTTTCCTAAAGCAACTGCCCTTAGCAATCTCGTCTGCCTTTTCCCACAGCAGTCATTCAGAATCCAGTCACGGATTATCCTTCTGTTTGAAATACTGCATCTTTTAACATGTGAGTAATTTTTAATGTATCCATTTTAGGTATCCAACCTCTGGCACCTTCAGAAAAGGATATCCAGAGACTCCTGGACTGAACCTGTGGATGCTTGTTTTCAATCTCAACATCTGGTGATGATTTCCCGTATGAATTTAGCAACTAGGAAGAAGTAATTCACAAAAACACTGGAATATCTAATGAGAAGGCCAACATAACATCACAATTCCATTTATTCAAGCTGTGTGGGGATATGCCATGAACAGCCTTCACCTGCTACTACCATGAAATTTGACATCTGTGGAAAAGCTAAGTCTGCCATTGGGAACTGGGGGGGCACTGAGCCTGCAGGTGTGCCTGGGGCCCAGCTAGCATATGTCTGCAAAATTGGAGACCAGAGAGTGCAGAAAAATGAAGCCATGCTCCAAACTGTGCCCAAGCAACAGCTCCTTCCCCTGTCTCTACTGCCACTACCTCCTCTTGGAGCTGGAGAAGATTCAGGTGCACTTCACTCTTTCATCAGAAAGACTTCAACATGTCCCATCTCCAGTGAAAGGACACTCTGGTGGGCAGTCTGATGATACAAGCGTGAACATCAATCTGGAGCCTGGCAGACAGTAAGGGGGACACCTAAATTCCTGTCCCTGACCTGAAGCCTGTCTATGGACTTTGACCAATGGCCATTTAGTGCACTGTTCAGCTTTATGATAATAATTTGCATTTTATGAGTAATTTGAGGTAAACATGTCTCTACCTACGGTTCTGGCCAAATGAGGATTTTCTTATGGAAAGAGTGAAAGAGTCTAGACAGCTTTGGTGCTGTCTTTCTGTGTGCTTGCAACAGAGAGTTTTTTTGGCTCGAGGGCTTGTGTTATTGACACAGCTAAGCCTGCTCCAACCCTCCCAGGCTGGAGCGTTGGTGCTGTAATCCTGAGCAGGATGCTTGCTGCTGAAAAGCACCCTCTCAGAGTGAGGAGTGAAAACAACAATTGAAAAACACCCTACAGCAAAATTCATTACCTGTGGATCCAGTGCTAATGTTCGAGGGTTACACATGCTGTTCAGTATTTTATCTACAGTCATGCCAGATATGTGAGCTCTCAAGAAAACATCTCACTTTCCCACGAAATGTCTGACGCTCCACATTTAGACAGAAGGCAAACAAATTTAGAAGAACGTTTTACTCCTCACTTAGCTCTTTTGTGGCAATTGAAACAGAGATCCGAGTTCATTGAGAAGGGAAGCTTCTCAGTGCCTGCACATGGGCTGGCTCAGTGTTGGGTTGAGAGGCGAGGACATTGCTGGTGCACAGCATGGCGTGCATGGGAACGGGCTGCTCGCTGGCAAGGCTTCCTCCTTTGTTCAGGCACTCTCTAGCTCAAAGGAAATTTGGAGGACTGCGAATGCAATATTGAAAAATAAGCAAAGAACTTTAATTACATACTCATCACTGTACTTTGTAAACGTCAAAGAGACATTGTCAAATTCAAACCACATTTGAAAATACAATTTTGCTATTGATACTCTTTGTTTTAAAAGCCAGAAAACATTTAAGACATATTTACTTTTCTCTGTCTATAATGTTTATTCATTGTTAAGGATTTATATACTTAATTCATTGTGAACAGAAAAACAAGCTCGTTCTCCATTTCCCCTCCCACTCTGCTGTTTTCTGTTTACTGGAAGTAAGCAGCACAAACCCTTTTCATTTGTAAAATCTTTATGGTTATAATCCTTGAAATTTCTTTAAGGAATATCTTGACTGTTAATGTTGAGCTCTGTCTATACTTCTACACACAGAGAAACCCAGAAATGCAAAAAATGTATTCTGAACTTGCATGACCTGATGGTCACACCAGTGCCAGTGTTCCAGAGGGCTCCAATCATCAGCAGAAAGGAGGTTTCACAGCAAAGCAAGAAGGAAAAACAAAAGCCAGCTGTAACTTCAATGCTTTACCTGGTCAGATTATAAGCAGTTAAGGCAAAACAAGTAATAAAATCTTTCTACGGTTATTAAAGCCTTGACTAACAAAAACCACCCAAGGAAAAACACTTCTTATCTTCAATTCAAGTGCTAGCACCTGATCTTATCCATGATAAAGCACATGTGCTGATTAAATGTCAGAAAAGCAGAGAGAAATCCTTCCTCATTCATTTATGGATGATCATAGTAAAAAATCTGTTCCCAATCTAGTTCCAGTCAAAATGACAGAATGTTCTTTTGATTTGATGACACTAAGAAACATTAAGTGATATAAATTGGGCAATTTCATCTTCCAAAGACAGAACCATCACAAGTTTGGTAGTTTGATATAGGGAGGGTTTAAAATAGAGGCCCTGGTTTATTCACTTTTGGAATGGATTTTCTCTCAACCCCTCCTAGCTCCCTCCCCTCTTCCACCACCTCAGTGAAACAGTTTCTTGGCAGGGAAGGCTGCTCCTGGCACCCCGGCCATTAGGAACATATACACCAGGATGTTTCTTTACTCTGTTTATTAAAGATTCCACAAGCTTGCCCCAGGCAGGGGAGATTGTATAATTTTGCTGACGAATGGTACATGCAGCCCTTAAGGGCAGAGCTCCCTGCTACTCACCATCATTGGCTGAAACATCAGAGGTGTTCCAGCATCATCAGAGTCTTCAGGTGGACTTCATCAGTTGTATTCATCTTATCAGCTAGGCACAGCCTCATCTGATGGCTTGATAAATATCCCAGCATCCCAGTATCGCTATCAAGATATTCAAATCATGCCCGGTACTTACTGTTCCTATTACTACAGAGTTATTGCAGATGACTCTTTCACTTATCTCTGTAACCAGAGACACTGAATAGTTCTTTTTATGTCTCCATTCCTGGTCACTGAGACCAAATTAATAGAGAACTGTCCTCCACCTGGATGGGAAAACACCTTGCCCATGTGAAGTCTGAAGGACAGGTTTAGTCTGTGTGAAAAATGCCTTCCCATAATCTCATGCTAATGTAAATGTGTACTGCACCTGATTTTTTTATTTCTGACACAGGACCACCTTATGTCCAAGCCTCTTGCATGGCCACCCTGTGTGCTTGGCATGGGCTTCAAAGCAGATGTGAGTGAAATAATTAATTTTGTTATTTTTACACTTCCTGCATCCCAAGCTAACAAAATACATGTGATACATATTTTGGCTTCAATTAGAGGAATACGAAGGCTGCACTAGTGATTTTCAACCTTCCTCATGCTAAACCTTTGTCTTTAATCCTGCTTCCATCCAGCTGTGATGTATCTAAGGTACTCTTCCTCAAATGAAAGGGTCAAGATGCTTGTTTGAGGCCAAACACTCTAATACCAAATCAGGGAGAAGAATAAGGTAACAAATAAGTGGACTTTACTGCCATTAGGGGATATTCCGTTGAAATCCTTTAAGAAGAAAGCCTGGTACCACTGAGAAAAAAGTAAAACTCACCAGTACAGGAAGGGTTTATGGGTAACCTATAGCACTCTCTGGGTTGCCCCCAGTTTTTCTGAGATAACTAGGGCAGTTAAGGTGAAAATGGGTGTTTTTCAATTTCCTTTTTTTATCTTTTTCAGAATGGCTGACATCTGGCACAGGAGGAATGAGAGGAGCACCATGTAGTAAATGAGGCAAAGGCAAAACGTTCACTGTGGTCTACCCTGATGTGGAAACAGTGAGGAGATGGGTTGGAGGGATGTGAGAAGGGTGGAGCAGAACTGCAGTGTGGGAGAGAAGAAGTAAAAGTGAGATGAACCAAGATAGCAAATGAAAGGAAGAGAATAACAGAAGTTGGGTAAGATGGGAAGGAGTCAAGAAAGAAGCAGCATGTAAGATTAAAGGAAAAGTAAAAGACACAGATGAAGAAATAAAGCTTAAATTGAAGCTTTTTCAATTTTACATTAGACTAGCACAATAAACCACGTATCTCAGCACATGACATCATGTGGCCACATGCCATGCAAAGATGACTGACAAGTTAATCAACTGACATCACGAGAAACAGACATGTAGAAGAAAATCATATTAAGGCTGACAGGATAATTACTTTCACCGTTCCTCATACAGGCCCCCTGAGGCAGGGACCTGACTTCTAGACCAAAAGATAGGAAGAACTATTACTCCATACAGGAGTATTTTTCTCCCTTGTTACATTCTGAGGCATTTCGTCCATTTTTTTGAGTTGGAAAAACATGAGAATGGAATGTATTGTATGATCAATATGTAGCCAGAGCACCAGAGAATCATCTAGTAACATCTGCAGTCAAGATGTCTTGGGAGTTGTTGTTCTTTTTTTCTTAAATCTGCACCCTCTGCAATCCTTGTGGTTCATATGGAGATGTGCTTATATTACAAAGGAGTTTCACCTGAAGAATGGAAACAGGAAGCAGTATAACCTGACCTTCTCTTCCTTCCAAGGCTTCCTCTTGTGATGGGACCCAGTTGTGAGAGACGAGAAAAATAGCAACTACTCTGTAGGAAGCCCCTCTAAGTTGCGACTACCTGGTGCTTTTCAGATCCCAACCCAGCGTGAATACTGATAACCATCATTCGATGATTTGACGTGATAAAAATTGATGTGCCAAGTTCAGTTTGAGCTGTGGTAGCATCTGTCACCAGAGTTAAGACCTGCCTTTGATTATAACTGCATTAGCTAGCAAGGGAAGTGATGCGTTATTATAAAGATCATAAAAGGAAAAAATACTATCGTTTCTGTGCACAAATAAAATATCTGCAAGATTTTCTAAATTCAGTTTGTGGTGCAGAATATGTATTTGTCTTCAGCAGTTAAAGAGCTGCCAGCTTAAGGCAGAGCGTGTTCAAGCATCTACCTTACTGTTTATTTTTCTTTCTATGCTCAGACAGGTGATATCTTCCAACTATGCAATGTCCCACCCCTATCTGATATTTTTGCTTTCTCCAAGGTTTAATTCAGAGTGACTGAGCAAAGATATGATGGACACTGGGGCTGCCTGCATGTTTCCACTGCAACAGCCTCATTCACAGGGCCCCATGCTTGCATGGCATAGGTGTTAGGTAAGGAAACGTGTGCAGTTTTCCACCCTTTCCTATAACAAAGAACTGGCCTTGACTTGGTTCCTCTCTCCCACCAACTGCTCTCTGTGCCTTGTGCAGATGGGGATCTCCACCTCATTCCCTCACACTCTGCCAACTCCTCCCGTACCCCCCAGCCCTCCCAACCTCTGCCTGCCCTGCTCGAAATGATCCTAGGGAGATTCTCCCCACCCTGGTCTGGAGTCACAGCAGCTTGACTTGAGATGGAGACAGACAAGGAAATCTTGTCTAGGTAGAAAACACCACCATCACCCCCAGCAAGCCCACCAGGCTCTGGGATAGCAGACAAAACTCAGTTGGTTTTCCTCCCTCCACTTCAGCTCTCTCCAGAAATTTCTTCTGAATAATGAAGTACAGAAAACCACCCTTGATATGGATCCTGTCAGATACTACAGAACTACAAAATAGTAGGCTCTTCCTTGATGCCCTCCTCCCAACACCTGAATTTAAGTTTAGCCTTTATAATCACCCAGATCAGTCTTTCAGAATGGGGGGAGAGGGGCTCACAGGCAAATTACAAGCCACAGCAGGATATTTTCTCTGCATAAACATTCTCAACCTCAGAGTGATCAGCCAAGCCTTCGGAGAGATACATCACCAGTCAACATCTCATGGCAAAATCTGACAGTAGAGAGTGTTTAGCTGTTTATTCAGAGAATATATTTGAATAATCAGTTCATTCAAGAAACCATTCTGCTGCAGTGCTCATGGAAAAAAGAGAAACTTTGCCAAATAAATTATGTGTCAGAATTTTTTTTTTCCTCAGAGCTCTGTGTCCCAGGAGCAAAGAGACAGCAAAGAAACTCTTTACCCAGGCAAGTGGTAACCTGGTAAACAGGATTTCCAGTGCAGAATTCAAATGTGAGGACCTTGTTTTCAAAGTATACAAATATAGGTGGTAGACACTCTTTCAGAAAAAATGCACAGAGAACAAGCAGGGAAGTCAATGAAAAACCTTCCTTTCATCAAAGAAGCTATTTTCAAAAATTATGAACCTTAAGTTAGAATTGTATGCACATTTACTGGGACAGAGAGTATTTTCTCCACTTCTGTTGGCTTCACATTAGATGTCCCTCCAGGTGTAACATTGCTGAAATTCCCTTGCCTTTGCTTGGAGGCCTGAAAGTTGCACTCTCTTTCCTTCTTCGTAAAACATCCACAATGAGCTTTTTGTGGGGACTTAAACTCTTCCCGTTCAAAACCTGGTTGCTATGTAAATTTCTTGGTTTTGACACCTCAGATTTCCTACATGGCCAGCAAGTGGAATTTACTCCTTTGGGGTCCAAGAGGTAGCAGCTATGTGAGAGACAGCAAAAGTCATCTGAACACAGAAATTAGCTATTTTCCAAGGGAAATGCTGCTTAGGTGCCTTTTCAGTAAACACCATGCTCCCTCTGGGCTTCTATCTCCTTTCCTTACCTTTTCTTCATGAGTAAATTCCCTCTTTTATATCACTTTCAGATTAATGTCTTCCTTCTAGGTAAGGTCAAGAATACCTATATTCTCAGTGTTGTTCCCTATTACTTTATTTTGCATTCCCTTTTTCCTTTCCTACCATTTCCAGACAAAACGCACAGGGAGAAAGTCACTGAAAAAAATTACCATTTTGTTCCTTACCTTGTATAATTCTGTGTAGCCTGGAGCCATGCCTGGAGCTGCTGCAGATCCCATACAGAAGTGCATTCATGGGTAGCTGGGGTAGTTCCCACAGTTGTGATGCCTCCAGTTCCATTTTGTCAGGATCATAGAATCACAGAATCACAGAATGGTTTGGGTTGGAAAGGGACCTTACCTAGTTCCAACCCCCCTGCATAGGCAGGTACACCTTTCACTAGATCAGGTTGCTCAAGGGCCCATCCAAACCGGTCTTGAACACTTCCAGGGATGGGGCAGTCACAACTTCCCTGGGCATACAGACCTATATAGACCTATCTCCATATAGGATGGATATATGTCTGAGTCACTCACAAAGTCCTGGCAAATGCAGCTTCCAGCACCTTTTCAGAGACAGTTTATCACATTCTGCTTCTTTCACTTTTGGCCTATGAAGACAGACTTTGCAGTTTATAATGACCAAATCTGTAAGCTCAGACACTGTGTACAACACCCTACTGTTCATCCTGTCCTCCTACTTCACAGCTAAATATGATAAAATAAGCTGCTTAAGGTTTGACTCCAGTGGGAGCTATCAGCTACTGCACTTTCAAAGGTGACCCTTGTTTCATAAGTGCCTCTGCTTAGGAAACTACTTTGAGATCTGGAGTTATTTTTTATGCCACTGTTGCAGACTGTGGTCCATATATGCTGATGTCAAGGCATTTTTCCTAAGTAAAGGCTTAGAGAAATTAGATTGTTTGCTTATGCCAAAGGATATGCAGTATCCTTCAGGCTGTTTCATTGTATTTCACTATAGGTCTATGACTGTGGTTCTCATTTATATAATCTTCCTGTGTGGCCTCTCCTATGTTTCCTTACATGGCTGTTATCAGACTCCTGCCAAGTCGGACTCTACTAAATGGCTGGTGCTAATGGAGTGGAGAACTTTCTCTTTCTGTCATCCAGTGGTATAACTGGCTCTGAAAATGACAATGCGGATTGCTTAGGGGAAAAAAATTATCTGATTGATTATTTTTAGTTTACTCGTCTGCTGCATTGGGTTAAGCAGCTCACAAAAGGAATGATCACTGCTGCGCAAGAACAATGAAGAAGTATTATTTGTGTGCAGACTTCCCCACAGACTCTATCTTTGACGCCAGCTTAAAATGTTCCCAGTCACTGATGCATGGAAAATGTTCAGGATGCAGCAGACAGTTCTAAAAACACCAGAACCAATCACCTGGGAAACAAGAAAAACAGAAAGTCAAGTCAAAAAGTATTTTAACTATTAAACAAACACCGCCCACCTGTAGGCAAGTGGCTAGCAGCCTGAAGCAATATGTGTAAATCCTTTTTAGGAGTTCCAATATTTTTTTTTTTTTTAAATGTAAGGGAGATAATCAGTTCCTCTCCTATTCTCGATGTGATACTTAAAATCTGCTGCACAATGGTAAGACTGCAGCCCCTACCTCAGGTTATTCAGTATCATTTTTAAGTTGATGTCAACACTACTGTGTTTGTGAATCAAGATGGGTAGAAAGAATTAATCAGGCTTGATAGAAAATCTCAAACCCTAGGCTCAAAACTGGGGACAAATGAGACACATGCTTCTCATATTTCGCCTTCAATCCCAGGGGATCTGGAGCCCTGTTAAAATAATCATGAACAGGTATTGCAGCAGTGAAAATTCAAACCTAAATCAGAGGCATGAGAGGTCTAAATCTGAGTTCTTTCAAATCATGTCTACAGAATCTGTTACCTCTCCATTGCATTTACCCTTTTCTTAGATTAGTTCAGGAAATAGTCTTAGTTCAAGTAATATTATAAATTTACATTCTTATAAAATAGATTTTCGAATTCCATACAGAACAGGTCCAGAGAGGTCCCTAGTGTGAATGCCTCAGCCTGTCCGGTGCAAAGCGTCATACAGCATTAAACTACCTGGGTGTCATTCAGTACAAGTAATCAGCTAAAAAAAAGACATGAAATTGGTTGAAAAGGATGCTTCTTGGGCACTGAAAAATTAGGTATCTCTGCACCACACTTACCTACAAGCTCCCTCCATTCTGGCCAGATAAAGGAAACTTCCACTTCTGGCCGTGGGAAAAAAAGGGATGGAAATGTTGTGTGTCTCGTCCCGGGGGACCAAAGTCTGTTTGAGTTAACTTTATGTTTTTCTGTTATCACGGGCAGAACAGAATGTAGTCTTATAGAGTGATTTGTGTGCATCTGCATGGCCATGTATGGCCAAAGTTTTAAATCATTAGTTCCACTCCCGGGTCCCTCCAATTCTGGTATTTGGGGGGCAGTGGAGAGGTTATAATGCTTGGCCCATTCTCATCTTGGCCCCTGAGAAAGAAACTCATTTTGAATTTCCCAGCATGGAGACACCTAAAAATCACAGCACTTATGGAAAACGTGGGTTTAAATGTATAGCAATTGTGTTTTGGGTTGTTTCAAAATGTGTGTACAAACCACAGTAGAGAATTACCCTTTCATTAACACTAGTAAACGTGATAATAATAACCCTTCAGTTCTGTTTCTGAAAGGGAGTTGCTCGAGGTTAAGAGAGGTAACCTTTGAACTGGTGTATGTTTTCAAACCAGAAAGATTAAAAGGTCAAAGTTGAAAAGTATATATTTTAAATAGCACCAGATGGCTGTGGAGCAAACACAAGGCTGAATTTAAACTGCTGTGTAGTTAAAGCATATGCACTCACCAGGACCCCATGGGTGAATTACAGCCCCTGTGTACGCTGGGCCTCTCCATTATCTGGCATACACCTATGCCTGCTCACTATTCAGCCAGGGATGACTTTTCTTTCTTAATGAATGTTGTACGAATAGAACCAATTCTTCAGCCATTCCCAGGGCCTGTCATGAGAACTGAGTGCATACCTGAAGACAGAGTTTATCCCACAGCCCGGTCATTTTCAACTTTTTTCATTTGTGGACCCCTTCCTAATTCACTCGAAGAAGTGGAAACCCCAGTGACAATCAACGTATGTGGATTGCTATAGAATATTTATGAGCTTGGTTTCTGCACTCACCTTTTGCAAAAAGTCTCCAGACCTCAGACCAGGTCCATTGCTGAAAAAAACCTTCGTTGCACTCCATCGAGTCCTCCCTTTGCAAAATCTAGTACTTTACCCTAAAAACATCCTCTCCCAGTTTCTCTGCTTACCAAAATGAATGCAGCTGTACAGATTTGATTTCACTTCACACAGTTATTTGAAGGTTAATTTGATTACTTTTGCTCTTTAGTTCTCACATTTGTATGTCAGCAGATATTTGGTTTGCTTCCTCCCCCTCCCCGCAGTCATTTTTCTTTCAGACAGTTGTGCAAAACTAGCTGTAAATTATTTGCTAATCACTCAGGATTTTTTTTTCCTGGTTTTATGGTGTGGCATTATCCTATCAGTTTGTTTTCTAATCTGAAAAAAATATTTTTCCATGTGGGAAGCATTCCATATGTTGATTATCTGGATTTATTGCCTATTAAATTGACAGATAACTTTGAATAATAATGATGATGAGAAATCTAGATTACATGCTATGTGGCCTCTATTCTTTCCAGATCATCCTTAATTCTCTGATCTCTTATAATCTTGCCCTTGCTTAGGATGTTGAAGACATCTCCTCCATCTGCTGCAGACCACTTGAAATATGAAGTCAGAACTGACAGCAAAAGCAGCCTACTTACAAGCTAGTAAGATCCTTTCTTAAATATTTTTTAAGTCTCCTTGCTTATTTCATTTTTTTAATTCTTTGATTGCATTGAATAGAGTCCATTTGTATCACTGTATTTGTATCTCACATACAAAAACAAAGTCTTTGAATACTACTAGGATATAAATATTAAAGGAAAAAATGATTCCTAAGATGTGCCCTGATTCCTGTCTGTGCCCTCCGTCAGTTCTCTGATATGGTTAGGGTTACTAATAGGTGAACGATGCAATGTGAACCCATGAGAGATGCAAAATTCTAATTTTATAAAAAGTAATTTTGTTGAGAGGAAAGCTGGAACCTTATTCAGCAAACAACACAGAAAGAATGAATTTATTATTCTCTGCAAATGATAAAACCCATGAATTTACAAGTGGAAATTTTATATCTCAAACCCCTTACTTGTGAAATGTAAGTTATTTTCCAGTTATTTTGCACATCTCTTCGATTCCCAGCATTATTTTGTGGCACAGGCATCAAGACTGTGTGCTTAACAGCTGTGCCAAACTGTGCCCTGTATTGTACCAGCCTGTTTATTGGTTTCACCAGTTCTTGCAACACAGGAGTAGAATAAAGTGAGGAATTCTATTTGTCATTTAGACTTTTTCGCAACTCAGACTAGTCCTTATTTTTGCATTTGCATAAGAGCAGAGTTGTCATGTCTTAACGTTCTGATTTTAACCCTACTTCTTTCCAAAGAATAAAATAATTTGGGTAAATCCACTTATTTTTCTTCCAGATGCCCTAGGGCAAGAATCTTAATGATATAGTGAAATCCAGAAATCGAGCCAGAAGTGACCTGTCACTTCTGAAGTGATTTCTGAGCAATTCTGGGTTTTTTTGTTTGCTTGTTTATTTGTTGTTTTGGTTTTCAGGTTTTGTGTTTTTTTCTGTTCTCTTCACTGCAGCTGGAACATGTTCTATATACCAAGGTAGTGAAAGGATTTTTCTGCACACTTTTCAGAAAAATCACATTTATTCATAATAAGACATTGTATTTACTCATAGAAATCCTGCTACAAGTTCTCATTATTCCTTTAAGAGGAGGTAAACCAACCAACTGAAAAAAATAAACAAAAACCCAACAGTTCCAAGCAGCCGAACCCTTAAAGTCACAAATATTATCAATAAATCTGTATCTTTGTTATGGCTTGAACTAGATTCTGGTTTTGGTTTGGAGGTAAGCTTGGAGTAACTCCTTTGAAATGCATTAAGTTTCATACCCAAAATAAAACCACAGTAAGATCTTAGTCTTACCCTGCATCTCAACATGCAGACTTGAAGATATAAATGATACATATTTTCCCATGATTTTATGTACTGGAACATTTTAATGTAGATGAGCAAATAATTCATGTTATTCAACTATTCCCTATAAAACATAATAGCACTCAATATGTCTTTTGCAGAAGGAAAAGGCTCCTACCTTAGGACTAAAATAATGTGTAGAATTGTAATCACAGAGATTTGCTGCTGTTAGCTTGCATCCTTCATATCATAAATGTGATTTCAAGGTTATCCAGCAATTAAAGAGAGGTAGATTTCCTTATTTGACCCTCTAAAGAGATCAACTATGCTAAAAAAGATAGCAAGCTTGTTTTTTTTATTGTATTGCCAAGCTCTTTTTTCATATAACTCCATTGCTACAGCATTTAAAACTGTTTTCAAATCGAACATGTCCTAGTAATTGTACCATTTAATATTTTTCCTGACTTTATGTATTCAAATGAAGTCAGACTTTTCAGCAACCTGTCATTTACTGCTGGGTGAATCCTAGATACCTGCTGTATGAACCTGGTGACATCACCATTAGGCAAATTGTACCCCAAGGCTACACAAATGTGTTTGCTTTCTTTCCTTAGAAGAAAGCTATTTGATACAGCTGAAGAGATTTTATACCACGTCCTCAGAATTGTGACACTTAATTTAAAATGCATTAATTATTTTAATGCATTTTGACTGCATCAGCAAAGCTATCAATAGAAGATGATATGTTTCACAAGGCTTTTAAAGCTTCAGGTTTACAACAAGGCTGTACTGGAAGTCCTTTTTGCAAAACTGCACGGGATATGAGGGACAACTAGATTAAGAAGATGATTAGCCATTGCTCTTTAAAAGTCTCTGCCCAGAGCTTCTCTGATTTTTTTCTTTCACCTGCAAACATGTAGTATGGTGAATTTCCAGAATCCCATGTCAAACTGTACTTCCTCCCTTATGCTGTTTTCTTCCTTCTGCAGCTTGTGGTAGAAACTTTATGGATCTGAGATCCTTCCATGTGCGACGCCTGAACTTTCAGAACACTAGGACTGTGATGCTGTTTCTACCTTGTATGTTGTCCACCCTGCCTACTTCTTCAGAAGATGTGCAAAAAGACAAATATTTTGCATTGTATGAGGACATAAGGGCTGACTATATCTGAAGTTTGCTTCACCATTGTGTGTTGGAGAAGCCCTACAAATGCCAACACAGGACAGCCTGTTCCATTTCACTTAGAATCTGACAGTATCAAAATTCATACTGACTTTTCATTGACACTTTAATGGGACATGCCCCAGTATCCATAGTTGGGTAGCATCATGGACACTTGATTTATGTGGATGTGCTGCCTATTAGATTAACCTGAATTTTCACTGGACACCAGGCAAGTTCAAAGTCAAATAAATCAGTATTATATTAGCAAAACAGTTAAATTATTGATCACAAAATTTAAAAAGAAAAGAAGTAAAGTAAACGCAATGACAGAATCACTAAATCACTGAGTCTGAAAGGAATCTCTGGAGATCATCTGCTTGAAACCCCCTGCTCCCAGCAAGGTCAGCTAGAGCAAGTTGCCCAGTATTGTGTTCAGTTGGGATTTGGATATATTAAAGGATGGAGACTCCAGAACAGCTCAGGACAATCTGTGCCAGTGTTTGATCACTGTCACAGTAAAAAAAGTTTCTACTTATGCTTCTCCTGATTTTCAGTTTTTGCTCATTGCCTCTTGTCCTGTCACTGGGCACCACTGAAAAGTGTCTAGCACCATTTTTTTTATTCCACCTATCAGGTATTTATACACATTGGTAAGATCCCCTTGTGCCTTCTCTTCTACAAGCTGAACAGTTCCAGCTTTCTCATCCTCTTCTCATATGACAGATGCTGCAGTCCGTTAGTCATCTATGTGGCCTGCTAGGCTTGCTTCATTATGCTGAGACCTGGACCTGACATTCCAGATTTGTCTCACTAGTGCTGAGTAGAGGAAAGTGTAGAGAAAGGCATTCTTCAGCCTGCTGGAATGATGTTCCTCATGTAGCCCAGGCCACTATTGGCCTTCCTTGCTGCAAGAGTATATTGTTCAAGTTGTCATCTACCAGGACTCCCAGGTCCTTTTCTGCATAGCTGCTTTCCAGACAGTTGTCACTCAGTGTACACTCAGTTATTCCTCCCCAGGTGAAATACTTTACCATTTCCCTTATTGAACTTCACAAAGTCAGCCAATTTCTCCAGCCTGTTGAGGTCCTTCTAGATGGTAGTGTAACTTTTTGATGTATCAGTCATTCATCCAAATTTTCTATGATTTTTAATCCTCCTGAAGGTGGTCTCTGTCACAAAATTCAGGCCATTAATGAAGTTTTATTGGCCACAGTACCAACCCAGTGGTACACCACTAGTAACTGGTCTCCAACTGGTCTTTACGCTGGTGTTCAGAACCATTTGAGTACAGCAGTTCAGATAGTTTTCAGCCAACCTCATTAGCCATTTATCCATTTTGTACTTCAACAATTAGTCTATTAAGATGCTGTGAGAGACACTGCTGAAAGTTTAACTTTCTTAGGTCAAGAAAAACATCCACTATTATCCTCCCATCCATCAAGTCAATTACCTCATAGAAGATCATCAGACTGATGAAACATGATTTCCTGCTCATAAATCCATGGTGACTGTTCTCAAGCCCCTTTTGTCTTCCAGCTTCCCAAGGATCAAGGTGAAGCTGAGCGACCTGTGGTTGTTTTTCTTCCTTCTTGTGCCTTTTGAACACAATAGTAATGGGTTTTATTTCTTACAGTTTTAAGATGTCTCCTTCAGTCTCCATGAACTCTCAAGAATTACCAAGAATAGCCCTGCAATGACATTGGCCAGCTCCCTCAGCACTTGTGGGTGTATCCCATCAGGCCCCATAGAGTTCTTCATGTCCTATTTGTTTAAACATTTTCTAAACCAATCCTTCTCCTAAAACGTTAAGTTTTCCTTGGTTCAGACTTTTCCATTAGGCTCAAGGATGTGGGATTCTTGAAGGCCAGCCTTTTCAGTAAAGATATGGAAGAGATACTTTCCTTGTTCACCAGGTCTCATGCCCAATTCAGTTGTGGATCAACATTTTCTGTTGCTTTCCTTTTGCTGCTGTTGTACTTGAAGAAGCCTTTCTTGTTGCTTTCATATTCCTTGCCAGATTCAACTCAAGGTTCCCTTTGGCTTTCCTAGCCCCACCAACACACTTGGACAGTGTCTCTGTATTCCTCCTTTGAAATTTGACTCTTATTCCATCACATGTACAGCATTTTTTTTATGTTTGAGTTTTGTCAGGAGCTCCTTGTTAATCCATGCAGTTCTCCTGACATTTTAGTTTGATTTCTTCCTCAGTGGGTTGGACCATTTTAGAGCTTGGTGAATCTTTGAAAAGCAATACTCTTCCAACAGCATAAAATACCTTTGGGATTAACTTTTTCTTGCCTAGTCATTGCCAGTCATGACTCCTCTCAGATACTCCTTAGCTGTGATAGGTGGCAACAGACCCTGGATAGCCTCTCCTTGAGGGTGGTTTATTTCTTATCATGCTTTCTGAGTCTGTAGTCAGCCTCAGTAACCAATGCAGCAGTGTCTGTCTCTTTAGTGTCATTTTACAAAGCTGATTTATGACATTAATAGAAGATGGGAGGAAAGGAAAAGCAGATATTCAAATCCCCACCACTACTCCAGGGCTGCCAATATCAATCAGATACTTCAGGTTGCATTCACTGAGACAAATCCCTTTCCACTTCTGCCTTCCTTTCACTTTTTCTTTATCTCTGTCTCTTGGTAATGCAGGTTTAAGATTTACATGAAGTATGAGTCCCTCTCCCCCGCAACTAGGATCAGATTTCTTCTCCCCACAGCCTGTTGGAAATCTACCTGAGTTTACATTCCAAGAACATTCCTTAATTAGCACATTCCTCCAGCCCCACTGGCTTTCTTGCTCTTTTGCAATGATTCAAGACAGCTACAGTTTCTTTGAATCATACAGCATTAGAACTACTTCTTTTCAAAACCTCTCATTAGATTTCATATCTAGATCACTGTGAGTTTTTGATAGAGGCCATATATAACATATTAATAAGGAAGATGACTGGCATGGCATTTAAGTACTTCTTCTAATGGTTTCTCTTTAAATTTAGCTGTAACACAGTGACCCGTTGCTTGGGTTTAGGTAAACCATGACAGTCCTGTTTAAGGAATACAAATTCTACCTCTCCATCTCAGAAATGGTCTTATTGGGTTACTTAATCAAAATCCAAATACATATTTTTTAATACATTAATTTTCTCTAGTTTCACATCAAAGGGCTTCTTTGAATGTTGTTAATTGTCTTTGAAGATAACACATATTTGGGCTACACAATCCACAGTTTAGCTAGTTCATTTAACTAGAGAAATGTGTCAAAGAAGGAAAGAAAAGAAAATGGGATTATGATTATTTTTTTAGATGACCGACATGTTTATTATTGAAATTAATTGCATGTCTGATTTTTGTGATTATTAGCTTGTGAATATCCTTTTTTTGTTGTTTCTTAGTACTTTATTGCTGATCTCTTAAGGTTTGTTTTTCCCATAAGCTCCTGCACTTAATGTCACAGAATTACTGGCAAATCCTTACTTTTCAGCAAAAAAGAAAGCATTTGGTTGCCTTGCCTCAGGAAAAGACTTATTATTTCTCTTAATAGTATGATTTTTTAATTTGTCTCATGACAATGAAGATGGGTTTTTTTGTTAAAATCCAAAACAGTCTTTAAATATTTGATATTATCTTAAGTAGGACTTGTTAAAGATTTAATCACAGATAGATTAATAGTGGTAATAATACAAGTATTACTGTAGCACTTTTGGACATTAAACATGGGTCAGGTTGACATTATATGAACACAGAATGTAAGGATGTCCTTTCCTCTAAAATCCTCATGCTCTCTATCTGTCACAACAAGTTGATTGATGCAGAAGTAAAAGGCAACAGGAAAATAGTGGTGCTGAGGGTGGTAGACTTAACAAAGTACAAACATCACAATTTTTAATTTTTTATTTAACTTTTACAAGGAGAAAAGTTTTAAGGTGTAAAAAAGAAAGGAAAAAGGACAAAAATATTCTAATAACTAAGATAATTTGTACATACAAATGGCCTCAATATAAAAAGAGAAAGGGCAAATGAAGAGCACTTCCTGGTTAAATTATTACCATTTGGGATTGTAGACCAAGTGTTCCACATTCCTCCTTCTACAGGACATAATAAATGCCTGGGTGTTGCTTTGACAGCTGCAATCTCATGGCAAAGCCACTAGATTCAGATCTGGGACATTTTGTCATCTGTCCTGTTTTTAGGGTCTGGCAGGAAATTTACTCTCCTGTACTTCTTCCAAAGCTTTTAATGGCATCTGTCCTGCCACTACTAAGACAAGAACCACATATCCTCCTTTTTGTTTCATTAGGCAATATCAGCATCTTCAAAACATTCTGGATTTGCCTTTTTACTGGAAAGGTAGCTACAGCATTTTCTACTGCCTGAAAGGAATGTTTTGATTGAATCATATCCCACCATTCTTCCCCATAAAATGTCTTTAATATGCTGCATAGCCCATTAATTAAATCGAGTGTATCACCAATTAGCAGGAACCACACAACTTCATTGTGGGCATTTATTTTGCCCATCTTGCCCAGCAGTATGTATCTCAGGAAATCCAATAATCTCGGAGTCCTTGCTTGGAAGAGAGGCCAGTTGTTCCTACTATGGCCTTCGGACCATTTGATCATCACTGGTGTGCTTCCACATCCATTCCTTTTCCTCATTCTGGCACCAAAGCAGTTTTGAACAGCAGCCACTGAGGACTCCAGCCAGATTTCCTCAGTGAAATACCTTCTGTGGGGTAGGAAGCTGGGGAATGAAGCAGCAGCAACTGGAGAAGCCTTTCCATGTTGTTCTCCTCTGTTCCCACCTAACCCTGAGTCCATCACTTCAACAGCCTCCAAAGCCCACCAGCTCAGGATGCAGAAGACCCAGCATTTGGACTCTAGTTCAGGTCTCCTTTATAAATACTGCTGCCAATCTTCTGGGCCAGCTTTAGGAATGTGGTTTTAATATTCATTGTTCACTTGGTCTGTTACAGATGTGCACAGTGCAATTACTATAATGCTTTACACATGTGGTGTTATGAAATGTTTTCCTTTAAAGTCATGCCAGTTTTTTGCCCTGTAACCCAAATATATTATTTCTACCTATGTTCCAGTTACTTAGTGTGCCACACATTTAAAAAAATAAAAGAAAAACAGAACAAAAAGCTATACTATAAAGATTAAACTAACAACTATGTAAGCAATGCAACCAAAAGAGAACAGATCTGTTTTTTTCATAAAATAACAGGTTTTTTTCATTTGCATGCTTGGATTTTTTCTTGCTCTCCAGCTCCTCAGCACAGGCACAGATGCTCAACCAAACATCTATCCACATGGAAAATATATGCACACTAGCACAATTCATACTATACAAAAGAAAATCGTTCCCTAGCTGGGAAGTTGTGCTCTATCCAAACATCCTCAGCTCTGACCTAGGATGCTGTTGCATTAATCACCTTCAAGATCACCATTCCAGCTCATTATACCCAATAATGAAACTTCATCCCTTGCTCTGAAAAAGCTCTCACAGAACGTGGCAGTCATCAGAGAGACACTGTATTTATTGTGCCTTGGCAGTCTATTTTGGCTCCTCACTTACAACGGAGTTCAGTTAAATTAGATGGGATCCAGATGCTAACTGTGGACCTTGGTGGCTCTAAGTCTCCTGTATGGGGTCTCCTGGGATAATACCATCTTCCTAAAGAAACTGCGTGATCAATATGTGCAGGAAGGTATGGAAAGCATGAGTACTTGACACAGCTCTTACACCAGGGTCAGGCACATCCCCCTTGAAGCAGGAACTAATTGCTGTAGCTCACATTGCAGTCAGAACCATGAAAAAAAGGTAATATCTTTCATCTATCTCTTCTGAAATTTTCTCTCTACTGAAGCAATAACCACAATAACCGTTCTCCCTTTGCCTTCTTTTTCATTCAAGAAACCCACCCAGTCAGAACACAAATAAAGCCAGCTATTTCTTCAGCAAGATGAGAGTAGTGTGCAGGTGAATGTTACTGGCTAACAATTTAGGAATTGATTAGACACTAGAATAGTACGATCTTCATAAAGAGGTGAACAGAAAAGTGACACAAATGTGGGGTTGATTTTCCAACTTATTTTGTAGTCTTCTGATGAGGGACCAAGTTATTTAAAATCTGCTAGATAATCGCTAGTTGTAATGTTAATGATATAGGCAGAGATTTCATTTTAAGTATGTACCTTCACCTAACAAAGTTCCTGGAACATTATCTAACACCCATCTTGAAGAGCCAGACAAACCAAATTATATTTCTAATAAGGCTGTTTTGAAAAGATGTCAAAACAAAAGATAATACGGAGGGCTTATCCACTTTTTCAGAATTTTAATATGCCTTTATATCATCCTCCCTGAAGAACGGATAAATAGAAGAACTGCTCTTGCACTGAGGTGCAAAATGAATGATACTGCAGCAGTCCCAAACCCTTAGCAAAACCAAATTTTCCTGTGGGCCTACCCAGGGTCATGAGACTGTATCAAGCCTACATCCTGAAATAATTCTATTGCTGAAATAAATGCAACACTGTAGCTAGTTCCTGGCATACTTAAGAGCCCTAGTTCTTCAGTCATCTAGATCGGAGCAGTCCACAAGGTACTTTTGGTCAGACAATAGGTTTAGGCTGCTTTCCAATGGGAAAATGGGAATGCACTGTAGGTCTGCCCAGCCAGAGTTCTTTCCAACTCAGATTGAAGCTGTGTCCATGGTACACACTTGACATAAGCGTTGGATATAACAGCTCAGTGGTGGGGGTTGCCTCCCAGGTTTTAAGAGACAACATTGACTTTATAAGGCAGTGGTCCATACTGCTCTCACTGGTCCATACTGTTTCAGAGACCCATCACTGCCAGATGAACTAGCTGTAATTCCAGATCTTAGCGTTGACAGCAAATACTTACATCTCAAGATAAAGCGAATCTGTTACTGAATATGGAATGATGAACATGACCATAATCAAGGGGGTTGAAAAAAGGACACTGCAAATTCATTCACAGAGAGTGTTACATTGAAACTTAGCAAGAGTATTGCAGGAAAGATTGCTATTACTCAAAACTGGTCACTATGTTGGGCTCCTTACACTTTGCCAGGACAGGAGTCTACAGTCATGGCAGCAGATAACCAGCATCAGCCTAGCTCAGTCCTTGTTACTGAAATCAGAAGTGCCAGAGCATGAGGTTACTGCTATCCCATGATTTTCCATACTGTTAAATGTGAGCACAGTGTCTGGCATGGTCATGCCTGCCAGCCCATTCCCCAGAAACTTCCTGGCATGGCTCATGGGTGAACATGGGCCAAGGACCATTCCCCATAGACAGTATGTATGCAGCCACTGGGGTTTGGAGGGTAGGAGAATTTAGTCCTGTGGGCACAAGCTATCCCTTTTCAGTTTCCCTTTCCCCTCTCTCTTCAGAGGAAAGCAAGGATGCACTTCATTTCCTAGTACAGATGTAGGCACCAAAGTCTTTGACATGGCAAACAGGGAACTATGAAGGTCTTTGCTGACAAACAGGGTTATACCACACATCTAAAATAAATGTAATCATATTCCAGTTAATCAGCAAGTCATGATGAACATCATTTTGTTTGATGTTGTGGTTTCGTTTAGTCAATTGCCTAAAACTTCAACTCTTTTTCTGAAGCACATCCAGGCTTTGCTCTGGAAATCTCAAGATCAGTCTCCCTGAGGAGATTTTCAGAACGCCCTCATTCAGGCTGGGCAGGCACGTCTTTCATGCTGTGTTTTGATATTTCCACATCTTCCTCTGGCTGAATGCAAGAAGTAGGAAAGCTGCTCAGAACTTAATTTAAAAGGTAAACTGAGCTCTTTTGAATTTCAAAAAGTCTTCTTTTATCAGAACCAGATTATCCTTTCCTAATTCAGAGAGGAAGGTAGGGGTCCAGATCAAAACTTTTTGATCTGGCTTCTGATGTTCTCAAAGGTCAGGGCTAGTTGGATCTCAGGTTTTGGTGTGAGCCTATCTGTGACCTCCAATGCCCTGGTCTGACCTCTTACCTGCCCATTCTCCTACATGTACATTTCTTCTTTCTAGCTTCCCTCCACCTCCATTTCTCTTCTGAGATTAAAGTTTTATTATTATTATTATTAATATAAATGTAATTCCCAGAAGAGATAAGAAACTCCTCAGTGTATCTTTATTAATCCTAGCTGAGATAACATTTTGAAAGCAGACAGGGAAAGAGATTTATAAAGAGCAGTTGCAGATCAGCACAGCAGGGGCAGAAATTCCTGCACTGTCTTAATTTGTTTACAAAGAAAGGTGAGTCAAAAATTGCCCTGAGTGTGAAGTCCAGCACTAGTGTACATGAAACTGCCCTTCTCAGTCATGACCAGTGGTAGGACAAGGGGTAATGGATGCAAGCAGGAACACAGGAGGTTCTGTATAAGCATAAGAGAAAGTTTTTTCACTGTGAAGGTGACAAAACACTGGGACAGGCTGCCCAGTGAGGTTGTGGAATCTTCTTCTCAGGAGACATTCAAAACCCACCTAGACATGTTCCTGTGTGACCTACACGAGGTGGTCCTGCCCTGGCAGGGGGGTCGGACTCCATGATCTCTCAAAGTCCCTTCCAACCTCAAACACTCTGTGATTTCTGTGAAACCATTTTGCTGAGTCTGAAACTAGATAACATCTTCCAGGATGGTCCACATCATAGTCTTGCTGTGTCTAGGAATGGCCACCATTCTAATTTGTCTTGTGTGCAGATGCTTCTCCACACAAAGCTATTTGTGGCATTAAGGTCCTGTTACTGAGGCTTAAGTGTAGCTTATGGATTCAAAAAGGGAAGGGAGGTTTTACTTCAGGATGGGAAAGTCTTGAAAAACCACAAGTAAGACAGATTGTTGGGATTTTTGGTTAGTAACAATAAACATTTCTAAATACACATAGAAAATGCAAACCATAAAGTGCTATCCCAGCACTCTGAGGTTAGAAAAACAGTTTGTTATGGCGAAAAAGAACACACCGTATATTCAAAGCCTGTAATTTATTGTTAATCTAATTACATCTCAAGAGTCTTATCAAGGAGTTATTGTTATTGCAGTTACAGTGATGCTACACAGTTCACATTGCATACAGCAGTTAAAATTATACATACACAAACTTTATAGTACTTAGCTTCTTCTCTTGTCTTCTTCTCACCCTCCCAATGTCCCTCAGTGTCCTAGGGTTGATGATGTCTATTCACACAGGGTACAGGGAGGATTACTATGAGTCTTAAGTATCCCAAGCCCTTTTCTATGAGTATGATGTTGGTGTGGAAGGCTTCCTCTTCTTCTGAGATTTGCTGTGGAGAATTTTCATATTTGATGGCACACTGTACTTTGCTCTCTCAGCACTGGTTTGCAGATCCATGTTGTATCTCCCTGGACTTCGTAAATTATATGTTTTATATATGTTGGATACTTCTTGATTCTCATTGCTACCCCTGAGACTGGTTGATGCAGTACACAAGGTTGCATTTTTTTGCTCACCAGTAACTGACCCCAATTTCTAGTCTCCTGCATCTGCCTTTGCCTGTTCTACCAAGACTCATCCTATGCCTTCTCCCCTCTCTGATGCATTTTAGACTAGGGCCTAAGGTTTGGGTTTTTGGGGGTTTTTGGTTTTGGTTTTTTTTTTGTTTGTTTGTTTGTTTGTTTTTTTGCTATTGATTAGTGAGAAAATGTCATCTAATACTAGGGTTTACACCCCAGAGTTTTTCCAACCTAAGCAAAATCTAAAAAGCTAAAACGAGGCAGGTAAGGGCCCTCAGTCAATAGGCAACAGATGTTACAAGCTCAATCAAATCTCTAGGTACACCAAGACAAGTCCAGACAAACCCTCAGAGGCCTGAACTGGTAGCCTAATGTAAAGCCATTCCTGTTTAAAGCACTGGAAATTCCATATATACTGAGAAAAAGGCTACAATTTTTTTTCTCTCTGCCTGGCCTGTAGCACTTTTTCTGACTTTGGTTTCCCATGACAGGGGCAGGTTTCTTTGTCCTTCTGAAACCACAAAACAGAAACAAAATACACTGTTACTATAATACAGTAGAATGGGAGGAAAGTGATAGAAATTATCCAGTCTTTGGTTTTGTTCAAATGAGAATCTCTAGTTTGGTAAAACCAGCCAAGTCAAGTCTGAAGAATGACATTTTTCTGGGTTAGATCCTGGGAGGGTTAGGAAAAACTGATGGGAAATCCTTTTCATAATCAAGTGAAAGGAAGTATTTGTTCTCTACCCAGATATGCGCAGAAGAGCGCCAGCGTGGTACAATATCTTAAAGTGATTCATTCTATTATATATTCAGTTTTTCTTAAAACTAGGAGCTTAATCATCTACTCAAAAGGGGAGGATCACCTTTTAGATAAATAAACAGATAAAAAAATCATTTCATTATTAAAGTACTGAGAAAATTAAATCATTCTCAGAGGCTAGATGAACACTGATAAAGCCTACTTATTCTGAACTAATCTTGTGGGGCAAAATACTCTCTAATGTGCACCAGAAGCAAAGATTATGGCAAGCATAACATGTTGAAATCTAAATTAATCCTGCTTATTGACTGATAATGTGCCCTGATCCTGGGGGAATACACCTAATTTATTACTTTTTAAATTATTTGGATTCCTTTAGGATAAGTAACTCCCCAATTTATTTTCGTCAGTTAACTAAATATGGATGGGGATCGTCTCACTTTGAAAATGTAGGAGGAAAAATTCACATTCAGCCAGTCCTGCTTAGATTGTATGCTTTTTCATATTTTAAGGAAGAGAGAATATTTGGACCACAGATTTTAAAAAATTAAAATTAGATGCATGGTAATTTCCTAGCAGAGAGCTATTGGCCTCAGAGCTTTTGTGTTTCTGAAGCCACTTTTCCTGGAACACATGCCATACAGACAGTGAGAGTAGTGTCATATTCATAAAATAGAAAAATGGTGGAAAACAGAAAACATTTTACTGTAAAATCTTGAAGGGTAACTTAGCCAAGTGGGGTTACTTGATATAAAACATGGGAGTGACCTTGTATTCAGTAAAAGGGCCCTGACTATAGATCGGCACCCCACCATGTTTAACACTGTTCATAATGCAGTTTAAGGACTATCTTATTAAAAGAATAATAAAATAAATTCCAAAAAAAAGGGACACTTCCTGACATCAACAATCTTTCTGCACAGGTGGTATTCTCAATCTGAGGTCACCTCCTGTTTTCTTTGTGCATTTCCCTGTCATAGAATCTGTAAGACTTTACTCAATCCATCTGTCACAAGGTACTATCTCCCTACTTAACTGAGGTGCTAATCATATTTATGTGTGGATTGTATCAAGTTTTTAAAGAGATGAGCACACAAAACATGCAAACTTTTTTTATTTGTGCATAAAATAACAATCTGCATTGTATCTTGCATTTCGTTCTTATTTCTTCTCCAGTGTCACTCAGCAATGTGTGCTCTCAAACCTAGATTTACATCTTTACCAGTTCTAGTTTTCGACTACATTTAGTTTTTTATTTACCTAGCAGAATTATCTTCTTCTACCTCTCTTACAAGCCATCACCCTTAAACAAACAATCTGTATTAGTCAACTGCTTTATATCTTTGCTTAGTCTTCACTAAAACTTTTATAGAAATTCTCTGAAATTTTATCATTTTTTGCATCACTTGCCTAGAAACTGCTCTAGGATGGAACAAATGCTTCTCACTTGACTTGCTATTTTTCCCTACTACCATGTGCACAATTTTTGCTAGTTATTCAGGTCAGCATGAACCTAGCGCTGGTAAGGGAAAACTTTGACTGAATTTGGCCTAATGGGTGACATAGTTCCCACTCCAAAACAAAATTATTTGCCTTTCACAGAGTCCTTGCACAATGAACAAGGTGTGGATCCACAGGGTGGACTTCTGCTTGGAATGAACCAACTCTTTGTCATCAGTAAAAGGGAGAAAACAGACCTGCTTCATTATACAACCTCATCTCCTCATACTCTGTCCCCGGGTGGAACAAGCTATGGAGTATAAACCAAATGAGATGTGACAGGTGAACCTTTAGGTAGGGACTAAATCTGGTTAATTTGGGTTTTTTTGGAGTCACTGGAGTTCCTTGCCTGAAAAAATGTAATCACTGTTCAGGTTATAACATTAGTTCCAGAGCTTGTGGCTGCTCTGGCAGACAGGGCTGTACGAGGGACTAGATGCTTCCCTGACAAATGATAGTCAGATAAGGGCATAGCTCTGGGAGCCCTGCATGAAGAAGGAGTGACTTGAGCCCTGAAGATTAAAAGTCCACTGTTGTCTTTTCTTCCAGGACAATGTTTACTTCTGCATCTTTCTGGGGTAGAAGACCAGAGGCATGAAAGTGCTCAGGTATATACCGTCTAAAGCCCAGAAAAGTGTTGATGATACGGAAGGAATTCTACACTTCTTTTCTCTACAACAGGCTCTACAATGTCTGTTAGTAAAATAAGAAATAGTTCATTTCCATCACTTGCAAATGAAATGTGAAGAAAAGTTAATGCTATGGCAAAGGACTCTGACTGCATCCTAGCCTAGACAGAATCACACAATATTTTGAGTTGAAAGGACCTTTAAAGATCATCTAATCGACCCCCCTGCAATAGGAAGGGACATCTTCAACTAGATCAGCTTGCCCAGAGCCCAGTTCAATTTGACCTTGAATGTTTCCAGGTATGGGTCTTATCTACCACCTCCCTGGGCTTATCTACCACCCCTCTGCACCTCCCTTTGGCTATGCAAATGCTATGGAAGGAATAGAAAGCTGGGCCACACGTACAGGAATCCTTCTGTAAGTGTGTCCTTTCAGCTTCTGGCAATGTGCAGGTCAGGGAATTTCTCATCCACAGTTCATATCCACAGCTTCCTGCTGACGGATTTCTTCCCATCCAGTTATCTGTCTCCTTGCTTTCCCAAACCCAGTGCTCTGGTGCCCTGAAGTAACAAGTTGCATGGGTTAATTATAGACCGAGTACAATGATCAAGGCACGAAGGTTTCTAGAATCAAAGGTCATGGTTACAGCAAAATAAAGAAAGATGTATTTTCTCTTGACAGTGTCTCATATTGTGTACTATTGTAGTTGACTACATTTTATTCACACGGGCCAATATAAAAGACAACAAAAATACTGTTATAAAGAGAATACAAATTTCAAATGTCTCAAAAAGAATTGGGCCTTCTCATTCTATTTAGTAAAGTTGCATAAAGCTCATTTTCTTTCTTCCAAAAAACACAATTTCATTTGAGGCATGGAAGTCTGGGAGGTCTTGATACTGAACAGCCAGCTTCTGTTTATGCTTAACTTTCTACAAGGCAAGAAAATAGAAATTGGCTTTGAAATTGTTCAGCAATTAGATTTTGATCTGTCTTTACATTTCCTGCACAGACCTCTTTTGTCTTTGACCTATTTAAAATAAAATTTTCCCATATAAGCTTTCATACATAAAAGCTGCTGTTGACTACCTCCAATCTCCACAGAAAATTTAGCCACATTGTATTAAAGACTCATTGCTAAGATGTTCAGGCATCATAAAGTGATTGTAATAAAAGCTGATGAGGTCTGGGGTGGGGGTTCCCCAAAGTTCTTGTTTTGACAAATGATCTCTGCAGCACTTGCATATAATAGTCCATCTTTTAAATTAAATGCTCCAATTAAACCAACTATTTCAATTTGCCCTCTGGAGTCATAAACAACAAAAAAGAGTTGCTTTTTCTCTGTCCACAGAAAGAGAAAGAGAATAGGAGTAACAATAAAAACTGTTGAAAGGCCTTTCTGATAAAAGCCCTAGGTTCAGTTTTATACTAATATTTATTCTGATTTGCAGTTTTCTTACCATTTACTAGAAGCATTGCCAAGAAAACAGAGGTTGCTCAAGAACTTTTCCCACACTCATTTCTACCATTCTATTTCAGAGAACCTCATTCTTAATTTCCTAGCTCACTTGTGTCATGTAGCTGTGTTTTTTAGCACCCTCAAGGCAATTTCAAGATTTTCCCAGAGTTTAAAGCACTTAGAAGTTTATTGTTTGTTGAAGACCTACATGGCAGTGTAGCAGAAAATGGGATAACCCTAGCAGAAGGAACATATCCTGCTTCCAGAACAGCCTGACTGGTCCACCTACTGTCCTCACTGATGATTATAGTGCAAAGATACTTTTATTAAACATAATGATATTAAATGGACCTGATGCGATTTAACACATTTATGAGAGTCTTTCATGTCTCACTGTAGGAGGTTGATATTTAAACCCTAGTTCTCACTGAACCTGAAAGCATTAATAATCCCCTTCTCTTTGGCCCATATGCAGGCTCATTACAGTTGCTCTTTATAGTTATCTATTTTCTCTTAGGCCCTTATGCAGAAAAGAATCCCTATAGAGGAAAAAGCTTAAGCACTTGATTAACTTTAAATACATTGAAGTCAGTGCTCAAAGTTAAGCAGGTGCTTAATGCTTTCCTGAATCAGGGCCTCACAGCCTAGGGTTGCTGTCTCTGTAGCAGTTCAGAAAATAATGACCTAGGATTTGATTCTGCTCACAACTTCCTTGATACAAATCAGGAGGACTCCAGTTAGATTAAAGAGCTTTGTTCATCTTTGCCACCTATCTCATATAGCCATCTAGAAAAATGGGTGTCAAGCATTGCCAGTGGAGAATAGCAGAGTTTAAATAAACTTTGCATTCACTTTCATCACAACAGTGCAAGGAAACTGCAACTCTGAGCTGGTGGTGGAACACCAGCATAAAATTAGAAAGTAGGATCAGGCTGAAGGATCCTTTGTGCTGCACAAATTGCTTCCAAACCATTGTAACAAGGTAAGTAGAAGGGGGTTGAGCAGAGGTAATAGTATGTGTAGGCAATCATGAGTTCTATCAGATCAGCATGAATGGGATGCAATGTGTTCTCAATGGCTATCTTGATAAACAGACCTAACTGCTGGCCAGTGGCCATATGAAAGGAGGCTTGTGAAGGTTACCTTCCCTCTTCTCCTGTCCTCTGGTTACTGTGCTCATCTCTCTCAAGAACGAAGACAATCTTTAAGCTTCAAGGGCACAACACCTAAAACCCTGCTTAGGTCCAGTTTCTTTCTGCAAGTATGTGATAATACCCAGGAAGAACTCAACAGCTTCTGAAAAGTGCTTTCATGAGGGATGAGAAATATCCTTTTACATCCTAATGTCTCTGGACTTTCCCAGTTTCTGAAAAAATAAAATGATATAATTCAAGTGCCTTCTCTTTTTGCTGATGGAATTACAATGTCGGCCTGGTCTTCATGATGCTCTGGGACACAAGGCCAGTTGGGAGTGTTCTGTTTCCTCAGATATTGAACTTAATCTGCAATTTTAGTAACAGCCATTCTATCAATGATTTATATCCAGTGATAAACAGCAGACTCCTCTGGTGCTGTAGGTGAAGCCTATATCCATGAAGTGGCATCTGACCTTGCTGGGCAAGACCTGAAGTCCTAGACCATAATCAAGTACCTGTAGACAGTGACATTTGCTTGGTCCATGATTTTGGAGATGTACTCCAGAGTTTTAGGTGCTCTTCTACCTTCAGCCTTCATAGCTGATTTCAGTGTACAATGTGAAAAGGATGTCAGGCACATTTCATGCATTTTAGGGGCTATTGGATAGTAGGAAGGGCAAATTTACTGTCCCCGCTGTTAATCTTCATGAGTGTCTCTGAGTTTTGATTCGGGACAAACCAGGTGAATATTCATCAAGCAAACATTAACCTGCAGCATGGATGGGCTTCTTAGAAAGCATCAAAAGACACTATTTCATAACATCAGCCAAGGGCCCCAATTAGAAGCTGGCATTACCTATTGCTGATAAAACAGGAGTTACAAACATCAGCTTGTAGGCTAAATAAAAGGGCAAAGAGAACAGACAGGAGTGCAGTTTTGAAGATTACCCTAAAACTCATATTAATCCCAGGACCTGACAGGTATATCATAGGTACTGCCTGTGTAGTCACTGGTTTAATACAGATGTAGTGCATGAGAGCAGAGAATCTGGCATACAAAATGCAGAGCCAACAGTATCACTGCCTATGCACAGCACATGCATCTCTTACAGCTAGAAATAGTTAACAGATATAGAATGAGCACATGCAGCGCTGGTAGATATGCCCAATTGAATGAATCAGTTTATATATTTTAATCCTTCTTAAACAGGTTTATCCTCCAAAGAGTTTCTCATTTCTTCTTCTTTTCCATGATTTAGCAGCCAGGAATCTTACAGCCCTACTGTGCTTAGAAGGGGGCTCCAATTTTTTATTTCTAACAAGGTTTCCAGCAGATTTTGAATGTCATACAAGTATTCTATTTGCACACTAACTTCTTTCTGACTGAACACATCCAGAACTAAAGTATTATTATTCTTGAGATACATGAAGGCAAAGGAGCCATTATTCCCTGTTCTGTGAAAGGTAGCAACATTCCTGAGCAAGGTTTAACAGACATTTTTCTTCTGAACACCTACTTTTGAGAAACATTTAAATATCTAATTCTCTTAATCCATGCAAGGAGACTTGCAGATTGCCACTGGGTGGGAAACTTATAGCCACACGTACATGAAAATCCGAAAGTTTGAGTGTGTCTCATTTAAGCAGCTAAGCTGAAAGCAGCTGAGCTTGGACTCTCAAGTCTACGGATTTGGCTACTTTGAAAACTTAACATTCCATAAAAACAAAGCTGATGCAAGAAACAATCTGCCAGGTAACAAGGTTTGTTGTTGAGCATTTTGAGAGGAAGAACTGAAAAGGAACAGTACTGCAGCTGTCAGAAAAATCAGGATTAGACTCATTAATAATTCTCAATAGCTCATGGAAGACATGGAACTGTTGCCATTCTGAAAAATAAATGGAATACTTTTCTTTTGACCATGCTTTATGTTAAATCACTTTTAATGTGAAAATCTGTATCTGGTAGCACTTTATATGCAAGTTGATTCAGTTTTTTGCATGGTCATACAGCATCCTACTGAAGAAGCAGAAAATGCCAACAAAGATCATTTCAATCTGCCATTGAGAGCAAGGGTATAGTCTGTCCCACGGCATGATGAGCTCATCACACTGAGGGAGATGAACACCATAAAACACTGCCTTGAAAAAGCTTTTGATGGCTCTTTTATCCAAGAACAACAAACAGAAAATTGGCATGATTTCTGTTGCACATAACATCATCATCAGTCATCTAGCTGAAACACCAAGATACCCATTAGATAACTGCCTATCCAATGACATATATTCATGGAATGATACAGCCCATATGCTGATTGTAAATTGTTATATAGTACAACCTGATACTTATTTATACTGACCTTTGACATTTTCTTGAAAAAACAGCAATTATCCTTCCAACATAGAAATATGGTGTGATATTGCTCCATGAGAATTCATTACCTTTCATAAAATAATCTTGCAATAATATTAAACAAGTTTGATGTACTTGGCAGTATTTTTGATGAAATAATTCTGAGACAATCACCAGCACAAGTTTTGAGACACTGCAGGGATAATCCTGGCACCAAAATATTACAAGTGACATGCTTAGCCATCTGATGAGATACCCCAAATCATGTAATAAAAGCCACCTCTCTGTGATTGTTATTGCACACCTCCAAAAAGTCTTCTTGGGGAAAAAAAAAAAAAGCAAAAAACAAAACACAACAACAAAGCCAACATAAAAACACTCTACTTAGAGAACTGATGGGGAAAAAAAGAAACAAAACAAGACAGAAACACCAGAAGAAAGTATAAGTACTTAATTGCAAAATTATCTAGATTTTATAACAAAAACTTGAAAATCACTGTAGTAACACTGATGGCAAAACAATCTTAGCTGTAAAAAGTAATGCTGAGAGGACAGAAAAAAATGCAGAAAAGAGTAATTTTAGTGCCCTTGTCTCAAAATTATGCTCAGATCTGGGTTTGTTAAGAGTAGCTGCAATAGTCAGTCCCATTACACAGGAGGTATATATATACTGGAAGATGTTCAATGAACCAAAAAGCAAGTATGAAACAGCTGTGTTGCAAGAGGCAGACATGTAGTTCCTGAGCTTCTCCTCTTCATCATCCTGTCCATACCTACAGGTCTTCACTGATGCAATTTGGATTTGATCTGTTGAGTACCAGTGGCCTACAGAGAAGAGAAATCCTTTTAGAGCACCTAGAGGACTTAAAGATCCACTGCTGTTTCATGGAGTTTATTCAATGTTATTTCCCAGTTAATTCATTCATGTCTCTGACTTAATGAAATTTAAGTATCTGCAGAGTCATTCTGTATTATTTGAGTACTTGAAATCCTCATGGATGTGACAGAAATAAGTTTCTCTGAGAACAGGCTGGTGAAGACCCTGTTAGACTAGGTTGGGTGCTTCCTGTTTTCTATTGATTATATGAGGATCAAGGAGCCTCCAGACATGGATCAGCTCCTGATAATTAGAGTTTTACTTCATATAGGAAATACTAAAGGCTTAATAATTCTGTCTTCTCCATTCATGCCTAGTGAAACAGTTTCAGTAGTCTTCTTCATTAAGCCTGAAAAGCTAAAAAAATAATTTTTGAGGTCTGCCTTACAACTACTAATTGGTTAGAGCACTGACACAGTATATGTCAGCTAAACTCCTCTCAGTCTCATTGAGTGCACATTTCTTTGTCCCAGAATATTTCTCCAGTGGCCAGGCTAGGAGAATCTGGGTGCTACCAGCTCCTAAAGAAGAGCCAGTGGCAGACAGGACTGCAATACTTGCAAGACCAGAACTAGACACATCCATGTACCCTGACTGCTGCTGCTGAGACTTCAGCACACTGAAGAAGTTAATCCCTTCTCATGGAACAGCTTTTATTTTTGCAACCAGAGACTACTACAAAATAGAGAATAGAAGTACTCTATAAAGAGTATCTCTATGTTTTTGCTACCTATAATAGCCCTCCCTTTTCACATTACATCAGAAATAAAACTCAGATTCATGGAATTCCCTGTTCTTTCCTGGAAAGTCCAAGAATGCATCTTTGAAATTATCCCACCATGATCACTTTGACTTTGACATGGTGGATGTCACGCTTCTAATCAAAGTGCAAAAACTCTCTCATAAGAAATTTTAAAGATATATGGATGAGATAGCTACTCTTACCAAGATTCAGGGACATTGCAAACAGGAAACTGAAGTTGGTGATGTTTGTTTCTTTTGTTTTGAAAAATGAAAACTTCACCGATAAAGAGACTCTTAATTTAAATCTTTTTTCCAAAGGAAAAATATACCTTAACAAAAATAATTTGTCCTTTCTATATCAGGTATTTCACTTTCTATTCTGTATCTGTTATAAAAGCAACAGAAATGAGGGAAATAACTTTATTTTCACCTATTCCAGGGACATATGAACAATTTCATATGATGTGCTGCCCATAATTAAATATTTACTATCAATGGTACAGAAAAAACCTATCAAAACTTTTCAGCTGTCAAAAATTTGGGTTCCAGTATTTCAGATTCTTACAGAATTAACTCTGAAAGTTGCATCCTGAACCAAAAATATTAATTATCCATTTCCTGCCCTCTCTTGTTGTGAAAAAAATAGAATTTACCTCTATAACACTTCCAGGTACTGAAAAGATGACTCTTTCATCTTTTTTCTTTCAGTAGCCATGTTTTGGTGGGACAGTAGAATTGTATATTTGGAGATGGTAATGAATGCAACAGGATATTTTGTAATAAATGCTCAAGCTGCTTTACTGATAGAAGTTTTAAAATAAATCCTTACAACTTGTATATTCTATTCAGATAAGCTCTTGGGTTTATTTTATTTCATTTCTGTCTTTTAGAGGTGAAGTAGTCCAAAAAGGTCATGAGGACAAACTTGAAAAGTCACAAATTAATATTGCTATTTGACATTTGTCTAAAAAAGTGACTCTGTAACAGCATATTTGGAAGTGTGTTAGCATGGTTCTGGTTTCCACCCCAGATGGAAGGTTTGTCTCTGAGACCAGGCAAGGTCACAGAGGTTAGAGGAAGCATTGCCTGAAATGGCCATGAAGCATTCAGCTACGAAGGATGAAGAGCAGCTCCCTGTCCAGATTTATATCCTACCCTGCTGTTTCAACAGCTCTACACTGGCATATGCTCTAAAGGAAAATGGCCTCCCATATCTCTGCCTGAAGGGGAAAAAAAGTGATGTAATGGGAAAAAGAGCAGCAAGAAAGGGCCTGACACTGTGCAGGAGAAAATGTTTTCACAAAGTGAATTTTTTGAACACAGAGGTTAGCTATACATGTTGATACAGTGTAGTCACTGTCAGGTGAAATAACCAGATGTCTGCTGTGGTTTAGCACTGTAGAAAAGGGGAAATTTTAGTGGAAGCAGCATGTTCCATGTCCACCATTTGAAACATTGGTTAAAAAGATTCCTTAAAATACACTCAAGTTTTTTGGGGTTTTTTTGTAACATTGACCACATTTGGCCTTGCATACGGTTACGGATAAAGATTTTAATCTTCCTTTTTTCTTTATTTCTCCCCTAATGTGACATAGTAAACTCACTATTGCAGCTGGAAAGCAAAACAAATACAAGGGCCTGAATTATAGTCACTGAGTGGATAAAACTCCAGGAAAACAGGATTTTATTTTTCCCCTAAAGCATCGGTGAGCATGGGACATCCACTTCTCCAGTGTCTGACTGAAATTTCTGGCATACTCTTAGTTTCAGAAAAAGAGATAACAGCTTCAGTTCCCTTTGCTTTCACTGAGGAACCAACTGGAGACATCTATCACTCTAGAAGGCCAACAGCACCAGACTACTAGGACCTCTGTGCTACAGAAGTGGAGAAATACTCTGCCATGGTTGTAATTTTCTTTCCTAGGAACTGATGTATTGTGGAAATTTTCATATTGTGCAAATTTTGCCCCAGAAAAGCAAAAGCCATTGGCATGCATATGAATGAATTTCTGAAACATACAGTTTTCAATCCTGTTTCATGAGAGATGGAGAAATAAATTGAGCTCCCCCTGTATTTCCTTTTTTTCTTCTGCAGTACTCAAGTGCAGAAGGATCATTTATATGTAGCACAAGATCTGTTCTAATCCCCATATATTAGTAAAGTTAACACAGCTCACTCCACCCTGGTGTTTGCACAGCTGGATGTGTCAGATAGATTAAGTTCATCTTTTCTAAGACAAGCTTAAATCCACAGCCTACTAGTGCCTTTCTTATTTACACCAATCACTGCTTCACATTATTTCCATGAGGAAGGCTAGTTTTGTCAAAGTCATGTTCTTGGTACAATCCTGTGGTTGAATCTACATTGAAAAAAGTTAAATGCAAATGATAATGAGCACACTAGCAGATCTGAGTGTTCATCTTCAAGCCACATTATAAGTAAAAAGACATTGAGATTTGTATGATGAGACCTACAGCTCGTGATTCATAGATTGTAACCTACAGTCCCCTGGTCAAAATGGGTGCCACTTTCTATGACAAAAGAAAGTTTACAATTATCTCACTGTAGGAGAGAGAGGAAAAAATCCACCTAGAGGGCTGTTCATCTGGACAAGAACAGGGAGATCTTCACTCCCCAATTGTGGCAACTGGAAAAAACAGACAGACTCAACTTGGGAAGAAAACCAAAATAATTTAATCTACCTGGAGAAAGGGAACACATGACCAGACCTTCCCCCCACCCCTCCTTGCTTCCCCGTCCCGGATCCCTTCCCTCCCGCCTCCCCTCAGGGCACAGGGAGGGGCAGGGGGGCTCAGGGTCAGTTCCCCACATGCTGTTTCTGCCGCTCCTTCCTCCTCAGGGGGAGGACTCCTCACATTCTTCCCCTGCTCCAACGCGGGGTCCCTCTCACAGGAGAGAGTCCTTCAGGAACCCCTGGGACATGAGTCCCTCCCAGGAGGTGCAGTCCCTCAGGAACTGCTGCAGCCCGGGCTGCCCACAGAGTCACGGCTGCTTGGGACACAGTCACCTCCTCTGACACGGGGTCCTCCATGGCTGCAGATCCACATCTGCCCCTCTGTGATCCTTGGGGTGCTACAAATCCACGTCTGCCTCACCCTGGTTCTTCAGGGACTGCTTCACCATGCTCCTCCATGGCTTGCAGAGGAACAGCTGCCATCTCACCATGGGATGAGGGGAAATCTCTGCTGGGGCACCTTCTCCCCCTTCTTCCTCACTGACCTTGCCATCTTTGCTCTGGCATTGCTTGCTCCCACCTCCTTCTCTCCTCTGCTCTGCAGGTCTTTTTAAATTTTTGCAGTTTCATTTAATTTTCTTGAACATGTTACTTGCAGAGGCCTTCCAACTTCCCATATATACTTATCCTTGGCCAGAGGCAGGGTCAGAATTGGAACTGGGGGAGCTTCCAGCAGCTTCTCACAGGAGCCACCCGTGTGGCTCCCCCTGCTCTCTAAACACCACTGCACTAACCCAAGACAGATTTATCAGGAATAAACATGAACTACCTTCAAATTCTTTATTGCATTGTTTAAGAGGAAACATATCAAATCCTAACTAATTGCATCTGTGCCAAAAGGTAATTTTATATTCCTTGTTGAGTGAAAGAAAACAATAATATCTCTTTTCATTGCAGAAGAAATTTGATGACTGAGTAAGAATCAATGAACAAATCAATATATGACAACCTTCACTAACAGGTTAGGAAGAACTTCTGGCAGTGCTTACACAAACAGCAGTACCGTCTACCCAGAAAAATGTTAAAAAGCAAATTTACTTTACTTGTGAATCATTGATTTGAAAAGTCTCTGGGTGTCTTAAAGGAAATTTGAGGAAGCTAACAGTGTATGGTCAGCAGAGATGGGTAACTGTGAGGGGAGAGAAAAGGCATCTTCCAGCACAATGGAAATAAATCGTTAGCCACGTACTGGGACCTGTGAAGCTGGCTAAGAGAAAAGATTAAAAACATTCAATGAACCGAGACACTTCTGTGCTTGCACATATAAAGTGATGCCCATTGCAAAATGACTTTAAGGTTTTAAGGAAAACTAAAAGAATATAGGCAAAAAGTAGCAGAGATGTTGAGTATTTTACTGCATCTTGCAGAGCCTTACATGAAACTGTCTGAATGCTAAATGACAATTGCTAATGCAAAGCACTTTCTTTGGTGATGGCACAATGTGTGTCTTATCAATAAATTCAGTGTCAGCAGTGAAAGGGGGAGAATACAAAAATAACACAGCTTCAGAGATTCAAATGTGGGCAGAAAATAATAAACTAATGCTCAACTGAAACCTTTTCTAACAGAATGTATGAGAACCCTGAAAGATCACTTTACCAGATAATCTCTTCAATACAGAAACCTCGTTTTCTTCGGCATTTATAACAAGTGGAGAAAAATGCAGTCTTAATCCTGAACTGCAGTTAACTGTGGCAGCAAAAATGCTATTAACTATAGCAACCATGATTCAGAAGGAGAGATAAAGTAGAAGGATAATAAAAATGCCAGAATGGTCATGTCATGATTAGCAATAAACACACAAATATGTGATCTGAATAGTGTTCCTCCAAAGGAAGCAATTGGGGCAAACTTGAAAAAAAATAATTAGAAAGTAATTAAACTCTACCTGTAAGATAATTAGATAAAAACATTGTAATAAAAAACCTCAGTGTTTTACATTTCCTCTCTTAAAAGAAATATGGTTATATATTGCATCCATTTTAATGTTTTTACTTCACTGCTGGTTAAAAAATGCTCAAGCATTTAACACTGGGTGAAAGACTGGGCACATTGCCAGGGAGGCAGGATGGAGACAGCATGGAGGAAAGGCATCTCCAGCCTTTTGTCTCCCGTGAGCCATTCAGGAGGGTTCAGGCCAGAGCACACCTTGCTTTCCACCTCACACACCTTGCACAGGAATCTCAGTCAGGCAGCAGAGTGTAAATCAGGGGCTGAATGCCAGTGTGGGCTGTTTATGATAGATACATCTAGTTTATAATTTCTGGTGTTATTTTAAACACAGCTGTCAAGGGAATGCTGCAGAATCCTCACTGTGCTAATTGTCCTTTTCTACTAGGGCGATCCCTATTTATAAAATGTGGTTTCCATAATAACCCAGTGAACAATCTCTGGAAAAACAGCACATTCCCCTCATGCATGAGAATTGCCCATCAAAGCAGGAGGTGAAGTTTGATGAAGTCAACCTGCGGAGTGTGATGAGTATAACAGTGCATCAGCAAGGTTCCCTCGAGGAGATAACTACGGTCAGAAAATCATTATATCCGTCGTTGTTAATAAGAAAGAGAAAAAATGATTCCCAAACAAATCGTGTAACAAATCCTACAAGAGCACCACAGGGAGGAATCCTGTTACTCATTACGCTGCGTGTCAGCTCCAACGAGGCCAGAAGCACAGGGGAACAATGCCCTCAACGTCTTGGGTGGCCAAAGGTTTCTTACATTGTTTTCCCAGTCATTATCCACTTGAAATTTTCTCAGAGAAGAAAGAAAGTCTTTGGGCCTGCCTCTAAGAGGCTTACTCCCCATATAAATTATATAATATGCACTTAAATTGCACATAAACATATATACACACCTTCAGCACCCCACAGAAGACAGGAGAAAGCATCCATTTTCAGCACTCTTCCAGCTTATCGTTCAGAAGAAGGGTGGAAAGAATACTTAGGCTTATGGCATGGTTGTCCTCTATTCCTCTTATTTGTATTTAATTTTGCAGGGACAAGCTTCATTTTGTGCACAGTCCCAAAAAGGAAAATTCCTTTATTCCACAGTTTATTATTATAAATGCATGTGGAGTATGTTGTACGGTTTTTCAGCTGCATGGAGTGAAGTGAAAAGGAGTTTTCAATCTTTTAATGCTCCATGCTTGTGGAAGAGGCATAAGAAAATAGTCCATGGGGATCCTATATTATTATTTAAGGGATTTTTATTTTTCAGGCCTGGTCAGATTTTATGACTGGCACATTTCTGAGAATGCACCTCTCAAGCACTGAGGTTTATAATGATTTCTCCTTACGCTATTTATCTCACTTTTCCAGTTGCAGTGCATTTATCCTCACACAGACAGAAGCATGACAGGAGAGGAGACGTCAAAGAGATTCTGCCAAACAGAGGAATATGGATTTCCCACTCCCCTCCCCAAAGGATATTTTCAAGAAAAAGATGCAAGGTTTTGCAACGTACAAAAATATCAGCAGTGCAAAGCAAGCTGGAAAGGCTGTGACATTTGCTGAAGTTCTACTAAACCAGCTTGGGTTGTGTATGGAGGGGGAGGAGGATTTGGGGTCTGGCAGTTTGCCCTAAAATGCACACATTTATAGGCTGTCCTCTGTGCTTCCCCAGTAGCTTCTCTTCCCTCTACTGCAATACAAAAAGTAATTTGCTCTCAAACTAAAAGTGAAGCTACAAAGCATTCAATGCTCATCTGATTTTTGGAAAAGCTATCCTTGCTGGAGGATTTCTCTCTTTGTTTTTCTTCAGTTTCACATCACAAGAGTTATTTTCAGCATCTCTCTGCTGGAACATTACCTGGGTAAAGAGTAGACATATTTATCAGCAGTTCCAGCTCTTTTCTTTAAATACTCATCCAACAGATTTTTGAGCGCATTTGGGGAGGCAACACTTGTTTATGCAAGAAAATATTCATTCTCAGACAGGGTATAGGACTTAACATAAGTTATTACACAGTCTGATGGCAGTGTTGAACACATTCTACTAAATAATAATGTTGGGTCTTACAAGGTTTTTTCCAAGTTAGAGAAAAAGCACTGAGATTTTTAAACATTAGATTTACCTTTATGAGCAGGTATAATCCCAGATGGGTAATAGAGAAGCCAGTATTTTCCACCAAAAAGGATGATAAAATATTTTCAAATGGATTTTCATAGGTACTAAAGGAGTTAGGTGCTCAAATCTTATAGACTGGCATAAATAGATTCGGTAAGCCTCTTTGCAAATCACTGCTGTAATGTCCATGAAAGGACCATTTTTCAGCCAAGGCACTTAACTGGGACTTGGTAGATCTGCAATTTATGCCTGTCTTGGTCTGACTTTGCAAGCCACTGGCACTGTCTGTGCCTCAGTTTCTTCTTCTATGAACAGAAACAGCTGCACAGAGGAGGGCTAAGGATGTAGTCATACTAATTTTGGAAGGACACTGACTTTATCTTGAGTTATTTTCCACAACTACAAGTAAGAAGTAGGATAGGACATAAGATTTATTATATATGCATAGATGAAAATTCAGAATTACTCAGAAGAAAAAGAAATCAAGCAGGACTTACTGCTTCCCTGGTAAAAATATAACATGGAAGAAATTTCCTCAGAACTTTAAATAAGACAAAATGTTTCCTCCTACACAGGAAAAACTTAGTAATTATAATGTCAAAATATTCTCACTCTATGAAATAACATATATCCCATCAAAGAGACGATGAGGAGATAGCTTTTGGGCCATCTGCACAAGATTGCACCCTCAAGCATCCACTCTGACTGGTTAACCCAACAAAGGTACTCACTGTGAGACCCACTTCTCTGTCTCTCCCTCCATCTCTTCAGGGTTGATGGCCTGGTACTGACATGCAGTGGAGGGATGCTTTCTAAACCTGCACAGAGGGCTTCGTTCTGCCCTCTCTGTTCCTGGATGGTACAGTTTGGTTCTGTTTGCTTCAGACAGACCCCGTGCTCTACTCTAAAGAAAGTCTGGTATCCCTGTCCATGGCAGGGGGGTTGGAACAGGGTGATTTTTAAGGTCCCTTCACACCCAGACCATTCTATGATTGGTAGCAGGACTGAGCAGAAGGCAGTGCAGGAGTTTCTCTGCCTTCCCCACTAGTGACATGAGCATCAGCACCTGCCACAATGTCATTAAGTCTGTAGCTGGCCTGGCACCTTTGCTAAGTCCTTCAGATTTCCTCTGATTCTTCAGAGGAAAATAGGTAGAAATATATTCAAGGGAAACAGTGCAGAAAAGTAGCTCAGAGAAGCAATCCCCTGGGAAGGTCAATGCAACAATAGTGCAGAAAAATTTTGCAGCTTCTCAAGGCTTCCTAGTGCCTCTGCTCTATTCTGTTCTTTGCTTACATCCCAAAATAATGGAAAATTCTCCTAAAATTTCTCTTGATAGACTCATCACACAGCTCATATAATACTGCATTTTTTCACATTTCAGTCTTCATTTAGTTTCTAAGTTGTCTTCAGAGAATAAATGGCCTCAAACTCAAGATCTGGACCTCTGGAGAGTTTTCAGACCTGGGACTTGAATTGCCTTCTTAATTAAAGTATCCTGTAATCCCAGCCCTTTCTCCAGAGGACACAATGGGGCTCACCATTATAGGGTCACCATATGGGGCCACAAAATTATAGTTGACCTGAAACATAAGCAAAAGTGAAATCATGCCAGTTTGCACTGTCTCCATATTAACCTTTATTTTAAATATCTTTTTTTCTGCAAAAGATATTCCTCCAGATACCTCTTCAAGCGTGGTGTGTTATATTTCAAAGGCACATTAGACTTTCTTCCTGTCTCTGGAGTCCAGACAGGATGAATCTGTATAAAAGGATGTCCATAAATGCGAAAATAGGACCAGGTCCACTGGTACCTTTAGCTTGTGCATGAGAGAGCTGAGGGGGCAGTTCCTCTGCATTTTCCTTTTATTTTGGGCCAATTCTATTGGCATTAGTCCCAGAATAGATGAAAACAGTTTGGGCATTAGCAAGGTATAGCTGGAGCCAAAGGCACGAGAACTGCAAAATCACCCTATAGTCTCTGGATGTTCTTCCATTTAGCTGGAGAAATCATATTCAAGTCTCACCCCTTCACGCCACTGAAGTGGTTCAAACTGAAAAAAAAGCAACAACAAAAATCCCACAAAACTATAGCCTGTAAAGAGTTACCACTTACCAAAGCAAAGCACCGAAAGGTAGTGGGTAACTTTGGATCAGATCAGTTTGCTAGGAGCTCTGAATGTTTCTTAGGACATGCTTAGAAATGGTCACCCAGTGGTTCAGTGTACCCTGACAAACCAGTATAATCATTATAGACTCCAGTAACAGGGCTCTTGTTCCTTCACCTCCATTGCCAAGATGGGCCTACTTGTTGATCCAGCAACAGGAATGCTTTCAGACCATAAAGAGCAGAAGACACCTAACCAGAGTTCCTCTAAAGGTCCAGTTGAACACACATCTCATTCATGTGCACATCTAATGTCTGTGCACCTATGCATTATTTGGAGTATTAACCAGGGGAAATCCCAGATGTACCTACACACATCTCATGCGTGTGGGTGGTGATAGGACTTTATGTTACATACAGGATCATAACTCTCTGGCTCTCATACTTGGGCCTCCCTTTTGAACTATTGTTCCCAAATCATTAATAAATGACTGGCAGAAATAAATTGATATAAAGCCTGAGGGTGAAATAAATTATGTCAGGTTAATCAAAACACAGAAGTGCTCATGCCATCCTCCAGGCCTGGTACAAGAGTGATCAACCGTGTGAGCCCATGAAATAGAAGTTTGCTTTGTGTGTACATTTGGAGGTCTCACACACCTCAGGGTGCCTTGGCAGACTCCAGTGAGGCACTTCTGCAGCAGGAATACCTTTTACTTCTCCTGTCCCCTGTACGAAAAGACACATTGATCTTCTCCTTGTATTTACAGCAGCCTTTACTAGCTGCATTGAAACAGATCACCTTGAGATTTGGTTCAAACATAGAGAGTCCCTTGAGTTTTTTCCCCAGCTGTTAAGAGAGAAAAAAAGCTGTTTAAACACTCACTTCAGGGAAGCTGCAGACAAAGGCTTTACCTCTTCCCAGGTGTGGATTCTGCCTGACTTTGAAGTGAATCTATTGAGAAATAGATCCTTGAGAAAGTTCTGCGTGTTCCATCATTATGTTAAAACATTAATTGTCCATTAATTGCTAATAGTTTCCAATATAATGTGCATTACAGTCATTAAAATCCACTGCTTTGGCATTTTTTTTTTCTGTCTAGTTAGTCTACTTTAAGAAGAAATTTATTATTTGAGTCTCTGAGCTCTTGGGTATTTTCACCTGTCCCACCAAAATTTGCCATTTAGTCCAACAGAAGCAGGAATCAGATGTAAGAGGTTCCCCTGGCATTAAGGAATATTTACAGGTGAAAAGTCTAAAATGATAAAGTATACATAAATATTTAAATCTCCTCGGTTTAAGGGAACATATCTTCTTTTCTGCACCGTTGCAATTTAAGTTTGCTGTCTGCACTTGAGCACATTACAGTGTGCTGTAGGTGGCCAACTCCATACTGACAGGCTGATTAATGTCTGGGATAAACAGAAGCATTTCTTCAATGGTTGAAAACTGTAGATAATCACTGGGGTTACTTTGTTTTCCCCAGAGTAGTAACCTTTTCCTGAATCACTCTTCTTCAGTCTTGTTCAAACCCTCCCAGATTTAATATAGCAGAGGCCACTAACTAATACCACAAAAAAGGACGTAAGGGATACTGAAATAAAGCTTCAGCACCTTCCTCAGGTCAGATTATAATGTATCCTTAAATTTGCAGCTCAATATCAGCTTAATAAGCTTAATATTCCAGTTTTGATTCTTTTTTTTTTTTTTTTTTAACCAGGAGATCTCTTATATCCCCACAGTTCTCCTGTCTGGTTCACAACTGGAAAAATACATAAGAGGTCAGAAAATTTATTTCACTGCTTCAACAAGAAATTAATAGAATTGATTAGCCACAGTATCTCAAGGCTTAGATCCATGCTTTGCAGAAGAAATTCATAATATCCTGAAAGTTGAAATCCTGAAATATCATTTCACTGCTGTGAATAAGACCAAATCAGCTATTCGTTGCACTCAGTAAAGATACAGTATAGTGAACAGAATGATAAGCCTAGCTCGTGTTAGCACTGTAACGAAAGCAGCAAACCATGACAAGGTTAATCCCTGCCATTAAGAGTGACTATAACACACCTTGTTTATATTAATAAGGTCTTTGAGCTTTATTTTATAAAAGGCTTAATAAGTCATAGTGCGAAGTTGACCCAAATGCTGCTGATGCTTTTCTGTCATCGTATGATATGCCTACTTTGCAACTGGTAGACTAAGATGCTCTGTAGACCCCGTTTTTTTAAGCAGAGATTAAAGCAACTCTCATGATTGTAGACATGGAAAACTCTAAAAAATAGTGGGTTTCTTACAGAGTTCCTTAGTGTCATTCAAGACCTATTCTGAGTCCCACAGCAGAGTCTATGGGACTCACAATCATGATTCTAGCCCCTGGGCCCTTTCTTTCCTGCATTCCATTTCATTTCTTTGCTAAAAAACTGAAATACTGTCAGCATTACACTTCCATTTAATTCATCCCTTTATTTCTAATAAGTGGGCAGGTTCTTTAATGGCTACTCCATGCAAATCTAGCAAGATTAAAACCCATAAGAGAGATAAATTTGTGCTTGCATAGTCACCCAAGAAGTGTTCACTATCACAGCTCTTACCAAACTGCAACTGTGTGATTTTTTTTTTAAGTGCAACATTTAAAGATAAATTACAAACATTTCCTAGCAAACTGTGCACTCATTGCTCTTTGGGTTTGGGGGTTGTTTTTTGTTTTTCCACTATTCCCTGAGGTCTTATTAGATGTCCTTTCATCCAAAACTCTTCCACCATCAATTCACGCTGCAAGTCTGCAGAATGTTCACAAGCAATCTACTGGATGTAGATTGTATCTGCAAGCTGGCAGCTGACCTTTGTTGACTGGCTTTAGCTGGATTAGACACATTATATTCTGTTTTCTTCCCTACATATAGATTGCTGATGTAGATAGTCACACCTATAAGATTTAAGGTATGGAGAAAGTTATTCCTGATTTGCACAGCAGCCTTCTGAGAGATTCCAGTAAATAACTATAAAGCTAATATGTTACCCTTAACCAAACTTCTCCAAAAATTATCACTTCAATACTGTAAGTATAACAATTATGGTTAGATACTGAAAAGAACAGCATCAACAAAGTAGTCATATGTTACTGTAACTCCTTGCTGCACTCTCATCCTTGATCACTTGTATGTCATCAGCTTGGTTTTCTTCCTGTCTTATTAAACCAGGAGATCTCTGGAGCTGCTCAGTGTTCGTCATGACTTCATGCAACAGGGCTCAACTTGAGGCCACGCAAATGTTAAATTTACTGCCAGGTCAAATGCCCACCAACACTTAGAAGTATTTGCTATGAAGATGAACACAGAAAAAGAGGATTACTACAGCTGAGAAGAAATCTTCTGGGTTTGTTTGGTTTTAGGCAAGCAACATTCTTGGTAGAATAGAAGCTTAAACTTCTTCATTGAAAAACTGAAAGTAAACTTAGCACACAAAGGTGATGAGGTGATGTCAGGCAGGATAACATTGTCTCTACTTACTGTTCTTGTACATTTGCATGCTCTTGGTGTATCGCTCTTGCTTTCTCCCCTCCCCAGCAGAAAGTTAAAAGCTCTTTTCCAAAGTTTTTTTGGCTGTTATCTCATCAGTCCTGCTCTAAGGTAGTAATGTAATAATTATGCTGTAGAATAGAAAAGAGAAGTGGCTGTGAAGTGTATTTTTAAGCATTTTCTGATGGCTGTGTGGTAGATTTTTGTCTCAAGGGGGGAGGCACTTCAGCCCCACCTCACAATGTCATTAACATATAAGCCAAAACAGCTCATTTATTGGGATACACAGGGGATATAAAATCAAGGAATACATACATCAGATGGAGAATGGCAGTATCACTGTCCTTTGCTTCACTGGTTTGTTGCAAGCAATCTTTGATTCTGTATACGTGAAAAATTGAGTGCAAAATGCCACAAATTATTGCTGAAATATTTATGAACCCAAAAATATAATGATAAGGTTTCAAACGCTGTTATCATGAGTAATGCTATGTATGTAACCTTCACAGCAGAGTGCCACTGAATTTTCTGTTCAAAAATTATTCATCCCAGCAGAAGGTCATGCCATCTTCCTGGGTTAAGTCACAAATTTCCCTCAGAGAATGTGTGAGAATGGGTTTGGCTCTAAGGAAACAACGCCCTCCCAAAAGTTAATGATGGAGGTTGTTACGAGGTCTAAGCAAAGCAATTATTTTAAACTACAAGCCAAAAAAACATTCTCTTTGTTTGTCTTTCTCTGGGTTGTCCTTGACTTTCAGCTGCAGGGAGGAGGAGCAGCCAAGCTAGCCAAGGAGGAGCTGCAATTAAGTTCAAACCCCCACTGAGAATGACAGGGAGGAGCATGAACAGCCCTCCAGAGGCTTTGGTGGGGAATAAGGTACCTGTATATTTTTTTTAAACATGGTCTGCCCTTAAATTCATCTGCTAAATCAAAGGCAAATCCTGGTAGAAAACAAGCAGGAAATAAGACAATGTCGAAGATAAGGTTTGGAGGGAACACCACGAGCAGCTAATAACTGGGGACATCTGCCTGGTGGAAATCCACAAAGTAAGTTTTACCTTTCCCAGGTGAAACCCGAGAATTAAAGAAAACTCAAATGATGAGAGATAGGCAGGAACTGGGAACATAGGTTTTCAGTATATACATGGAGGCACCCAGCAAAAAAAAAGAGAAGGTTGCTTCCCATAGTCAGAAGTGGGGATAAGCAGGAGGGGAAAAACATCCTATTGTATTAACCTTTTGCATTAACCTTTTGATTTACACAGAAGTAGTGCAAATTACACCCAAAATCCACTCTGAGGAGGTTCAAACTAAGTAGACTCACTCTGGGTGAAGTGCAGAGTGCTACTTCACCCTGGCAGATTCATCAGGTGAGTTCCTGATCTTACATCTGCTCCTGCTCCAGCCTTCACAACAGCTGAAATATATTCAATGGCAGCATGACATCTATCCATGGGTTCTGACTGTTTCTCAGAGAAATCACTAATTCAGCTCATGAAATGGCTGTATCTTGTTTATTTGCTCCTGTTACTGGATTTTCCCCCACTTTGAGCCCTGCTAGAGCAAGGAGGTTGCTGTGCTGGGGCAGAAGTCCTGATAGAAACCGTGGCTGCTAATGTCAGTCTTCAGTGGTGAGACAAAAAACCAGAAAAGAGAGGACAATTGGTGGAAAAGGAAATCTGGGAAGAAATTTTAAAAATCTGAAAAAAAGGTGTAAAGGGTAAAGTTAAGAAAATTGTGTGAAGGGAGACAAAGAATCAAAAAGAGCGCATTCCAGTTTACATTTTAAATTCCACTTTACATATCACATTTTTGTAATAACTCATAATCTTCTTTTTTTTTTCCCTCTCTCCAAGGTTTCTGACATGCACAGAGAGAAATTAGCCTAGTAAGGAAGAAATAAATGTATGTCTATACTGGAAACACAAGTTACATACATGGTAGTACCCATGCATGCAGAATCCAATGCTGATCACGCTAGTTTTGCTGTGGTACATATAATTACTTCAGATATGAAGGTAGAAAATGAATGGGAATTTCCTCAAGATGTAACCCAAAAATATTTCCAGTGTAGATAAACATAATGGAGTCTAAAAAGTTGACTGCAATACTAGGTTGTGTTGCCCATAAAAATAATTTTTAATTAATTTCTCTGATCTTCAAAGTCAATTTGTCATTGGTGTATCTCTGGTTTTTGTGTTCTCTGCCCAGTACTGATTAAATACTTATTTTCTACTAGATGAAAAGGTTTATTCTTCTTAATCTATTTTTTACTGGTTTAATGGATTTGGGCATGACAAATTCAAAGATGGTCTTTATTCTCATACACCAAAATACGTAATTAGAAGTAAATAAAACATTTTAATCTCACTGCTCCACAATTCCTACTTAAAAATCTATTTTTCCATTATGAAAAAAGGAAGTTATATGTCAACATGCATATCAAATGAATCTTACTCCATCAAACTTAGCAGAGATTGAAATAAAGAGATGTGTGACACTTTGGTGTAATTGGATCAGAAAACGGGTGAAAAATGGTAAAGTAGCACACTTTATTCTAATTTGGCAGTATTAGCCAAGCACACCCAAGTCATTTGGCAAAGGTGAGGTCAGGGAAAAGCTCCTGATAAAAGCTGCTGCTATAAAAGCTGATGTAAAGCAAACATAGTAAAGATACTGCTATGTATTCCTTAAACAAAGCAGGTCCTATCTCAGAAGCCAGGAGATTTACTACAAACTTACTGAAAGATTTGTAGCTGTAAACTGATAGGATGTGTTGCTTTCAATTCTCTAAGCAGTGTATGCCTGAGGGAGGTTTTGTTGACTTGAATAGATTTACTTACAACTGGTACCAGCCTGAGTGAAAGAATCAAGCTCTGTATGTAGACATTCTGCTGGTTAACTAAAAACCTGAGGGAAAATTAGAAGATGGCATTCCTCATATTTTCTCCACCCCTAAGATGTTGCAAGATATGATCAAATGCACTGCAAGATGCTTAATCTTATTTGCATATTTTCTCATCATTTTATGCAAAAGGATGGAAAAAAGTTACATGAAGCAAGTATCACTTTGCCTGGATAATAAATATAAACTATTTTAAGGTGTGTTCAAGGACAGTTCTGCTCATTTCAGACTTTCTTTGGTGGTTCAGGCTTTGCAGTTTTTTCAACCACAATTGCTATGCAGGACACTGAAAGCTATTGAAAATTTCAAAACATTTGTACTTGAAAAACACAAGAGGGTATTAGTACAAATTTGATTACTTTGGTTTAAACTATATTAATGCTAAAACTTTTTTTAAGTGTAATTCATTTCTGGCTTACTTGTGGTGACTTGCGGAGTAGTTAATTACTGCTTGGAGGCAAAAATTGTGGCACAGAGGTCATTTAAAAAAAAAAAAAAGATTTAGGGAGTGTAAAAAAAGCCAGTTTTTTTAGAACTGGCTAATTTGTCCAGAAGGGGATACATTTTTATAGCATGCATAAAGCAGAAATATTTATCTTGAAGAAAAACCACAATATTTTCCTTTCTGTTTTTAGAACCAGCCATTTGGTTGTTCTGCAATATTGTTAGACAGATCTTTCATTGTTACTACTTTTTATTACAATACTTTCCCTGCCATTGAATTTGGAATTTTTCAGGTTATTTGACGTGATACAAATACTTTTCATTTGTCTCTCAAATTCTGTTGATCATACATGAAGAAAATATTCCAAAGAAAATGCAGGGAATCTAATAGAAAAAGAAAAAAAATCCTAGATATTTTTGGTTTGAATTACATTAATTTCACATTCCCTCCAAAGAGTCTTGAATTTGACACCTGCCATGTTAATTCAGGACAGTTCTTATCATCATGCCCAAGCTTGACTGCCTCCTGTTTCCCATAGATTTTTTTGAAAGCTTGTAGAAACACAAGCACCTTGCAAAATCTCACCCAGCACAGTGAGTGAGGTTCTTCAGAGAGCATCTCAGCCTAATGACCAACAAACCAAACAAATTTTTTTTCTCAGGGAACGGACTAGAAACAGGATTTGCTTTTACCTTTGGAAGCTGGGACACTATCTGCCTGAAAGCTGGTAAAACACAGAGGCAGAGAACTGGAGTCTGTTACATCAACTTAGTGGAAACCAAGGAAAAAAACATTGTCTCAAATGTATGGGAATACAAGCAGCTCATTTTTTTAATAGGAAACATAAATACTTGTATTTCTGGGAGTAAAGCGGAGGTGTTGAATTTTTGAGAATTTAATAAGAAAAATCTGTGTTCCTGGTTTAAGTGCTCAGTCTCCTACCCGGAAAAAGAAACTTGTATTAAATTTATATCAGTTGATTTGGATTGCATGCAATTAACAGTCTATCTTTTTTCTTTTTTTTTTTTTTTTTTTGAGAAGGCACACAAGAAGGCACTTTTCTCCATCTTTTTCTACTTAATCCAAAATATAAATCAAGATGGTTACTAGTGGCAGAGAGCCTTGGCCTCATCCCAGAGCACCTATTTGTTTGTCAGGATTACACAGAATCACAGAACCTTAAGGGTGGAAAGGGACCTCAAGAGATCAAGTCCAACCCCTCTGCCAGGGGTTGATTACCTAAAGTAGGTCACACAGGATTGTACCCATAAGTCACACTTCAGTGTCCTGAGTCATAGTTCATCCTCAGTTAACTTCAACAAAATGAAGCCATTGGGGATTTATCATAGAACATGGCTTCTTAGTATCTCAAAGTAGCATTTTTTTTAAAATATGATTAATTTAAAGTTCAGGCCTATATGAAGAGCTGCGTTCTAAAAGGCTCTGAAATAAATTTTGCTTGAATTTTTTACTTACTTTACTTGAAAACAGCTATGCATTCACAGAAACACTCACTTTCCACTTACCCCTGATGGCACAGGCTCCTCAGCTACACGTCTTTTTTTTTATGTGTGTACCATACAAGATGTACACATTATGACTTCTTATTTTTCTTAATGCATTTTAAATGTACCTTCATATAACCCAGGAATGGTCATATCAATGGTTCAGTTGCTCATTATCCCCTGTGGCTGTGGCCAGAAGCACACGTTTAACACAAAATGTAAGGACAGTTCAGAGCGTTACTCACCCATTACACGCTCTCAGTTTCTGATACCCTGTGACTGCACAGAGAATTTTAGGTCATTGAATTTGTTTTACTCTCTCTCCATTCCAGAGCTGGTTGACTTGCAAAGATAAAAAGAAAAAATAGCTCTTTGCTGCCTCTTTTGGAGAAAAGGGGAATGCTAACCTGGGCATAGTGTATTTATGCAAACTGAATTAATCCCAGCGTACCTATACTGTCTGCTGAGATCTTTAAAAAAGATCTAAAAGATTTAAAAAGAATATTAAGCAGTACTTGAGAATGTATTTATTGAAGGGGGACTGAGACTCTAAATGTCCAGTGTGTGCTCTGTCCCCCTCACAGCACCCCACGTAGTTGCAGGCAAGCAGGAAAAACACTACTACTAAGTTCCGTAAGATTCTCACTGTCAAGTTTCTATTGCCTTGAAGTTGAAAAGACTGTTGTGAAAAACTAATTTTCAGAATCATTATCTTTAATCCAAGCTAGCTCTTAAGACTGTCCATGTAGGCAAGAGTGTTAGACCCAGGTTGCTTTATTGATTTGCTTGAATGAAAATGTGTGTCCTGGAACTGTTCATGGACTCACACTCCCTGTTGTTTTTATTTCTGTGTCCAGAGCTCCTTGTTCAAACATGTAATTTTAATCAAATTATTTTTCGTTTTAGTGTCATTGCCTCCCATTGACTGTCAAAAACATTAATTACCAAATATAATTCATACCAAATAGAGATCAGACTCTCAGAAGTACAAGTTCTTCTGTTTACCACCCCACAGACATCTTTACATCCCCCCCCATTTCCATCTTCACACATACCATTCTTTTCTCTCCTTCTCTCTTTCTCTCCCACACACTGTGAGGGGACCACTTCCATCATTATCACATGACATCAAGGAGGTTACATATGGAGGCAAAAGAGTGCAGAGCACTAGTATAATGTATAATGTACAAGCTCAAAAAAACTGTACTCAGCTGAGCAGATGGCTTCACAACAGGGCTATGAGCCAGGAACTAAAGATTCATGTTTTACCAGAAATAAAACAAGTTAGAAGATGTAAAACTATGCTTTCTGAATTTAATTCCGTGTATTTGGGTTAAGCCAAGGGCTTTAAACAGCTCTTTAGTCCAGATGCCGAGAACATTAACATACCCATTGATGTAGGATTTTGAACAACAAACCCAACAACAAATAAGTGTTTAATTTCAGGACATTTGCTGGAATCCCTCAAGTTTTCCTTTTCCTTTTCTTGCTTTGGCACAGGAAGCGCAGGGCCTGAATCCGCAGCCTGCAGCCCCAGCTCCCACCCCAGGTAAGACAGATGGGTGCCATTCAACTCTGGTGAGAGCTTTTGAAAGAGCAACACCCACTATCACTGCTCACCCCTGAGAAACAAGGCCAAGCTTATTTTCTTTCCTTGGCATGGATTTTACATCTATGCAGAAATGGTAGTTTTTGTTTATCAAACATGGAAAGAACAGAGATACTCTAAAGCAGAATATATATGCCTGTAAATTCTTTAGGGATTACAGGGCCTTACTCAAGGGGGGTCTCTAGCAGGAACCTTTAAATTCTGTTATTATTAAAATAATTTCAGAGGCCCATGTATCCAGCTGCCCACTTTCAAGATTTTATCAAGAATCTCCCTGTAGCAGACGCTACATTCTCTTCTGGCATCTGGAGATTACATGGCAGCTTTCACTTTCATTTGTAATGAAAAAAGCTCCTGAGTTCACAAAGAAGATCGTGAAACCAGGAACAATATAAGCAGCAAATAAAAGACCACGTTTTTAAAAACTGATTTTGAAGTCTGTCTCACCAGAGTCTGAAGGCCTCCCTTATGATTTCAGGCTGGTGATTACTGCAAGCAGTCAAGGCTTAGCTCTGAGGCTGGCTCTGACCCCTGCAAATTTGTACAGAGCTGGGATTTAGGATCTTGGCTCCTAGTCCAACTAATCCAAGAAATAACAGACATGTAATAGAGAAGAAAGTACTGCTTGGGAAGCAAGATGTCTAGCACTCAACAAAGTCAAAAGCAATAATCTGAGTCTGACCGATGAGCCCCCAGCAGAGAGAAATAGTGTCAGTCTCTTGGTTCTAGTACACCTGGCTGTGGTCCTTACCACTCATAAATCACTTCAGGATTCTTCAAGATAAAGAGAATTTCCTGAGTACTGGTTATCAGTGCAGTGCCATGCAGGTCTGTTTTCACAGCTGACTGCCCTGGTGCCCACAGTTAGTGCAGCATTCATTCAAACCACCTGCCAATGCAGCTCCATAGAGCAGCCAAATGGCAGGATTGAAAATGTTTCTATACCTTAAAATGAGTTTCTTTGCAATTTAAATTGGATACATCGGCCTAGTTTTTTCTGTCCTTAGTGACAGTTTGGAGGGCACCTCAGAAAAAAGGAAACTGACCAGAAAACACTGGCACTTTATGCACTGACAATAAATCTCCCCACATCTTAATTTGTGATATGAGAAAAAAAATCAAAACTTTAAGAAGGGTAATTAATTCTTACACTGATAAGAATCTCCTTTGTAAAACAGAAAAATGTGTTCGCTTTCCCCAGATTTAAGCCATTAACAACTGTTCCTAAAGAGCTTATCTCAAAACTCCTCTCCCCATTTCATTAAGTGCCAAGATTTAATCAAGCTGAGTTAGATGGAGACCAAGGGCAGGAAAGCCTTTTACAAAGGAGATAGGCAAAAAATCAAGCTTCCCATTAGCCAGTTTGAGGTAGAGGGGAGTTAGCTGGCATTTCCCCTTCCTTTGGTAGCTCAAGCATTTGTAATGGAGTGACCTCTCTCCTCCTTCACAAGATGTTGCTTTGGGTCATCAAGAAGGAATTTTTCCATCTGGGCCTATATAGACTCTATATATAGCTACATATAACCCATCTTATCTTTCTCTTACCACCACAAAGACACGGGGGCAACAGATTTCAAAGCATAACACCCCTATTAAATCACTTTACAGAGACCTTCAGCTTAAAACATTGGGAGCTGCTGTCTGAGGAGACACCATAGCAAATGCTGCAGAGTTTAGTGCACAACCATGAGACGTGGAGATGCAGATTATATTGCCTGTAATTGCCTATGTGTCTGGATCAATGGCTTACTGTCCAATCCATTTCTGATGTATTACTGGAAACTTACATATTTCCTGGTTTGGAAATGCAACTACGTACAGATTGCTTACCACTCAGAACTTTTTCTTTCTAGGTTTCAAAGTTCTTTGCAATGCAGAGGCGTTTACAGAAAAGAGAAAGTGAACACAAGGTAGAGCTGACTGACACTACCTAAGTGTGTGCATCTGACAATGGACAGAGAAAAACAGAACCCCTGAATCCCCTTCCTTTACCAATGCAGGGCATTGGTAATCCCCTCTTTGTCCTTGTCCACTTTGAAAGGCAACAGAGTTTTTATTCAGTGAGTGGAAGGCTTGTTGGCTGTCAGTCAAAAAATGCACATGATAATTTTATTTTTTTATTTAAAATTTCCGAAAAGATAAATCAAATTAATGCTTTATCTTGTCTTTGGATTGTTCACTGAAACTGTCAGCTAGGACTAGACCTGTAGCTGAATTTGTATACGGTGACAGAGATAGCTCATTCAGGGGAGAATCCCATTTCCAGTAAGTACTGTAGGGATGAGACACTACCTATCCACCATGTCCGGGGGATATGGGGGGAGGTATGCCTGCAAGGATAAGGCTGATCCCTTCCTCCCAAGATACAGTTGTCTTCAAGATGCTATGTGGTATTTTTACCATAAGCTATCTGAGATGGGGTGAGGGGAGGCAGGGGGGGTTAGCTTTAGGACAGTCTCTGCTGGTCTGCCTTCATTAATTTGGCCTCTGTGGCCAGGTTAACTTGGTCTTCATTCATTGCTTTTATACACCTCAGAAAAAAAAAAATCTCCCTTTTACTTGTCATTCCAGGGAATACTGTGTGAGCATGTAACTGCAGTCCTGCCCCTCCCCATCATAGTGCAGAACCAGAGAGAGAAGTCAGAAAAAAAGTCCTGAGGAAGGTTATCTAATTATCTCCTGGTCATGCACAAGCAGCACTACAGCTAAACACATGAACTGCTCCTGCAACCACAGGTACTTTGTCCAGTCTTATAAACAAGTTGATTTCATTTCCAACGGCTTCCAGGACTCAGCTTCTCAGCCTGCCTGTCTCCTGCTATGCATACATTGACAAGAATTTTTCCTCATCCAAATATTCAAAGCAGAAGCTAAGAATGCAAAGGTTATTTGCTTCCAAAACCCTCTCTCCATGGACAGGCCTACAGTGTCTCTGATGATGAATAGCACCATGCTGGCATGCAAATTTGCTAAATGTAACCAAGGAAACAGGGTCCGTACTAATACCATGCACTTCTCAGAGCATTTGCTGGAGGCAGAATAGCATCCCTTGTATCTGTACGCTGTCACTCACCTCTGGGAATGCAATGTAAAATAATTACACATCTATAATGAGGAATAGGAAAGGAACACATTGTATGTAAATATAGCCAGACAGTCCTTTCAGTGAATGGGCTGATTTGATCAAGAAACCTGATGGTGCAGAATAGCAGTACTAATTTGATTTTGATTCACAGTGGAAAACAGAGGAGATACACAGGATATATACCACTGCTCAGGCCAGTATGTATCTGGCTATGTGGATGCGTTTAATAAGCCATGGGCTGGATCATAAAGCCACAATACACTTGAAAATGTAGAGAAAGCTTGCAGCATGTGTAGGCATCAGCATTACCTTAAACAAAAAAATATAAACACACCCAAACCAACCAACTAACCAACACGAAAACTTGAAGTCTTGGGATAGCCTGATTCACAGACAGGCTGATGAGAGGAATTGTGAGTTAACTAGGAGAAGGCCTGAAGCTGCTCTGGTGTGCTAGTCACCCATAACATCCAAACAAGCTCTTGATGAAGGGGATTATCTGGGGCATGAATCAGAGGAACATGATCTATGAAGGAACTCAACAAGGGATGAAACTTAAGCCTGTGTTTGAGTGATGCTCAACAGCTCTGTGGATGCAGCACACTCTTTCATAGCACCACTCTCATGGATTGCTGTTCCTCATGTCTTCCACCACATCCATCCCAGCACCATACCACACTTGTCAGTCCTCTTCCAGTGTAACTACTTCTAGCAAAGCTATTTCAGGACAGGAGGGAAAAGAGAGCGAACTGACCTGTGAGAAGAGCAGAATCCATTTCTTTTGGGGGAAATCTGTACATCAGACATGATGTTGGTGTGAGCCAAGATAACAAAATAAACAAATAAACAACCAGGATGCCCTCCCCTCATCTTCTTTCAATCACTGACATTTGTCTCCTGTGTCTCTGGGTTCTTCTTCAAATTAGGTTTAGAGTTCAGGGCTCCACTGTGCTCATACTAAGCCCAAATGATCAAAAATCTTATGGACAGAAACAAGCATTCTAACACTTACTCAATAGACTATAATAAAAAGAATCTGAATCTGCACCTATGAACAGTGCACAAGTAAGTGTCATAGTATCATCATCATGTCATAGTATCATTGCTAATGAATGGAAACATTTTAAATGCTGCAAGTGAATTGCAGAAAAGTTTGGGCTTTCTGTACATTTTGAAGGAGAACTACAAAACCTGGACATCCATCAAAGGTTCTGGGAATTTATCTAAAGCATCTCAGAATGCTAACGGTAGGAAATATCAAGAAAAAAATGCCTTTCTATGGTTTCCAGTACTTCCTGACACTCTTTTGACCAGCAGTACCCAGAAAATACCTGTGGTATTTTAGTAATTCCATTTTTTGATCCCAGAGATTCCAGAAAGTGCCAGCATGTGAGAAAACATAAAATTAAAAATTATTCCTAACCTCAAAAAAGTTTCATTTTTGTCTCATTTGTGCTTCAGGGAAAAGCTCAAGTTAAATGGTATTTTCCATGAAGTGCATTGTTCATCTCTACTGATGACTCCTTCAGGACTTTCATAGCAATTTCAATGCACTGTGTACCTGCTGGATTCCTGGCACTGGTATTTTGCACTATTTGGATAAACATATTGTGTTTTTTCAATTAATTTTCTGAAAAGGATGTTATACAAACAAAGCTACCTTCCTTATGTAGGTGATGATTTATACTTGGCAATGGCCACATCCTAAGCCTAACAGCTGCAAAGATCTCTATAACTCAAAAGTCTTGCGATAGATACTAAATAATTTTTAATTAAGAGGATACAGACTGAAATCTAGCTCAGTCCCAAAAACTAGTTACATGTAAGTGCCTCATTTTGAGCTCCAAGTTCTCCACATTCATGACAAAAAAAGCCTCATGGCATCATGATGTCATCAACTGCCATCAGGACCGGGTGATGATTTGCTGAATGTGGAGCAATAACAAAAACCTCTTCCATGAGATAGCATTGATGCCAGGATAAAATACAAGAAAGGTGGCAGAGAAAGCAAGAGAAAACATATTAGCCATTGGTTATTCTGTGACTGTGACCATAGTGACCCATTTGACTTTAACACACAAAAAATAATTGATAATATTATACAAAATTATAACCCAGACATCATTGTCACTAAAACACTCTTACTATATAGAAAGTTTGTTTGGTATTTGAGATGAGAACTTTTTTTCTTTTATTCTCCTTTGCCTCCAGATAGTTTAGAATTGAATTATAAAACTGCTACAGGACTTTGTTGAAATAAGTGACATAAAACTTTCCTGTAAGTATTAAGAATATTGATCGATTGGTGTGTCAGAAGACTTGGTATACATCCTTGTGCTCTCATAGACATGCTTAATCACATGTATGCCATAGAAAAAGAGGTAGGAAATGCCCTACGGAATGAAAGAAACCCAAAGGGACCAGTCCTATGGAATTAAGTACTTTACAGTAGTGGCCATAAATAAAAGCTGTGATTCGTTAAAAAAAAAAAATGCATTAGGCATTTCTACAGATATCAATAAATACTGTATATGTAAACTACAACACTGTGGAAGAGTGAAGCTGAAAATTATCTATCATGAATCCTCTGAGTTATAGATAAAAGTCCTGTAAAAAAAAAAAAAAAAAACGTTGTGGAAGTAAAAAAGCAATTCATTCTGGAAATAATTTAAGCTTTGGTGACATAATAGGTGTTTCCAACCCAATTTGGAACCAATACTTTTCTTACTCGTAAAGATGCTAGTAAGGAAGATATTAAAGTGTGTAATTAATGTTACAACATTACATTAACACATAAATAATTTCTCTGGCAGGTCATACAATTCACATGCATATTTTATTAAACTGTAAGAAATAATTTTCTGTGTGACCCTCATCTTCCTGCATGCTTTGAAGCTTGAAAGCCAGCCGTATAGCCTATAAGTTTAAAGAAATTTAGAAAGAATTTTGAAGTTAAAAGGTACTTTTGATGTTTGTTCTTTCTCTTCTATCACAAGGGCATGAAATACAGAAGTAGAAAACATTAATGCCTAAGAAATTTCCATGGCTATCATGTTCATTTAACTCTTTCTAATAACTAAAATATAAAAGGCTGGAGAGTGCTGTTCTTTTAGAAGGGGTGCAAAGCTTGTCCCTGTTTTATTGTCCACAAATGCTTCCCTTACAGTCATTGCACACATTGCTAGGAGTTACCCCTTGAGTTGAATACAGGTAACTCCTGTCAAGTCACCCAGCATTATTTCATCCTAAGGCTGGATACAGGGAATATCCCTTTGCCCTAGTAGCATTACTACTAGCACTAGTGTCTGACCAGACAGAAAAAGCATCAGACTGCCAAAGAACCTCCGCTCCTTTGCCCAAACAATCTTCATCCCCATCATTAAAACAACTGCCTCTACAAATGTGCTGGGCTGCAAAGGAACCTACCTATAGGGTGTAATGGTGATGTGGTGGGCAGTCAAATTTTAGTTTCTTTCTTTCAAGGTGTGTTCATAGTTGAAATCTGGCTGATAAAAGGGGTCAGGGTGGCTGTTCTCGGAATACCTTCCCTTTGTCTCGTTCATTCCCACCATTCTTCAAGTCTGCTAGGAGCTAAGTCCATTTTCTGGAATATAACTGAAGAAAAAATGTAATTAAGCAGTAAATGAACACCAGTGCTGCCAAAGTTCAAGGGTAATCACCCAAATGATGGACATTCATTTTGTGACTGGTAAATCTGTATCCATTCAGAATATTTCTGATGCATAGCACCAGTGGCTGAAAATACAGCACAGAGTAAATTGCCTGATAAAAATAGTTCATCTTCAAGTGTGGAAATGGCAAAGATGTGTAGCTATCAATATACTTGACTGTTTGGGTGGTTATTCTTGGAAGCATCCTAAGCTTTGAGCTGAGAAGGCAAAAGCAGCTAGTGAAGAAAAATGTTTCAAGGGGGAATTTCAGAGAGCAAAAGTTGGAAAAAGGAATAAAAAATGCCTCAATAAAGGTTATAAACTCAGCTCTACCCTGTCTCCTGAGCACAAATGTTTCAAGCAGTCCCACCCACACTGTATAATTAACTGCAATTGCCCATTAAAAGTGCAGAATCAGGATTTAAAGGGGTCGTGGGTTATTCCTCTCTACACTGAATTCTATCTAGTACTTAAAGACAACCAGAAACACACCCCTGGGCACTTGAAATAATCCCTACATGTATGTTATGTGAAATATCATAACAATGTGAAAAGCACATTTAAATCAATCACTCACAATAATAATTTCATAAAGCAGATTTCTCAGAAGTATTGATTTAAATTCTTGCTAAACTGTTAAATAAAATTACCTGGCCACCAAAGATGAGGTTTCAAGTCTCCCAGTTGGTGCAAAAGCCTCTGCTTGCCAGCTGTATTGTAATAACTAAAAAGTTAACATCTCTGACTTTATAATTATTTGAATTTTAATGAACAAGATGAATTAAATCTTTCAGCTCAGCTGCTTATACCATGAGCCAGCCCAAGTTCCTGAAAGATAAGAAATAGATTGCGCTTATTCAACAGCATTTCTGTGTGGAGACAGAGGGAGGAAAAGAAGCCAGGTTTTTGTGGAATTTAAACTCATTATTAAAAAAAAGAGATGATAATAGTAATTATGGATATGAGTTGTAGAATTAATTAGTGAGTTTGAGAGAAGTTCCAAAATGAGAACACAGGTCTTTTACCATGCCCAGGGACACTGTGCTTTGTTAAAGGGGTGTGCTTTGTCTAGGAGTCTCAAGACATGCATAAATATATATACATACATATATACACATGGGCATCAGAATATTATTCCCTTGTAATCACAGAGGTCCAAAAATGCAGTTGAAAGAGCATGAAAGAACACATAATTTCTGCCAGCTTTCTTTCTTTTTTCCTTGTTGCTGAAGCTTTTATCATCTTCCCTGGTATCTACATTTCACACAAAAAACCATGAACACCTTTTAAGTTTTTCCATTTCCCTCAGAATGAAAGGGGTGGAGGTATGTTGGTGACATCTGCCAATAACACTAGCAAACTAAACTGGAGATAAGTAGATGGTGAATTTGGCTCATTTCCAGGCTGTGAATTCATTGTCGATGCTGCAGATCTTCTAGGCAAAATTATCACATCTTCTGCGAACAAAAAAAGAGGATATGAATATTTCTGTGATTCCATTTTCTTCTTTAAATTCTCCATTCTGCAATTAAAACAGACACAGATATATCACATACACACATACATGCAAACACGTGCAAAAGCTGATTCTTTTCATCCATATGAATACTGTTCGGTACAGAAATTTACAACTCTAAGTGGGGGATTTGCAACTGCTTAGGGATTTAAGCTCATTTCTATGCAAAAATTCCAATCAGAGCTTAAATTAGGAGTTATTGATAAGCTAGATATATTTGCAGATGCTTCTATCTCTTCCTGCCTCGTGCTTCATCCTGTTAAACACCAGAAGCAATGTTTTAAACAATAAGAACTTTAAGTCTCTACAATCGCATGCCTTCAGACTATGCACACTGCAATTTTTTGTAGTGAGGATTGGTATCTTTTCATGTTACCTTTTCTCCTATCACATATTTTCCTCCCTGTGAGATTTTTAGTGTGCTAAACACAGCAAAATGCCCTCATTCCCCAGAATTATAAAACAGTCTTGGAAGGGTAAAAGAGCCTCTCTGTCACATACCTTTAAGTCTGAATATTTTGATTTCCTGTGTAATTTCAATTTTGCTGTGAATCAGAACCATCTACAGTAAACAGAAAGCGGAACTGGCGTTTGCTGATATTCTGGTCTGCCAGGAACAGGAGCTGTTATTGCAAGTCTGAAGAATTTTACATCTCTCTGATAGCATGTATACCATCTGAATCTTATTAAACTACAGGAGCCTGACCTGGAGCCTGAAGATTGAACTTTGTGTGTGGGGAACCTTAATGCCAATAACAAAACAGGTTTTAATGAACCACAGCTTCTAAAAGAAATAATATTAGTCTTGAATAACTTCTTGGAAAGGATTTTACTATCAGTATTGATTACAAAAATAAATAATATGCCAGAAAACCAACCGCGGTCTGCTAGATTTCTTTGTTTCAGCCTCTATTTTGGCTGCCTGACCAGTCTTTGAGCTTTTTCATCCCAAAATGTGTGACACAGCCTGATGCCAAGGGTAACATCCCAGTTCAGCTCATTGTGTGAAATACAGTAGGAGGTTGGCACTACAGCTACCCTGCAGAACTGACATTGTAAATACAGTAAAATTATCAAAAATGTGAAGATCGGTGTATGGGAGAAAAGGGCAGCTAAACATGGCAAAAGTACTGACAGAGGATTATTTCTTCCCTTACTGCAGAAAATGTTCAGACACTCCTCAGCTAAGGTGACACTAAAAACATGAGCTACATTCTGATTAACATTAGTGTGGTATTCTGATGTGCTCTGAAAGACACGGGATCATATAAAGAGCAACAGAGAAGACTCAGGAGATTTCATAGCTCATCTCTCTTTTTCAAAACTGGATCTACAATAACTAAGCTATTTCAGATAGAAGGCTTGTATTTAAAAGATCTAATGCAAGAAAGAATGTATTTGTAAAGATAAAGATCAACCAAATAGCTTCTGACAAACAGGTCATTAAATAATCAACTTGATTTAAAATCTTGACATTTGCCTGCCATAGTTTTGCCTCCTTTTGTTCACAAACTACTTGCTATTTACTCCCTGGAGGTTTCCATAATTCATATTCCAGTTGTACTTAAAGACGACAGGCAGCAATTTTTCTGAGTCATTATTAATGATGACAGATAACACAGAAGTTATGATTTTTCAAGCTTATTGGAGCTTTGGGCACAAGCATCAATGCAGTCATAAACCAGCTTCAATGAGCTTTCACTGACATCAGAAGGGGAATGGTCGCCAGTGCTGTCAGAGGAGGTGTGTGTGCAGGTGTGTGTGTGTGTGTGTACAGAGAAAAGCATCCTGCTACAGGCACAGATAGGTGGGTTGTTGTTCAGCTGACACTGAGAAAGAGTATGAGGGATTTCTGTAGCTGCCCTGTGACTGTGATATTCCTTAGCCTCAAGAAATTGCCACCTGTTTATTTAAAATCAGCAAGGGAACGGGACTGCAGGGGCATGGTTTGGGGGCTTTGCAGTGTCACCTGCCACAGTGGCCTGAGCTGTGGACTCTTGGGGACCTGATTGGAGCAGGAACCCACAAGTGACTTCAGGCAGCATTCATGCAATCTCCTGTCCGTATCTTCAGTGTCTCTCTGCCCTGTGCTTAGAAAGAAAAAGACTATGCATAAAAGCCAGCAGGGCTGAAATAATTTTGACCCTGGAGCAGTAGGCTCCCAGCATGCCAGTGTCATAAATGGCCAGCTACAATGTTGTTAGACTTTCAAATGGAAGCAAAAAATCTTTCTGGCCTGACAATTTTCGTGCCCTTGAGCACTTTATTTTTTAATGATTGTAAGTCTTTGAAAATAAAGACTTTCTGTGTCACCTGTAGTTTATACTGCTGCTATTATGAAGCAGTATTGTGAAGCCACAGCAAAACAGTAACACAGACTTATTTTTAATCATTGCTCAATTTTCTCTATCTGTGCAGTGCAGATATAAATTATTTTGTAGTCCTGACATTTTGTGGGGATATGATTTATCTCTGCACCCCTTCAAAAACAACGAGTTTGGTTTATGAGCTCAAATAATATTGTTATAGATTCTTCTGCTGCTGCAAACCCACCCCACCCCTCTCCCCTTGCTTCAGGAAAGCAAAGCTGTGGTTCTGCCTCCCCGGCATCCATCAGCAGGAGGGGATTAAGCTGCCCTCCCGGGGCCCGGATCTGTGGGTGGGAGGTGGCAGCAGCACCAGGAGGGGTGCCAGGTGCCCTCCTGAGGGGCTCATCTGCTTCCCCTGGTGGGACACCAAGGGGCCAGGAGCAAGGGAAGAGGAGATGGCATCCTGCGGGAGAGGTAGGACAGAGGGAGCAGTCTGGGTGGGGAGAAGCAGCAAAGGAGCATGTTGGAGAACCCTCTGATTTTGGTAAATGTGGGCACTGTTTTAAGCTTTAATCCATTCCTGCTCATTAACAGTGAAAGCACAGACATGCTGGTGATGGGGACAGGAGGAATACACAACCTGAAGGCAGGCATCTTTCTGTTAATAAACATCTTGTAATCACAGCTTAAACAACAAATCTTACTGGAAACACTGGAGTCAGAAATCAGCTACTGTGCTTCAGCATTGTAGCCCTTGCTTTGTTCTCCCGACCATATCAATATTTTTGTCAGCAAAGCAAGCAGATTGGACTCAGATGTATGACAGGGTTATCTTATTGGGAAACAATGTACAATTTTTACATAGTTCTGTGCAGCCACAGTTCCTGCCATATGATTATCTAAATGTTTCAGGAGACAACATATAAGCCATCTAAAAATCGAAGTTTTAGATAAAAAACACATAATTTTCAATGTGAATTTTCAGTTTAAAAATATAGGAATACATTTTGTGGCCCAGAAAATGGATAGCAGGGACTCAGTGAATCCTGACAGGTAGATTTATTCACATTTTCAAAGTGCCTTATGGAGAACTTCTGATTATTCCTTCCCAAACGTTTAGATACAATTACAAAAACATCCAAACCCATCATCTTCTATCAGAGGATTTCACCACTCTCTACTTCTGCAACTTCATTGAGGAAGTGAGTTTTACAAACCCATCCTGGTAAGGGCAACGTAATCCTGATTTATATGCTGTTTGTTCTCTTTAATTTTTTTTTTTTTTTTTTCAAATATGATCCTTTCTGAAATGTTGTTTCCAGTGCCAGTTCTCCCTCCTAGTGAAGACAGAGTGCCCTGCAGTGTTTAGGCAAAGTGTGCCATGGTGCTGCACGCCAGTGCTGGGCTGCAGAGAGCTGGCTGATCCAACCCTCTGCCACTTGCAGGCATTTGCTGAATTATGCGACCACCCACAGAAGGGTGAGATGCTTTTGAACAAGAAGAAGCACCTCTCCCTGCTACATACCTTTACATTTGGATTTCCTGTGTAATTACAATTTAGCTGTGAATCAAAACCATCGTCAGAATACAGAAAGCAGACCTGAGGTTTCTGATCTGTTACGTTGTGCCAGGACTGACAGCTCTTCTTGCATGCCTGAAGAGCTGTAGTCCTGCAATGGCACATGTGAATCTGGTTAAATTGCTTGCCACCAAGTGGAAATACAAAGCTGATTTTCCTGCAAAGCCTCCAACATTAACCGTAGGAAAGTCTCTTCAGCAGCAAGTGTAGAGGCTCTGTTGTGGTACCCAGTGGTGGGGCTGTCACTGAGGCCCTTAAAATGCCTTTTTCACATTACTCACTAACTAAAGACTTCCTGTGAAAATTCACCATAGCTATAGCTCAGCAGGAAAGCACTTAGGCCAAGAGCCTTAATTTTTCACTGAAAGCCAAAAAGCACCCAGTGCAGTTTGTCTCAGTCGTTTAGTGTTTTAGCACATTGTATGTGAGACAACCTGCCCTCGTCCTGGAGCTTCATTATTTATTAACCAGGAAAGGAGCAAAGCTCCCCCTGGCTTGCTTCCCTGTTTCCCACCTTAGCTGGGAGCAACTTTTCTTCCTGCTCCTACTGCTCGAAAAACATGTAAAAAGCATCCTTAAACCCTATGGCTCGGATCTGATTAATTCCTATAGCACCCTCCCCTTGAGGAACAAGGTATTTGCTGCCTCTCACTTTTGCAGATGATCTCCCTGTGCTGCAGACCCCAGCCACATGTGTGAGAAAGCTGGAAAACACATATGCTTATTTTGTCGTTCTTCTTCAGTGCATGCTGCTTTTCAGATTCCTCTTTTCTTCCAGAAACACAGTGCAGCTAGAACCCAGTTTCCCACAATGCTTCCCAATGCCAGGGGATGGATGCCAATTCATTAATTCCTAGTAAATAACTTCCTCCTGACTGTTTGCCAGATATGTTTCCCTTTAAAAGCCTTCAGCCTCCCAGATGTACAAATTTCACATGGGGAGGTCTCAGTGGTCTTGGAAGGAAAAAGATAAAGATTAAATGCTCCCTATTTTGCAGGTATCTGGCCCCTTCCATCATGAAAAGGTGTTACTGTAGGGAATCCAGCAGGACACCTTACATCCACAGCATGCCGTCACCTCTCTTCCATTCCAAGTCACTCAATACCTTTATCTTAAAAAGATTATTACCCTTTCTTACCCCAAATACCCAGTATTTTTGCATTGCAGCACTGATGCTGCAATACTGAAGCAACTTTCCAGTGAAGGTCCACTAGATTAAAAGACAAATAAGCATGAAAATATCAATCAAAGAATATTTTATGTAGGATTAATAGAAGAGCTAATAAGCAACAAGGATGCAACACTGAGCTGCACACATAGTCCCTTTTCTCTCGTGTTCTGGAATCTATCCCAGATTTATATGAAACCCAGATAAATCAGAGTTTCTCTTCTAGTTGCAAGGTGGATCAATGCTGATGAACAATCAGCCTGGGTCTCTTTGCACATAAGTGTGACAACAAATCACGTTACAATACAGACTGAATGATATGAAATAACTTTTTTTTTTTTTTTCTGACAATACTTACTGAACCCATCTGGCCACAATGAAGTACCATGAAGGAACAAAAATTTCTCTTTTTTCTATATGTACAATTACTTCTACATCTGTACAATTACTTCAATCTGTAGATTATAACATTTGGGAAAATCTATTATTAGCATAACATGCACTCACACAGCAGCATTTCTTTCTCCTTTGTTACTCAGCTGGAAATAAATTACCAGAGACTTGTATAAATTACCAAAACTAACTAGTTTATCAGCTTCAGAGATGTTGTAACACACAAGGTACACTGAAAACCACTGCAGAATGCCAGCGTATAAACAATTTTCACTTTAAAAGCTATGTCAACCATTTTCTGCCTTTGGGGTGTATCAAAGATACTGCTTTTCCTCCATTTGGTTTAGAATCAGAAATTATACTATATGACATCCAAGTGTGAAAGTGGATGGCCAGGACAGAATGCCCAGGAATGTGACTCTCGATGTAAGATGTGTCAGTGTTTCAGGGGTCCCTCTTGCTTTTCAAAAGAGATGTATTAAAAAATCCAGTACATATTCTCCAGTACAGATTAAAAGGAAAATTTGGTCTCGACAATTAAATGCTAATACGGAAATGGGTGTGGCTTGGGCCCAAGGCTTGTTTTCAGACATAACTCTCAATATTGAGACAGTGGTAATCTGTAAGAACAGGGAATGTCTGAAATTAATTTTCACTACAAATTGTTCACCTGGAATCCTGTCAACTGTGGTTTATTAACTCATATCCCAGCAGCGTGATGAGTTTAAACAGAACTGCAAGGTTTTAGAATATTTCATAAATTGGGCAGGGTTTCTTTTTTTAGTATCTGTATAGGTGTCTGTGCTTTAAAAAATGCAAATTTCTTGGGAGAAAACATGTGGTTATAGGTGTCCCACAAATCAGACCCAACAGATTGTTATACCTCAAGTGAACCATTTGCTTTTCTGTACTGTGTTGAAATTGTCATTCACAACACCTCTTACTGGAAAGGAAACAACATTTTAAGCAAATGTTGCCAAGCAGTTCCTGTTAATGGTCCAAACCAGTTAATGTCAGGGTTACCCATCAGATCACAATGTTTTGTGAAATGGATTGCTTCTGATTAATTGTTTTTTAACCTACTCTGAAAGTGATTTAACTTTCAAATTCTTTTATGTGTGAAAGGTTTATTCTTTTTTATTTGACATTTCCTTTTTTATCAGTTATTTGAAAAAAATCTGTAGGGGACGGAGCCATAAAAACACATTTTAAAAATGTGGGAGTCCAAATGGAATCTACAGAGAAAGCTGAGAGCATGTGCTTAGCACAGCCAGTGGTGCCTCTGTACTGCAGAGGCCTCTCAGCAGAAAAAAAGTCTGCATCAATGCTAAAGCTCAGAAGACAAGTTAAGGATGATATTTTAGATTTCTCCATGAACCCACTACCTTTATCATCAGAATTAAAATGAAAAAGATCCATTTGGTTGGATCCATCACCTATTGCAGGATGATCATCCAGTTCTTGTTTTGTCTGTTACATTGGGACAAAGGGAATGAGAGCATTCTAGAATATATTTTCATAAATTCTTGTTTTACAGGTGCTGGTGACTGCTGTGTTTGTATAAATTCACAACTGGCAGCTTTTATTCCTCCTTGCTGAGATATTCCTAGCCTTAAATTAGCACACTTCCATTCAGACTCTGCCTGAAGGACACAGCAGTCTTCATGTCAGCCTCTACTTCAGGTTTTCAACCCCTTCTCTTGGCTGTTGAGTAAGAGGAATAGAAATAATCCTGGATCAGACCTGGAACCTATCTAACCCAAAGTTTCACTTCTGGTGCTGCCTATACCAAAAAGCTTTAAATAAAGGTTCAAAATGTACTGGGTTGTATTAGAAGAATTTGAGCCAAAGGAAGTGGTCATCGGTCAGTGTTCAGCACTGATGAGACCACATCTGGAATACTGTGTCCCATTTTGTGATCCTCAGTATGCGAAAGACATTGATAAACTGGAGTGAACCTAGTGTATGGCTACTCAGGTGGCCAGAGGGCTAGAGTTCAGGGTGCAAGAAGAGAGTCTGAGAATACAAGGATCTGTTCTTTCTTCTAAAGGGCTAAATGGGATTTTATTGCTGTTTCAGCTGAGTAGCGGAAAGGTACAGAGGGCACAGAGGACATGGACAAAAGAGGCTCATGCTTTTCCCACTGAAAGGATAAATTAATTAAGGATAAATTAATTAAGGATTAGGAGTAATTAATTTCAGTGCTATGGCATCTGTAGTAGCTCCTTTTGCCCTCATCCTCCTTCATAGAATCAACATGTCTTATTCCTAAGATGTTCATGTTGATTCCCTTTTTTTTTCTGGTAAGGAAGGCAGCAAGAATAAGGAAGGCAGAAAGAATAAGGAAGGCAGCAAGAATGATTTGGCTACCTTGACAGAAATTCACAGACTTTCTGCCTTTTATAAAAAAACTATTACTTGTTTCTCCTGTCAAACTTGTTTACATCTTTCATGATTTCCAAAACATAACATGGTCTCTAACCACTTAAGCCCCTTTCTTTGGACTTCTGTTCCATCTTCTGAAGCCACCTGAACAATCAGTACTGCAATTTAATCACAGAAGAGGTCAGTTTTTTTCCTCTTGCTTTCCTCTCTGTTTAGTGATGATTTCTGCTACTCTGATATACTTCTCTGAGAGCATTTAACAACTATTCTGGAAACCTGCTTTCACATACTTTTCATTATAGATGAGGTGGTGTGAGAGGTAGAAAAGGCCTTGTAAGCACTGCTCAGCAGCAACTAAAGCATCTCTATTATCAACACTGTTCTCAGCACAAATCCAAATCCCCAGCATAGCCCCGTACTAGCTACTGTGACAAAAATTAACTATCTCAGCCAAAACCAGCACATCCCCTATGCTACTTTTCAGTCAGTCTAAAACATACATAGCACGTGTTTGGTCTTTTATTTTGGTTTTGGTTTCATGCAGGAATATGCATATCCTAGAGCAAGCCCCTATTCCCAGTACAATGGTGAAAAATGTCATAAATTCCATTACAACTTTCATGTTTGTTTCTCTTTGTTTTTCCTTTCACATTATCCTTCTATCTCTAGGACTGAGCTTTTAAGAATATATCCATACTCCTTGAAGAGCTGTACCTTCAAAATGTTCTTTTCACTTCTCTGTCTTTCATATCACATTGATTCTTCCATGAGTTGATTCAAGTGCTGTCTACAGCCAGAAGTAACCATGTCACCTTGACCCTGGTGCAATGATTTCCCTCCCCATTCTAGCCCCAAATGGGTCCTCACATTGCATTTCCCTGCTACATCTCTGACAGCAAAGGGGAAACAAACCCTTATCCCAGGAAAGGGATGATGCTCTTCTACCAATAGCCAGGACAACACACCAGAAATAAACAAGCAAGAACAGGCAGCACATCATCTCCTTGCATTAGATGATGTCTGTCCTTGAATCACTTCTTCCATTTTTCTTCATTCTGGAAGCTGAATCATTCCAAAATTGCCTGAGTTCACAGAAGATCAAGGCAGTATTGCTTGCCAGAGTACACAGTGTTGAGGGATATGTGACATGGATGAGTCATATTTACTGTGGACTGAACCTTCTTTACCATATTTACCATATTTGTGAATTTAGCATATTTACCATATTTACCTTCTTTACCATATCTGAACCATATTTACTGTGGACTGAACCTTCAGATCAAAGGATACTGATGTCCATACAGCAGAAAGAGCCACTGCTTTTGGTCTTGGGTAACCTACAGTACAGTCATAAATAAATCAATTTCTTAAACTTCTCATGAAAATTTTACTTTCGTTGTTTTTCTTTAGCCTTCCTCTTATTATGTGTAATTATAAGCTGATTCATTTGAAGATTTCTTCTTTTGCAAATCTGAACAGGTGTATTAGTTGGTCTAGTGAAAAAATATTCAAACTGTCTACATAGGTATAACAATACAAGTATATTCATGTAGCTGAAAAACATAACATCTATGGAGAGCTGGAGACAGTCCAAGATTACATAATTCACATCCAGAATGGACTTGGTCCCGAATTTGGGGGGTTTCATGCAGGATTTATTACCTGGAATATCTGGGGGAAAGAGCTCCTCATAGAGAGGGCTTATCAAGATCAGAAGTCGCACATTATTTTTTTTTTTCTTTCAGAGTAATGTCTGTCAACAAATAATTCATCATAATAGATTTGTTTGGAAAAATTACCCTTTCATTTTCCTCCACAGACATGTTATTTATATTGCCTCAGACAGGAATATATCCACTAACTGCAACTGTTAAACAAATAAAATTGCAAATACCTAAACAAAACTTAACTTGAAATTGTTTCTAACTCTGCATCAGATAACTGTTTCATCCCAAACTGGCAGCATGGTTTTCAATTATGCACCTCAAGTTGCATTCCTTAAACAGTTTTTTTATCTTTCTCCTTTTATGTAATCTTGGTTTCTGAGAAAATGTACAGCACTTAAGAAACAGTCCAGTTTAACTACTTGAGACTGACCAAGAATTAATGTTTACTTCATTCACTTATCTTCACTGCTTAGTAGAAGACCTCAGAGGGATTTTGCAACATGAAAAATACTTCCATTTCTTCTTTAGACTTCATCTCATATGTGGCATCACATCAGTGGTTTTTCAAAGAATGAATATTACAATCAAAATGTCTTCTCACTGGAGAAAAATGTTTTCTCAGAAAAATCCCAAAGAGGGTAAGAAAGGTCATTTACTGGGTGTAAATATCCACAAGAGATAAAAATATAACTTTTTTTTTCAGTTGGAGCATTGATAGTAGTTTTCACTAAAATACATGTATTTTCCACACAGCATGTATTTCAGTTCACTGAGTGCAGCGTGGTAATGCTGAAACCCCATGATAGTCCTGACTGATGGTGTTTGAATAGAGGAAAACACATCATCTGTCAAAGTCAAATCTATCATGCCTTTTACTATATTTTATAGCTGGCTCTTATTCAACAAATAATCCAAAACATGCACCAAGAGAAACTGGGAGCCAGCGTCATGAAATATGAGCTATCTTCAAGAGACATTTTAGAATACCATTTCCAGTTATCCCATGTCAATGATTGATTGCTTGTTATTGCCTATGTGACTAATGATAAGCATGATGAGTTGACACATAATTTCACACTACTTACAGCTTGCATTGCTTGTTTTGCCACTCAGAGATATCTCTGCTTATTGTACCACTCACACAATAATTTATTTGCAGCACATAATAGTAGACTTAAAAGCAGACATTCCAGACAATTATTCCTTTTAGTGATAAGTCAAGGTTCTTTCATTTGATCCAAAATAAAGAATTTCCTTGCTCAGAAATGATATATATATGACCTGACCTACAGCATACCAAGTCAGACAGCTGAATGATGCAATGCAGACAATGGAGCCTACACATGCATTTGTATAGAAAAAGCTACACTAAGACAAAAAGAATTAAAGGCAAAAATATTTAAGACCTTGATTTCCATCCTTAATTTGCTGCACTGTTCTCCCCATCTAATGTAACAGAAAGTGTTCTTCATTGAGTTTTCCAAGTAAGCGGCTGGCATAAAATGTATCTGAGTCAAGTGTATATTTATATAGTTATTATATTCATATATTACTTCAACCCCCTCATATTTAAGGCAACTGATACTTAAATGCTGTTTAGGTATTAATAAAAGAGTCATATGCAAGACCTAGACCTAAAATAATGACTATGGTATAGAAACCTGTTGGGGCACTGTACTTTAAGTCTAGACAAATAAGACACAACCAGGAAAATATAAATAAGAGATTTAGAAAGCATGACTTCTGAGGGATAATTAATATACTTTTGCCTTACTAGTCTAGAGGACCATGAGAAGCATGGGAAGAGTCTGCCAAGAAGACAACTGCTCTCCAAGTGCAGAAGGGGCAGGACCAGGACAAATAATTTTATTTTGTTGTAAAAAAAGATAAAAATTAGAGGCAATGGAAAAAAATTTAAATTACAGAAGCCGGCAGCCATCATAAAATGAAAAACAGGAAGGTGATAGTGTCTGCTTTCTGGAGGTTCCTTAAGGGAAAAATAAAAAAGACAAGTCACTCATCAGTAAACCATAAATGCCTTGACTTTATGCAGCAGGTTGGAGTAGGTCATCTCAGCCAATGATGCTAACACTGTGTGTCAGTGTAGCCCAGCATAGCCAGAGCACTCATCAAAGGTGTCCAGAGAGAGCATCAGTGTCAGCCCAGTTCAGGTAAACAAGGTAGGAGTGGCTGTGTCAGGCCAGACCTGAAGCCTGCCCTACCCCATGTCCCACCTCCAGACACAGCTGTGACACCGAGAGACATGTAAGAGCTGGAGAACTGTCTCCATGTCCTCAGGGCACAGACAGGCCTGACTTTCCCTGCCCAGCCTTCTGGGGATCCTGACCCACAGCCTAGGACCCCTTGTCAACCCCCCAGGGCCTTCAGTCCCTGCCCCAGTGATGCTGCAGCTCCCCACAGCCCTGCCCTGCCCAGCCACTGATCTCTCCATCCCTAGCAGCCTCTGATCCACACGGTGCCCTGACGTGAGCATGCAATGGTGGCACTTCACCAGACCACTTCTTCAGCTTCCAAGTATTTCATGTCTCAAAGGCTTTTTTTGAACAGCCCTGGAGCCGTAGAGCTGGGAACAAAGAACTGAGGTACTTGGAGAGGATGAGACCTTTGGGAGGCAGCAGCTAAATATTTGTAAGTTATGATTGATTACAGGCTAAACATGCGGCCTCTGTAGTATGCCACATCCAAAGAGCTCCCTGAGCCCTGGATAAATAAAAAATGGGCTAGGAGTGAGGAAATTGTTCTGCCTTTATGGGCAGCTCTGGCAAGATCAGTTATGAAATATCCAGTTCAGTTCTGGTATCTACATTAGAAAAAGGGTGTTGAAGCTTGGACATGTTACAAAGAGAAGCCACAAAAACAACTCAAGGCTTTAAACAAATATCTTATTGAGAATGTTTTAAAGAAGTCCATCTCTTGGGCTTATTAAAAGAAAGATGCAGGAGTTACCTGACAGTATTCTTTAAGTACTCACCAGATGTTAATAATGCACTCCTTTGCCTACCGAAGAAAAATGGATCAAAGACTAGTGGCTGAAACAGAGCTGGGAAGAGGAAACATGTCTTAAGAGCTGTGGGTAATTACTCCTTGGAAAAAGCTGCTAAGAATAATGAAGAATTCTCCATTTCTCGGAGTCTGAAAATCACAAAGGAAAGCCTTTCTACAAAATAAACCCAGGTAGACAAAATCCTTACTGAAGGTCTAATTGGATGAAATTCAGCATTTGTGTTATAAAATCTTTCAAAATATTAAACTTGTTGTCCTTAATTTCTGTATCTCTCAATAGGCAGAAGCCCATAAAATTTTTCAATTCCTTTGTTGGCACTTCAACTGCAAAAAAATCTTGATCAAATTTAAAAACATGACAGAAAATGCTACTGACGGAAAAAAACATTAAATCTACTTGTTTAAGTAATTTCTATACCATGATTGCAACTAGTTCTCAAAGGCAAATTTCCAGTATCTTTGTATCACATCAAATGATCAACTTTTTAGTTTAGGAAAAGTTATAACAAGTCCTCCCATATATAATTCATGATTCTGAACCCCCTTAATTGGCATCTGTGTAGAAAAGAAATCTCTGCAGACATATCAGGCAGACATATGTGACACTCTTCCACACTGTCTGTGTTTCCCCTAATGCAGCTAAAGCCAGTCCAGATGGAGTGCTGGAAGCTCTTCACTTTTCTGATTGAGCAACCTTTCTCTCCCTTTGATATAGCTTGTCATACCGTGAGGAATGCAGCAGCAGCTTTTTCTGAAATAAGTCACTGGGAGACATCCAGGGTCAGCAGAAAAAGCTCAGCCTCACATTTCTCTCACTAGATGTAAGGATTTCTACAGGCAGCTGGGAAAAACTGGAGAAACTGAATTTAGTTTACCTTCTCATAGTTGTTTAACTATCAAGTGTGCAGGATGGTGCAAGCTGTTAGCAAAGTGAATAGTGAGGGGATGCTGGACAGGATCAGGTAGCCCATAGCAGACCCCTCCACAGCATCACTGGTGTTATCCTCCCCTTGGATCTTGACCTAAAGAAGGTGGTCAGATGCTTCTCTGCTCTTACACTAGAGATCTGTTCTGGAAAAAAGCTCCTTATATGAAGCAAAACCTTCCCTTTTCTTCTCTGCCTACCCTTTCCAAACATCCTCCAGGCACCCATAGCAGTGATACCTTGCAATCCACACCCCAGCCATAAGACTCAAAATGTTTCAAACTGTCCAGTGAAACAGAGGTGTGATAATAAACATCAGCATTATTTACAGATAACTTTTTCCTAAGAAGAAGAACAGATACTCAGTAGAACCAGAAAGGTGTTTTGGCTATCTTGAAAGCACATGCAAACAGAAATAGACTAAGAGTACACAGAATGGTTAACTATCTATTTTTTTGCAAGCTATTCATTAACTGAACATAAAATAGAATGAGATCCCAAACAGTAGAACATGTTAATTCAGTTCACATAAAGCTTTTTTATATGAATGATCAGGCTGAGAAAATAATGCAATATTCTTATTAAATTCTGGCATACTTATCTTATGTTCTGTTCTGATGAAGATGTCCATGTTAATTTCCAATTTCCATCATTATTTAATTGCAATCTAATCCATACATGTCCAACAAGTAAATTAATCTTCTGGCTCTGGTGTATGTGGATGGCAAATGTTAAATACCTTTGATGACATAATAGAGAAGTAGCAATATATATAGTGTCTGCATTTCCAAAGTGATTCTTTGATAAAGTGCACACACACACTGCTAATCTCAAACCTTTTAACAAAAGAAATGGATTTATTAGAGAAGCATTTGCAGAAACATTGCAGAAAACTTTACCCAGATTCTTTGTTGTCTTTTTCCTCCATACTAGTCTCACCCTCATTGATTATTTATTATAAAAGAAGAGAGAAGGGGCAAAGAAAATCAAAGTATTTATCATTGAATCATAGACTGGTTTGAGTTGGAAGGAGTCATAAAGATCATCTAGTTCCAACACCCTGCATGGGACACCTTATGCTAGGGCAGGTTTCTCACAGCCCCATCCAACATTGTCTTGAACATTTCCAAGGAGGGAGCATGTAAAAGTTAAGGCTTTAATTTTGTAGGGGCTCCTCCAAAATTTAAAACAAGTTATAAATATCTGGGGACCATGGCAAGTCTGGTAATGTCATCATTCTCAAAAATGTTCAGCATAGTGATGCAACCCTAAGCAAATTGCACGTGCTTGATGTATGAATGAAGACCACTTCTGAGGATTCAAATATAGCTTTTAATTCCTGATTTTTCCCATTATTATTTCAATTTTGAGGAATTCCCAGAAATTTTTCTCGTTATGTTTAAGCTTTAGTAAATGCTAGTCATGCAGTTATTTTTACTCCCTCTTGGGTTTATTCTTAGCAACATTTTAACATAAATTTTTCAGTCTGACATTACTTTTTTCCCTGTGGAGATTTTACTGAAAAGGAGCATAAAGCACCAGAGATGTAGCTTTGCACACCACAGTCCATCTTTCATCCCCTTCTCACTCTACCCAGCTGTATAGATGGATGCTGAAATTACCCAAACACAAAGCTAGTGGATTTTGTATGCTATGACAATTGTTAAAAACAGTTATACCCTCTAGTTTGGGAAGCCCCCAGACTGTGCTTCAGAGATGTGGATGATCATGTCATAAATGTGGGAGGCAATGAAAACAAATTTAGTAGTTCCAATTTCTAGCCAAGGGTTAAATTCTTTACTGGTGTAACTCTATTAGTTGTTCCTTTACAAAAATCAAGACGGCTAAATGAATTGCAGACTTCTTAAAAGTGGTGTTCATGTTGAGCTGACAAATAAGTAAGCAGACAAATTTGTAGTTGCAAAAAAATTTTTGCTGTGAGAGTTGCTCTTGCACAACAGCACAACTCCCAGTTGGTATATGACATGTGTATTGAAATCCTTAGCATTTTAAGAATTCAAAATGATTTATGTCAGTTTTGGTTTGGGTGGCAAAAAAATTATGACTTCACTCAGCAAGAAAACATTTCCTGCTGCTATCTCTTAAAGACTGCCTGCAGTGTTTAACTATCACCTGCTAGCATCACACAGACTGGAAGGTGACCAATGGAATGTGTGAGGAGAGATTAGAATGAATTTTTGACGTGTCTTTTTATTCCATAAACTCTAGTCTCTGCAGCCGCAAGTTTGTCATTTGTTATGTGGTTTTTTTCAAAGAGAGTTTTGTCTTATCTGATGTTGAAACTCTTCTGTGAAGCTTTGAACACTGAGGCATAAGAAAGAGAAATCGGTTGGAAATTTGTTCATGTCTACCTCTGTGCTTGACATTTCTCCACTGATAAGGTACTGCTAAATATTGACTTTTTAGTTAAGTTCAGATTAGCTGTCAGGTCCATGAACATTGATTGTAAACCATTATCTTTTCCCCATTTACAGGTCCCAGTGCTTAAACACAAAAAAATAAAGAGAAAAAAAAGGAAAGACAGAAAACAGAAAAAGGAACAGAGAAGAAAAACGTGTAATTGGCTGTAAAGGTGTCATTAAATTTTACTGGAAATGCTATTGATGTTTACCTTTAAAAAGCTGTCTTATTTTTCATTCTAACAGTCACCTCATTCAATTCATTTTTTAATCATTCAAGGAAAATGTCAAACCAAGATTGCCACCAGGACACAAAGCTCAGAAAGATATGAAAGATTCTCCTATCACTAATGAAGTAAATACAAAATCTGGCATTAAATAAGTACTATTAAAAGTATAGCTCTATAGAGGTTCAGAAGTACTGCCAGTTCCATTTCATTGTCCCATCCACCTCTCCAGTCTGGGATAATAGTTCATGTATGTCAAAATAAGAGTGGATAAGAGAGCAGGATGATGTTATAATTTTAATTTTTGAACAGCTCTTGACAAAGTCTCCCTCAACAGGGAGAGGAAACTAAGAGACTATGCGGTAAAAGGCAAAGTATGCTCTTAGATAAGAAATTGGCTAGGAGAACAAATGGCAGGAATAAGTAGGAAATTTTCTGCAAGAAAGTCGATCAGTGGGAAGCCCTGCAATTCTACTCCAGAGATATGGCACAGAGGGAACATGGCAAGAGAGCTTGCTACTTCAGCTCCCTAGAGATGCCCCTTTGGGTGTTGCAACCAGCTGCAGGAGTTTAGGGCAGCCCATAGAGCTCATGCACACAGATTTATTCTGAAGCACTTGTTGCACACTCACTTCACACCATTCACTTAATCTCATCTAATTTCCAAGTGCAGACAAGTATTTAACTTCACTGGGGTTGAAGTTGGAACAGCACTGGTACCCTGTCTGCCCCGAGCAGGCGGGCTCCCCTCCTGTGCCAGGAGAGGAGAGAAAGGGTGACAGAGAGAGATCAGGGACAGGGGAGGCTGTTAGCATTAATGTTGACAGAAGCTGTGTCTATTTCTGCAACACTGTAACCAGGCATGACCTGAGCTAATAATGTCATCTAATTAGAGCAAACATACTGGCTTTTATAACCTGAACCCTGCTAGGCAGTGTAGACAAAGAGTTAAGCTCAAAAATTTAGGTCCAGCACATCACATCTCAGTGTGGCCTTAAATCAATTAAGGAGACATTCCCGGCAGAACTGGCTCATGGCTGGACAAAACATAAAGGGAAAAGAGCTCCTCTGACACTCAGCAGACACTGTGGATTTAACAGTAAGTTTAAGGATTCTTTCTGTTTTGAACTATGCCAGCAGTGCCCAGTCTTGTATTAGGAACTCCAGGTGGTATCCTCTGCTCCCCTTCTTCACTCTGCTTGCCTACACAGTTCAGATTTCAAATCCTATACCTGTGGGGTATATTTCCACAATGATAGTTTCTTTATATGAATTCAGTTAAACCAAATACATTAACTCTATGTGGCTTACTTGTACTTTCAAATACCAGAACCTGCTAAAAGAGGTGCATCTGGAGGCATGATTTCTCTTGAGACTTTCAGTCAGTTGGGGAAGGGAATCTCAGAATTACAGCACTAAAAGTTGCATCATGGCATTTGGTAGAGCAGAGTGTAGTGAGACCACTAGTACTTCAACCTTAAGCATATAAAAAATGTCATGGGAATATATACAGCTTCGATATGCTACAGCAAGTGTTGTTACACGTACCTCATGTGACATAACATGCAAACACAATGAAAGTATCAAAACCAGGTTTGCACCTTCACACTTTGTTTAAGGACTCTGTTCTTTAGATTTCCTAAATTGCCAGCACACCACACCTTTCACTGAAATGCTTGCAATATTTCAGTTTTAAAGACTGTCTTTTTCTATTACTATGGCATGAATGTCAGCAAAAATTCACAACCTTGAAAAATAACTGATTACTTATAGTCCATTCTCCCCTTCAAAATAAAATGTTGCACTAATGCATTGTTAAAAGCTAAATTATAAACCTTCAGAAGGATATTCACAACAGCAATGCTAATAGGCTCTTAACTTACACCTACAGTCCCAGCAATGAATATTGTGATCTCATCACATACCACAGGTCCAGCTAGGTTTGGGCTAAGTTGGTCTGTGGGTGGGAAACATCAGCAGAGTTTTAGGAAGTAGTATTAATGATTTAGAGTCTATCTACTCTGCAAATTTTGCTAAGGTTGCAGTACAGTTCATTACTTTCAGAAAACAGGGATAACATTTTAACATTGCTCCTGAAAAACAATGCAAGAGAACTGTCAGCCTCTAACTACAATAGTTCTGTGCAACTAGAAATAAGCAGCATAATTAGAACAAGCTGGGACTTCTTATGGAAATAGAAATCTGTAAAATACTGTGTTGATGCTGAAAGAAAGTCTTCATTTTGCTCTGACTACCAACGTTATGTAAAATCTTTTCCAAGAAGTTCTTTTTCCCTAGTACTGTGTTCATGCTCATGTATGGCTGGGAATTCTGGGGCCATGGCCAGTGACTACCGAAAGCCTCTACAATTCTTCCTAAATGTTGACACTAATCAGGTTTCCTGATAGAGGGAGATTTGCAGAAAAAAGTTGGCAGAGATATCAGTATGCAAGTGACTCACCCAGCACCCTGCTTAGAAGATAACAAACTGAATGAATGTGACATCGTCTTATCACTGTCCCTGACTGGGTCAATAATCCTGAAATCACAGCATCACCAAAGTCAGGTGAGCAAACTTTGTTTGTAAGAGAAGATGTAAAATCAAAGCAGAGTTCAAATTAACTCCACAGTGAAGACTGGTGGAAGTCAAAAAGCATATAACCTTCAAGACATGAAAGCTAAGTAACAGTGTGAAGAGGATGTACACAAAAAACTTGCAAAATACACTTTCTCTTTAATAAAATTGACCTCTAATATTTTTACTGTGCTGGTCAAAAAAAGAGGATTGGTTCCTTACCAGAATCATCTGGAAAAGCGTATATCAAAATGTAATGCAAACTCCCTGATTTATACCTGGGGAACCTGCTTTAGAGGGAAATTAATGGGTCTGCTGACATATCAGATGGAAACAAATGTGGCCATATTCTGCTTGGCTGCTGTGCACTTGGCTATCGTTAGTCATTTTCAAATCACAAGTATTCAGTCTCAGCTGCTCAGGTGGACTGCCCCAGTACACAGAGAGAAAGTACATCCTGAGAGCAGCTCAATTATTTGTAGGATAGGTATCAACATAAATAGGAAGAATTTTTCTTGGAAAGAGCTTAAATCACTATATTGCATATGAAAGGAGCCTAAATTATTACCTTGACTAGAAATCTAAATTTTGTGTAACTGAAACTAGGTGCAACCCATGGTTCTTTCAGACACTGTAATTCCTCTTCTCTGTTGACTGTGTAGGCTTGAATACCCTAGGTCTCCCCTTCTGCCCCTTTTCCTCTTATTTTCCTTTTATTCTAGAGAGAAAAAGTCATAAAATGTGACCCTAATCTGGAACAAAACAAGACTATATTACTTCATTTCATATCTATTTTAAATGGCTGTATTTTGCACAAATCTGAATGCAATAAACTTTTACCTGTGTTTTTAAAAATCCATGAAAAAATTACCATTTTTCAAGCACCCTATTAGTTGACTGATGTTTTCAATTACCTTTCCTCTATGGCCACTAAAAGCTCAGTCAAGGGCTTGCTGATGCTAACAGAAATCTTTCAGGTTGTCACAAAAAGTCTTTTCAACCAAACCCTAAAGGCATTATTTTTATCAGTATTTGTCAAGTTCAGCTCAAAATATTAAAATTAAATGTGAGAACTCCAGGTCTTCAAGGCACTAACTTGAATAAATACCAGAAAATTAAACCAAATTCAGTCATGTCTCCAACAATTCCACTCAAGCTAGAGGCACTTCAAAGGTTTCAGATAGAAAGAATTTGTCCCAGTCACTGTTTTGCAGTCAATTTACACTCAGAGTTCATTGACTTCAGTGGAAATTCCACTATGATAACCATGACAGAGCTGGGAATGATTATGTACAGTTAAGATATAAAGAGCTAATGAAGCATGCATGAATCAGTTCAACATGTTGAATATTCTCTCAGGACTGCTTGTTAGATAATAACTTAAGTAGATTAAGAGTTATAAACAGGATTCTTCTTTGTCTTTATCTTCTAATTAATAATGACTAACCTACTCTAGGAACACAGAAATCTACAAAGTTAATAAAAAGATTATTTATAGAATAAATAAATGTATAGAAATGTCTTCCTGTCAAAAGTTCTTGACGTTTTATCCTTCATTCTTCGAGTCTTACCTATAGCAAACTTGTTCAGAAATACGTAAAGCAGCCAACAATACCTTTGCTGTCATTTCTTATTTATCACTGGTCAATATACTGATGTAGGCACTTCAGATTTATCAGCATTTACTGGAGATTGTTGTACACATTATACATAGGAGCACAAAATGAACACAGTACTGAGCAAGATTCTTTTTTTTTTTTTCCCAGTTCTTTGAAGATAAAAAAGCACAGTCTTATTTTTCAGAGTACAAGACACAACATGGAAAATATTGTAAGGGACTGTTACACTGTCTATCAGCACCAGACTCCAGACAGTTCTTCAGCAGCTGAGGAATAATTCTTAATTATGTCCCGGCCCCTTCACTATTCTGCCATGTAATAGCCTTTACTTAAATAAGAACCTGGACCATCATATCTCTCTGGGTTATTATCAGTGATAGTAATGGAAATTAATCACCTCTGGTAGAGCTGCAAATTAATGTAAAATGTTACTCAGGATTTAAGATATTGTGTTATACTCCCAAAAGGACAAGGTGTTGAACAGCACTGAGGAGATGGATGGTAGATATTTACCTGTTTCCAGCACTCACAAAGCCTACCAGCTCTTTCATGCATTAATCCTGTAGGCAGTCCTAACTCAGAATTTCCAAAAACTCACCATCAGAGTGAGATGTGGAATGATTATGTAATTACCTAAATGTAGTGCCATCAAATGCAGGGATGTTCAGAGAACTGGAAAAATGGTCACTGCAAGGAGCAAAAAAAAATTATTGAAACAGAAAAAGCTGCCAATTGTAGAAATAACTCAGTTATAATACTATGTTGTATAAAAATATTTAGGCTGATAGTAAAAAGCACAGTCATAAGAACTGGGGTGACATTCAACCCACGACAGGTTTTCAAAAAAATAATCAGGAAGAAGCAAGAATCATGACAGATAAGGAAGAGAACAAACAGAACAAAGTACTGCTAATCCTTGTTAGGGTAAAAAAAAAACAAAACAGCCTTTTATGATCTCACTGCCAGACATTGCTTTCAAGGAAAATTACATGTTTCACATCTGAGTTTTTTCTATATTTTATGTGACCAGTATGACAGCCTTCCATCTCTGCCTTCTCCACAACCTGTGTTTTGTTTATGTGATGATTAAGGATGACCTAAGGGGCAGAGACTGGCAGTGTGGCAGCCCCAGATCAGGAACTGGAGTGTGGTACCACCAGTCACACAAAAATTAAAATGGCTCTTTTGCTTTATTTCAGTAAGCTATAGGCTATAAACAGGCCTAGAGTTAGAACTTAACTTACCTGGAAACTGCAGCCAGGTATGCTGAAAAGAAAAGAAAGGGGAAGCAAGTGTGTCATCACCAGCTGACCCTCCTGTGTTTGTGTCCCTTTACCACTTTATCACCATGTTCCATCCCATATCATTGTATATAATTGTTTGAGACTGTGTTTATAATCACATTGACCACATTTTAGTCTTCCCTCAGGACAGATGGGCTGCTGATTCCCCAAACACTCTTAACAACTGCTATAATCTGGAAAACACTTAGAAACCTACGTTGTGCTGGCAGAGGAAAAATATCCCCATTGTTCAGAAGTGTTCTGCAGCTTGAATGAGCTGCAGGCAGAAAGCTCAGCATCACTGTGAGCCATTTGAAAAGCCATTTGAAGAACTGCATAGACCTAGAGGTTTTGCCTCTGCTGGGTTTAGGAACAGCTCTGACAAATGCCCTCATCTATTTCCAACTCTATTGCACCTAAGAATTGCAGTGACAGATAGGAACAGCAAAAGGTGCCACAGCAGAAACTGAAATCTCTCATCCATAGGGTTAGCTTTAACTAGATTTTTTTTTTAAATTAAAGAAATCAAGTTGCATTTTTCAACAATACCATTAATACTCAGAAGGCAATCTGAATTTCTTACTAATTCAACATATTTTTAACAAGTAAAAGAAAATACTCATGAAAGTATGAACTTTTACTACCTTACATGCATACTTGCACAGCAATTATCCTATCTCAGCTATATTCTTCCTTCCTTCCTCTCTTCCTCTCTTCCTCTCTTCCTCTCTCTTTCTTGCTTTCTCTCGCTTTCTCTCTCTCTCTTTTTCTCTTTCTCTCTTTCCTCTTTCCTTTCTTTCTTTTTTCTTTCTTCTTTTCTTTTTTTTCTTTCTTTTCTTTCTTGTCTTTCTGACTTCTCAGCATGTACCCAGCCCAATTTGTGTACACACATCTACTGTTTAAAAAATTCAGAGTTAAACTGAAAATCAGTTTGTAGCATCAAATAGGGACTTCTGAATATAGCTTCTTACTTTACACCAATGGCTACTTTATAGCAAAGCTGGCATGTTTCTGAACTCAAAATCCTTGCTAATTTCTTGGAATGAAACAAAAAGTAAAGCTGCAATCCTTGTTATTTAACTGACATCTTACTGTCATTTTGGATAAATATAAATAATTTTTCTGTCCTTCACATATGCATGTGAACTGCTACTGAAAGGTCCCTTTATGTCCTGAAAATTGTGTCTTGTAGCAGGCTTCCATCTCTCAAAAATAAAACCATGTTGTTCTTAGTGCTGTGCAAAATTTTCAAGGCTGAAAATCTGCATTTGTTTTTTCACTCGCAATTAAAAGGCTAAGGTTTTATTTTGTAATTGTCAGACAAAAGTAGTGCTGTTTAAGTTCATGCTTTTCATTAATAATCAGGATTTAAGAACTTTTAATAACTTTTTTTCACATGCAAAAAATCTGATGAGGCCTCATTTGAGATAATCATGGGGGGCTTGCTGGTCTCTATCTGAAGCAAATTCACAATCAGGGTGAGTTCACAGAACAGTGAAAGCAGAACTCCACACAGTGACACACTTCATCCTAAATGTTCAGTTCCTTGTTCTTAATGTACTTCTTTAGAGGTTTGCCCTTTAAAAAAATGAACTGTCATTGCAAAACTTTGTTGAAAGAGTTAGTTAAACATTGGGCAACTGAGTAGTAACAATAAATGTCAACTAAAAGAACTCTCTTCTCCAGTTGTATGATCCCATGGAAGAGTTACAGCAGAATAATTCTGCCCTGTTCGTCTTCCTCCCAAATGTCTTCAGAATTGATTTTTCTATGCTTATTCTTTTCCATTTCTATTCTTTGTTATTATTTTTTGAAATATGAGCCTTATCCCTTTCTCTGTTTTATGACTGCAAAAGAGAAAAATATCTATTTTCCTCATGAAAAGTTTGTATCCTTTTTAATGCAAATTACAGTAAAAGGACTTCTACTAACACTCCATTATTTGAACTGAAAGAGGTCCAGGATACCACAGGTAGTGGAAAAATCCAGGAAACGTGAGTACTAGTTAACCACAGATCCAGCATAAATGTAACTGGCCAGTTCTGGCACAGAGAATACAAGTTTGTCCTGAGCAAGGTGAGACCTCATACCCACATCAGAAATGGCTCTGTGTCGTGTCTTGCTGGGAGTGCATCCTTAAGGTATCTGTAGGTTTGGATGGAGAAGAGTTCTCTTGATGCCAACAATATGAAAAAGACATGATGAGAAGGTAAAGCACAGAAATCTCCCAAGGACTCTAAGTCTGAGAGCTCTGCTGAGTATGCAAGATGGTCCCTGTTCCAGCTGTGGCTTGGGCACACCACTTGTTCTGTGTTGGAACTGTGTCCTCACTCAGCGCTGCATAAGAAGCCACAATTCCCTCTTATGGTACAAGGAGGTGTGGAAGCCCATCATTAATGGCCAGTATGAGGTTCAGAAGGTCTGACAGTGAGGGGGAAAGCACAAAATAGCTGTGTCTCTGCTTGCTGTTTCCAGTTGATTTTGCACGAAGGCACCCCAGATCTACCAGGATGAGAAGTCCGGTCTGTGCTGGATGTGGAAACAAGTGCTCTGGCACAGGACATAATCTGGGCATGGGAGATGTACATCCTCCTCTAAGTAGCTCTGTGCATTAGCTAAATATCAAAATATGGCACTACTTTCAAAAAGCCAAGGCAGTGGGCAAAAGAAATGTGCTGTAAAAGCCAGTAGGCATTTCAAGGATGTGTCAGTGGCACATACTTTGCTAAGTGCATCAAGAGTTGCCACGTATTTTTATTAATTCATTATGGTTGATCTAGTTATATAAACAGGAAATGGCAATAGATTAGCTCCCAGAGAGTGTTTTCTATGGGATTATGTTTAATGCTGAAATTCCCGTCAAACTCTTAACTTTTGAAATACTGATAACACAGTACATACTGTGCACTTTTTTGAACCCTTCAGCAATGCATTCCTAGCAACACACTCAGAGCCCTAATAATCAAGATTGCATTTAAAGAAGCTTAATTTTCATGCTACTAATCTCTCCAGTGGTAAGAGTAATTATTCAGTACTCACCAAGCAGCAATCCCATAACATGCACAGGGTGCCAGTATGTTAGCATGGGCTGAATGACCACATAGTGAGAGGAAATGTTTCTTTCTCACCAGCAAATTATTATGCTGGTCCTTAGAAAGACTGTGAATTGTATTTGCTGGATGTAAAATTTCTCTGCTGTTAGGATCATAACATTTATATTTACCCCAAATGACCTTCAGAGTTTCCTATCTTCTTCAGTACCACCTTTAAGGTCTCCCTTCCAAGAGTCCTTTTCCTTTTATGGCTTTATCGTTTTGTTTATTTTTTTTCTTTTTACCTTGCACCTTCGTCTAGCACTCCATTCTGCTAAGGACTTCCACCAGTAAACCTGCTTCTTATTCCCCATGTCTCATCTGAAACCTTGTTTAACAACTTCTCCTATGTTTTGTGCAGCCCCCTCCAGGTGGGTAAGGTGGGAAGGCAGTATTTGAACAATGTAAGAAACACTGAATGCTAAGTCATGACTGGCTTTGTGTTGAAGCCACTTCGGTTTACAGGAAAGAAAGACACCTTTTTCACTGTGAGGTTTCTTTGAAGAAGGTGCATCTTCTAATTAACACCTTCCACTGAAATAGATGCAAATAGTGAAAGACTAAAATTAGTGAAAATAATGTTTTCTTAGGTAACAAGTTCCTGTTACTAAAGTTGTTAACCCTACAACTTAAAGGTTGTATGTGTCTACCCTACTAATCAGGTATCTCATTGTCTTTTGTGTTTTTTTCCTTTTGCAGCATTCTGTCATGTATCTTGAGTCTCCTGAAGATAAACACCGCCTACCATTACTCTACCTAGTACATCCTGAGTAATGATTCAGGCTTGCAGAAAACTCTGTAATACATTCAATAAAACAATAATAATAAACAAAATAAGTAGTAGATTTGGAAAATATTGCAAACGAGAAGAGTCTATGCTGGTTTGGAGAATATGCCCTCTATTCAGCCACAGTAAATCTGACACATCAGCTAACTGCCAGAGGGATCTTTTCTCTCCTTCTGCCACGTAATTTCAGTAGGCAGACATGGTGCCTGCCCCTGATTGCAACAGGCTATCTGCTGTTCCTTGGTCACTTGTTTAATCCTTCTATATCTCCTTATTTCTAATTATAATTAATTTATCTCAGTCTATCCTCCAGTTGGTCCACTTCTCTCCATATATACTTTGACATATACACTTTGATTATTCTTTCCCATGTGTGCTCTCAACTGCTTCCTCATCAGCTATTTCAGTTCCAAGTTTATCAGAAATGTCAGGTCCTCCAAGGCAGCCAAACGTATTTCCTCATCAAATGGGAATGAACTCATGTATGTAGCGTACCTGGACTCTCCTCTTGATTTTTTTAAGGAGCAAAACATAATGAAGAAGTATATGAATTACATCTGGAAGATGCCAAATTCCTGCTGTATGAGCATTCTTGTGGGCCTGAGGGTACTATTATAGTTGCTTCAGGGTTTATGAAGATGGTGAGGAGCCAGGTTTTGAAAGAGAAATTATTAGCTGCAATGAGCCTGCCACCACTGAGATGAATGCAAACAGTCCTGTAGGAGTCAGTACCATATGCACATTTTCTGGCTTCCCAGCATCCTCCAAAGGGAGCCAGACTCAGTGTCTCCCCTGCAGAACAATGCAGTCTAGGATAATATAGTGTGAAAGGAAGGCTCACGGCATGCTCTGAGGAATCAAACCACCACAGCTGTAAATATTATCTTTAAGTCATTCAAGCACACATCACAGTCAGTGTAGGTGTGTTCTCTGACTCTGAAGGTTACACTGTCCTCAGAGAGTGCTCGGTTGTGTTAATGCCTTGTACTGCAGCTATTACTAAGAAATAGTTGTCTCTTTAAAGAGTTATTGTATGAAGTGGAATTATTTATTTTGGTCTCCAGGAAAGAAAATTGTTGCTGTTGCTGCATCTTTATGCTGAGAGTTTCTCTCCTCTGCTGATGGGAAACAAAAGTCTCCTTAGGCAGGTAGTGCCCCGAGCTTTGTGCTGACCAGAGGAGCAGCTGCAGAAGATGATTGCTGTCCTTAGCTCTCTCCATGCTTCATGACAGTTCACCACGTGAGGAGGGTGCCTTCTGGTAACCTGCATCTCTGAGAAGTTGAGGGTAAAGCTGTCTATGCAGTCTCCATTGCAGAAGGCAGCTGCCTCCCCTGTCTCCCAGGCTGGCCTGGCTACCATCCTGCTTCCTCTTGGATCTGCCTGAGCTTAACCCTTCTTTGTCCAGCACTCCATCATTTATCTCACTTCATCCCTCATCAGACTGCTTCTTTCAGCTCTCTCCACATAAATTTTGACTCTTCCCTAGACCTCAGAATCATTAGACTTTTGCAGAGTGTGTATGCAGCTGTGTTCACGGCCAGATCCGAGCTCTGCCCATCAGCCAGTTAGGCCAGGGTGAATGTTAATGTGTAAGCAATGAGGAAACCATTGAGTGTGACCTTGAATCCTAAGCTAACATGACAGTATAAACACAGACCCAGTTATTGCTCATATGCTCTCTGCCTGTCTGAACAATCTCTCTCTTTTTCTCTCAGGCTCCCCCCTCTCTCCCTCACCAAACTTTCATTGCTTCCTCCACCATTCCTCACTCTCGCTCTGTGATTGGAGTTTTTTAAGCAAGTTGAATAGAGGTATTCAAACAGTACAGAAAGGCCACTAAAAAGCACCTGGTCCTGAAAGGCTTCACATATATGTATGCCATAATGAAGCTCAGAGTCTCTACTTGGATACCTAGAGGCCTCTGAAATTTTTCAATTAAGCAATCAGTAAGTCCCTGAAATAATTTCTGTACAGTCCTCAGTACTCATCTGTGTAAGAGAATGGTGAATTCCTGTCCCCAGTGTCATGACACTGCTCAGTTGCCCTTCTCTCTGAATTCACCCATACATTAATCAGTACTGATTCCCAAAAATATTGGCACAAGTGACCTTTGCACATATACCCATGGCAGAGACAGAGTTAGAACCCAGAAGATGCCTCAAATCATGCTTCACTTACTTATGAAGAGTAGTGGAAAACAATAGTACACAAAATAGTTAAGTAATAAGGTTTTTGTGTCCTGCTTTTGCTTCACAAAAGGTTAACAAATTTCAGCAAATTCCCCAACCATCGCTGTCACTCTATATTTATAATTGTTTTACAGGCAGGAAATCCCAAGATTTATTAAATTGCTTTTTAATGAATATATAATAGCAACTAACAATAAAATGAAACTAGAGAAGGCAAGAAGTAACCATAATCACAGCCATCAACTCAGTCTAAGAGTGCCAATCCTGATGCTAATTTATCTTGAGTTTTAGGGAGATTACAGGAACTGTATTAGATGAATTTCCATTTCTACTGCCTCAGCAGTCAGCTAGCACTGGACAGATGACATCAAAACCAAAACATATTTTCTTGCCCATTATGTTTACTTCCTCCAGTAATTTTACTTTAGCATGCCATGGCATATCCGAAGAAATAAAAATCACAGTGTCTATTGGGGTTGTAGAAGGCTGAAACCAATTAGGGCTTATATATATCCATACAAATTTCTTTTCCTCTAGTTTTTCAAATAAATTCCTTTTCAATATATGATTCTCAACAAAAACTTTTTTTCACCACTGTCCCCCAATAGCCCTTATAAACCTGGTTTTCAGGCTTGATGGATTAGCAAGAGATGGCATATCTTGGACTAGCTACTGAGCAATAGAAAATGGCAGACTAACCAGACTAACAAGAAACCCAACTGGAAACTGTACTAAATCCCTAATTGCATATTTGAGTTTTGATTTTCAGACAACTTTTGTGTTTAGGGTGAAAACATTTGGCTTTCCCTTTTTACCCAGACCAGTATTTTCCAGTCAGCCCTATTGCCATCTTGATACTCTGACTTGTCTTACAAATGCCTCATCTAGACCACATGATTTCTTTCTATTTATTTATTTATATGTTCTTTTTATTTCATTAATTATATAAGAAATGCTACTTCAATAAAAAACAAAGTTCAATAATTTTAATAAGCTTACAATTCTTTTCCTTCTCCTTTTACAAACCTGGCCACCTGTGACAAAAAGAAAGGGTAACCAGCCATTCAAAATATTGGATGTTTTAGCACTCAGATTAGGTTATATGCAACTCTTTTAATTAACTGCCTAATACAGAAAAAACATTTTCTAATGGGCTGTGGTTTGGTGGATACACAAAAGAACCAGAACTAATCTTAGTTCTGATGAAGCCCAAGAATAACAGGGACAACAACCTAGTATAGTATTCCTCAAGGTAGGTGACCCTCTTGATCAAGCAATACAAGTGAATTCTTTATTAGAAGGAACAGACAAGAAAACATAATCAACATGCAGGAATGTATCAGGAGAAGGAGCAAGACAGCTGGAATTTTAGACAATGCAGTAGAGGGGGTAAAAAAGTAATCAAGAAGGAAAACTAGGATGAGGAGACAGGCAGAGATTTATCAAATGGGACATCTATGAATTTTATGTGATTCTCATGTTTCAGTTGCTAGAAAACTACCTGCAGCAAAGATTTCCCAAGAGTCTGCAAAGTCAAGCAGCTGGTATGGAAACCAAGATACATAAAGTATAACTTCAGAACACTGCTGGGTCAGAGCAAAGGCTCTGTCAGCACTGTATCCTGCATCTGACAGTATTAATACCAATTCCTTAGAGAAAAAGCAGAAGATGGAGAACAGGTACAAAGTGACCTCTGCCTATTCTGTACTTCCTGCAAATAGCTGCTTGGAAGGCAGATCTTCCTGAGACAGATTAAAGTTATGTACAGATCCAGTCATGACTGGATCTGTATCCGACAGCCTTGTTAAATATACTGTATTTCACTATTCATACAATTTCATATTTTAATTTTAAAATGCAAAAGAATATACACTGGTTTAAATTTTATAACCTTATGTCTGAAAATGTCAGGGGTAGCAACCTCTATGTCTCATGATTATCAGCTTTTTAGTCTGTCCTACCATAAGGAGCAGACTTTGCAAAAATCACAGCTCAGATGGAGATTTCCAGGGCACTTCCACCATACGAAGTATCCAGTTCAGTACCTTTCCTGTGCCTAATGACACAGGTCTTCAAGTCTGGCCATGTTATGTTCTCCTCCTCTGAATTTATGTCTGCCTTACTTCTCCACCTAAGCGAGCTCAAAATCTTCTGAGGCATATTCACACTAGCCAAATCCCTCTTCTGTCTTTATGTGACAGGTAAAATGGCCAAGTGACTGGAAGTTTTTGATGAGCTATGGAGGGGCAAGTCTTGCTTCAAGGAAGGAAATCAACATTCATTTTATCTCTTTAACAAGTCTTCCCTGGTATAGAAATAGCCAAAGTGAATCCTGAATGGGAGCATGCAGAGAAATAAAAATCTCTTATGGTTATACTTCTCCTGGGGGAACTGTCAGTTTGGCTGGTGGATCTGCATTTATACACTACACTACACTAAGGTACACCTGGAATAAGAATGTCCCAAACCCTCCACTCTTGATCACCACCCTCACAAAAAAAGAGCTTGGAAAGATATGGCACCTAAATGACCTCAGCCTCCCTCCACTGCCACCAGCAAAGCATGTGTTGGGCTCAGCACAAATCTAGAAAGTGTCACCTTCAAGTCCCCACCACTTGTCTGGGCGAAAAGCAAAGCCAAGAGTCATGTAAAACTGAACCACAAGGACCAAGCTGATCACCATTTCCTCTGCAACCACTCTGCTGCAGGGCAACCTTCTTGTTTTGGCCATTCATAGCCAATGATCAAATGTCTAGCAAAAATAGAAATAAATATAAAATAAATATAATCATTCTAAACCCCTACTGTTTCTCCAAATTAGGTGTTTTCCATGCTTTCAGCCATTGCTTTTAACATGCTAGCGAGCCTGATTATCTGCAAGCAAGCTTCATCATCTCTTTCAATCAGTGCATTTAGAACATCATCACTCACCTCAGATTGCCTACTGAAATTTCTAGACAGGCTGATTTCCAATAACATCAAAAAGGCTGTCAAGCAGCATGTTCCTCACTTTTTTACCACTCCAGTGAAAAAACTGTCTTTTTTTTTTTTCCTTCCTGCACTAATCTTGAGGCTGTTAGACCGCTGAATGCTACACCAACCAGCATGACTCCCAGCACCTCACAGAGAGTCATTTATGTCTGAGTGATTGTTTTGAAGCAAACAGTGCTGTAAGTGAGTGGTTCCCAGGCCCCCTGCAAAGGCAGGCCACAGGACCTAATGCAATGCTGCTGCAGGCACACGCATGCAGCATGCCCAGCAAAGCCCACCTGAATCAACAGAGGGGAGTTAATGGCATGTACCCATATCAACTATTGTGAGACACACAATGTGAGTCTTCTCCTGCCATGGAGCATTTCACCTTGCCATGACTCACTCCTGGCTGAGGTCATTGTGAAGGCAATTCTGTATGAGCAGAGGTGAGCCAATGAATAGAACTGGTGTGCTGGTCCCTATCACTATGCTTCTGAGACCTACAGCCTCTCCTGCTCCCCAGTCAAGCCACTTAGCATCCATCCACAGACTGTGTATTGGGCACCTTTTGCCTTAACTACAGTATCTACACTCTTAGCAGCATGAGAATTGTGCCTTAGTGAAAGAAAAAAAAGATCACATTTTTGTGGAACTAGCATTTTCAGCACAGATATATTCCCTCACTCTACTGAGATCCATCACATTTCACCAAGCAAAAGACCTGAAAATCTGAAGGCTGTCTTACTGTCAAGAACTACACATGCTGTGGGATATCCACAGTAGCCAACAGCAGCCAAAGCACAAAGGTCTCACACCTGGATACTGAGCATCTACAAGCCCCATAGAAGACAAATGGCATTTCTCATTTCTCCTTAGAAGTTTGATTTTACCATGTAGCTGTACATAATTAAACACTCCCAATTTCAAATACCACAGCATAGTTACTGTTTGCCCATTTATAGCAACCACCCTCAGATTTGGATAGCATTCTGAAAAATGGTAAGCTAAACAGTTTCAGCTATCTTAACAAATACAGTGAGAGGAAAAATGAAATGACATTTACAAGCAAGGGAGAATTTCCTTTTTAGTAATTCCAGGAAAGGCTATTCTTATGGCAGAGATTATAATAGGAATAGGAAATGGTATAGACTTAACCCATTTTCATTACAGTCTTAAGACTGCAATTTTGTGGTTGTAATCTAATGTCATGCCTTTGCTATTAGTAGATTTTCTCCAGAGTCCAGACAGAAGTAGATTTGTTCAGAAAGACCTCAGGAATATCCTGTTTTTCTGGCACCAATTTAAAATATAATTCTCGTTAGATCAGTGCCTATATTTTGTTTGTGGTTGGCTCGTTTTTTTTTTTTTTTTCTAGAATTAAATACACTTTGCCTTCAAAAGAAATGCTGTCACCTTTGTTTAAAATGACACAGAGTGCCCTTTAGATTCTATGGCCAGAACCAACATTCTCTCAAAAATCTCTCAAAGTTTACCTTGTGATATGGTGATCATCTATCTACAAATCTGATATTCAAATTTAAGGTCCTGAGGCACCTTCATATCCACCCTATTTTTCACATCCAAAGACAGCAGCAAGGATCCCTGTGATTTCAGTGGGAACAAGACATCAGAACATCAGCATTCAGGCACAGGGAACAGCTTTTTCTCTGTAGTCTGAATGTTGCCAAACACAATAATCATGCCTTTTAAACACTAAACACTAATAGCAATGAAGAAATCACATACAAATGCTGTGGCTTTTATTTGGCATATTGAATAAAACAATATCTTTCTAGAGATTAAGGCTGCCTCCAAGACAACTCAAAATGAGGAGGCAGCTCCATGTCAGAGGGAACATTGGAAGATTACCCTGATTTAGGAATGAAAGCATGATGCCTCCAAGGCAGCCCCTGTGTGCAGAGGAGTACTCATTTCTCTCATGCATTACAGAATGCCAACCACTCTCCCCTCCATATGCAGCCCACTGTGACATGGGACAGAAGGGGAGTTCCCACTCTCTTCCCCCTCACTTTGTCCCCAAAGGGGCAATGGAAAAGGAGTGAGTTTGGAATAAACCTGCACCTCAGACATATGCAGCCCAGTCTTCCTCAGACTCCCAAGCAGATTTTTAAATAAGGAGCAAGAGTAGTGTATTTGTTGGTATTTTGCCGATTCCTTTATGGGTAGGATTTTTTTTTTTTCTGTTGTTTTTTTGGTTTTGGTTTTTTTTTGTTTGTTTTTTTGTTTTTTTTTTGTTTGTTTGTTTGTTTGTTTGTTTTTTCTTTTTTTTTGGGTTTCCATTTTTTCTTTTTAATCCAGTAGCAGATGGCTCACCAGTCTGATTTCATCTGGCAATTCCTCTGCTCCTGTATTGCCTATGAAGGACCACTCCACAGCCACAGTATGGGGCAGTTTCAGAGCTTTCTGATGCATAATTGTCACAGCTATTCAGAATCATAAAGTGAGATATTGACAACAGCAAGTTATTTTGAGTCCTGGGCTTATTTCTATCCAAGGTTTTCTTCTACATTCAATTTCTTCCTAAGCTGTGAACCATTCAAACTGCACTTTTCATATAGCTGAAAGCAGATTTGTTTAATATGATTTCTTTGTGAAAATCTGAGAAGATTAAGGAACAGTGGTGTACTGAACACATGCCCTGTCTCAACATGACACTCTCTAACATTATACAGGGGTCTGCAGATCCTTCCAGTCATTATATTTTTCCCACTGGTGGTAACTAAATAATGAAAAATCTATCATCAGGGAAGAATCTCATTTTTTTCATATTATAGTTTGAATCTCATGTGCAGGTCAACAAATCTGCAGCTGTGTATCGATTTCATTCTGTAACTAGGCAGGAAAGGCCACTTTTCAAGGCAGCATTTGCAGATTGTTTTTCCTTTGTGTTACGGGGGCTTTTTGTGACGGTCCCTTAGAAAAAAAAGTAAGATTGGCCAGGTGACTTCTATGCTCAGTGAAGCAAAATGACAACTAAATATGTTTACAGGCACATCAGTTAACTGTTCTTTCTCTTTGTATCCCAGCGTTACTAACCATGGAAACACTTTCCAAAATCAGTGGGGAGAAAATATCAGTCCACTATTGATTGAATGTGGTTTCTCATCTGTCTCGTGACCTTTTCTATCACATATAATTAGAAATGGAAAGGTCTTAGTTGTGTGCTTGCAGCACTCTCCAGAATACAAAGTTTGGTTCAGTGCTGTGACAAAATGAAGACGCATGGTCCATAGATTCTAGTGTATGGCAGACCCAGTATTTGGCCCTCAAAATAGGAAATACAGACCATGCCAGCACTTTCAAGCTGATGTAACGCAGTATCAATAGCTCTCTGAACTGTTTTGGTGTAATATCTTGGATTGGATTGCACACTGTAGATGATGCATATGGTTTTCAACCACATACAGCACAGGAGTACATCAAACCTGTCAAATGTGTGATACAATCTTTGTTGCTTGCTGCTGCAGGGTTGTTTCTGTGTCAACCAGTCAACATGATTTGTTAACCAGTGTTTAAGGAGATGATTACTATGCCTGTTTCTAAAAACATTTAAATTATTCCCTTGTGGTGAGTCAAGCTGCTGTTTCTGAAATTCCAAAGCTTTGGGCAGCCATACTGACTGTAGGCTCTGTGCAAGCTTAGTGAAATAGCATTTCTGATTTTGACACCTACACTTCCTTGCCTTTAGCAGGATTTAGAAGGTTTGCATGAACGCCTTTATGAACTGACCCTAACTCTGTATATACACAAGAAATTACACTGCAGAAACATATGTCTTTCCCCATATGAAAAGAAGAGATGTTGGATATGAGATCACCATAGAAGGTTAAATATATTTCACTTTCAGATGCAGCTCTATTTTCACTTTGATGTCAAAATATTCTACCAGAGCACCAGAAAAGTTGCTACTGAAAATCAGTGCTTTGGGATGGATATTTCCTTCCAGTATGAGGTAGGTCTGTTGCTCAGCAGAATGTGGTTTTTTACTCAATATTTGTAGCTCCTGTGAAAAATTGCTTAATTAAGTGATTAAGGACAGTTAAAATAGATCTTCAGTACCAAGGATGCTGTATTAGTACAGATGATAAGCAGCTGTCACCCTCTTATGGCTAGTAGCTGGTGTCTGTGTGGTTTTCAGTGGGTAGCTGCCCATACTGCCTAGGAAATGACTAAAATTAGCATAGACCCAGATAAGAATCCATTCCAGAATCCACACAGTGGGTGGCTAAAGAGACTGATCCTGTCTTTGAGACTGTTACCCCGTTTGGAAATCTTTCCCCATGAGCTCTATGAGGCCATGGACTATAACAGCATGACATCTGACTGATCACCCTGTGCTTTTCAAAAATGGTACAAACACATTTTTTTAAAGCAGCTGACATGATTTCCTGGTTTCAGATACCTGCTCAAACCTCTGAGGACTCTGATGGGCTGGTTAAGTATCTTGCAACTTTCTCTGATCTTGCTTGAGAACCAAAATAATATGTTGCTTGTGAAATGTAATTCTCTCCCACTCATTCACAGACAGCTTCAGCTCCTGGCTTTTTTTTTTTTTCCTGGCTTTTAACCAGGCCCTGTGTCTTTTTCTTAGAGAACAGCTTTATTCAGTCACCATAAATAAGAGGTCTGTCCACTTAGCAGTATTCAATTGCCTCAAGCTGTGAATCAATGCAGCATAATTTCTTTTGGCATCATTATACATTATTTTAAACATAGATGTGAACTGAAAAAACAAAATAAATTCACAGCAGAGTACATACTGTAGATGAAGTTCTTAAAATTGTTTTGACCAGAAATATATCTGCATATTGAGACAATATGAGTATCAGTCTGTCGACAAAGCTAGAGTACACACAGAGAACATGATTTTGGTGTGGATGAAACATGCATGAATGATGATTCACCACATCTGTAAAAAAAAAAAAAAAAAAAAAAAAAAAAAAAACAAACCAAACAAAAAAACCACCTAAGATGGTTTCCCTGCAAAAGACGTGATACAATGCCACCTTCTGGTTGAAATGTGAAGAAAAATATACCTGCTTTGTATTGAACATTTTTATCTACTCTCGTGCTAAACTGGATCATTTTGGGTACGATTTCACAAAAACCATATGGTCAACTACTTGGACTGGCTTCTTTGGGACATGATTTTTATCTCTACCACTGAACTTTCTTTCAGCCTAGACTTAAAGGCATAGTCTTGCTACTCAACAGTTAAAGTTCAGTGCAAGTTTGCATTTTAGAGACAAGAATCTCTCTATTTCACAGACCAGCGATGGGTTTTGACCTCCAATTTTAACACACTCGCTTTTCATAGGCTATCTGATATTTTTATAATGTTTCCTTGTTCAAAGATTTAATAACTTTGGCACCAAAAACATTTTAAAATTAGGCCTTTGTGAATTTTCTCTAGAGAGCCTCATGTGTTATTGGAGTCATATAGCTACAAACTCCTAACTGCAACATGCAGAGACATTTTCATAACAGCTTGGAGATAAGAAAGATTTAAGTATTTTCCAATTTAATCAAAATAAGAATAATTTGCCACTAGGAAAGCCGGCAGTTCTTTTAAGATACATTCAATAGCCCATATTTCCAGTCCTTTTAAACTTCCAGGCACTTTAAAATTAGTGAGAGGACCAACGTAAAGATAGTGCTAATGTTTATTAAAGTTAATAGTTGGAAGAGATCCTGAAGACACACACACAGACCACCTGCCACCCATATCAAATTTCTCTCATACCCTACAATCCAGCAGCAGATTTTGGTCATTCCCTCCCACTTTTGAAAGAACTCTTAACATTAACTTCCAGATACTGACGTTCTCCCTAAAACCTTCATATATTCCAGGATCATAAGGAGGGCATATATTTATAAGGAGGGCATATCAGTTTAGTGTCCCATACCTTCTCCACCATGCTGCATCGTCCTACAGCGCATGGGTTTGCAGAAATCTTCTTTAAGGAGCTGAGCAAACACAGGAGCCCAAAGACTTGACCATGGTGGGCTGGATTGGTGTTGTCTCCCACTTCTGATTCACCAGAAGGCTCATTAGGGAATCTCACTTGCCTTTTCCATGCTCTCTGTATAGAACAGGGAATGGGAAAAGTGGGAGAGGTGTGCAGGGAGAGGCAACTGCTACTGCTCCAGTAGAGTAGCACAGAGAAGCATGAATGCACCACTAGGCCCCAGCCCACAATTATTGCAATGTATTTACAATTATTGCAATGTATTTCTATAGTTTTACACTTACAAATACCAGAATTGCTCCCAATGGGTAGTAAATTCCTAAACAAGAATTTTAGCTCTATATGAGAATGAAGCTGATCAATGGAGAGAATTATTGTATTGTAAAACTGCAGCCATGAGGGCACTGTGACAATTACTGGATATTTATTCAACTGATTTTCCTCGAAGAATTTTAATGAGGATTTCACACTCCATAACCACAAGCTTTAGATTCTGTCAGTAAAAATGTTAAATGCTTCTCTTAAAGTAATGTGACACTGTTTTTATTGCAATACTCCTTGCAAGGGAATTTTTTAGTGAGATGAGAGCATGGTCACTTTTTTCAGATGTCCTGAGAACGTTTGCAATTACTTTATGTTGTGGCTGAATCCCTTAGATTGCCACTGAACCCAGAGAAAAATGGCAATGCCAGCCCCATAGTGGGACAGTTGAGGAAATTCCTTCCGTTTTCCTTGAGTAAATTTCCTTCTGCTCAGCACGTCTGGCAACAACATTGTGTGTGATGAATGAAGAATGCTTATGGTAGGACTGAAGCTGCAAAATCCACCAATTTTATGCAGAAAGCTCCAAAGTTAAAATAATTTGTTTGCAATTATGGCCACCATATATTAATCACAGAATCACAGAATGGCAGGGGTTGGAAGGGACCTCTGAAGATCATCAAGTCCAACCCTATTGTTACTATTACACAAAAATTAAGACTTAGGTTCCCAGTGCTTAAATTTAACCTCATTACTATGACAGTAGGATACAAGTAAGAAGAGAGATCAACAAAGGCTTTGGAAACTCAGTTTATGTTCTGCACTCAGCTACTGATATACCCCACAGTGTCCAAGGGCTTCATTTTTCTGTTCTTCTCTTCCACTCATCTTGCAGATTGTAAGTAATGTTCTCTGAAAAGCTTGTCTCTCACTACATGCCTCTACTATGCTTTGTTTAAGGAGGTGTCAAATTCACTGGCACCTCTGAGTTTAACTGTACTATACATAATAACATAATAATTGATAATGCGCAGAAATCATCCTTGACAAACTGAAAATCAGTGGTTGTTATTCCAGATAGCTATAACTTTCCTATGCTTCTGACATGGACTGCCCTGCAGTTGTTCACATAAATGTCCCAGAACTTTCAGACAACATGGCAGTGTTTAAAATGCAGAATGTGAAAGTATATTTCAGGTAATCTGCTCTAAATCTTTCATTGCTGTGGTCATTTGAGTATTTCCATGTATATGGCACATATATGGTCTGCTTTTTCTGCTTGAATGTTTAAAACAAATAATCACCAAAAAAAAGTAAGTAGAGCTGTGTGACCTCCTTGAACACAACAATATACATCTGGTTTTAAGCAATTAGGTGCTTATACCAAACCACTGCAATTTATATCTCTGTGAAGCAGAACTGAAATTTCAAGTTGGGGCTTAACATTTCTTCTTGGTGTAATTCATCTAAATTTTCTGAGATTACACCAGAAATTAATATAGATCAGCCACAGAAAATTACTATCTGCCACTTTAGGTTTTGAAATGTGTTCTGAAAGGAAAACATCTTTCATATAGCAGACTTTAATGTCTTTCTATCATAGTAACTGAAGGTTTGCTCATGCAGACATTTCATGGGGATGACTCTTCCTCATTCAGTCAGTCTCACTGATACCAGCTTGATAACTATATAAAACAACTCAAGGGAATAAAATCTGAAAGATTTTTTCCCACTCCAGCAGTAGGCCGTATCTTTTAGAAAAGGATATCAAGAAAGCATCACAAATTAAAATAGGTGTCGGTGTTTGAAGAGAAATCTCACTACTTAAAAAGGGAGAGAAAGAAAAATGAAAATTACAAACTTTAGTGAGGGTAGAAACGGAAATCACAATGACCAACAGTGAAAAAAGTAAAACCAAAACACCTATAAAGAGTAGGAAGTGTCAAAATAGGTTACAGTTAAATAAAGTAATATATATCTTGGAGCAGTTACGAATGAGCCTAAAGCTAACAGTAAATTTTCTGGTGAAATCTGTAATGTTGATTCAGAAGCCTTAAATGAAACCAAGCTCTCCAAATCTCTCTGCTTTCATTTGGGAGGTAGCTGTCACTGTGTTGGCACAATAAAATGGCAATTAGTAATGGAAATGGGTTTAGGTGTTGGTGTTTGGGCAAACACTACATGGAAAATAAATGTTGCTGCATTCCTATGCATGACAGAGCAGAGGCCAAGGGACCAGCCCTCTAATCATTGCCATCACCTCCATGCATGTAAATGAACAGTCTACAGGCTGAAGCACTGCCCTGACATGTAGAGGACACAAAATACCCTCCTGGACTGGGCATGATCCAAGGGACAGTGGGCTGGAAGCTGGATGGCAGGAGTGAAGCCATCTTGTTTTGAGTGGGAAGAGAGCGGCTGCCATGTGTGCAATGCCATTTGGTCTTGGAGTGAAGGGATGGGGGTTGCCCTATTTTATGCACTAGCCAAGGGGGTTTCTATAAGTGAAAACCACATCTAATTAGCAACAGCAACATACCAGAAGTAAACCAGCACAGCATCCAGCCTACAGCAGTGACTGACATCTGCTGCTCCAGAGGAAGGTGGAAAAGGGGACTTGACTCAGCCAGAAGTGCCACACACTGCACAGGAGAGAGAAAGTCCTTGCTAATAGTGTCTGTGGGGACTGATGCATTCCTCAGGCTTACACTGCCTCACATACCTCCCAAGTGTCTAGCTAGGAGAAAAGAGATGACAGCTCTGGCTCATGGGAATTCAGTCTCTCATGGGGAAGCTGCTTTTTCTTGCAGCTCTCCCTCAAATCAGCTTGCAAATAAGTATGTGGGGAGATCACTCCTCTGCATGGCCAAGTGAGATTAGAGACAGCGTTTCGTTTGTCTGATGAAAACACCCACTGAAGTGAACGACTACAAAAAGTCAGTTATTCTTTGGTTAAAATACACTGCTTTTTTATAAAAAAAGGAAATGACAAAACAAAATTTCCATTTAAAAAGTCGTTATACAAATTTTAGTTTAAAAGCATTTATCAGCACTGAAGGACCCAAAGAAAGAGTAGAGAATCCATAATCAGAAAAAAAAAGGGGGAGGGGGGAAAGAAACTGATTTCTTCTGTTTTTCTTAAGCTGAGGAAGTAAAAATGATCATGAAGAAGAAAAGGAAAATATGGCACATGCATTAATGAGCATTAAGCACTTAAAACAAGACGCTTCAATAAGTGTGCAAATTTGATTTTTTGAACTTCTCTTTTCTATCCTTCCTCATTGATATTCATGCAGCAGTTACCATTATTGGCAAACAATGATTAAAAAATGGTATTTACTCTTGCTGGAAAATACAGCTATAATTTGTTATGAATGTACTCAATTTAGCACGAAATGCTTTGCGAAACTTTCATAATGTAACCCAAAACAAGTTTTAGTCAATAAAGAAAAAGGAAAATGAAATTTAACCATTGGAGTTTTAATCAAAGAAGACATTTTTCTAGTTTTTGAAAAATAGGGGATTCTTTGTTTTTAGGATCAAGTTAATCTATCATGATTTTTGCTTTGATTTAAGTTTTTTTTCTTTTTACAGTGGGTCATTGTTACACACACAAAAAAAGCTTATTTTGCAAATGTCAAAGATCAACATTCTAACATTTCTAAAATTAAGCTTTTTTTCGTCATAAAATTAGGGAATGAAATGTTTCTTTTTTATATAATATGTTTTATGCTTTATTCAGCTGAATTTATCTGCAGATTATTCATACTCAGTCCTCTGAAAAGCTCTGGTTTGTCTGTTCACCCAAACCAATTAGCACAATTTCAATAAAAAACAGGAGCTGCTTCCTACTTGTTTGGAGTTCAGATCTGCACCTGAAGATGCAGGACATATTTTGAAAATGACTGTTTATTTGCTTGGCTTGGCTTGGCTTGACTTTGCTTGGTTGAGTAAAACCAGGCCAAGTTCCAGCAGATCCTGGAGTGACTTATATGTTTGGCTGGAAACTCCTGAATGCCTTTCTGACAGGTTTCAGACTGAATGCTAAAAATCTCCCAGCATGTAAGAACAACTCTACTGGTCAGACCTGCTCTGAAAGGCCCCAAACACAGGACAAGTTCATTCAGAACTTCTCATAATACAAGCAGAAAGGAAATTTATCACCCCAAATTTCAGGATTCAGAACTACACCCATCAGTGGTGGCCTGACGAGAAGTCAGCCCTTACGGCTGCTGCTACAGTGGAATACACAGAGGAAAGACTGCTGCTGGGGATGGACATCCTCCCTCTGTCCCCAACACTATCAACTGCTCCAGACACCCAAAGAGAAGCAAACGTGAGTTTCCAAAATACGTCAGAGGGGAAGAAGGCAGAGAGACATAAGGGTGATTGTGACTCCAAGGGACTATTAGGTTCACATCCTGCCTCTAGTGGTGGGGCTGGGGAAGCATGCCAATGAAGACAAGCAGGCAGTTACATTCTACTTGCTTCTAGTTATGAGATCCAAGATTTTCTGAGCCTTCTTCTTCTGTAGAGTTATCCAGCCCCAACAATTCTGTAATTCTGTGATTATTAGTTCTGTTTAAAGAAGCTGTGTCACCTCATTTTGTTGACTTCCTTAACCATATTTACATATGTTTGAAAGAACAGAGCTCCACAATAATCTCTGTGGGTTTCCACTGGTGCATCAATCAAGAAAACCAGTCAGTCCCCCTTTCAGTTGCTTTTCTGCCTCCAAATTTGCTCTGTAAACATGCTAGGACTCTTCATTTTGTGCTACAGAACTTCATTTCCTTAAGAGCCTTTGACAAAAATGTCATCAAAATCCTTCTGGAAAACCCAATAGAACATTTCAACAAGATTTTCCTGTCCAGTGCTGATTGATTCCTTCAAAGGAATCCACATTTTGAAGAATAATTCCCTATGTAAGCACAGTGCTTCTGTCCTACTCAGTAAATCATACGTAAGTACATTCATTGGTTCTGTTCCTTATTATAACTAGTAGCTATTTGCTAAATTCAAATGCCAGATTTACTAAGATTTATGTATTCTCAATACAATTCCATCATTGTCACTTTTTTTTAAAAAAAAAAAAAAATTATGTCATTTTCTTTTCATAAGCAAGGGGGAAATTTTAGAAGACCATATGCTCCAATTAAGAGTTCATTCATTTCATAGCTAACTTCTTAAGTAAGCACCACATACTCTGGCTGATTTGTTACTATTTCGAGATTAAAAGAAAAAAAACAAACAAACCCAAAAAACTACTTTCTAACTATCGTTACCCATTTTCTTCAAAAACCTCTCTTACTCTTACACCAGTTTATAACAGATCTTTTGAAATTTCCCATTTAAAAATACTCTGGAGCAAGAATTCTCCTAGCCTCCAACTGTGATTATGGCTTTAAACAATTAAATTTGCTTTCTGCTTTTACAGCTGGATCATCCGTTGTTCCCTACACAGTGTCTCACGCACTTGAAAAAACATTTTTAAACTCTAGCAAAGAGTGCCAGGATGGCCACCCCATTAAACAAATCAGCTATGGTACTTCCCCATCTGTATTACTGTCATACGTTAACACAGGAAAAAAGGGATGTAATAAAATATTACTCAAAAATAATTATTTCTTACTTAATGTTCAATGAAGATTGTGACGATGGTAATCTTGACTTCACAGAATTTATTTCCATCGTGTCACAGCTGTTCACATGCAGCCACCACAGAGTGAGGACAGGCCTACCTGCTGTGGAATATCCAGGGAAGATTTGTGGAACACCCACCCAGGGCACTCTCCTCATTACCATTCCCCTTTTCCTCCTTTAGGGAGATTACTGACAATGGCTGTCTTTGTTACTCAGGCAAAACTCTTCTCTTTATCTTCTTCGCCTTCCCCAAAAAGCATCTGTGAACTCTGAACCACAACCTGGCCCCATTTGTTTTATTAACAAAATATGACAAGTCAGTATAAACATGCCCCATCTCAGGAAAGCTCAGTTTATGATTTAAAATGGGGTAAAAGTAGAGATTGGATACTGCTGAACCTGACTTTGAAGTTGCCATATTTAAGTTAAACATTAGTGAAATCAGAATCTTTTGTTTGAAGCAAGAGTTGATAAATAAAGCAAAAAAGGAATAACACAAAGCAGATTCAAATACACAATGTCTACACATACTTGCATAGATAAGAGTGCTTCCCACCACTCAGAGCCAAAGGCATTTCCCTTCTCATTGAGGTTTTTTGCTGGAAAGAAACCTAGCTGTGCAAGCTAGAATAATGCACTTCCTCAATTTAAACCTTTTGGGCAGTGAGTCTAAAATGGTCAGAGCCCACTTGGCATAAGGAGGCCAGACAGTGACAGGTACGGGCATAATGCCTGAGAGCCATAGCTTTTATGTAGCTTAGCCATTGAATTGACTGATAATGCCTTCCACCAAAAGCAAGACTAACATTTACTGATGTAGGAAAAAAGGTAGCTGTCAACATGTGCCACACGTGGCTGTGAAATTTACCTTCCACTCATACACAAATGAGCAGCTCTTTTGTGAGAGGATAACAGCTGAACAGTGGAGGAAGTTATTTTCCATTGTATGTCAAGGGCAAAACCAAATTCTGTCATTTGTTTTGTCTCAGTGTTGGCTAAAAGTCTTTTGACTTTTAGAGAAAATATTTTTATTATAAAATCTTTCAAAGGGAAATTATAATATATCTATAGAATAGTAAATTTCCATGATTTTCCTTCAACAAAGACCCAAAAAACAAAAAAAACACCAAAACTTAGGAGAACTGTCAAAACACTTTCTGGCATTTTTTCAACGTATTCTTCATTTCAAAATTGGAGTTCATTCGTAGCTAAAGTATTAAAAAAAAAAAAAACAGCTAACCAACTGTAAAATCTAGAAGGTCAGAGCTGAAACAAAACACAGTGAACATATTGCAACATTTCAGCTAGTGCAGTCTGATTACCATTGAGTTATTTCTGTTTGCAAAAATGCATTTTGATTTTCCACTCTGCTTTCAGACAAAGAATGCTGAAATAGTGTAAATTTTCACAGAGCAGGCAAACTGATTCTCCTCCCTGTTCCAGCTGAAACCTTATCTCAGGATTATCCATTGCTCTGTGATATCTTTGGCCACACATTAACACGTGATGCAGAGCACAGGACATTTTTACATTTGCAGCATTCTAAGGTGTACAAAACACAGACACCCTTATAAAAGAATCCTGAAGCTAAATAATAGAAGTGATATGCACAGAAATACAGGATTTACAGCAAACTAGTATATAACTTCAAATTTAGGACGCAAAGTGGTTCATAACTAGAAGGTTCAGGGGAACCTAGACTTGCTCTCAAATTTCTATATAGAAGTTGAATGATTTGAGGGCTTGCACCAACTACTCATTTTTATCAAACCTTCCTATCTCACCCTCATCCCACTGCTGCTGCCCCTACTGTTACCATGGTGGCCCCTTATTCACTCCATGGTATTGGTTTCCTTTGAAACTTAGATTTGAGTTCAGGATTTTACCGATAACTTTCAAAGTTATTCAAGTCTTGACCTCTCTGTTCTTGCATAAACCGGTCCACAGTTTTGTTCCTTTTCATAACCTACTTTCTGTTTCTCATTGATCTCTGCTCTCCCATCACTTTTCAACTTGGCTCTGTCAAAATACATTGCTTTTAGATAGCTGACCCCAAGTGTGGTGGAACCCCTCTTGATATCTACAGATTTGGGAGATAAACTCCCTCCCTCTACCTCTCCAAGATTTTGATGGCCTGTCTCATAGGTTACACAGTGTAGTCAGGCCATGTGACACAGTTTTCATTCCTCCCAGACCTCTTCCCTTCATAATTTTTTCCAGTTATAGGCAGGCTGTGTAAAAGAATCAGAGCTCAAAGCAGAATAAATTGGAGTCATCTGAGACAACACAAGGGTCATCTAGGTTACTGCTTTTGAGGAATCTGTGATAAGGCAATGGCTGAGAAAGATTTGTGATCCAAGCCAATATTGCTGTTCAGTGTGATTTATGGGAGAATTCTAAACAAAGTTATAATAGGCACAAACCCCTTCATGCGGTGATCCTTATCGTAAAGTTTGTGAGTGTTGTGTGCAATATTGAACATGCAAAGTTCCTGCCCTCTTGTTTTCCTGAAAAGTATTTGTAGCTGTTTTGACAGCCTAACTCTACCACTTAGAGCTTTCTCCCTACACAAATAACCTTAAGGACACTTCAAGAATGTTTAAGAACTAATTACTCCCTGAATCCACTTCTGAAAGAGTATTCTTTGATTTTGAGAGAAATATGAATTAACTGGAAAAATGTCACTGTATTAATTTAGCTTGGAAAAATACCTTTGTTTTACTTACATAATTTTGTATTTCAGAAAACCCTGGAAACAGCTGCACAGCTCACATTGTTCTCAAACTGCAAGAGGAAAAAATGTCCTTTCATTTTTTTCTTATGTACCATCATTTTTTTCATTAGTGTTACAGGTTAGTTTCATTCTCATTATGGACTTTATGACTACAATACCTAGTTGCAGTAGCCAAATCAGAACTGCAAAGCTGTTTCTTATTGTAAATCATTGTTTGCATTTCAGTGGATTATATAACCAGAACTCCAGTATGGATAGCACTGAAGAAGCATTGAACAAAATGCCTTCTCTGGGATTCTTTTGTCACTAACTTCGTTATTCATTTCAGTTAAACCAAGACTGAAAAATTAATAAGAACCTAATTCTATCTTGAACGTGCTGTTACTGCCCTTACCAAAGCAGAGTTTTATGTATTCTTGACCAAACTCCCCAGAGAGAAGGTTCTAATCTAGGGCAGGAATGAAGTTTATACCTTGTGGAGCTAAATTTTCTTTGGGCAGGAAATGGAGACCCCAGTGTGGCTGAAGAACTTGTCCAGATTGGCTTTGAGTTCTGTAAAAACAAACAAACAAAAAAAGAATTTATTTGTGCTCTGACCTTAACTTCCCTTAGAAATAGGAGTGTGTTTCTCTTTCTGTCAGTGAACACTTCTCGCCTGATGCCAGCTTGTCATTATCCAAATCATCTTGAGAAGTCACAGAAAACTTCAGCTGCTGCATTCAGATTTCTGGTGATTCTGAAATTAATAAAAAGCAACCAGTAGTAATCTCTATGTTGCAAAAACTGAATTCAACCCCCTGTTTCAGCACTTTCTGGAACTTAAGTAAAATAGTGTTTTCAGGGTTTTATTTGGAAAATCAGCACTCTCATTCTATTTACAGTTCACCTTTCCAGCTGTGCAATGCCCTGACTTGTATGTACCATTTCAGGGCAGTCAAATGTCCACAGTGATACAATAAATCCCAAACTTACATTGAATTTTATCAATTTGTAAAGTTTCACAGGCTCAGGTGATTTGGAACTTTCAAGAAACAGCTCAGTTAAGCCTTGCCTTGGCCAGAACAAAGATTTGATAAATGTTTCTCTCTTCATACCCTCCTAAATTGACTGCAATGTCATCAAAAATGAGTTGGAATCCAAATGGGTGAAATTCACAATAGTGACTATCTCTAAAACATATGGGGTTTTGCTAAAGGGAATGATTCTTCATCAGTTGCACACAGTAGGTCCTTACAGGCACAATTAAGCACTGCATCCAAAATTTGCTTTCTGCATACTTTACAGACTTGTTCAGTGATGCATGCTTGTTGGGTTTGCTAACCAGCAAATATGGAAGTTGTATACATTCCTCAGGATAGCAGTACCCCACAGTATAAAGAACAGCTCCAGGAATTCTTCTTCCCTACTCTTTTCCAGATCTTCTGATGTGTTACAGATGGTCATTATTATTTCTCTTTTTGGTTTCTGTTCCTTTTATCTTTACCCAAAGTATTTCACCACTGCATATTTGTACTGTCAGATTGCACGCTTCTGGAATGTGGGATCATCTCTTCAGTTCTTTGCCTGTCTTACAGATAAATCCTCACTTTTGCTGTCATTCCACTTCTGAGAATCATCTTACAAATGCCATACTTTTTCATTCTCCCTATATCAAAATCTCCATAGTTTAGAATAATTTTCAGTCCTACTTCTGTTTTCCCCTCAGTTTTCATTCTCATTTACAGTAAAATGTAGGAGGTGTCCCTGCCCATGCACAGAGGTTGGATATTGACAGGTCCCTTCCAACCCTAACCATTCTATGATTCTGGGATCTTAATTCACAAATAATAATTAGAATGCACACTGCCCTTTAACACAAATTTGGTTGTAGAAAGCACCTCAAACTGGACAAAAGGTGTGATCCCACAGGATTTCCATTGCTTACATCACCACCAGGTTTCTCATAGGTTTGTTTTCTTCTTCCCGACATAATCTTACAGTGATGAAAATTTTCAGACACATTGTTAAGATTTTCATTTCTCTTTTTGTAGGATCAAGACAATCTCCTAGATAACTATCCTATCCTTTTTTTCATAGGGATATTTCTCTTCAAACAGTAGAAGACGCCTTTCTGTTATTACCACATAACATGATGCAGATTTTAAAATCAATAGTACTGTGGGAAAAAACTAATCACAGAATCATGTGGGTTGAAAAGGACCTCCGAGATCATCAAGTCCAACCCTTGATCCACTACCACCGTGAAATGAAATCTGTTATCTATTCCTGACACTAAATTATTTAAATAGTCCATTTACACTACTCTGCCATACTGATGCACAATTTACTTTGGGACTCATTTGTTTGGTCTTGCTATGATTCATTTCACAAATGTCATCATTATTCAAACAGATCTTCCAGTGTAGACATACTTTATGCTGCAGCCTTATCGCAACTCTTAAATAAGCTAATGCATTTTAGCACAAATATTCTTTATCATTTGTGATTACACTACAAGTCCATTCATTCTGAGCAATAAAGGAAGAAACATTTTATTCAGATCTTACATCCTTCTGAAGATAAACATGTTTATCAAAATTTCTTGTTATGGTTTGTGTTTGTGGGATGAGGTTAAAGAAATGACAGATTCACTTTGAAAAATATATTTCTCCAGAATGTTTTACTTCACTTCTGGTCCCAAGAGCTATGGCTTCAATGTGTTTGAAAAGATTTCTATACTGCCAACAGGAGTGCGAGTTTTAATTTGAACAAAACAGGTATTATAGAAGAAGCTGTGTATGAAAGCAAGCAAAAAGCCTTTGAGGTTCAAGGGGCCTTTATTGTCTTCCTAAGGGGCCTGTTTAGTTCTGGCACAAAAAGTAATTTATACACATCTAGTTTTCTTTATTTTCATAGGAATAATTATTTCTTCCTGCTACAGTTTTCCTTCTTTTGCTGCTTTCTCCCCAGTGCAGTTTAAACTCTTTGTAATAAATAGTTACAAAACATTGCTTGCAACACTAATTTCAAAGAGATATCTCAACATTCTTTGAAGGTGGCTTTAGTTCAGTGTATGCAGCATTTCTCCTGCATTAAAAGTTTTTCCAAATTTAGTTAGCTATTTTTATCAAAGGTGAATGAAATTGCTGACAGTACAAGAAGCAGAAAATACAGGGTCTCAAAAATGTAAAAAAAAACAGATCACAGATGACAGTCTAGGCTGTGGGTTATTGTAAGTGGCACACACTCCTGGTAGAAGTTAACTATCTATCTAATATTCATTGGGGCATCCTTGCTACACTATCTTTACTTACACAGTTCAAATGTAAATCTAGTTAGCACCAAAAAAAGGTCAAGGTGGCAAGATAAAGAAGGCATCCAGAAATGGTCTTATATTAAAGAACTGATGTGCAACATAGATTAAAAACCCCTACCCTTTTGTAGAGATAGCTGGATTCATTTGTGTATGTTATTAATCTCTGGGTTGAAGCTGGGAAGCTGAAAAGAGAACACAGTGAGTGGCAACTCCTGCATTGAATGACCTCCTAACCAATTCATACAGGCCCATGTAACTACAGGAAAGAAGAATATTATTTTTCCAAAGCTGTCAGCCTTCTTTGCTCAGTTCAGAGTTGCAAAAAGAAGCTAAGCATTTTCTCTTTCTTTAATAACACACAGTGCTTCTGTAATTTAAAATTCTCTCATTACTTTGATAATGATTGTAGCAGAATACGATCTACTTTCCTTTTCCTTTAAAAGCTGTTTTACATCTGCTGCACAGAAAACAAACCATAAAATGTGGTTTTGTCAGTTTTATGCAAGTAGACAGGACTTAAAGACATGTGGGGTTAAAGGCTGAAACACTTTCAATTCATCATCCTGCTCTTATTCTCAAGCATTTGGCTGTTCAATTTTGCAAGCACAGTATAGTAATTAACTGTGGAAATTGAGAAATTAGAATTCTTTTCAAGCTCGAGTGTTTGTATAAGGGCACAGTTATAGAAAAATAAAAAAGTCTAGATTCAAGGGGTGTAAGGGGACATACAAGGACTGAAATGTGATTTGCAAGTGTAGCTACCAAAGTTGGAATCTATTAAATGTTTTCTGACCGGAACTCCTCTATGTGTACATGGGAGGCATTGTTCTAAAAAATGCCCTTAAAATAGATGATCTTTTCTCCATAACTTCATAGGTTGTTGACTTTGTTTCCTTGAACATGCTGTACCTCTGAGGATATCCAAAATTTATTATTATCCAGCTCCATTGTGACATAAAGCAAGTGAAATGCATCAAGCTGAACATTCCATAAACATATAATGAACATTTAAACTGTGAAAATTGTGACTGCTGCAAAGAAATGTTAAGCTTTACTAAATTCAACATCATAATCTTGATATGGGATTTCATTTCCAGGACAATCACATTTTGTAATTACAAGAAACTGCTGCATTTTTTCAAGTAAAAAATTGCAAAAGCCTCACATTCCAGAACTGATCCTCCTTCCAAAAACCAAAACTGAAAGAAGGGTGCACCCGTTAATCAGGAGCTTGAAACTATTCTTTATTTCCATTTCTTCTTCTTTCACTGTTGTCTTTCTTGCTCTCCCCTTGATCCACATGTGAAACTAACTTGAGAAGTTTGCCCCCTCCTCAGTTGTTATGAATGACCACCACCTCACATGACTGATATACAGGTTACAGGTCATCAGATTCAAAGCCAATACCCCTGCTGACCAGGGGATTCCTGCATCCCCAAGTTATCGGCTCAGATTCCGCTCAGAGAAAATGTAGTGAACTCAAGACAAGACCTTACAAATTCATCCAGCAATCTTTGATGAAATCTGGAGAGCTCTTTCTAAAGACATAGTCAGACAGGTATTTATGAACTAGTTTTATTTCCCGCTAGTCTTCCAAACATATGTCATGGCCATGTGGAACACAGGACTATGGCAATCCTTTTCATACAGCCTGCAAAAAAACAAGCCTTTTCATTCATTTTACCCAACTCTAGGATTTTTCTTCGGATCAGAGAATTTTCTGTGGGATGAGAATTTTAAGATCTGACTCTCACTTTCTGGAAAGTTAAGTTGTGCATGAAACTTGCAAAGTTTGCTTGCAGTGATGAAAAGCTACTGTCCCTATTCTGTTTCATATACTCTTTGTGCAATCCAGGAAATACAGATGTTGCCCTTGCTTTCTTTTTCATTGTGAATACCACTCTCTTGGAAACAAAAGGATGAAAAACGTTGCTACAGTGATCTCGGGACAGAATATAGAATTAAGTAGAAATAGTTACATGAAATCTATTTACAAAGTGACTCTTCGTGGCTGACTCAGAGAAGTTGGCATTGGCTATCAAAAAGAATTTAAAGTAGCTCCACAAATACGTTCTGTGCATGCTTTGAGGTTTACAAAAATATGTTATTCTTTATTTGAAATATGTTTATACATTAGAAACAGTATTCACTTAGGAGCAGGGCCCCATTTTGGTATCAGCAGAAAGTCCCAGTGAAGGAGTTCTATAATCAAAAACTGCTCTGCCAGTGCTACTTCTTTCATTCAGGGCATATGCCTCAGGAATACCATCAAAAGAAGATATCTGCCGATATTAACTGTGCAATATTAACTGTCCATTACTAAAATTATACCAGCAAAAACTTTTTCATGCTGCTACGCTCCTGAAGAACAACAGAGGAAGGATTCCTCTAGAAAGGAAAACGAGCCAAGTATTTGTCAAGTATCCAACCATGCTGCAGTGAAGAATGGGACAATTTTCTGCCTTCAGAGAAGGAATGGATTAGGCTGCTTTTAGCTTCTTATTAAAGTTTCTACTGACCATTCTGCTACAGAGCATGTCCCCAGCCACATATACCCCAAAATGTAAATTCAGGGGCAGAAGGAGTATTCTACAACAGGAAATAAAATTACAGTGCAATTTTGAATGAAGCAAATTCAAGTAGCAATGCTAGTCAAATAGAACAGTGGTAACTGGAATGTAAGTGAAAACTTAAAAGCAGTTTGGGTTCTCACCCTCCTAGACTCCTCTGAAGCAACTTGCTGAGGAGGTAGCATGGTGTTCTAAAAGAAATGAGTCTGGTACACAGGAGGAGGGGGAAAACAACCCTTTCAGCTTCTTGCTTTATTTTCTCAGCTTCATATTTCGTTGTGAATGTATGAGGCACAGTGAAAGCCAAAGAGAAGGTGAAAAAATTCAGTCACTCAAAGAATATTTATTTTAATCATCTTGATTAGCCTTCATTGTTATTATGTCAAGCAATTTTAATTTGTCTGTGGAATATACCATCTCAATAGGCCAGATCTTCAAAATGTGACTCAACTCAGCGTGCCATTATGTGAAGCAAAATTTCTTGCGTGTTCCCTTTTTCATGTTAGTGGTTGAGATCAAAATGATGGAAATGGCACTAACATCAATAAGCCTAAATATATATGTGTAATTTATATATAAAGTAGACACAACTAGAACACAGTTCAGGGTTTAAAAGTTATTATTTTTTAACAGAAAAGGTAGCTCACAGAAGAGCACAGAGTGACCTAAGCATCAATGAATGCAGATCACACTACCTCTATGAAAACTTAACCAACATTAAATTTGCAATAATTCTTCTATATTTCATTTTAACTAGCTAGATTCAATGTTAAATGTGTTTGGTAGTCTAGATATTTTTATCTCTCAGAGCTCAACATTCAGGGAAAAGTTATTGCTGCGGATCCTTCAGATGAACTGGAAATCTCCAGTGAATATTCACCTCTTGTTACACACAGTGAACTTTCATTAATATTGATACTGGTTTGGTGCATAGAATACAAAATACAGATCTATACGGCAGCTCATGAAATACAATTTTTCTTCCCGTATAAAACTTCAGCTCTTCTATTGATCTTGATCTTTTGCTACCTGTCCTCCACAAGGGGAAGACTAAATTGCTTGCAGACTTCACTATAAAATTATAAATTGAGGACAAAAAAAAAATCAATGATGGAGATCTGTAGTGGTAAATATGTCACTAACAAACAAACTTGCCCAGTTTTTCCATGTGTTACTTGTTCAGTTTTGTAAAAGAAACAGAAAATAGCTTTAACAATATAAAAGTGAAATATGGTCCTTTATTTCTAGGGAAGAGAATCTACAAATTTAATCATTAAACCATAATTATACTCTGAACACTGGAAGGTTTTGCAGTAAAAATATCAGGTTGAGATTAAGTCAATAAAATTAATCACTCATGACCCTAAAGGAGCAGAAGGGGTGAAAAATGCTACAAAATTGAAAGCTACCATGAGCAAAGGGACTTGGGGAATTCATTTTAATTCACCACAGCCAAGTTCAAATACAAGCTGTTCTTTGTTATTCAACCTGAGGTATTATTTTTCATGCAGACGCTCACATCTGACCAAGACATAATCACATACTGTAGAGTTTTCTTTATCTGATTTTAGAAGTTTCCTGTTTTAGCTATATATTAACAATGAACTGCATATGGATAGGGTGGTGTCATGGTGTGGACTATATTCTGGTCATATAACCACATCTATCAGTGTATTGAGTGCCTCAAAGCTGGGACTTGAGCAATTGGTAGTAAAGTTGGACTGAAGTCTCTGCTCTCTCCCTTACATGGACTTAACAGACATTTTATATTGTGAATTCTTTGCTTTTCCAGCAGAGCAGACAGCTCTCCTCCAGTTGCCTAAGAGAGGGTTACGAATTACAATAACCCCTTCTCTCTCATCTGTGTTTAATGATTGACTGTGCTGTTTAAAGTAGTAGAAAATTTAAATTTTTCAACCCCCCAAGGTACATTCTCTCCACGAGAAACTGCAAACAGCAAATGCAGCCATCTCCCCTGGAAGGATCCACATGTTATGATGATGGGCAGAAACTTTTTAATAGAAATTATGTAAGAAATGTGGTGTGATTTAAAGGGTTGAGAAGGACATAGGAAAGGTTGTGCAAAAGACACATGACCAACCACCTAAGAAGTAATTTGAAATTCAAATAGAACATGCTTGTTCTTTTGGATATGAAGTGACCTGATCCATCTGCTCTGAAAATCAAGATGTGCCTGTGCACTGAGGGACTGTGCACTACGGGTGAATTTTAATTTGGCTGCCAAGACTCAGGTTCTTCCTCTAGCCCTGAGAAAATTAAAACCAATTAATGAGGTCTCTTTGTGCTTCAGCATAGTATGTTAGACATCTGATTTTACAGCTATGAAAGTGGAGACAGCTGTATTTGACGACTTCGAAGTAACGGAGAGAATTGCTTAATACATGATGTAAAGTAACACTTCCAAGTGAAACCAACCAAAGTTCAATTTTGTTTTTCAAGGAGTGCTTTGAAAAAAATAACAGCTGAGGAACTATTTGTGTTACCAGAAATAGTGAGGTAGAGCGTGCTGAAAATGTATATATGCCATGTCCCATTCATAAGCAAAATCAGTGACCACATCCAGTATCTGCAGCAAAGAAAAATTCAATGAGAAAACACTCTGTGATAGCACAGCTCCATATTCTTTGCCTGGCATGGCTTCTTTTCCAGAGTATTTGCAAGCATTAGCTGAAACTTTTGTTTATTTATAATATTTCCACTGAAGCTAGCTTAAATAGACAGATTTTTTTTTTTTTTTAAGATTTCCAGAAACATAGCAGCCATCTGCAGACAAGTTTATTCCTGAAAAGACATTTATGAATTTACATCCAACATAAATAAAGTGCAGTTGAGCAATTAAGCTGGAAAATGTGCATTTTTCAGACAAAAAATAAACATTTTTTTCTAGTCAGTTGATGTACAAGTACCACAATTTAAAGTTTCAAAACATAACTTTCTGCATACAAAGTTGAGACTGAATTTCTGTTTGAAAAACAGAATGTGTAAGTGTTCTTGACTGTGTGGATTTTTTTTATTCTTTTCAACATGGAAGGTGCTAACCTTCCACTCGATTTGAAAGGTAATCTTCACTCACATTTCCCTCTTATTCTTACCCATATACAAGACCTTCTTAATGAGCTGTTCCCTGGCATCCTCTTTCAGGTAAATTACCATTTCAAGTCAAAGGGACTTGAAAATCCTTGAAGAAGGACTTCAGGATTTAATCTAATCACTGGAATTAATTTCTTGTCAACTAGGGATACAGGTGGAAATGGAACTTATTTTAGCCTGCCAACTCTTAGGTGGAGAGCACTGAAGAGTACTATAATTTTGCTCCAATCACTCCATGGTAAAGACAGAGGGCTTTCTTCTAAGCCCCTGTTTTCAGGACTTGCCTCAGCTATTACCTTGGGTCTGAAGTATTTTGCCCTTGTTTCTATCCCCAACCATGTTTCCCATCTTTTGTACTCTTCATGTTTAAAGAACATCCATCTATTGCTTTAGATACACAAGACCTGAAATAGTGTAAGGCTATTTATTTAGGTGGAGACCTGTTAATATATCTTTAGAATAGGTTATGTAGAAAATATTTGGCTTTAAAATATCAGATGTAAGATCTGTGCAGTTTCCTGTGAGGAAAAGAGAACATTTTTGTGACAGAAAAGCTGTGAAAGAAAAGAATAAGATACAAACCATGCTATTTTCAAAAATGTATAAGGTCTTGGTCCAGCAGCTAGTCAGAAGACAATTTTCCACATCTATGTGAAACTCTACTTGTGCTATTAAAAGGAAACGGCATTCATGCATCTACAGTCATTAGTCTTACCATTAGACAGGCTCATGGAGTCTTCTGGGAATATAAAACGAGTGACCAATGAGGAATGTGACACTAAGATGTTGATTCTGTAGTCCATCTGGACTAAAACTGCATTTCCTATGCACAGGAAAATGAGATGAGACATGTATGCCTGGCTTGTTAAAACAAAAGAAAGATAATACAGTTCTTTTGAATATGATTTTCTTTGAAATAATACCTATAGATTGCTGCTGTACTCAAAGGCACTAAAGCTTTAAAGAATAAAACCATTATAATTTTTTTAGCAGTAGAATTTAGGTGTGGTTTCCCAACATGCTCATGGAATAAAAATGTGTTTGGAAGGAGTTAGCTAATGGTTTCTGAGCTGTGATGTACCACTCCCTAAAATCTCTAACAGCATTAGCAGCTAGTCTACATTATTCCATGCTTTATGTTATTAACTTTCACACACACTAATACTTATATCATCTGTGGTATTTACCTAGTTTTACTTTGCAGCAAGAATTGGATGCAGAGGGGTAGGTTCATTGGTGTCTGTTACATACAGTGATCTAGATTCACCCTCAGGCTGTATAAGTCCCTGTACTGCCAAGCACCACAATCCAGAAGGGTTAATCAGAATGAACATTGTGCTATTCTTGCCCAGTATCTTATATATCTACCCTAAATAATCAAAATTGTCCATCCTCAGAAGGAGGAATCTGTGCTAGCTGGGTTTGGTTTTGTGTGGTGCAAACATTTTAATATTTTCAATGTTATCTGCATTTGCATAGTATCCATCACAGACTCAGCTAAGGGTCAGGACCCCCTGTACTAGGCAGTGGACAAACACAGAATAAAGTTCCTGTCCTGAAGGACTTAGTAAGGCAAAATATGGAACAGACACACATTGTCAGAAGGGGAGGAATAGAGAGCTACTGAAACAGCAAGAGGCTATTTGACCATCAGATAGAGAATTAAATCAGCGAATCTATTTCAACTGTTGTAACTTCTGCTCTCCATTCCCTGCAACATATTCACAGAGATGCGGAGTAGCCCTGATGGTGTAATTTTTATGCACTGCAGATTGAATTTGCACCCCTTGCCTCTGGATACCAAGACAGAGTTCTCTGCACCATGCAAACTATAAGATATGTATGTCTGTCTGGAAAAGAATGGTAATTGCTCTAAAAATAATTGGAATCCAAACCCCTGTCCTAAACCACATATGCTGCAACACAAAGGCTGACTGCTATACAAACACACCCAGAGAGGTTCAAGTGTGTTCACTCACAGTCCTACTACCTGAGAGCTCTGCAAATAAAGATGGAGGAACCACTCCAGATCAGATGATGAGAGGACTTTGTCCTACCTGTGAATTATGGTTGTACATCCCAACCTCCCAGCCCCACTTCATTCTCAAAAACCTGTTTACTCTATCTCTGTGCAAGCATTAAATTCTCACATGCAGACATAGCTCTTCCTTCCCTTTAAATTATGTGCCTTATGATAGCCAGGGTGAATTCCTACTGTATATCATTGTGGGTGCCACAGTACAAAAAGGATATAGAGCTACTAGAGAGTGCCCAGAGGAGGGCTATGAGGCTGGTGAAGGGTTTAGAGGGAAAGCCATATGAGGAGCAGCTAAAGGCACTTGGTCTGTTCAGCCTGGAGGAGACTGAAGGGAGACCTCATCCCAGATTACTGCTTCCTCACTAGGGAAGGAGGAGGAGCAGGTGCTGACCTCTGCTCTCTGGTGACTGATGATAGGACCCGAGGGATTGGTAGGAAGATGTGCTGGGGGAAGTTCAGGTTAGATATTAGGAAAAAGTTTTTCACCCAGAGACCAGCTGAGCAATGAATGAGATCCCCAGGGAAGTGGTCACAGCACCAAGCCTGCCTTGGCTCATCCAAGAAGCGTTTGGATGACACTCTCAAGCACATGGTGTGATTCTTGGGTTGCCCTACACGGGGACAGGAATTGGACTTGATGATCCTGATGGGTCCCTTCCAACTCAGCAGATTCTATGATTCTAAGAATTTTATTTCTAAAGACTTCCATGGAAGCTCACAAACAGAAATACAGGAAAGCCAGTTTCTAGGCACACAACATCCATGTAAGATCTTGAATATTTAGCCATCAAGCATCTAAATCTTCACCATAAACTACTGTAAAATCAAGCTAAGAATAGTTTCCATTTGCTCCAGTATTCCTCATAATTTGCTACACAGATTGCAGAAAAAGGTTTCTCATGTTAAATAACATTTAAAGAGCTACTGCTTCCTGAATACAAACAAGAGACAAAATCTTCCATGTCCTGAAAGGTTGTTTAAAAAAAAAAATACCAGGGAATTTGTCTATGAGCTAAGAAAAATGAAAAAGAAAGGAAAAACAAAAACAAAAACAAACAAACAAAAAAAGAATAGAAGGAAATAAAAAAAGAAACAGAAAAAGAAAAAAAAGAAAAAAGAAAAGGGAAGGAAAAAAGGAAGAAAAAAAGAAAAAGGAAGGGAGAAAAAAAAAAAAAGAAAGGAACCTCATATTTTAAGCTTTAAATTTTGCATTCCTCAAGAATCCTTATTTAAACCAGATTTTGGAAACCTTGCTTTCAGACTGTAGAGCAACAATTTGTAATGCAAAAGATATTTCCTTTTAGAGCACTAATCCAGAATCTCTCTTTTTTGTCTTGATTTAAGAATATTTTAATTGGAAAGATCACATTCTTTTTAGTCCACTTAAGCGAGCAGTTTTCTTCTAAACCATCTAGCTTTCTGTTAGCTTTGTTAACTACTTCATCTTCCTTCCTATGCACACACACGTCATGTCTGGAGCAGAGCTCAATAAGAACCACATGTTTCATATAAACAGTTAGATGCTTTGCATATAGATGGTGCTTAGCTGGAACAACTATAAAGGAATAAAACAGAAGGAAACAGTAGGTGGAACACTCAGCATTTTAGTAAGAAAGCAGGAACATAAGCAATTAATCATTAATATGGAAAATCTGGACAGCTATAGGAGGAGGAAAGTAGTTAACTACAAGAGAAGAAAAGATTTCATTAAGCTTTCACTTTGAGGCAAGCCTCACCCAACCACAGTTTGAGTCTTGTTTAAAATACACACGCAGGGCCACACTCTGCCTTGACAGAACCAGTGTTAAATCCTAAACACTCATTTTCCATAGTAAGAGAATTTGTCTTTTCATCATCCCATAAGTTTGCTGAATTAGCTGTTTACATTTCAATTGTTCAAAACTTAAGACAACAGTGTAACACTGACAGGATTTTTATCTTAATTGCAACCAGTAAAACACAGAGCAACTCTACTAAAATAAACTCCAATACTTAATTTTGTTAAGTAAACTTCAGCAGAGCTACAGAGATTTATCATGGTGTAAGTCAGATCAAATGCTAACTCAGTCAAAAGCAGTATCAGAGTGCACAAAGCCAGACTTGTCAAGCCTCATACTTCACACACAAGACGTTCAGCTGGCTCCATCTTGCTCCCCTCAGTGTGGTGTTTCGGTCAAGACGACCACACAACAGCTCCTCAGCTTCCCTCCAGCTCCAGGATCCAACATCAGATACATATGTCTAGACTGCTGACAAATTGTCTTTGGCAGATGGGGTCCTGGATGGAGAGGGAGGGTGGAGAACACTCCCCAGCCGGGAGCAATTGCAGTTGAGGGAGATCCCACCCTCCACGTCGTGCAGGTAGGCAGCAGCTCCACAGCCTCTTCCCCCCCAGCCCCACACTCCCTCTGAAACCAGAGCAGTCATGTAAGAGCAAACCTGAGCCCTCAAACTTGGTGATAGAAATATTGAAAGGAAATTAATTTGATTTAGAGGTCTTGTAACAATAAAACATTTGCTAAACAGAGGTTGAGAGGAAAAGTGTCTTGGCAATAAGAAATTCTGCTTTTTCTTAACATTTTGTGGAACATGATAGTTCATAACTGTTGAGTTTTCCATGATGATCACCATGGCAATTCACTATAAATTCAGTGGATAATGTCTGTGAAATGTATTTTCCTGCTAAAATGAATTCTAAACACTGAACACTGTTGAATGGTTAATTTCTATTTTTTTCTTTATAGGCTAGCAGTCCCACCCATGCCAAAAACTGAGAGGAAAATTAAAACCAAAAGTTTCTGAGAAAGGCAATCCCAGCACATTACATACATGTATGTAGTAACTTTTTGAGTGCTTTTTATAATGATGCATGTAAAAAGACAGTTGCTTTCTGAAATGTTTTTGCAATACCTACCTGATGAGTTAATATCCCATCAATTAAATTACTAAGCAAAATATTTCTTTATAGCTAGATCTAATTAGGTAACATTAAGAGTCTCTAGTCTCATAATTTCATTTTAATTCACAGAGATACGCTTGCTGCTTTGAGATGGTTTCCTACAAATGGAAAACCAAACCAAACCAAACCAACCAACCAAAAAAAAAAAAAAAGAGAGAGAGAGATTAAGGGTTTGTCTTGCTTCAGGCTACAAAAAGGTTAAAAGCCAGATTTAGCCTCCATTTTGCCAGGCCTGGGAAGAGCCAGGGGCCAGGAGACAGGGTAAGGGGTCAAAGTACACTGAACTTTAGTTACTCTCTTATCTCCCTCTGCTTCATCCATTACCTTCATCACAAGTGAAATTGTCTTTTAAGGGTGATTAGAAAGTAGTTAAGTTAGAGCAGCCTTGTGGCTGTCCTAAAACAAATGGCTGGAAGAAGGATGATAGAAAATAGCCTCTTTGGTTTTTTCCCTACATGGAAGCACATGGGGCTTAATGAAAAATACACAGAATTAAAACCAGAAAAAAGTCAAGACTTCCTGCTTTCTAATTCTGTCTGAAATCCCTTATTTCTCATCCAGACACTGAGGTACTACAGAGCTTCATTTAAACTAAAAGCTCTAATGGGAATCTCTACCAGCTAAGGGTACAGGTCCTTGGACTACGAATAAGGAAGTAAAAAATATTGAAAAATATTAGTTTAAGCTAAATCATAATGAGACATTCTTGAATTTTCCTGGAAATAATAAATACAACTTTTTGGCAAAAAAATACTTTGTTCATTTTTTTTTCATTTCAGGGTTCTTCCCCCTCTCAAAGCAAAAAAAAAGCTTCAAGATGATGAAAAGATAAATGTCATGCAGTCTGCATCTTACTGATGTTAACCTAATCCATCAACAGCCTGGGAAATATATGTCTTGACAAAAGGAAGCAGATGTGCTCTTAATCCTCCTAAAGTGAACTATGGGATGGGTATCCTCAATCATCCAGGATGGTTTCTCTGGTGCCCTTGTGTCTCTTGGTAAAGGTTGAACAAAGTATTTGTCATGGAATCAGACCTTCACTTGGGATTTTTGTACTTCTTAGTCCTTTGATCATATGTCCCATATTTTACCTTAACTGAACCTTCATGGACTTTTGAAGATAATCATTGCTTTCCATTTTTTATCAGAGAGAGCTACTGGTATGAGCAATCCTCCCTCTCTGCAAGTGCTCCTCTTGAAATCTAGGAAGCCACTTACCCAGGCTACTGAGAAGCAAATAAGATACAGTAGGTGTCAGATCTAGGCTTTTTTTCAAATAACACCTGTTAAATCTTTGCTACTTGTTGATTGGAGGCTTGATTAATCTTTCACTGTTCAGATCTAAGAGAGGTGAGAAAACACCTTTCATGTGGAAAAGGGATATAAGAAGTGTTTATTATACCTTGTTTATGACCAAGATAGAGTGGCTTGTGTAAAACAGAGGGTGTGCAGAAGGCAGCCACCGAGCTCTGCCTGACATTCTCTCCAGAACTGTGTATATGATAGACTAAGGCAGTATCTGACTATTTTTGTGACAGGAAAGCTGTCCTAACCAGTTTTCAGTGAAATGAGTTTCTTGTTTCATCAGCATTTAGAGGAGAAAGAACCATGCTTCATTAATAAATTCAGATGTCCCTCTGAAATGTCTGAAAACACCAGAAGAGAACATACCTTGTGTTTAAAAACAATACACACAATAGACCAATTCCCTTGGGAGCACTGGTCTTTGGCATTTTTAGGAAGCACAAGACTGGAGAGCAGTTCAATGCAGAGTCAGCAGAGAACCCTATTACTGTGAAGAAAGTATGAGCTGGGGTCAAATCAAGAGTTCTAGCTCTTCTGTCATCAATTTTCTCCTAGATTAGTGTGTCCTTCATCATGGTCTATTACAAAGATTCATAAGAATAAGAAGAGAACTAAAATATGGCCATGATATTCTGCACTGCAGCAGACCCAGACTAGCATTTAACTAATGCTCTCAACTCCACCAAAGGCAGGACACAGTAACTCAGAAATTCAGAGGTGCATAAATGATTTGTGTTCTTGGTATATATAGTGCCCTCGGCAATACAGTATGTGTTAGCATTCAGTATAGTAACCCTCTTACCTTGCTTGAGGAATCAGTGTAGCTTTTGTTTTAATATAACCACCTTTTCAAGGTATTGAGAACTCTGGTGTATTCAACTGATCACAGGACAAAGCACTGTGCACCATCACATGTAAGTATTTTGCTCCTAGGACTGAAAAAAAAAACCCACAGGCCAAGTGATTATGCATTAATATCACATAATTAGACAGACAGAGGTCTGACTGAAATACAGGTCTCTTGCCACCATGCATAAATCGCTAGACCATAGTTCCTACAATCAGATTACTTAACATTTTCATGCCTCATTCTCCCCAAAACAACAACCAAAAAAATTGCTACAATACTCTTTTATCCATTACACTGACTTAACTGGAGTGCTGATTTAGCACATGAACCTTCATAGCACACTTTGAAAATGTAAGGTACTGGGTAAGAAAGCAGAAAAAATATTAATGGTTTACTGCTTGGTTATATAGCAAGAATAAAAACATCTAGTAGAACTGCTAAAGTCATCTTCCACAGAGGCAGCACCACAGGAGTCTCCCAAAGCCCAGCCCAGCTCATGGACAACCTGATGAACCAGTTACGTGGCATCCTGAAACTTTGCAGCTTTGCTGAACTGAACCCTAGTGAAGTAGCAGTGATGCTTACCATGGTTTGACAATGTTCTTTGCACAGCTAAAATGTTCACTGACAAAAGACTCTGCTAACTAGAGCAAATGGACTGTTTTGTGCAAAATTGGCCCGTGATTCAAGAGATTTGGATTCAGCTGCCAGCTCTACTACAGATTCCCATAGGACCTAGAGCTAGTTAAGTGTTTTTTCCATTCCTCAGCTCCCCATATGCAGCTGGTTCAGCAGCAAAGTTGCTGGGATTGACAAAGGAATTACTGGATAAAATTCTACAGTAATTGTATGATTATTAGGACATAAGTGATGTAAGATCTATCGCTCTGTAACTTCCAGATATAAATTCCATGCATCTGTTCACTCTTGCAGGGTTAAAAATTTCAGCTGGATCTGTTTAACATTTTTTTTAAACATCCAGCTTTTCTTACCCTTAACTGCCAATTTTTTTGTGATTAGAAAACATTTTATTCTCAACACCTTGCCATGCTTTCATTGCTATGTCTTTAAAAAAGTGACAGAAGAGATAAATGAGGGCTCAGCTGTCCATGGTTAAAGAAAAAAAAAGAAAAAAGTTATAAATTTCTTAACAATTGGGAGGAAAAACAGCAAGACAGATGATTATCTAACGGTTACTTGTGTGAAATGGCTTTGAAGGATAAATATTTGAGGAAAAAGAAAGAAAGTTCTATTTTCTCTCAGCTGGTTCATTTGTTTTACAAAATAACAATGCTCCCTCTTTCCACTCCCTACAAATTCCATATATAATCCTCCAAGTCAATTACATCAGTACAGACAATGCCAAGGAAGCACAATTTTACAGCTTAGGCATAAATATATATATATATGTAATACAGGGTAACGACTATGAAGACTGCACTGAAGTCATAAAATCACTCCTAAAAACAAAATTTAAGTTGCATCTTGTTTACCGAATTGTCAGAAATTACAGTATAGCATGTTTTTACCTGAAGAACAGTTCTGTGTAGCCATATGTTAAGTATGCTGTTGGACTTTTAAATGCTCACTGTATTTTGTAATTCAGTAATGGTTTCCAGACTGAATTTTAGTGTTGCACTCACCCCATCTAGCTGCAAACAGCAGAAAGGCCAGATAGACAAAGACTATTAACTATCCTTACAAAAAGGAGGTTAAATCTGATTTAACTGAAAGAGGGAATTTTAATTTTTACTAGAATAAAGTTTAAGACATTTTGAGTTTGGAAATTTCGGTACCGATCAATAACCCACTTAGAATATATTCTGTTGTATGTCACTAGTTCACTTGGGGCATTTCTGCACTTCTCAGAAAAAGCTATGTCAGAAAACCATTCTTAAAGTTGCACAGTCAAAAACTGAGAGTTGGAGAAATGTAGAAATTAAAGCTCTTCAGGTAACTTTTTTCAGCCCTTTAGTATGCGTGACTTTGTTTCAAACTTTTATCAGTACAATCACATACTGTCTTCCCCTATGGAAAAACAAACCAAACACAGATGAACAACCTGTTCTTCTCAGTTCTTATCTGTTCACATAGCAGCACTCTCCATGTCCTCTTTCTGTCTCAGTCTCCTTGAGAAGCACATAGTCCTTGACCTTAGAACAAGGAAGGTTCCTCTGCCCATTTTTGTAAGACTTTTATTTCCAGAAAATGCTGCTTGCTAAGACAGAATTCAACAGAGCTGCCCTTTCCTTTCCCTTCTCCCGTTTGTTCTCACTGACACACAAAGGGAATGAATTAATACAGAGTAGGGAAGAGTGGAACAAAGAGCATGGCAGAAGACTCAAGAATGAGCATGGTTAGGATGCCTGCAGGAATAGGTCTTGACATGCTCAGGGGGCTCAGGAGTAATGGGTGTGGTAGCAGTACACCAGAGTACAAAACAACAGTGTTTGAACAAACTGATTATATATTTACTTCTCCCTAGTAAGAGTTTATAAATAGCTTGCTGTGCTTCTCTAACATATTACTGGTCATTTATAGATAGTATTAAAAAATAAACAACCCAAAGTAAAACAAAATAATGGTGGGACTAGGTGAGCAGTGTGTTGACATTTCTTTACAGAGCTGTTCATTTCTTTATTTCAAGAGGACCATGAGATGTCTCAGTAACACTATACAGAATTAATATGTTAGAAATTATCCCAGCCAGCCATAAAAAGGCATAAGCCAATCAATAATAATTTGACCATCTATTGAGCAAATTAAAAAGTTTGCAACCAGGTTTTTTCTTTTATAACTGTCGAATGCAATCATACATGGTTCTAGTTACTGTCAAAGGCAGGATGTGGGTTGGCTTTATTACAGAAAAACCTACACTCCTAAATTTGATGTAAATCCAAGTTTCATTGCACAGTTATTTATTGGAAGCAGAACCCAGAGCTTCACTAAGCTGTGCACATCACAATATACAGAAATTAAAATATAAGGGGAAAAGCTGCTTTTTTCACTCCTTCATCTTTTCAAGGTATCTTGTGTCATGAAAGTAGAAAGCTTCCTTAGGATCCACAAGGAAATTCTAAGGAATCTGCTTCAATAACCGTTTTAATTACTACAAATTTACAATTAAAAAGAAGTGTCTCTCTCACTATTTAGTCCTCAGCCTAAGACAGCTAAAAATAGAGCAACTAGAATGTCACCAACTTGTCACATGAGTGTCATTGAAATGCGCAGAAGAAATGCACATGGTTTCTAGAGAAAAAATTCAGCTAAGAAACTGTAAATATGTCACAAATATTTCAAATCACAATTTATTAAACAAAAATCCATAATAATAAATGTTGGGTTTTGGTTTTTTTTACCTTAAAGTTTCACTCTGTGAAAGAACAGAGGTAACTTAATGGGCTTCTGTGATCCAAAACTATTGAATTTTTTTTTTAAAGTATTTGCCTGTGAATTGAAGGGAAGTCTAAATTTAAGATGAACCCAGCAATTAACCAGGAGTTACCAGGCCATTATATTTTCAAGAAAACAACCAATCAGGAAGGAAGCTGAGTTGAGGGAATCCATTCAGAAACTGGGGGGCAGAAAAAGGGCCTGCTGACATTGACAAAATGCAGAGACAAACAGTAGAGCCCACAGCTCAAGAAGTTCCCTTAAATGTGATAGTGGGTGTAGTCTGGTGGTCTGTGCAAGTGAGGGAGAGCAGAGAAACAGGAAATCAGGGAAAAAGATTAAGACTGTAAACTAGTAACCTGCAGTGAGTTCCACACAGAGCCTAGAGACCGAATAAAACACTCCCAGATGTTCTCATAGCTTTAGAAAAGTTTCTCCTGGAAGGAGATTAAAGAGCTGATAATTTGATTATTTTAAATACTGCTTGGTTTTAAAATCTGCAATTAGTTTCTTTGTTAATGATGGCAGTTGCAATACTGAGTCATGTTGGCTTACTTATGCATAGGGTGCTGTGAAAGTCAGCTGAGTTGCTCCAACCTGTATCAGGAGTGAGTTTGTACTCTGCTGATGAGCAGCGGTCTGAAAATGCCTCATCATCCCTCGTGTGTCAGTACTCTCACAGCAACGGTGATGTCTGCTTCAAACTAGTCCTGAAAATTCCTTCTTCTACCAGCCCTCTGCTAAATTAACGAATAGTGCATCCTGTATTTTCTCATAAATGTGGCTTTGAGAAGCCTAATGGGAAAATGGTGCTCAACAGGAACACCTTCAGTTCTGGACATCCCCCTGTAAGAGGGACACACAAGTGCTGGAGCATGTCCAGAGAAGGACAACAAAGCTTATTAAGGTCCTGTGAGAAGCAGCTGAGGGAGCTGGGGGTGTTTATTCTGGGGGAGACCTTATAGCTCTCATCAACTACCTCAAGGGAGCAAGGAGAAAAACAGCCTCTTCTCCTCAGTGAACTGTGATAGGACCAGAGGAAAGGGATGGAAGCTGTGCCAGGGGAGGTTTAGGCTAGATGTTAGGAAACATTTTTTCACTGAGAGGGCTGTCAGGCATTGGAATGGCCTGCCCAGGACAGAGGTGGAATCATTATCCCTGGAGGTATTTAAAAGGCATTTAGACCTGGTCCTTAGGGACATGGTTTAGTAGTTAGGTTATGCTGTTGGTAAAAGGTTGGACTGCATGATCATGGAGGTCTCTTCCAACCTAAAACATTCTGTGATTCTGTGATCTTCTATCATTAACAGCTGTAGTAGTTCCTCATCCTGTTTTCTCCCTATTGCTTGTTTCCACAATATACTGAGACATACTGAGTCAACTCAGGCTGTAAATTTGGGACACTGGTCCCATTTTTGTGAAATATCTGCCCTGATATACTTAAAAAAACATAATCAGCTAATGTCCCTCCCTCCATGGTCATGCAGACCTACACAACTCGATAAAATTCGTCAGCAGCGAGCTCCAAGAAGGTGAAATCATAGTCTCCAGCTTCTTGTACAGCTATAACAGAATTCCAGCTGGTGGCAATTCTCCTGTTCCATGTTTCGTCCAAGTGAAACAACATATTTAAAACAAATAATTTTAAAGGAGCATATGGCATACACAAAAATAAATGTCTAGGGCATCAAAAGCCTAAAGCAATTCTTATTTTGACTGCCAAAGAAAGTTTTAAAGTTTCTTTTTGGCTTTGCATACAAAAGAACCATTGTAAGCCCTCTAGCAGCACATTCTCTATCCCCCTTCATCTCAGAAAACTAGCATTAATAATTAAAAGCCTTTAAAAAATACCATAAACATAAGTATTTGTGTGCCAATGTTTCAGCTCCATTAACACGAAACATTTTGATTTCCTTTTGCCTTCAGACTTCCAGTCATCTGTGGCAGGAGCCATTGAATAGAGCCTTTTGCTTGTTTTTCCCTGGCTGCCAGTATCTCAGCTAATTTAGAACATTTTAACCCATTCCTTTGGATAGCATTTTTCAGTCAGGCTCCTTAAGGCAAGTGCAGTCTGGACCTCTTCTGCTGTTGCAACTGCTTTTTCAGGGACCAGTCTCAGATAAGAAGTTCTACCTTATCTTAAACTAGGCTCTTACTCTTTTTTTATTTGCAAGTAAGTTTTCAGTTGGCATACTGTATTTGGGTCTCTCAAATTTTCTTTTTCTGGCTTCAGACTGTGTCAGGGAAAGCTGATTGTGCATTTATTTGACTGAAAATGCAGAACATTGCTTTTTACAAAGATTCTGCTCTCAACATCTTACAGGAGTGGCTGTGCACTCAGCAAATCAAATATTTGGCAAAATGGAGATGTGTTGTTATCTGTAACCTACCACACTTTTTTATTTATGTTATTATTACTCTTTCTAATGTGGGGAAAGGGAATAAAAGTCAAATTAAATTATCATTTCCCTTCTGATAATGGGGACAATCATTTAAGCACCACCTGTTCCCCTATCTAAAGTAAAATGGATCTTTTTGAATAGCTAAACATATATCTAGGATCTTGTAGCAGAGGGAATTTGTACTCCTATATAAGAATACCAGACTAAAGACCTGAATGAACTAAGGGACTGTCACGGTTTAACACTGGCCCAGCAATTAAACCGAATAACAGATTTTTCTATTAATCCCCCTCTCCTCCCTGATAAGGAAAGGAGAGAGAATAAGGGAAAAAGACTTATGGGTTGGAAACTAAACTACACAACTTTAATGTAACAGTAATGATAAATAGGTAAAATTACTAAATATATACAAATATACAGGAAAAATTGATACCACGTTCCTCCCCCCTTTCCCCCAATAACTCTCACGTCACCACGGAGGCTGCAGGGCAGCCCTGGGAAAGTCCAGGCTGGACTCCTGCAGTCAGGAGCAGTCAGGAGCTGGAGGCAGGAACACACAGATTCAGGCTGGCATGGATCAGGACCACAGGCAGAGGAACGGACAGAATCCTCACAAGGATACCGAAGCACACAAGGAACCGGTGAAGGAAGGGCAGAAAGAACAGGAAAGGGCAGGAAAGGGAGCAGGAAAAGTGTTGACCCTCGTGATCCCTCAAATTTATACTGAGTATGATGTGTATGGGATGGAATACTCTGGTCAGTTCTGGCATCTATCTTGTCTCGGGCCTCCCCAAGGAGGGGTTCAGGTGGGACCTCTTTACTCCTTCTGCAGGGTAAAATGTTTTCCTCAGAGCTGAGCAGTGTCCTTGGGTCTGCACACCAGTCTCTAGCAGTAACTATAAACACCCAGTGTTATCAGTCCTAGAAGCAGACACTGTCTGAGAAACTTCTGTTAATTTCAGCAAGCGCAACTACTTACAAGAGACTTAGCTGAAAGCAAAAGTACAAACCAGAAAATCACCTTTATCCTGGCCCAAACCAGGACAGGGACTGAATAACTCTGCTCATCAAACTTCCTTGTTTGATGCGATGTGTCCTTCTATCCTTCATCAAACTTCCTTTTTTCTGTTGGTTCAAAAATGTCAGTACAGCACTGGCTAGAATGGGCCACAGGTACCTTGTCTCTGTGTTCATAAAGAGCAGTCTTTCAGCTAACAGGTTGCTCTGATCTTGGACAATTTAACTACTTCCATTCACCTGAGGACTGTGCCTCTAGCATGATTTACTGGCATCACCTATTAAGAAAAACACCTATTTGTGATCAGTTCAGACGTGACCTCCCACTGTGCAGTATAACAAACGCAAGTCATTGACACTGTGGTAAGACACTGTCGATCTTTTTAATTACCTCTGGGCTCCCAGAGCATAAGGAATATAAGCAGCTTAGCAAATACTGAAACATCTACAAATAGGACTAAGTCCAAAGATGACCCCAGATCACTGTCTCAAGCATACTGAAAGGTAGGACACCTAGTTAACTCAAGCAACAAGTATTTCTGTTTTCAGCAGTCTCCCACAAAATACATAAAATTCTAGTAGGATACTGAGGTCACCCTCACCTCTAGAGTTAACATGTTAATCATTTCTATATTCTACTACAGAGGAAAGAGCAGGATATTTCTCTTGAGAAAAGTTTCTTTGTAAGGAAACTTCTGAAGGTTCATATAGACTACAAATTATAATGCAATTAACACTCAGGGAGCTTTGTGTCAAGTCTTATCTTCCTTTCAGTTCCAGTTCCATAATTTTTGCAGTGAAAGACACAATGGCTGACCTAGACCAAAAGGGTCAGTAAGGTCTTTCTCATTCTTCTTATTTCCACATATCCTTATTCTGTATATATATTCTTGAAAAAAAAACAGACAACAGGCAACTTACATTTTATGTGACTTGAGTAATTAGCTTTAGCTCATCTGTTCTGTAAGACTTGGAGATATATTTCCTGCAACACCATCTTTTACCAGTAAGTAACAATGTGGTTTTCTTTATTTCGAAGTGGCATATATGGAATCTCCTCAATGGTATTCAAAAACAATTGAAAACAAAATATCTCTTTTTATTGACAACTGCTATATAGATTTTATGTAGAAGGACCCTCAAACTTCCAACATTCTGCTATTAAAGGTCTAGAACATATCAAGCTGTTTGGAAGCACTTATAATCTTGTAAATATTTCTGTCTTGCTAGCCCATTATGCCACAGTTCTCCTCAGAGAGTATTTGGTGACTTTTCTTTTACCTTAGTAGGAAACACCTCTGTCAAATAGTACATGTAGGTGACAAAAATTTGGCTGATGAACTTCCATTACAACTCCAGAAAAAAATAATTGCTATAACCAACGCTTTTTCAAGCTGTCTTCTATGAGAAGGAAATTATTTTAAAAGTATATAATACATAGATGAAACGTAGCACTTTCACAGTTTTTGTGGCTTTTTCTCTGAATTATCTGACTCCAGATGTTTTCTTCAAATACCGTTGCTTCATGACAGAAACTTATTTTCCTCCTGAAATGTGTTATCAATAGGAAAGGAACCCTGCCATTTACCAGCTCTGACTAGCTGGTTTTGGCCTTTCTGGCTGTAACATAGTCAGATTATTCTGCATAGAGAGAATTTTTATTGTTTTTTAATCCTTAATCATGATTCTGAGACAACGTGGGCTTAAAAATCTGGGCCTTTATAGGTCCTTCTCATGATTTATGCCACAGTTTCTTTAACAACCATACCATTTTTACTCTGTCACTACTTTCTCCCATATCACACCATTTTTACCTTGGGCGTGCCAGCAACATGCTGTCATCTGCGTTCCAGTCTTAAAAATTAAAAATCTTCTCAGTAATATTGAAGAGTTTACACCTGTGCTGTCTATAGCTACATAGGGTACTGAGAAGAGTAAGGAAAGATTTTCCCTTTTAGGAACAATTTATTCCTCAGAGGAGGTGCGTTTTTTCCACTAAGAAACTTTTACAATGATAGAACACAGTAAAAGAAGAGAAAGCAGCTTGGTCCTACATCCACCATCTATCATCTACATCTGATAGAAACCAATAAAACTTTACTAGAAAAAAGAACTAAAAAGCTCTGCTAGTAAGATTCCTATCAATTTTGCAGGGAAAGATAAGAATCAAGAATGGGAACAGTAAAAAAAAATATTCTGCTTTTCTGAAGATACATCAAGAAACATACCTTATCCAGGAAGTATTTTTTTAAAAAGCTGCACGATGACAAAACAACCAATGTTTCTTGCATTCCTTTCACATAGGATTCCAAAGGTTTTTATGTTCCCTAGTAAGCTACCATTGATGGTTGCACTGACAAGACACATTTTTCTGTATCTTATGAATTTCACTTAAAAGATACTGCAATAAAAGAATAATTTTGTTTGGAAGGGATCTTTTAGAGATCATCTTATTTTATCTCCGGTTTACAGCGTGCTAATTTCAAAGTTATGTCAAGTTGTGAGAGGCCTTGCTGAGTCAAATACTGAAAATCTGCAAGGGTGATAGTACCACAGACTCTCTGGGCAGCCTGTTGCCATGCTTAGCCACTCTCATTCTTCATATGTAATCAGAAATTCCCTTGTTTGCTTCTGTCCTTTCACTGTGTCACTCAGAGGAAGAGTCTGGATCCACCTTCCCATGACCCCTGTTTAGGGAAGAGAAGACTGCTACTAGTTAGGTTCCCCACCATTCTGCCTGTACTTTTCCAGGCTAAACAAATGTAATTCTGTTGCCATCTCATCATTTGTCAGGTGCTCCAGCTCCCTAAACACCTCAGTGGTCCTACAACGAAGTCTCCATTCTATCAATGTCTTGGCTTCATTCACAGACTGCTTCAAAACACATTCATATTACCAGGATGGCTTGAAGGATTCAAATGACAAAATGAGGCAGGATATATGAGCATCTACAGAGATAATATATTTTTACTTTATAGTCAAAATTGTATAATCAGCAATCTTTTCTTACCAAGAAAGGTCATGACTGCTTTGAAACATGCTATGGACTTCATATTCCGTATGTACAGCAATTAGTTGGAATGTAATATCACATAAATTATTTTCCAAAGGATTCCATACTCTGATCTGACTGCTAACCTTCAAACACAATAAGCTTTAGCTTTTCTAGCAGCCAATGATCTTTTTTTTTTTTTTTTTGCCATTAAGAGCTAGTGTTGCTATATTTTGCTGTCATAAAATTTCTGCTTACACACAGAAACAGTAAGGAAGTTAGGATTTTTTATTTTGCCCTCTTTATTACTTTAATAGGAAGAAAATATATTTTTCTGAATGGAAATACGCTATACAAACTTGTCATTATTTGTAATTTATCATTTAATTAAATTATACTTTCTAAAAACAAAGCCATCTTTCAAACATATTACCAATTATTGTTCTAATGATTTATTATATTAATTCTCTCCCACTGATAAAAAGCAAGTAATTGCTGTTCTACTCTGGCATGTTTCATTCCAGTTTTTACTCCCTGTAAATATGTTACAGTTCTTCTGTTGGCAGTCAGAGAAATTATATAAAAGCAGCATTTATTGCAGTTCCTCTCAGAGCCAAGGAATACATGCACAGCTTGACATTTTGGAGTCTCTGTTTTCAGCCACTGATCTACAGTAGTTATTAGAGCTCTTATTATTTGACACTGTCTTAAAAGTGCAGCTTATGCTAACATTTCTTGGTAACATCCATGTGTTCATCATAAAGAAAAAAAATGACAGTGCATAAAAATAACCATTGAAATGGACAAAAAGTCTTCATGCAGTCCCTGAAGGTCTTTAGGATCTCTGCTTTTTAAGTCACTAGAAAATAACAGCGAGAGAAATAAAAGTGATCTCTTTAAACTACTGGAGGGCCTTCCTAACTCAAAGATACACCAGGTCCAAATATAGCTTAACTTAGATTTTAGAACCAGGTAATTCTATTCGTTCCTGAGGGATGGGCATCCATTTTCCCTTATATCACCTGTCTCTTCAAATAGTAACAGCTACACTGTAAAAAAATCCTAATTTTTGCATTCTGATTTCCTTCTGTAAAGAAGGGCCAACCTTCTAATCATAACAGCTTTTGAACCAAAGTGAAGGCAAAAACGAAGCTAAAGTTCATGCTAAAAGACAAATGCAACCTGCCACAACTTTTCTCCCTTACAGGAGTCAGAATCAACCCTTATTAGCACTCTCCCTGCCCCAGGCATTCCTAACAAGGGGAAATTGTAAGAAAAACACAACCATGGAAGAAAGCTAGCAAAGAACAATTCCTTTCTTGTAAAGTAGAGATTAAAATTACAACTATGAAGACTAAATATTCAATAACAAAAGTAAATTTAAAAACCTGAATATACACAAGTTACTGGATTAGATTTTGCCTAGATTTTTGACCAAAGATATGTTTTTAAACTACATACTGTAAACAGGAGACAAAGCAATAGAAACCTACTCTTACCAAGACTAAGCAGTCAGTTGAGTGATCAGAAGACAGGTGCCTATATGTATGTATTTGAAGATCCTGTAGTTTAGAAGTACAGAAAAAAATCCATCTGAAACACAAAAATACTTTTTTATATATTTCAGAACATATTACTTTTTTGGTTGTGACAGGGACTTTCTTAAAGTATTCAACAAACTAGTCTGATCTCCCACAAAGACTTCTGTAGCATTTAATGAAACTGCCCCCAAGACACTGGGGAAACAGACCAACCTTTCTTACACTTCTTTCAGCCCATTTGTTACACTCAGTGCCATCACTGATTCCATTCAAATCCTCAGCAGCAGTGCACCAATACTGTTCTAGAGGTCCACTACCTTCACATACACATCAGAAATGTATCTTTGCCACTGCAGAGAACTCCAGTTCTAATGTTAGAACATTTGCTTACAGATGTTTATTAGGGGAAAACAAATATAAAACTTTTTCAAAGTAATATAGAAAGGCTCCCTTTTGAAATCTAAATCCAGTCAAGGAATTCTCACACAATAGCTTCTCTACTCATGAGTAATTGCTATAGCTGATAAAAAAGCCATATCATGTTTTTGGTTTAGTCTCAAATCTCCTTTAATAAGAGCAAAATTGCCATTTCTATAAATTTTTTTGATCTAAAATCAAACTTTTCCACTTCTTGATCCAGCTGCTTAATGTACTTGTTTAAAGAATGTAAGAGTCTGTTTTACATTTAATGTAGATTTTTGACTGTATGAGATGAACTATTTTGTCACTGAAGTTTCTTAATGAAAGAAAAATGAAAGTTTCTTAATGAAAGAAAGAAAAAGACCTTGCAGATAGTTGGAATATATCTATCGACATCACAAAACGATCAAGGGAAAGCAGTTTCTCCTTGATACCTCCAAGATTTCTCTCAGTGTGGTCATCAGATGTATTTAAAGTATGAGCCACACAACCAGGAAGAAAAGTCAACAGTTCTCAGTTGTTCTCTTTGAAAAATCTCTAGACAAACTTAATTCCAGCTGTCACTTCCTGCTCCATAGGACAAAAAGACATTTCTAGAAATGGTTTTATTTGAAAAGCCATTTGGTTTTCACTGTGTCCAGGTGACCTCATGAAGAAGGTATGTCACCTACCAGTTCTAGTCTGCCTGAAAATATTTCTGGTGCTCTATTCAGCTTGTCACAAAGTTTTTTAGGCAAAAAACAATATTATTTTTTCTCCACAGTGCTGTTACTACCAGAATGTAGAAAAGATTCTAGGAGTTTCCAGATCCTCTTTAATTTTCACCTCACCTATGACAATATTTTTTCCCAATGTCTTTCAAGAAACTCACAAGATGACCCATGGTTAATATTAAATGATAACGGTAATGAGTGGTTTGCCAGCTTCTTTGGTCTTTAGGAATTGCTACAGACCCTGCTAAAATACTCAATAGCTGCTGTGTTGCCATTTTGACGTTCATTCTACTGCATGCCAGGTTGCTCTTCATGTGATTCTGCACCACCACTACTCTAGTCTACTCTTTCTAAAGCCAAAAAGGGAATTAGTCTGCAAGCAAGCACCTTAAAAATCTAAAAGCTAGGAATCATTCATGTTAGAGAGGCAATGTGTTCTTCACAGGTATCAACCATCTGACTGCCAAGGGGATCGGAAGCTGTACATACCCTCAAACTGCATCATTCACGGGTCTTCAGCTGGAGGTAAGGAAAAAGAAAAACCATACAACACAGCCAAGTTGAATGAAGAGCAAAGAATGTACAGAGGATTTTTTTAATGTTATCCATAGGTTTAAAAAGATTAAAAAACTCTAACGAAAATAAGATAAGGAAAACAATTATTTTTAAAAAATTACTCAAAGCAATCCCACAAGTTAGTAGTAATGCAAACTGTTAAAAAGTTAACGTGCACTTCAAACTCAAAAGTTCAATCAATGGATGTTTGATGTTGTTTAGAGGCAAATTAGCTTGCTTAAAAATTTCAGAGCATCATTTGTAAGAAATATAAAATAGAATTGCCAGCCCTCGGAGAAGGAATAGCTGATAGTAACTGCACATTTTGAACCTCAGAGCCTCAGAATACTGAGCTTCATGCAGACAGCCCTGAGAACCAATATGAACTAAATGCAACTAAAATGCTGTCCAGAATTTCCCATAAATATTTTTCCCCCAACACTCTGCATCTATGCCTTATATGTATATGCTCCCCATCTATATGTAAATAAACACACTTTGAGTTCAAGGAGTCCTGGAAGGATGGTATCTGGCTGCTTTTCTACAGCAACCTTATACCCAAGCAGTTCTTCTCAGTAAAAGTGGCATATCACTGAACATCTGATTCTGGTTCACAATACCTTTTTCATGGTTACAAATAAATTATATAGTTTATTTTGTAAAGATTAACCACTTTACACTATCTTATTATGGCAATAACTAAAAATTTCCTGAGCTGTAAAAAGCACACCTTTTGAGAGTTCCTCTTCACTGTTTTGAAGTTTTACTGTAAAATTTACTATTAGAGTTTCAGCATAATATGTCATTTCTTGGGATTTTAAATAAACCTGGTTGTTTAAAAATCACAGATTTTTTTAATTTTCCAGCATGGTCAAACAACTCAGGAAACAACGTCACTCTCCTAGTGCCAAAACCCAGGTTGGAAGCCCTAAATATCAGCACACTCTCTCAGCCAGTGATGCATGCAGCCTGCTGAAGTGAATAAAACCTTTGTTCTATACACTGAAACTGGGATTTTTCATGCTTTTTAAAGAACTCTACAAACACTAGCTGCTGAGTATGATCAGAAAGTAAGTTTCAAAAGATAAAAAATACCAAAAGCTACAAAGTATGTTTCAGAATAGGAGCATGTGATTCAGACCTTTCAGGATTAATTGCTGGCAAGATTCATGTGTTTTTAAAAACATTGTATTTGAAAAAAAAACATCATCTAAAATTTGATTCCTTATTTTGAAATAAGTAACAGCAAACATGCAAATTCTGAGCAACAAAACAGACAGTGCTTTAAGTAATACCAGTAGACACATTAAAGTCACTTCTTTCCACAGATGTAATATCAACAATTAATGAAAGACTAGTTCAAAATCTACACACCCCAGTACGATAATCTACGTGTAGCTATCTTTATCTGATTATAGTTACTGGAGATCAAGCCTGGCTCCAACCCAGGTGAATAATCCAGTAAGTGTTTACTTTAGAGTAAGTAAAGTAAGCTGATTCACTCTCCAGTCTTGGTTCACTGTATTGAAAGTAACTCATATCACAAAACAGGGAGAGCAGTGGGTCTGGAATTCTGCATTCTTACCAAAGCAATACCTGAGAACACCTGTGAAAATAACATGACTTCTTTTATTTCTCCCAGAAGTCTTTTCTTTCCAAGTGATATCAAGCTGGTTTCAATTCAAACAGCTGTAAGTAATACTCCTGACACTGACATTATTAAGCTGAGTAAGTGAATTCAGACTAAAAAGCCTTAACAGCCCAGTGATAAACCCTTCAGTGAATGGAAACAACCTGCTAATTTTCTTCAAGTGGAAGACTCATACACACATCAATCCTTATCTATCTACTACTAAAGATAAGAAAAAACTAATTCATGATACCCAGAGCACACTACCTAGATTTCTGATGAAAGCCACCATAGGCAGTCAGGTCTACTCATGTTAGAAAGTTCTCAGCATGATTCAGTGAAGTTCCCTATCAATCCACTGCCAGTATTTACAGAGCTAAACTTGTGGCACTGCATGAATACAAAGTACCAATATCACCTCAAGCTATACAGCAACTGAATAGCCTGTGAGGAGCCATTTCAGACTGTAAACATTGACATTTCCTGAAACATACAGGTCACACAATAAAAGAGTCTGCTCCTTTAGCAAACATAAATCAAGTTCTGGCACTATTTTGTTCTGGCTCTATTTTGTTCTGTCCTTTCACCCCTGAAGTCCTGCACACGAGTTTGGTAGTTAACTGATATTGCTTTGTTTTCTATACTAGGAACTTTTCTTTCCATCTAGACAGCAGAGGTACAACCCATGTTCACGACAAGCCATCCAAACATCATCTTTATGTCTTGCAGCTTATGCCTCCAAACACTGAGTAAAATGACTGGAAAAGTACTCAAGGACCTTTCACTGGGACCAGTGAAAGAAGAAGTGTCCTGAATGACTACCTGCCTTTCTCCTACCCTAAAGCAAGCTTCTGTGATTCTCTGACTTTACCTGTGTCAGTGGTCTGGTAAGTGCTTTACTTGCTTATACTGAGCTATGCCCAAAACACAGAGGAAAATAAATCAGATTGGCTCTGCATGATGATGGGTACAGAACAATCATTGCAGCACCACACCAGTCACAGAATCTGGGTCATGCTGGGGTGGGGCTTTTCACCAGAGAGGGTAGTGATAGGACAAAGGTTAAAGGCTTCAAACTGAGAATGGTTTTAGGTTAAATATTAGGAAAAAAATCCTCACCATTACAGTAGTAAGATACTGGAATAGGTTGCCTAGGGAGGTTGTTGATTTCCCCCTCTCTGGAAGTGTTTAAGGCCAAGTTGGATGAAGCCTTGTGCATCCTGATGTAGTGGGAGATGTGTGTGCCCACGCAGAGGGGTTGGATCTTGATGATTTTTAAGGTCCCTTTCAACCCTAACCATTCTATGATTCTGTGGTCATCCCCACTTTTGTCATAAGAACTTACAACTGGTTCATATCAACAGAGGAGGGAAGCTATAACAAAGCCTAGAATTAAAAGGGTAAATACTTATTCACATGCATGAGATATACCAGCCAAACTGGGGCACCCTGAACGCGAATTCATATAGGTCTCTTGCACCCTTCAAATGTTCAGTTACAACATGATTTGATAAAGCAACAACACCCACCCTACTGATTACTAATCGTAGTAAAGCTTTGTGAAGCAACACTTTTTCAGCATTCTTGCTGCTTGTCTATCAATCCAGAAATCCCTGAAGTCAGTCTTGCTATAGTTACTTCTCTATGGCACCAGACAACACTGAGAGGGTTTCCGAGATATGTCAGAGGGGCTAGGATGCTGGTTTTACCTTGGTTGTCCAGGCGTAGTGTTTATCCTTCCTGGACAGCTCTAAGCTTATGAGCAGCAAAATCCTTATTTCCGGGACCAGGGTGTCCTTCAGTTTCTTTTGCTTATGCATGAACAACACCAAAGTGTACAGTAAAATTGCACTACCTCATTACGTTACAGTGTATAATATGTATACTAACGAAGCCAATACACTTTCCTACTATAAAAACTGATGCAGTCCTCAGAGAAGTAAATTTTCATAACACCTCCCTGACGTGTTGGGGCCACAGGCAGGCATTGGTAAGGCACATGGGCTTGCTTTACTGTCCTTGTTACAGAGGCAAAAATAAAGGATTCTCTAGTTTCTCCTTTTTCCTTGTGCCAACACAGAAAATGTTCCCCATTTGTAATCATTTTCAAACTGTTAAACTGTCTTGCAGAAACAGCCCACAGCTTTACCTGAGCCTGTATCAAAGCCCATCAGTGACCTGTTTTCACTTCACTGACTTCGAGCTACGTGCACCAACCAGAAAACATGAGGCTGGTTTTTCACCTTGTTTTTTACAGCCTCCAAACTTAAAATAAAACGTGTCTGCCCGCTAGCCCCGGAGCAAGAAGCTGGCTGGGGGAAGCAGCACTCCCAGCGCCATGGCTGGGAGGGGGACAGGCGAGAACCGCCATTACGTGGCGCTGGCTTTGTTCCCAGAGCTGCCACCCTGCAGACACCTTCCACTCAGCGTTTTATTTGTAATTGAACCATTTGCCAGGAGATGGCAGCATAAGGTAAAATATCCCTGAACTGTGGTCCCAGCTCTTACGCGGCAGAGTGGTGCCACCAGCGTGGCAACACGGGCTTGCTGGGAAGCCTTGTTGTACTTAAGATCTCGGTGTGGAGAGGAAGCAAGCAGCGGGTTACACACCCCTCGTGGTTAACTTACTTCGTTATTAAATGGACAGGTTTGTAGCAAGTAGAAAACAATTTGTCTAAAGAGCCTGGTCAGGTTTGGTGACAACAAAAGCTGCAGTCATGCTGAGAAAGAGCAAGCCAGGAACGCAGGCCAAGCAGCAGGCCTGGCAGCAGCTATTGCTGCCTTCACTCAATTGCAAAGGAAAAAAAGAAATAAAAATCTTTCAGCAGGTAAACAATCATCTGCTGTAAAGCCTCCACAGTTATAGCTGCGTTGTACACCTGGCTCTAATGCCCAGGGTTTTTGTGGCTAAAGCTCTATACATATTTGATAAAAATAACTGATTTTTGGTAGAATTAACCTTTTGTGCATACCTCACATATCAAATCCCAATTTGATTCTTTTGCATCAATTAATTAGTTGTATTACTTGCAAGCTAACTTAAATTACCTTCCTTGATATATTATGCCTGCAGAATAAATTATTAATCTCACAAAACTTCTTAGCTAAAGTTTTGCCTCTTCCTAGCTACAGTATTTACATCAAAGTAGCAACTAAATATCACAGTATTTGTCTTAACTAATTAAATTATAACAAACAGACACAAATATGAAAAAAAAAAAAAAGTGGAGCTTATAATTTGTCAAACTATAAGATGTAAAACTCCAGGATTCAGAAAACAAAGACACATCTCCAGCAGGTATGAGAGCTTGATTACATTTGTGTATGACTTATTTTATTGCCTTTTCAGCAGAAGAAAAATGTTTGTTTGGAAACAAAAATATTTTCATGTGTTGGACTTGACTGTGTGTGACTGATTAACAAGCCCACTTTTATGCATTAAGTGAATGCCTGGATCACATGGGTGATGACATTTTTATGACAAAAACCAGTCCTTTGGTGAGACAACAATTACAAAGGTTAATGTAAGTTTATCTAACTTCACACCTGCAGATACAGAATTAAAAATTGCAATGTTTTGGTAACTGTTTCCCCTTATGTTGGGACATTTTATTTTCATCATCAATGCCCATGCTATTTCATAGGCTTTGCTACCTTTTTTTCCTTAAAAAATACAAGAGAATAGAAACTTGAGATGTTGCATGGGAGCTTGATTCTATATATACTCATCAGTGTATAGATACATATACTCATCAGTGGCCCCATTTAATACACACTCCTCTAACGATTACCAAAAGAAAAAAAAAAAACAAAAAACAAATCATGAGATATTTTCTTTACATACCCAGATCACCTGCTTGTTAACTTCCAAGCCTCACTATATATTCCTTAATGGCATTTGTTGTGCTCTACTTGGAAGGAAGGAAAACTTGTCTGTTTCTAAAACACAGTTCAAGGTAGACTAAAATGAATAACATACCTCAAAAATCCCTGAGGTGGAAGTTACTGAGGTCTTCAATATGTCTTTATAACATATAATCAGACTATCTAAATATAGTAGGCCAAGATCTACCTGAAATTTGAATTGACTTGTTCTTGCTGGCAAATTATGATTTTGTAGTTCTCCCTCAGCAATGTGCCTCTGAAATTTTGAACTTTACACATTTTACCTAAATCTCTTGCCTGCTGCAACCACGCCAACAAAGCAGCACCCTGGGAAACCACAGTGCAAGGTGATGCTCAGTGCAGCTACAGAGCAGATGGCAGGGGACAGAGCTGGCAGAGAAGACTGTGGCAGAGGTAAGATAGCCATGAAGTCAACCTCATATTCTTTGTGCAAGCTCACACTGAGGTGGAGGCAAATCATTTTGGTTTATAATCACTACAGCAGGAAAACACTGAGGCCCTCCCTGCCTTTTAATCAGCCATAGAACTCGCACTACGGTTAGCAAAAGCAGGTGCATGTCCCACTCAAATAAATCACTCTGCATGGTCATCATTTCAAAGGAGGTGTCTCTTATTTTCACACTTGACCCATTTAATGTTCACTTTAATTCAATGTGTTATCCTCTTGTGTAGGGTTTGTAGTACAGACTGAGTGTCACAGCAGAAGTGTTGGGTGTATGTATCAGAGGCTACGTATCTATTAGCAGGAGGGCTACTTCTTTACTGTGATATGTTGACCAACTACAGACAGTTACAATTAAGAAACATTTGCATCTCTCTTAAGACACGTAAAGTGGCATGGGAGTTGTCTTGATGCTAGAAAAACATCTGACTGATGTCATAATGATAATATTTTGTTATTACAAGCTGGTTTAAATAATCTTTTGTAGCTCATATAGGCACTTTCCATTCTAATGTATATTTTTGTTGAAGGGTATGATATTTGAGTTGGATAGTCTCATTATTAAATGGTATTTCTGATATTTATGCTATATGAGAACAAACAATACCTAATGTAATCTTTACATCTTTTTTACACATGTGGCTTACCAGCAGCATGTTATGATCTGATGGCCCTCTGATTCTGGCTTCAGTGGACTAGGACAGAATTTGCATTTCCTAATTGGAACTTTGTGAGTTTATCAAACATGGTCCTTAATCTTCCTCATTTGGCTTTGCAGTCCACAGTGAGAACCACCAGGCATATCTTCACTGAAAAATGAATAAAGGAAGCAGAAGTGTTAGAAATAAGGTGGAGTTTCATTGTTATAGAAAATGCTGCAGGTAGAGAGGCCTTTGTCCTTGTTTACAGAAAAATACAAGTAAAAAATAGGTCTGATGTTTGAAGCTGGTTCAATGCAGGTTTTTATGAACATTTCCAATAATAAATATGTTTGTATATAAAAATTTAAAAAGCACCACTCATTCCTACTTTGGAGGATGTCTGATCTCTATTTTTTACCTTGTTAATCTGTTTCACTTCACATACATTACTGTTGAAGGCAGTTTACACGTTGAACTTATGTGAGTTGAATGAGTGTTAGAAAATTAATCAACTTTTATAGCAGTTATTAGGCTGACTCTTGGGCACTGTTTTACATTCTTAGGCAAGTAAACATATTGCTGGTCAAATAAGAGAGCAACACTAATGTCTTTCTGTAACTGAAAGTTTAATTGGCTAACCCAGTTGTGAATTCCAATCAGCTTGCTCTGCATAAATGACTAAACAGGAATTTAAATAGCTAAAGTATGAAATCATACTGTATAGATTTTATTTCCTAGGAGATAAAGCCCAGTCCTTCTTCTAATGTTGAGAGAAGATGGAAATGTTATTCCCTGGGATATTTTATTATATATTACAATATAGTTTGTCAGTCTGATTTTCATGACTTTGTCATGAATTAGGTGTTTAAATAAAAACCATTAGAATTACATGGATAAATCTGTAAGTGAGATGAAAATTAGGCCATCAATACTTAGCATTAAATCAAGAACCCATTTAATTACGGGATTTAGGAAATTTGTAATTATCTTCTAAACAGGATATTTACTGATTAAGAAATTACTATTATAGTGGCATGCATGTGTGAAATTTCACTGACAGTGGCCTCCATCAGCCAAGAATGTCACTGGCATAAAAATGGTGATTTATTTTTCCCCTGGAGGCCTCCAGGCCTTTGTAATTACTGGGGAAAACTTCCATTTGGAAAGGCTTTGTGAGAAATGCTTCATTTTACTAACTTGAAAACACATTTTTAAGGAATGAACTCAGAGAAATTTGTGTTTCTATAAAAATATTTCCTCTTCAATTATTCCTTACAACATTTTTTTCTCCAGTAAAATAGCAAAGTCTGAGAAATGTCTGAAACACATGCTTGCTCCAAATATGGAACCAAGTATAATGCAGGCATTTGTAATTCCTACCATGGATGGTGTTTTCTTCTTTTGACATAAATGGTATCCATCTCCTTTTTGACTGAAGGCTGGGGGCATCTTTTGTAAATAAAGTGCAATACATGCACTGACCAACATGATCTGACTTCTCTGTGAAACGTAACATCTTGCAAGAGTGAAAGAACCTTGAAAATTTCAGAATGCAGGTTTAGTTAACTTGTCAGTAATACAGGTGTGGAAGTCTGCTGCTAGTCCTAATATTTTTTTTTTTCTTGGTCCTGGTCAGCAATATTGTGATAATGTTTTCTTTTGGCTTTTTTTTTTCCCTTCTGTTTTGGGCATGTCTGGTTTTTGGTGGAAAATTCAAGCACTGAAAGAATGTATACCAAATGCATTGTGTTAAAAAGATTACTAAGGTGGAGATCCAAGTACAGGCAGAAAGATTTGGGCGTTTGCATTTTGTAAAGCGTGATGCTTCCAAATGCAGAACAAGGAATCTGTTCACAGGCAGCTGTTACACACTAATGCAAGAAAAAACAAAAAGCTTTCCAGCAATGTGTAAGGCTGTGCCATCTATGGCACCAGCAGAAACAGAAGCGACTTCAGGGGTAGGTGAAATAAAAAGCACATTGTAAGTATGTAATAAAAAATTTGCTGTTAGCCTTGCAAGGCACACGTCTAGTAGACAGTATGAAGTAATCACAGGATATTGCTTTGTCTCGAATGCTGAGGGATAGAAAGTGTATTAGCATTTAATTGCCACGTGCCATATTCCCCGCTGGGATGTTAACACACCTATTCCCACTCCTCTGGCACGACGAGTGCATATTAAGTAATTTTAACAGGGCCGGAGCTACACATCCTTTGTTGCCATACTTACATAGTCTGCGACACACGCTCAAAAAGCTTACTCGTGTAGTTCCAAGCTTGAGATCCTAAAGGATGACTGAAATTTAGTGTTAAGCAGGAGCAAGAAAACACTTAAAATATCAAAAGTCTCAAAACTAGCATTGTGGCCAGAGGTCGGATTTAGAAGGCAGCACTCTTTCAGAACTCGGTTTTGTCTGTTCAGACCTTTGTGTGAATGCAACCGCAGCTCACAGGCGTCTCGCTGCCGCAGTTCTTTTGTGGGAAGAGAAACCCCCCCCGCCCCTCCGCCTGCAGGAGCGAGCGGGGGTGCGGAGGGGGGTGTGCCCGACACCGCCTCCATCCTCCTCCTCCCCCGCTGCTGCTGCCGTGCCGGCGTTCGGCTGTCACTCGGATCCGCCGGGGGTGCGTGCCCCCCGTTCGGCCCGGAAGGGTACGAACCCTCCTCCAGGGGGGGACTGTGGCGGGACCCGCTGCCAGCCGAGCCGGCGGGGGTGGCGGCCAAAGGCACCGGGGCTCTGGGGGGAGGAGGGACTGGCGGCGGGNAAACTTGAGATGTTGCATGGGAGCTTGATTCTATATATACTCATCAGTGTATAGATACATATATTCATCAGTGGCCCCATTTAATACACACTCCTCTAATGATTACCAAAAGAAAAAAAAAAACAAACAAATCATGAGATATTTTCTTTACATACCCAGATCACCTGCTTGTTAACTTCCAAGCCTCACCACTTATTCCTTAATGGCATTTGTTGTGCTCTACTTGGAAGGAGGGAAAACTTGTCTGTTTCTAAAACACAGTTCAAGGTAGACCTAAAATGAATAACATACCTCAAAAATCCCTGAGGTAGAAGTTACTGAGGTCTTCAATATGTCTTTATAACATATAATAAGACTATCTAAATATAGTAGGCCAAGATCTACCTGAAATTTGAATTGACTTGTTCTTGCTGGCAAATTATGATTTTGTAGTTCTCCCTCAGCAATGTGCCTCTGAAATTTTGAACTTTACACATTTTACCTAAATCTCTTGCCTGCTGCAACCACGCCAACAAAGCAGCACCCTGGGAAACCACAGTGCAAGGTGATGCTCAGTGCAGCTACAGAGCAGTGGCATGGGAGTTGTCTTGATGCTAGAAAAACATCTCACTGATGTCATAATGATAATATTTTGTTATTACAAGCTGGTTTAAATAATCTTTTGTAGTTCATATAGGCACTTTCCATTCTAATGTATATTTTTGTTGAAGGGTATGATATTTGAGTTGGATAGTCTCATTATTAAATGGTATTTCTGATATTTATGCTATATGAGAACAAACAATACCTAAGCCTCTTAGCTGTCTGAAGTGGTAGTATCATCAGTTTAGGCTTGTGGTATTTTGTAATCTTTACATCTTTTTTACACATGTGGCTTACCAGCAGCATGTTATGATCTGATAGCCCTCTGATTCTGGCTTCAGTGGACTAGGACAGAATTTGCATTTCCTAATTGGAACTTTGTGAGTTTATCAAACATGGTCCTTAATCTTCCTCATTTGGCTTTGCAGTCCACAGTGAGAACCACCAGGCATATCTTCACTGAAAAATGAATAAAGGAAGCAGAAGTGTTAGAAATAAGGTGGAGTTTCATTGTTATAGAAAATGCTGCAGGTAGAGAGGCCTTTGTCCTTGTTTACAGAAAAATACAAGTAAAAAATAGGTCTGATGTTTGAAGCTGGTTCAATGCAGGTTTTTATGAACATTTCCAATAATAAATATGTTTGTATATAAAAATTTAAAAAGCACCACTCATTCCTACTTTGGAGGATGTCTGATCTCTATTTTTTACCTTGTTAATCCGTTTCACTTCACATACATTACTGTTGAAGGCAGTTTACACGTTGAACTTATGTGAGTTGAATGAGTGTNGGGCCGAGCGGCGCGCCTCGGCCGCGGCGTGGGTGGGAGTGGCCGGGGACCGCGGGACCCGCACGGCACACGCCACTGGTGTCCGTCTCCGGGCCGGGGGGTGACAGCCCGGGCGGTCTCCGCTGTGAGCCCCGCTCCGCTAGCGGCGTCGGGTGGAGGAGGAGAGCTAACCCCCTTAGCGCTTCGCGGTCCAGCCACCAATTCCGCTTGCGTCTTAAGCCTGGGAAACTCCCTGTAAACCTTTACGGAAGTTTATACAGCGGGCGGCTGTTCCTCAGCGCGGTGCTGACACCACGAGAGAGCTTTGGGAGGCAGAGGATTAAAGATGCGGTGAGGTGCGCTCAGCAGCTGCCGGGCACTGCCAGGTGAGTCACCTGTCGGCCCTCGCCGGGGGCCCCGCACGCCCGGCGGTAGCCGCTGCAGCCTCGTGGGCCGTCAGGCGGCTCAGACGGTGCCCCGGGGAGTTACCGAAGGGCTAATCAGGGATCTTTATAATTTTACTCTCTAAGCATGGCTCAGTGTACCGGAGTTACCGTGCTCCAGAAGAACCTCTTCTTTACTTCGAAGGAACCTTTGGTGTGGTCAGTGAGATAAGGTAATTGATGTGGCATTAAGTAGGAAAATGAGATAAAATTAGTGTTCTGACATTAGGTATCATCTGGTTCCTTCGAGCAGTGATTGCTAGATGGTAAGAGTTTAGAAATTTGTAAGCTGGTCATTCATGCTAAAGATGTGCATGTAAACTTGGCAGGAGCTGATAGTGCAAGCAATGAGAAGACAAGCTGAAGATGAAACATCATAATCTTATTTGTGTGGGCTATGGAAAAGAGAACATAGTTCAGCTTTGAAGGTATTGAATAGGTATTTTGCTGTGTTAGACAAAACCAGTGTAACTTAGTGTTCCTGTTTCTTTTGAAAGAGCACTCAAAGCATACACTAGGAAACTCTCCTACATGGAGCTGTGTGTTTGTATAGGAAAACTTGTTCTTAAATGCTTAGAGCAAGGATGGTGTTTACACAGCTTTATGCAGTGGTATTCAAAGTTACTGAAACAGATCAGGTACTGGTGGCAGTACCAACGCGTCACACCCAGGTTGGCTGGCTCCATTGCAGAAAATTAGAAAGTGGTTAAAGTAAACTTGCTGGAATAATAAACCACAATGAAGAATTTTATCATGAAAATTTATATTTTCTGTCCATGTTGGCCTGGCATTAACACAGAAGAATAATGACATCTACTGAAAAATAAACCAAAAGCCAAGGTTTGCGCAGGATGGTTTCCTTTCTTTTTTTTAATGGTTTCCTTCTTACCGTGTGAAAATACATTTACACACTTTACTAATTTATTTTGCATTTTAGGAAAACTTCCATTATTCTTCTCCGTCTTCTAGTCTTTTCTGACTAAAACATAATGATGTTCTTGTAAGCAAGTATTCACCTGAATACCTTTGTATTCTGTGCTTTTAAACATCCCTTGTGGTTTAAGTCTATAACTCTGTAAAGGTATATGTGATTTACATGGGAATGGACTGTAAAAGTGGTGTTAGCTTTTCAGATTTCTCATTAATGTTCTGTGTACCACTTACCATTGTCAAGTAGGCAAGCTGTGGAGTTTGGTTTTGTGCAACTTCATCTGCAGTGGAACTTCTTGGTGTCTTCTTAAGACACTGTCTGCCCTCACTGATCTTTTACAAATAAGTGTATTACAAATGGATCTTCTGCAATGCAAGTTTCTTTAGATTCCTCCTTTATTACTATGTGAAAAGAAAAGGTTTATTATGAATCTTACTTTGAATGAAAGGTGCTAAGTGTACTCAAACCTGGCAGAATGGATCTCAGCACAAACACAGCCTTTGCCAGTTCATCATTTGAAAAATGGCATAAAAAGCTCTTGACGGAGGCTCATCAACATTCATGTGTACCTGCTGACTTTTGGAGACTGCATCAAGTCTTTATTATGAAGTAGTTGTACCTTATGTTGCTGTTCTCTCTGTTAGAAACCCACAAAGGTAAGGGCGTTACAAAGTTAAACCAGTAAATTACATGCTCCTTTTTCTGGACCTGTTGTCATACATTTTCCTCTGCCACAAGGTAGATGTGCTGGATATTAACACAGCCTCTGTAAAAGTCTGTCTCCCTTACTCATGGAAATGGTCTCTCTGTAACTGCATACAACTCTCTTCTTCCCAAACAAGCAATTTCTTCATCTTGAATCCTGATCTGATCATGGTGGAGCAAGAAAAGTGTCAGGAAGGGTAGTTAAGGGTAACAGGGTTGACTGTGATGGAAGGTGAAAGGGATACGTGTGCAAGCAACAGACACACAGATGCATATTGCTAAGTTGATCAGTGCCCAAAAACAGTGACCTTAGAAACCAACCAGATACATTTTGTGTCCTACTTAAGAGATTCTACAATATTGTTAATGGCCTGAGATGTGTAAATACAGCTTAAAAGACAACAGAAGAGTGTGGTTGAAGATGTTGGTGTGATACTTATGTGCATGCCTGTGTGCACCAGTTTGTTTGGAAATCTCATCTAACATTCAAGTGGATACTATTTATGGTGGCTGGGTATTTAGATTTTGTTTTTTTATTTAGCAGCTTAGTGTCTGGCTTTTCTTATCAGCATGTTGCACTCTTTTGAACTTCTAAAACTTTGCAGGATAGTTTTCTAGCTTCAGAATTTATCCTTATCTCACTGGCCACACCAAAGTTTCCTTCAAAGTAAAGAAAAGCTTCTTCTAGAGCATGGTAACTCTGAGCCATGCTTAGAGAGTTAAAATGTTGGGGAATAAAATTCTTTTGTGAGGAAATGTCATTTTCTCATGAGTATTTTGGTAAATTTGAGTGTTTTGGTAAAGTGTTTGAAATAGAAAAAAATTTAATGTGTACAGACAAACGTGTGAAATACACACCTATTACAGCTGGTAAAATTAAAGGATATAATACCATCAGTAGTGTATTTTATGGAATGGTCCATTTTACAGTACTGAAATATTATTTGCAAAGAATTCACATACCTGCATTGCTCCTGTTTAAATTTGTGTTTTGGAAAGCGTATGCTTCTTAGATAAATGCATTTTTAGGTGTAGGAGACAAAGGCAAAGACAGTCATTTATTTGGTAGATTTTCTCACATTGGTCTAGGATTTTGGGTATAATGTGTAAAAATATGTCATTTCGTGTCTGGATTTTCAGAAGTTCCGTGTATATTTGTAATACATTCCTGTTGCATTGTTCAAAGAAATCCTGTACTTGTTGAGGAACCTTAGGAAATTAGGAAGCTGTCTGGTTTAGTTAAACACTTGAGCACTGAATAATGTATGGCAGGGAATTGCTGAGCAGATGGAACAGTGCAGTTGGTTTGGGAAGCTCTAATGGCACTCATTGAACAAGTATTACAGGTTGTATTACTAATTTGACAAGTTATCTTCATAAATTGAATAGTAAAAAGAAATTAGTGCATGTTTTTTTCTTCTGGTCATGCATGTAAATATTTCAAGTGGCTGAAGATGAAAGTATATCTGTTACTCAAATAGCATTGTCTAAGAGTCTGAGAATGTTTGCTGTTTGTATTCTTAAGTGTCACTCATTTGAAGGGAGAAGATTATACTTCCTCATGTGTCCTCTTGTAACTGAGAAATTTCAAATTTCTCAAGGAAAGCTGTTGATCAGTTGATTTTGTTGTTGTTTTCTAAATAGCAGTCTCAAGCAAAGCATGAAATATTTATGAATCACAGTGATTAAAGCTCTAATGTAAAGCCTCCTGGAGAATCAACATACAAATAGTGTTTTTAAAACACAGTCCTTTTAAATTCCTTGTAATTTACCTGAAAAGGGAAAACCAAAACAAACCAAGACCAAAACAAACAAACAAACAAACAAACCCCAAAACCATTACTCCAGTGCTTACTAGGAGTTTTTCATCACAGAAGACAAAATATATTTAAACCTTACATTTCATTAAAGAGTTGGCCTACTAAGCAGTGTCCTTTTGCTTTCAATTTGTTTTTCATCTCTGCTTCAAATAACTTGGACAAAAATAATGAAACAATATCACAGAAGCAAGAATTTAATTTTCAGTCTGGATTCTCTTGCTCTGCTTTTCTCTTCCAATAAGAAGTCATATTCAGCCATATCACAAGGTTGTATTTTTGTCCTAAAGGCTCAGTCATTGCCATCACTCTTCATAAAATATTGAAGAGAGCAGCTTTATGGGCTAAAATACCACAGAATGACAGTGGTGGTGGGCTATGTCTGTATCTGAAGATGTTGTATGTGTTAATGGACAAGAGAAGAAGCTATTGGAATGAGCCTAGACTAACTCAAGAGTCTCCTGGAAAGGTGTGGATGAGCTTTGGCTCAACAAGTGTGAACAGAAAGGGTCTAATCTCTTTGTTTCTAACAAAACAGTGGAGTGCTGTGAAGATATGAAAAAATGCTGTAGTGGAGAACTGGGCTTTAAGGCTGTTTATTATTTGAGGGAGCCCTTTTGCTTGCACATGAAAAGTGCAAATAGTAGGAGGTATGTGGGATTGACTGAACGTTACCCTGGAGAGAAAGCATGGCCTTAAAACTCTTAGAAAGCAGATAGGGCAGAAACTGAGTTGAGGTGAGAGAGAAACAAAAAGTGAGGTGTTCTCCTGACTGTGTGGGGTTTTTTTGTGGGAACAGTGCAGTGGATATCTCCATTTTATGACAGAAAAAAGATTTTATATACATTTGAGATTTAAGTATGTTTTATCTATGTAATTGATTGCTACTGAACTGATACATAAGCTCAGATGAGAGACTGAATGGAAAGAAATCCAAGAAACTTTCTATTTTTAATAGCAGAAAAATTGGGATGTCTAGCCTTAAGCAGTGAGTTTTTAAATAGAATGTAATTGCTCTCTTGAAGATAATAGAACTACCTCCCCTCTACATTTTTGTCACTGTCCTTTTTTCCTTTAAAAAACAAAATAATTGCGGTTTTTTCCTCATTGTGTGTAAGTTGCTTCTGGAATTTATTGAATCTTTCTAAAATAGTACTTGACTTGAAATCTGGGATTTCAACTCTCATTTCAATTTATATTACTAGAACTCTTTCTAAATATGGTCTCCTTTTTTTCTTCTGTTTGCTGGTTTTGATCTCCATTTCCCTCAGACCAGAAATCTGTTCTTGCTTTTGATGTAGGCCTTCATTATTTGTTGTAAATGTTGTTGTCAATATACCCCTTTATTCAGAGCTCTGAAGTAGCTGTCTAATTTACAATAGTGATACAGGGTAGACTGAGCTTAAATACTGCTTTCTTCTGAGGGTGCAGATAAATATAATTTCAAAATAACCTTTGTTCTCCAGCCAGTTTAGAGAAAATTGGGTTTTAATCAAAGATGCCTAATGAATTTCACAAAAAAAAATAGAGAACTAAAACAACACGGTATTGTTTGTAGCACTATGAATGCAAGAAATCACATTGTAAAAACTCAATTTAAAATGTTTTCTTGCTGATCTACTTGTAAAAAGCAGGAATTGGAGAAAAGAAAGCACAAAGTTGCTCTTTGCCTACATTCAAGGCTTGCTTCATTGCTGTACTGCTCTCTCCCTCATCTCTGTGGTCTGCTTTCCAACCACTTATTTTCTTAGTATGGGTGTTGCAATAGTGAAACAGAGAGGTGACTGTGACATTTGTTTCTCTAAGTTATAACAGTATCTAGACAAGTTTCTTTGTTTATACAGATTTGGAAATATGCGTGATTACCACCACAAATTTTTTCTCAAGTACTTTTAGTAAAGTGTAACTGATACTCCAAGGGAAGTAGATTGGATTTCTTGACATATGTAGGTATTCCCAGAATTTTTTTTTTTCCCTACCAAGTAAGTAACCAAGCAAGTAGATGTATTAAAATATTTAAACCAAGCAAGTAGATGTATTTAAAATATTTAAAGAGAGACGTATACAGAATGCAGAATAGTGATTACTGTAGCATCTTAGTGTTTGGAATTGTAGAAAGTCTGATAAAATTGAGGACAAAAGTAAAAAGGCTCCTGAAGGAGGTCCAACTTTGTTGTCCAATGTTACATTATAATATAAGTTTATATACTAATAACTCAGTTGTTGATAATCCTATTTTCTCAGAAAATCACAGAACATTAAGGGTTGGACCTCAAAAGATCATGTAGTGCAACCCCCTTCCAGAGCAGGGTCACCTACAGCAGGTCACAGAGGAACACCTTCAGCCAGGTTTTGAATGTCTCCAGAGAAGGAGACCCCACAACCTCCCTGGGCAGCCTGTTCTGATTTAGGGGGAATAATTCTGTCTAAGATATCTTTCCCATAAGTAGAGGTTTCAATATATTGCTGTTTATTTTCTTTCAAAATATTTATTTTACACTTTGAATTTGCTAAGGCACATTGATAAATGTACCACAGTTCAATGAAGTGCATCTGATAACTGCAATTTTGTGACTGCTATGCTGAAATATAAAGTAATTAGAGTTTGAAATTTCCAGTGCTGGGACACTTGTATGTTTTCTGCAAAGTGCTGGCATGTCATAGTATGTGGATGGTTCTGGTGTTCCTGTTTCTTGAAAGAAACCTTAAACTGCATTTTCACCATTTCTTGAGAAGCCAACATTTTATGTCGTTGATACATCAATATTTATATATCTCTATATATGCACCTTTCCTACAATCAGTGGACAAAAGAATGAATAGAAGTGTTATGATTTCTTAGAATTCTTCGTTACTTAGAAGTGTGGAGTCGGTCTTCCTGCTTCCCCTCTCTTCTGAAAAGGAACCCAAAAAAGCTTCCAAATGGAACAAATTCAATAGTTGTCTACTGGGCAAAAGAATGTGAGACTCTGGAAACCAGAGACTAAGCTTAGGAAGGTGTAGGAGTGATCAAATCACAAATGTAATAATCCTTATTTGTGGCATTATGAGAAAACAAAGAAGATGTAGTCTATTAGACCACAATTCTAAATCTTAAACACCAAGAAATTTTTTGAATCTCCACAACTGGAGATAATAATTTAAGAGATAATACACCATTTTTGTGCTATTTCCAGGGGAAAGCATAGATTTGATGAAAACTGTACTAACATGACAAAATTACAGTGTATCTGTAGAGCAATGATCCTAAGCAGAATAAGATTGGTAGAGTTGTAGGGGAGGAGTAAATGAGAATCTAGGACTGAGTTTGTTTCTGTGCAACTACTGATAAAATAGGTGTTACAGAGCATAAAAGGAGTAAGTTGCATAACAGCTTACTCAAATCTGACTTCACTGTTAGGCTGTGATGTAACAGAACTGGTTATCCCTTAATCCTGGTTTTCTTTTCTGGAAGTTTTTACTTGTCCTTGAACTCTTCTCTGTGAATAAACCTCTTGTGTCCAACCACAACATTTAAACATTCCTCAATCCATTCATATTGTGTAAGTGAAGTAGCTGATTTAATATTAATACTATACATTGAGAATATATATATGTAAGAAGTGTCTTACTATTACAGAATAAGCTCCATAAGAAAACCTGTCTTGGTATGTTCAGTAGTATGTTGTGCTGTCTAGCCTAGTTTGCTACGTTTAAAGAAATAATAGAAATTCTAATGTAAGACTCCTCAAAAGAGGCATATGCTTCTTAGATTTTCTTCATTATTTGGAATATGTTCCAGGAATTCAATTTTGCATTCTTCACAAAAAAAAAAAAAAAAAAAAAAAAAAAAACTTACTTTTCTCATGATTAAGCAGCGTGTAAAAAAAGTAAGAGAAGCCTGTCAAAATAATAGAAGTCTGTAAAGTTTTGCATACTGAGCATGAAATTCAAGCAGTTGGTTCTTTCCTTATGTCTGCTCTGCTTCTCACAGAGCTGTCTTTCTCAAACCTGCTGAGTTTTGGGGCTTTATTCTCACTCTGTCCATTCAGTGCCAGACATGCCACATGGTATGAATTCATGGAAAAGGAATACAAACCAGGTGGGAAAATGGTAAAGCACTGCTAAATTTGACTTGTTCTAAGGTATACTACACTTTGTTTTAAAACAAAAATTGAAACCACAAATATGTTTTAAAATTAAATTTAAAAGTTTGGTCAGTTTCTACAGAGATGGAGCACAGATGTGGCCAGAATGTCTACAGATAATCTTCTCAAAATGTATGTAAATTCTGTAGACTACTTTGAAAATCTCAACACTAATGGTAGTTAGAAAATTGCTTCTGACAACTGTGTGGAAGTCATCGCATCACTTGTATTTCTTAAGAGGGAATGGCTGTTACACCCTGCTTAACTTGAACAGAATTTTAAACTGTTGATCAGTGTCTGAAATGCTGATTGTCATGTTGCCAATGCTGTAACCTCTTGAATTCTGTATCACTTCCATGAAATGTGTCAACTTAAAAATTGTAATCTTGTGTTGGTTAGTAATAAAGTCTTACTTAGACATCATCTGTTTTTTCTAATGGTGCCTTTTTTGTTAATAAGAAATTAGATATGAGCAAAACTGTCCAGATCTTACTGTGCTTTATTCTGTTCCTTTGTATATTCTCTCTACCTTTTGAAGTTATTTTCCTCAGTTTGATCTTTAGCTATCTCTGACATAGCTACACTTCTACTAAAGAGGACACATTGTGAAGCATAGGGGAAAATCCAGATGAATTCTACATAAATACAACTGAAATAGTTTACAGCACAGTAAAGTTTTTTATCTTTTAGCAGAAAAAAAAGGTTAAATTTACATGAATCAGGGTAATATAAGCAATGCATATAAACTCAAAGTAAATTAATACTCGTTGCTTTTTCTAACATGCAAAAGTATTCTCTTCAGCCCTTTTTAGCTAACATCTAATAAACTCTTCTTTCTCATTTAGCATATACACTAAATGTTACAGTGCAGGAGGGAAGAAAAATACACATTGTTTGTGAAGCTTTGGAGTCCTGCTGATCAGAAAAAAAACATACAGCAGGCTTCAGCCCCTTTCTTGCAGCATCAACACAAACCAGAAAGGGCAAGTGCTTCTGTGATTTAAGTTTTCTTGCTTTTTATCTACACATAGTCTGGACAAAGCCTGTTCAGATGCAGATTCTCTCCATGTGTTTCATTACGTGTTTCAATATTTTGTCCTCTTTTTAGCCCTATGCTCTAGAAAGGGTCATTTTTTCATGTCAGTTAATTAGAATTTGTAGCTGACTATATGCAGTGTGTTGTGGATGAAAAAACTCTGTGAGCTGGAATGGGGTATTGATTAGGATCCCACGGGAAGTAGCATTTGCCTGACTACAGTTTTCTGTAGCCATGCCAGGATTCCTGTAAGATTCTAATCAGTTTTCATGATTTTTGAGAAAAGGCTGATTACCCCCAACCCTGGTCCCCTGGAAGCTATATTGGTGCTTGATAATACACCATAACCAAGGCTGTAGTCATCAGAAACACTCTGCTTATGTTCATTAGGGAGTCCCAGAAGACTGACAGAGATTTCTCTTTGAAGGAAATAGATCATATAAATGAATTGTGAACATTAAGGTCCCTGGGGATCTACATAACTATTAATATGAGAGCACCTTTAGGTAACCAAACCTGATGCTGACAGAACCTACTGAAAGTCAGTATGGAATTAAGATTTTTAACAGTGTTTTAACAGTGTTTGACGTGGTCTTGCAAGAAAAGACTTCTAGGTACAATCATTTCATAGTTACAACAGAAAACAAAAACAGTCTTTGAATCTTTCAGGGGCCTGTGTCACTCAGTATTTACATAATTAAAAATGTAAAGAATGCATGGTTATGTGTAGACAGTACCAAAGTGAAGTGGGTGGCAAAGAAGGTGAAGAGGCTTAGAATTCAAAATTATCTTGACAAATGATGTTGTACAAAAGGACATGGAAGTCATACTCAAATTGTTTGCCTCTAATGATAAGAAGTGTCCTTGGGGTTCCCAGGTCCCTGAGTCTCATGACAGAATTGGAGGTAGGGAGGCATTAGCCACTGTACAAAAGGTCAAGCTCTGGCCACTTAAACAAATTCAATGCACATGAGTTTATGGGACTGAATGCAATGTCTCCAAGCATCCTTGCTATTCCTTGCTCATCTTTGAAATGTTACTGTGATTAAGAGATTCCAAATGAGCAGGTGGAAAAGCAATCATCCCCATCTTCAAGAATGGTGAGAAGGAGGATCTGGGTATCTATAGGAAGGTCAGTCTGGCTGTAGTCTCTGGGAAAATGATGGAGCTGATCTTCCTGGAAGTGGTATTCGGGCACATAAAGGGCAAGAACAGGAGTAGAAGTTATCAAAGGCAAGTTAATTCATAGAATTGGCTGGGTTGGAAGGGACCTCAGAGATCATCAAGTCCAGTTGATGAGCTATATGGTTCAGTAGATGGGGAGAGAATGCTGGATGTTTTTTACCTTGAACTGAGGATGGCATTTGATGGGATCTGTTACAGGCTGTTTGTAACCTAGCTGGAGATAGGTGGTTGAGATATGTGGACTGCAAGGTGAGCAGAAAATTAACCTGGACTGCTCTGCTTAGAATGCTGATAAGAAGTCCAGCTGGTGGCCAGTGGTGTTTCAGTTATTGAAACTGTGTCTGATGCTGTTCCATGGTTTTATTAATGACCTGGAGAATAGGAGAGAATGTGTCTTCACCAAGTTCATCGATTATACAGGTTAGGAGGGAGAGTGGTTAATGAATTGAAGCATAGTGCTACTTTTCAGACAGACCTTGACAGTGTGGAAAAATGGGTTGATAAAAAACTCAGTCTTTTCAAGCAAATGAAGGAAGGTATTTTCATACGTTTAAAGACTTGATTTCACAGTGCCATGTTACACACCACATAAAGCTAATTTAAGAAAATACAGATTCACAAGCATTTAGTAATTGAATACTATACTACAAACTAAAGAGCTGGTCTGTGCAACAAAAGCATTATGTAAAATCAGCATTTTATTTTTTTATGTAATGCAGTAAGGTGGCAAGCATTAAGAAGCATGACTCTTGCCATGCTCTCCAAAAAAGTTTGTATTTTGGGGTATTGTCCTCATCTACTGGAGATGGGGAAGAGCACCTTTTTGATTTGGGCTATAATGTTCATGTTGGTGTATCTGTGTAGGAAAAATGGATTCCAAGTATTTTATTAGGTACCAATTCAAATTAATGTTCAGAGTGCTAGAAAAATGGTGAAAGTAGATTTATTCTGGTGGTTTTTCCCCATCTGAAAACATATAATAGTGTTCTGTGTATAGTTATTTCATACATGAATGCATCTAAAATAGCAGTCAGTTTGGTAATACTCAAAAACAAATTCAGTGCAAATAATTTGTATTTAGAATCTAATTATTAGAAACATGAGAATCATTACTTTCCTTCTTGAAGGAAATATTTTCTGGCTTTATAATTTAATGATAATGTTAAAAGTTCAATCTTTATAAAATGTAAAATGTCAGCCTTAACTTTTAAAGATGTAATAAGCGGATGGAAGCTTGCAGGTTGCCAGTAAACTGATCGACAAGCACTATGTGGACATACTGGCAACTGTTGCTTTTGCATACTTTTGTATTTTTATCTTTGGCCTCTAACTGACAAGCACAGATGGCCATAGATGCTGATTTTTGTATGTTTCTGAATTAGAGAAAACATTTATATGGTATTTTAAATTGTATTGGCTTAATACCACATGTTAACTATTCTATGTGGCTTTTGATTTTTTTTTATTTTAATTGCGAAATTATAGTATGGAATTTTTGAAAGCAGCTATTTTAATATTTTGCTAATAATATGGAAGGTTTCTGTGCCCAGCTTTTGAATAATTGGAAGATTTTTTTTCAAGTAACCTCTTATTAAGTAATGAGTTATTTTTTGGTAGGAGAACTTCTAAAATATTTCCCTGAAAAAATTAATTAGATTTGACTTTACCAGACCTCCCTTGCTGATAATAAAGAATATTCTATCACAAAGTCAGAATTGGTTGTTTCTGTGGTACTTCATTATGTGTTTGGGACTGTACTAACAGTGAGTTCAAAAGAGTTATTGAAAAGCCCTGTGACTGTCTCTNTACAGAAGGCAACATACTTACTGACATGTCTGATGACTCTGCTACTTCAAAAAAATTAAAGTTCTAAATAGATTAATTATTTTTCACCACAATGAGAGGTATCAACTTATTACACATGTAAGACTGTGATAGATGAGATTATGTCACTTTCTGGAGTTTAAAAATGTTAGTTACTCTTTTGTCTGTTGTAGCCTCTACCACTTACTGTTCAGCTACTACATGTTATTAGGGTATAATAATTTTATATCTTGATTTAAATGACTAGAGATCAAGTTGTCTGTTCAGTTCCTGTCAGCAAAACATATCACATCCTGTCTTCTCATTCACTAGGAAAGTGATACTAAAATCATATTGTAGGCTTTCACATACACTTATAAAACCGCAGCTGTTTCAGTGAGTAGAACCTTATCTACATTTACATCTTGTGTAGGGTCTGGCACTTCAGTGACCTTACTGGCCTTGCAAGAATGCCTTGTGTAGATACCAAAACACCCCAGAGAGTTGGGTCCAGCTGGGAAGTAACTTCTTAGCAGTTAGTACATATTATTGAATTGCTGAAGTCTAGGGGATTTGCATTTCGACATAGCTGGGGTGGTATGTAGAAAATCTTTGCAGTATTATAGCCTAGGGACTGAATTTTATGACTCTTGAAGATTATGGTGACACTGAAGGTTGGTTAGTGCCTGAAGATAAATATTGATATTTTTCTTTCTAATGGACTTTCCCATGAACAGTACTGTAACTGTAGGGAAAGCAACTAATGCTTTCGAAGTATCTGAATCTTAATATTAGGATTAATTTTCAACAATAAAGTGATATACTAACCCATCTGCTGGATGCAATTTTTCAAAACACTTTCATGATATCTGAGCAACAGCACCGTAAAGCAGTGATGTTTTGTAGTTAAAAAAAACTGGTGAAAAAGCACATGTGACTCATTAAAACAAGCAGTTTAGCAAAGTAAATAAGTAGCAAATTGTTGGTGTTTTTTCCTCATTCTTCTATAAGGATAAAATGTAACTGAAACATTTGTCTCCTCTGCTGAAATCTGTATGACTGGGTTTTTGCTCTGGTGTGGGATTTTTTGGCTTTGGCAAGCTAGATGATTTTAGAAAGGCTAAGGGAGGAGAGGGGAAACCTTTTCTCTGACAAGTGGAAGATTTTCTCAAAATAATTTGTTAATCCATCCACTAACCTTGTAATCATTGCTTCTCCTTCCCTACCTCCCGACTAAAAATGGTTTCAAAGGGTTGTAGGACCTTCAAGACTGAGTTTGTGTCGTTGGGTTTGTCTAGCTGAGGAGAACTTAAGAATTCAAGTTTTAATTAAACTAACGTTACACAGAAACCAAGTAGAACAGGAATGCACTTCTGTCAGTGCATAACTCTTGTCTTCCTATTAGTACCAGGGGCAAAAAATTGAAACACGGGGCAAAAGCAAAGGCTAGACCAGGCTTTTTGAGAAAGCACCCAACTGGTGACATCCCTCATTTAACGCAGAGTGGCTCTGTTTTAGTCAGCTGCCTTGGCCTTAATTTGACAAAGACTTCCTAATGTTTCAGGCTTCAAGCATGGATGATCTGTGCTTTTTACAGAGCAGTGTGAAACAAGCTTGCTGTTTCCCTCTCATTTTTGTCACTAACAGCTTGGCTGAGCCAACTTCATTCTTCTTCATTTTGGGGAAATACTGTACCAATGTGGGTCAAATGCCTTTTTCGCCATCTGTGACAGCAGAGTTAGCTATACAGCCTTGAGTGTGGGAAGGATAAAGTTAAAATGTAGATAGGAGCAATATATAAACTGTATATGTAGGAGTTGGTTAGTTAAAGAGATCAGCCAGGCAATTTTTTAAGTAGTTTGCGCCATTGCTTTTCTTGTAGCAGTCCAGCACTGTAATGCTCTTGGTGTACTTTAGTCTGTCATTGTAACCTGACTTGAGAGTATTTTCATACACTTAACTTCCATTCCTTGTCCAAAAAATAACCCAGCTGTAATGAACTTAGCTGTTCCTATTTAAACTCTTGGGACATGGAAGAGCAGACCAGATCAGAACCATGCTAATTCACAACAGTGCCATCTGGAGGGGTTCATTCAAGTTCAGTGCCTTTGGTTATTAACACTGACAGCAGTACTCTAATGTGGTATGATACAGACTGCTAAAAAGATAAACACAATTGCCCCATGTATTCTTACTCTCACTGTCCTGACTTGTCATCTATGGTACTTCCACTGAAACTGTAATTTGTGGTGATCCCATTGGCTTTCTTCAGAATACTGACAGGAATGGCTGTCTCTGAAGCTGGAAGACTCAGAAGTTTGTATGTAGAAAACAGCATTTCTTCTTTGGAAATTTTCATAGCCTTATCAGCATCTCCTAATACTATTCAACCATGCAAGACTCCATAAGAGGAGACATTATAAGGTCGTGTTTGTGTTCTTTGGGAAAATCCAATTGCAGGTACAGCATACAAATGAGTAGATTGGAAATGCCTTGTTCCTGGGTGATTATTTTCTTATTTGTTCAGCCTAGTGTTTCCTGTTTATTAAATTAAGTACTGTTGAATAGAAGAAATACACTAAAGCTCCATTTATGTCAACAGGCGAATTCTTCACTTACAGTTTGTATTTTCAGCTATGTGACATAATATGTTGAAAATATATGTAAGCTCCTTGCTCAGTTATCTTCTTTCTGTAGGATTTTATCACAGGATTTGAAAAGAGTTATGGTACTTTCTCATTAGCTGATTAGCAGAGTAAAAATAAGGTCTGTTTATCCTCTGGATTTGATAGTTTTCCATTCATCTTCCTCTCAGTTATGCTTTTCTTCATGTAGGCATCAGGAACCTAGAAGATGCAGGCAGCACTGTAAATTTGCCTAAGGAGCTCGGTCTTAGACCTTTTGAAAATATGACAAAAAGTGACCAAGTGCCACTTTCTTTAATACACTTACCAGTTAGCCTGTTCAACACCTCTTTAGGGGGCAAACTGCCAAGCTTGGTTGCCTAACAACAAAGGAGTTTCTAACAGCTTGGTTGAGGTTGTACAGCCTAAACCTCAGGGTTACTGTTTCCCAGACTCTACTCCTTATCCCTTTTGCAGGCCTCCCATCTGCTGCTGTGGAACATAAACATGTTACTGTATATTGAAATAATAAAACTATTTCACAGATGTGAGAGATACTACAGTAGGTGGGGTTTTTTATTATCTGGGGAAGGTGGAATAGATAACCTGAAACTGAAACCAGAGCTGATCTCCAGCTTCTGAATGATGTCCAAAATTCAAATTCTGGCCTTCTGGGGTTTTTGCTTGGCTCTTATTGGCTTGCAAGACACTAATTCAAGACTAAATTGGATATGTCTGTGCTCCGTAGGCAAGCAAAATTAATCCCACCCAAGGGCCTTGCTTTTTGCCCTTTCTGTGTCACTGAAAGTCTTTGCAGCAATAATTGCTTATCTCTGGTCAAGGGTAGTAGTGACCTGTCATTACTAGGGCAGTTAAATCTAAGTCGCTCACTGTTTATGACAAGGTATCAGCCAGTCTTATTCTAAGTAGTTTGGTTTCACTTTTACACTCTGTAATGATTCTGAAATTGTCTTCTAAATTTGGTGTTGAGAACTGAGAGCATTATAATTGGAAAGGCCTTTCTATCACAGGCCTATTTATGATCTTCCTTGTGTCTTCCTGAGGGTTGTCTTGCACTTACAGGCAGAGTCTGTCTGATTCTGGGGTATGTCTTAGATATCATGTGTACAATACAGTTTGCTACAATACATGTTGTACATTCAGATGCAGNGTTTGTTGGTACAACTCTTCCCTAAGTGGGCAAAAATTGGTGTTTTGCTCTTGCTTCATTTTATTTTATTGAAAGTTTATAAATTGCAGTGGGGGTTTTGATCACTGTAGCTGTGACTCAACATCTTTCTCGTATCTGTAATGTAATTTGAGTCTTTCTGCTTAAAGAGGAGGAGGAATTAATTTAGAAAACACTACTTAGAACTGGATGGCTTAAGAGAATGATCAACAGATACTCTCCACTTTTGCTACTTAATAAACTTTAATCCTGCTTGCTCATGGCTGAAAGCACATGCTCCAGGAAGGTTATAAGATGCCCATGTGCTATATGCTGGCATCCAGTTCAGTTCTGAGTGGATATGAATTCACGTAACATAATCTGTTATTCCAGGTGTGAGGGACAGGAGATGCTGATATTATTTATGGAGTAGCTTATTCCATTCATGAAAGCAGTGCCTCTAAAAGGATGAGTGGCACTCTGAGCAAGCAGTTCAACACAGATTCCCATCTCTGTTCACGTGAATACAGTCTTTTCTGAGAGGTGTAGTACAAGTGAATGCTCTGCATTTTGACTTGCTAGTCCTGTGCCATTGTACCATTTGGCACAATTTTGGCTCCGTTACCTCATTTTCAGCAGCTGAGGAATAATAGAGAAATTACACTATTCATTATTTCTTACTTTTGGTTTTTGATTTCTTGCTTTTTGGTTTTGTTGAAGGGCAGACAGACTAAACCACACATGCCAGAAAACCTTGAGAAGTAATTAATCCACTTATTTTATGTTTTTAAGCATACAGTATATCAGTAGGCTATTTTAAACTGTATAGATACATGCCTTTAATATCAACCTTTTGATATCTAGCTCATGTTAGGGTTTCAAAACTGCTTGTAGTAACTCTATAAAACTGTCTGTTCAACTAATAGCTTTCTCTGGGAGGAGGTATTAATTTTTTTAAAGGGTATTTAATACCAGATTGACTGTTTTCATAAATGAAGATGAGAGGTTTTTGCTTTCTAGGAAAAGAGGAAGGTGTACTTCATGAAATGCAACAGGTTAGCTACAACGAAGAGAGAGATCGGCTGGGCAGGGAGCCATTTAGAGGGAATCACTTAAACCAACAGTTTAACAGTATTATAGTCCATGTAAATATGATAACTGTATAAAGAAACATTCTTAACCAAATATATTTTGAAGTAAATCCTGATTGCATGTAACAGATGGACTCTGCCAATGTACTTTCTCTCAGTTAGAATGAATATCTCTCTACAATTGGAGAAACAGGGTAAAGTACAGAATCATAGAGCAATTTAGGTTGGAAGGGACCTCTGAGGTCATCTAGTCCAATCCTGTGCTAAGAGCAGTTCTGATTAAATCAGGTTGGTCCTAGCAGCTTATGTTAGCTCTGAATACTAACAGTACAAGACACAGAGAATTTTAAGAATGGAAAAAAAATTTACACTGCAATTGCTAGACTGCACACATAAATATTTTCTTAAGATTGGCTGTAATTTTCTAAGTTCTGTCTTATTCCCAAAGCAACTGATCTTATGCTTAAGTAAATAAAGATGTATAGGGATTTTTTGTTTGTTTTAAATGTAGCTTTAGAAGAATAAGGATAGTGATTAGTGGTTTTTTTGTAAATTGGCTCTCATGAATTACTCATGTCTTAGTGACTTCTTAAACAGTATTCACTTTCATCAAAAAAGACTGCTCCCAATTGGGAGAGAATTTTTCTTTTCTACACACTCTGNTTGTCATGTTGCCAATGCTGTAACCTCTTGAATTCTGTATCACTTCCATGAAATGTGTCAACTTAAAAATTGTAATCTTGTGTTGGTTAGTAATAAAGTCTTACTTAGACATCATCTGTTTTTTCTAATGGTGCCTTTTTTGTTAATAAGAAATTAGATATGAGCAAAACTGTCCAGATCTTACTGTGCTTTATTCTGTTCCTTTGTATATTCTCTCTACCTTTTGAAGTTATTTTCCTCAGTTTTTGATCTTTAGCTATCTCTGACATAGCTACACTTCTACTAAAGAGGACACATTGTGAAGCATAGGGGAAAATCCAGATGAATTCTACATAAATACAACTGAAATAGTTTACAGCACAGTAAAGTTTTTTATCTTTTAGCAGAAAAAAAAGGTTAAATTTACATGAATCAGGGTAATATAAGCAATGCATATAAACTCAAAGTAAATTAATACTCGTTGCTTTTTCTAACATGCAAAAGTATTCTCTTCAGCCCTTTTTAGCTAACATCTAATAAACTCTTCTTTCTCATTTAGCATATACACTAAATGTTACAGTGCAGGAGGGAAGAAAAATACACATTGTTTGTGAAGCTTTGGAGTCCTGCTGATCAGAAAAAAAACATACAGCAGGCTTCAGCCCCTTTCTTGCAGCATCAACACAAACCAGAAAGGGCAAGTGCTTCTGTGATTTAAGTTTTCTTGCTTTTTATCTACACATAGTCTGGACAAAGCCTGTTCAGATGCAGATTCTCTCCATGTGTTTCATTACGTGTTTCAATATTTTGTCCTCTTTTTAGCCCTATGCTCTAGAAAGGGTCATTTTTTCATGTCAGTTAATTAGAATTTGTAGCTGACTATATGCAGTGTGTTGTGGATGAAAAAACTCTGTGAGCTGGAATGGGGTATTGATTAGGATCCCACGGGAAGTAGCATTTGCCTGACTACAGTTTTCTGTAGCCATGCCAGGATTCCTGTAAGATTCTAATCAGTTTTCATGATTTTTGAGAAAAGGCTGATTACCCCCAACCCTGGTCCCCTGGAAGCTATATTGGTGCTTGATAATACACCATAACCAAGGCTGTAGTCATCAGAAACACTCTGCTTATGTTCATTAGGGAGTCCCAGAAGACTGACAGAGATTTCTCTTTGAAGGAAATAGATCATATAAATGAATTGTGAACATTAAGGTCCCTGGGGATCTACATAACTATTAATATGAGAGCACCTTTAGGTAACCAAACCTGATGCTGACAGAACCTACTGAAAGTCAGTATGGAATTAAGATTTTTAACAGTGTTTTAACAGTGTTTGACGTGGTCTTGCAAGAAAAGACTTCTAGGTACAATCATTTCATAGTTACAACAGAAAACAAAAACAGTCTTTGAATCTTTCAGGGGCCTGTGTCACTCAGTATTTACATAATTAAAAATGTAAAGAATGCATGGTTATGTGTAGACAGTACCAAAGTGAAGTGGGTGGCAAAGAAGGTGAAGAGGCTTAGAATTCAAAATTATCTTGACAAATGATGTTGTACAAAAGGACATGGAAGTCATACTCAAATTGTTTGCCTCTAATGATAAGAAGTGTCCTTGGGGTTCCCAGGTCCCTGAGTCTCATGACAGAATTGGAGGTAGGGAGGCATTAGCCACTGTACAAAAGGTCAAGCTTAGGCCACTTAAACAAATTCAATGCACATGAGTTTATGGGACTGAATGCAATGTCTCCAAGCATCCTTGCTATTCCTTGCTCATCTTTGAAATGTTACTGTGATTAAGAGATTCCAAATGAGCAGGTGGAAAAGCAATCATCCCCATCTTCAAGAATGGTGAGAAGGAGGATCTGGGTATCTATAGGAAGGTCAGTCTGGCTGTAGTCTCTGGGAAAATGATGGAGCTGATCTTCCTGGAAGTGGTATTCGGGCACATAAAGGGCAAGAACAGGAGTAGAAGTTATCAAAGGCAAGTTAATTCATAGAATTGGCTGGGTTGGAAGGGACCTCAGAGATCATCAAGTCCAATTGATGAGCTATATGGTTCAGTAGATGGGGAGAGAATGCTGGATGTTGTTTACCTTGACTTGAGGATGGCATTTGATGGGATCTGTTACAGGCTGTTTGTAACCTAGCTGGAGATAGGTGGTTGAGATATGTGGACTGCAAGGTGAGCAGAAAATTAACCTGGACTGCTCTGCTTAGAATGCTGATAAGAAGTCACTGGTGGCCAGTAGTGTTTCAGTTATTGAAACTGTGTCTGATGCTGTTCCATGGTTTTATTAATGACCTGGAGAATAGGAGAGAATGTGTCTTCACCAAGTTCATCGATTATACAGGTTAGGAGGGAGAGTGGTTAATGAATTGAAGCATAGTGCTACTTTTCAGAGAGACCTTGACAGTGTGGAGAAATGGGTTGATAAAAAACTCAGTCTTTTCAAGCAAATGAAGGAAGATATTTTCATACGTTTAAAGACTTGATTTCACAGTGCCATGTTACACACCACATAAAGCTAATTTAAGAAAATACAGATTCACAAGCATTTAGTAATTGAATACTATACTACAAACTAAAGAGATGGTCTGTGCAACAAAAGCATTATGTAAAATCAGCATTTTATTTTTTTATGTAATGCAGTAAGGTGGCAAGCATTAAGATAGTTTCTGATTGTGCTTCACTCTTGCCATGCTCTCCAAAAAAGTTTGTATTTTGGGGTATTGTCCTCATCTACTGGAGGTGGGGAAGAGCACCTTTTTGATTTGGGCTATAATGTTCATGTTGGTGTATCTGTGTAGGAAAAATGGATTCCAAGTATTTTATTAGGTACCAATTCAAATTAATGTTCAGAGTGCTAGAAAAATGGTGAAAGTAGATTTATTCTGGTGGTTTTTCCCCATCTGAAAACATATAATAGTGTTCTGTGTATAGTTATTTCATACATGAATGCATCTAAAATAGCAGTCAGTTTGGTAATACTCAAAAACAAATTCAGTGCAAATAATTTGTATTTAGAATCTAATTATTAGAAACATGAGAATCATTACTTTCCTTCTTGAAGGAAATATTTTCTGGCTTTATAATTTAATGATAATGTTAAAAGTTCAATCTTTATAAAATGTAAAATGTCAGCCTTAACTTTTAAAGATGTAATAAGCGGATGGAAGCTTGCAGGTTGCCAGTAAACTGATCGACAAGCACTATGTGGACATACTGGCAACTGTTGCTTTTGCATACTTTTGTATTTTTATCTTTGGCCTCTAACTGACAAGCACAGATGGCCATAGATGCTGATTTTTGTATGTTTCTGAATTAGAGAAAACATTTATATGGTATTTTAAATTGTATTGGCTTAATACCACATGTTAACTATTCTATGTGGCTTTTGATTTTTTTTTATTTTAATTGCGAAATTATAGTATGGAATTTTTGAAAGCAGCTATTTTAATATTTTGCTAATAATATGGAAGGTTTCTGTGCCCAGCTTTTGAATAATTGGAAGATTTTTTTTCAAGTAACCTCTTATTAAGTAATGAGTTATTTTTTGGTAGGAGAACTTCTAAAATATTTCCCTGAAAAAATTAATTAGATTTGACTTTACCAGACCTCACTTGCTGATAATAAAGAATATTCTATCACAAAGTCAGAATTGGTTGTTTCTGTGGTACTTCATTATGTGTTTGGGACTGTACTAACAGTGAGTTCAAAAGAGTTATTGAAAAGCCCTGTGAACTACTGTTTAAAGAATTGGGCTTGTTCTGCCCACTCCATGAACTTCAGTATACTGTATAACTTTTTTCCCCTTCCAAATCCTAGCAAAAATGAGGATTCATTCACTTTTCTAGGATGTGATAAATAGCAATTGCAATTTGTTAATAAAGACAATAATTGCAATTAGTAAATAAGTGGTAATTGAGGCAAAAAATTGGTGACTACTAGACATGAAAATAAATCTTTCTTTTACCAGAAGGAAACTTCATTCTTTCCTTTTGTTATTGTAGAATTTAGATTGGAGTTTAGCCTTACTTTGGTCTCAGGGAAAACACAGACTCAATTTTTCACTTCCTTGTGGTCTTAAGAATGTTTTCCTAATGTTATTTTTTGGAGAAGGGTAGCGTGTGAAGAAGATTACTGAATAAGACAGATTTCTTAACATGTTGTATTTAGTGATGTGGTTTCATTGCTTTTTAGACTATTCCTGTTCTGGAAGACATTTCTTTTTGCTTGAATATTTTTAAAGACCCCAGCATAGTGGAATAAATGTGCTTCATGCTTAACCCTTTAACTGAATTGCAGATATTTTCTGAAAATAAATTGTTATCCTGAAAGAACTCTTGGGGATTAATTAAAAAATTCTCCAGCTGTCGATTTAACTATATATAGTGAAATAGCTGGTGTAACTGTATGCTTGCTAAAGAACAGGTGCTAAGCCAGTTGCTTTAAGAAGAAACAAAGTGAAGTAACTACATAAGTAGTTAGTATATTAGTATATTGTTAGTAATATTTTTTTAGTAATACAGAAGGCAACATACTTACTGACATGTCTGATGACTCTGCTACTTCAAAAAAATTAAAGTTCTAAATAGATTAATTATTTTTCACCACAATGAGAGGTATCAACTTATTACACATGTAAGACTGTGATAGATAAGATTATGTCACTTTCTGGAGTTTAAAAATGTTAGTTACTCTTTTGTCTGTTGTAGCCTCTACCACTTACTGTTCAGCTACTACATGTTATTAGGGTATAATAATTTTATATCTTGATTTAAATGACTAGAGATCAAGTTGTCTGTTCAGTTCCTGTCAGCAAAACCTATCACATCCTGTCTTCTCATTCACTAGGAAAGTGATACTAAAATCATATTGTAGGCTTTCACATACACTTATAAAACCGCAGCTGTTTCAGTGAGTAGAACCTTATCTACATTTACATCTTGTGTAGGGTCTGGCACTTCAGTGACCTTACTGGCCTTACAAGAATGCCTTGTGTAGATACCAAAACACCCCAGAGAGTTGGGTCCAGCTGGGAAGTAACTTCTTAGCAGTTAGTACATATTATTGAATTGCTGAAGTCTAGGGGATTTGCATTTCGACATAGCTGGGGTGGTATGTAGAAAATCTTTGCAGTATTATAGCCTAGACCCATCTGCTGGATGCAATTTTTCAAAACACTTTCATGATATGTGAGCAACAGCATCGTAAAGCAGTGATGTTTTGTAGTTCAAAAAAACTGTTGAAAAAGTACGTGACTCATTAAAACAAGCAGTTTAGCAAAGTAAATAAATAGCAAAATGTTGGTGTTTTTTCCTCATTCTTCTATAAGGATAAAATGTAACTGAAACGTTTGTCTCCTCTGCTGAAATCTGTATGACTGGGTTTTTGCTCTGGTGTGGGATTTTTTGGCTTTGGCAAGCTAGATGATTTTAGAAAGGCTAAGGGAGGAGAGGGGAAATCCTTTTCTCTGACAAGTGGAAGATTTTCTCAAAATAATTTGTTAATCCATCCACTAACCTTCCCTACCTCCCCACTAAAAACAGTTTCAAAGGGTTGTAGGACCTTCAAGACTGAGTTTGCCTCTGTGCCATTGGGTTTGTCTAGCTGAGGAAAACTTCAGAATTCAAGTTTTAATTAAACTAACATTACACAGAAACCAAGTAGAACAGGAATGCACTTCTGTCAGTGCATAACTCTTGCCTTCCTATTAGTACCAGGGGCAAAAAATTGAAACATGGGGCAAAAGCAAAGGCTAGACCAGGCTTTTTGAGAAAGCACCCAACTGGTGACATCCCTCATTTAACGCAGAGTGGCTCTGTTTTAGTCAGCTGCCTTGGCCTTAATTTGACAAAGACTTCCTAATGTTTCAGGCTTCAAGCATGGATGATCTGTGCTTCTTTACAGAGCAGCGTGAAACAAGCTTGCTGTTTCCCTCTCATTTTTGTCGCTAACAGCTTGGCTGAGCCAACTTCATTCTTCTTCATTTGGGGGAAATACTGTACCAATGTGGGTCAAATGCCTTTTTCGCCATCTGTGACAGCAGAGTTAGCTATACAGCCTGGAGTGTGGGAAGGATAAAGTTAAAATGTAGATAGGAGCAATATATAAACTGTATATGCAGGAATTGGTTAGTTAAAGAGATCAGCCAGGCAATTTTTTAAGTAGTTAGTTTGCACCATTGCTTTTCTTGTAGCAGTCCAGCACTGTAATGCTCTTGGTGTACTTTAGTCTGTCATTGTAACCTGACTTGAGAGTATTTTCATACACTTAACTTCCATTCCTTGTCCAAAAAATAACTCAGCTGTAATGAACTTAGCTGTTCCTATTTAAACTCTTGGGACATGGAAGAGCAGACCAGATCAGAACCATGCTAATTCACAACAGTGCCATCTGGAGGGGTTCATTCAAGTTCAGTGCCTTTGGTTATTAACACTGACAGCAGTACTCTAATGTGATATGATACAGACTGCTAAAAAGATAAACACAATTGCCCCACGTATTCTTCCTCTCACTGTCCTGACTTGTCATCTATGGTACTTCCACTGAAACTGTAATTTGTGGTGATCCCATTGGTTTTCTTCAGAATACTGACAGGAATGGCTGTCTCTGAAGCTGGAAGACTCAAAAGTTTGTATGTAGAAAACAGCATTTCTTCTTTGGAAATTTTCATAGCCTTATCAGCATCTCCTAATACCATTCAACCATGCAAGGCTCCATAGGAGGAGACATTTTAAGGTCATGGTTGTGTTCTTTGGGAAAATCCAATTGCAAATACAGCATACAAAGGAGTAGATTGGAAATGCCTCATTCCTGGGTGATTATTTTCTTATTTGTTCAGCCTAATGTTTCCTGTTTATTAAATTAAGCACTGTTGAATAGAAGAAATACACTAAAGCTCCACTTATGTCAACAGGCGAATTCTTCACTTACAGTTTGGATTTTCAGCTATGTGACATAATATGTTGAAAATATATGTAAGCTTCTTGCTCAGTTATCTTCTTTCTGTAGGATCTTATCACAGGATTTGAAAAGAGTTATGGTACTTTCTCATTAGCTGATTAGCAGAATAAAAATAAGGTCTGTTTATCCTCTGGATTTGATAATTTTCCATTCATCTTCCTCTCAGTTACGCTTTTCTTAATGTAGGCATCAGGAACCTAGAAGATGCAGGCAGCACTTAAATTTGCCTAAGGAGCTCAGACCTTTTGAAAATATGACAAAAAGTGACCAAGTACCACTTTCTTTAATACACAGTATTAAACAGTTAGCCTGTTCAGCACCTCTTTAGGGGGCAAACTGCCAAGCTTGGTTGCCTAACAACAAAGGAGTTTCTAACAGCTTGGTTGAGGTTGTACAGCCTAAACCTCAGGGTTACTGTTTCCCAGACACTACTCCTTATCCCTTTTGCAGGCCTCCCATCTGCTGCTGTGGAACATAAACATGTTACTGTATATTGAAATAATAAAACTATTTCACAGATGTGAGAGATACTACAGTAGGTGGGGTTTTTATTATCTGGGGAAGGTGGAATAGATAACCTGAAACTTAAACCAGAGCTGATCTCCAGCTTCTGAATGATGTCCAAAATTCAAATTCTGGCCTTCTGGGGTTTTTGCTTGGCTCTTATTGGCTTGCAAGACACTAATTCAAGACTAAATTGGATATGTCTGTGCTCCGTAGGCAAGCAAAATTAATCCCACCCAAGGGCCTTGCTTTTTGCCCTTTCTGTGTCACTGAAAGTCTTTGCAGCAATAATTGCTTATCTCTGGTCAAGGGTAGTAGTGACCTGTCATTACTAGGGCAGTTAAATCTAAGTCGCTCACTGTTTATGACAAGGTATCAGCCAGTCTTATTCTAAGTAGTTTGGTTTCACTTTTACACTCTGTAATGATTCTGAAATTGTCTTCTAAATTTGGTGTTGAGAACTGAGAGCATTATAATTGGAAAGGCCTTTCTATCACAGGCCTATTTATGATCTTCCTTGAGTCTTCCTGAGGGTCGTCTTGCACTTACAGGCAGAGTCTGTCTGATTCTGGGGTATATCTTAGATATCATGTGTACAATACAGTTTGCTACAATACATGTTGTACATTCAGATGCAGCTTAGAGCTCACTTTTTAGCATTCACTGTATTTGCAGAATAAATACCCTTTCCCCAACAAATTTGAGGCTCTTGTGTTGGTCGCAAATCCTAACCAACACCTGACAAAAAATACTATTACACTTTTACCTACCTTCAGTGTTACAGATACTGCTCCTGTGGAGACTTTCAATCTGCTAGACTGAAAGTTTAAGCTATGCTTTCTGCTATTAAGTGCAAAATTAAAATCAAAGCAATGAAGCTAAGAGTTGTTTGTTAGGCTCACTGGGCCTTTTCCCTCTGTTTTGAGACCAGATTCTCAAACAGCAAATGATATAGTTGCTATCAAAATGGTATATTGCTATCAAACACAGGAATGTGTAGGATCTTTTCAATCACACAGTAAAGTAGCTAATCACAAAATCTGTGTACAGACAATTGGATTCATATCTTGGTCACTTACTATGATTGAGAGTCATTTCAAAGAAGTTTCTCAGGGCTTTTCTTTCTAGCTGCCAGGACATGTTGCTTGCTCGTGTTCAGCTTGCTGTCCACCAGGGCTCTCAGGTCCTCTTCAGCAGAGCTACACACCAGGCCTGTCAGTTCCCAGCTCTTAATGCTATGTGGGATAATTCCATACCAGGTGCAGGACAATGTTTAACTTTCTTATATCTCAGGCAGGTTTCCTTGGCTTAGTCTTCTAGTGTGTCGAGTTCTCTTTGTATGGTGGTTCATCCTTGTGGTATACCTGCCTTTCCTCCAGTCTGATACCATCTGGTTAAGGTGCATTCGATGTCATCATCCAGGTTATCTATAGATATTGAATAGTATGGGACTGCCACTTTGACTTCAAGCTCTTAACCATTGCTCTGAGGTATAGGCAAGAATATTCAGAAGTCCTGGTTTTCTTATGTTGACTGAAGATGACCTGGTCCAGCACTGAACATTTCTCACTGAATACCAGACTGTTTGAAAGTTCTGATAAAGAGCAAATTCCCTTCTGGGAGTAGGATACATGCAGCTGAAGCATTTAATCTGTTAATTCTGAAGGAATGAAAGTGAACAACTTAAATTTGAAAGGAGAGAAACCTGGCATACACAGGTGCCTTAGCTAAAATATGCAAAATACTTGAGGACAGCCATGGCAGTAATTCACCTGTCCTTGAGCTACACATCTAATTTTGTAGACAAACAAAGACTGTAAAGCTGCTTTAAAAAAGCCAACTTAACTTTCCATTACAGAAGGTTTCAATCAAGTTGGGGAAAAGAGTTCTTGACCAGTGGCACTACATGTCTTTCATTATTTAAAAATAAAAAGTAAAAAAGCAAAATCTCTCAGTACTGATACTAGAAATCAGCTTGGCAGCTTTATGTCATTGTGGCATTAGGACAAATTCTGCCTGTCTTTGGGGTGAGTTGAAAACTGTTTTAGTGAGGTAAGTTTACAGTTTTAGGAGAATATTGTAAGAAGACAACTGGAATTTTCATCTTCCCTATTTTTTAGAAGTTGAATCTGTGCTTGTTTTTGGTTTTTTTTTTCCCCACCATCTACTTTGAAGCCAGGAAGAGAGACTTCTTTCTTTTTCTGTTCAGAGTTTGTGCAGTTCGTAAGCTTTAAAAGATTTTTGGTGAAATAATGAAAGTTGTCTATTTTAAAAAAAATATATAAAAATTATGAAGTTGAACTAATGAGAGATGTAGTAAGGAAACAGTAAGTATTAAATACATACATCAGCAAATCTTCAGGTCTTCCTCTTGTAAACAGAGCAGGAGCCATGTGCCAAGCTGTCAGTTGTCCTGAGTATGGAGAGGAGGCTGAAGAAACACAGAAAGAAATACAAATAAAGGGACAAAAGCATAAACTAGCCAGAAGTCAGAACTGACCTGTCAGTGATGCGTTTATGCAGATTGTGGCTTCTCAGTTGCCTTGGGGCCAGATGAGAAGCAGAGAGCACCTCAAGTGACTGCTGACACTGTAACCCCTGGTGACTGGGAAAGGGGATCCAGGTGTCCTGCCTGGCTTGGGTGTTGCTGCAGAGGTTGGATGGAAACCTGGCTTTCTCAATTGGTGAATATCATCAGCAAACATATTGTCTTTCCTGTAGCTTTTTCCTGAAATTGCATCAGATTTATAAAAATACATGACATTTGGGTATGAATTAATGAAAAAAGTACTTAAAGCTTCAGGGTCCTTATTGGGATGCTTTATATTTACATTGGAACTACACTTGTTAAACATCTTGTAGCAATTAAATGATGGTGGACTTTTCAACTGGAAAACAATGATTTTTTTTGTTTCCAGATTTTATTGGTAGGATCCGTTTAATTTGAATTTCATTTGGTAAAACCTGTCATGCTTGTTTTTCTTATTTGAACAGAAATTCTCTTCTTGTTAAGAAAAAATATTTTAAATGGATTTTCTTGTGTAAACCATTAGTAAGAGATTAAAAGTGACAAGCTCTTCAAAAGGCAGTGTCTTACAGTATTTGAATAGCTTACATACTAATTGGTTTTTCAATTGTGTGCCTGGCTCACCTGTGACTTTTGTTCATCAGCATGTTTTGCTACAAGGTAGTGTATCTTATAATTTGCTCAGTGTTTTTAGATTATTCTCTAAAGTATTTTGCTGTTTCTTTATGATGTTTTCAGTAACTTGATCTGCTTTTTGAGTTCTAACAAACTTTTTTTAAAAATTGTAGGATATTTGCTGGTAGAAGAGTTTACTTTTATTTGTTTCTGATGTAAAAATTAAAAGCTATTTCTTTAATTTTGAGGTATTTGTTACTATAAAATGGAATAATTAGATCAGAGGTTATTTCATTGCATTGGTCCTCTATAATGACATTTGTACCTTCACCTCTGAATGTTCTGATTTCTAGTATCAGTCCGTGGAACGGTAATTTTCTAGTGTGAAACCAAGAAGGAATTAATAGATAGTTGTTTTAAATTTAAGAATTTTTTAAAAGTAAACTGTGTACATGGAAAAATAATATGAATGTGTCTCAGATATGGAGCATTAACTTGCAATTGTTTTCAGTAGTGATTAGTTTGAAGCTTTCTGTAAAACAGTTGGTAAGCCTTTATAGAGGATGTCATTAGTAATAAAGAAAACTTGCACCTTTAACGAGATTTTGTCTTCTCTACAGCTTGCCCAGTTCAGGCAACGAAAGGCACAAACTGATGGTCCAAATGGATCAAAGAAGCAGAAGAAGAAGAAGAAAACAGCAAGCATTAAAGATGAAGAATCAATACAAGATGGGATTGATACTGATCGATCTCGAGGTGATGAAACAACCGTGTGCAGCAACCGAAGAGGAGCAGCTGCTGCTGCTGACTTTGCTATTATCAGGACTTTGCATAGTGGAGAAATTATCAAACACAGCCAGACATACACCATCGAGGTAAGTTTTTCTCAGGCTGCAAAGTAGTCCATTAATTTTGAGAGTGAAATAGTGGATATGATTTCCTTGCCTCCTCTGTTGGTCCTTAAAATGGACAGAGAAGGCACTTTCTATTTGCCTACTGGCATTGTTTTCTGTGGTAGTCAGCGACCTGTAGATTATGGAAGGTTTGTTGGTACAACTCTTCCCTAAGTGGGCAAAAATTGGTGTTTTGCTCTTGCTTCATTTTATTTTATTGAAAGTTTATAAATTGCAGTGGGGGTTTTGATCACTGTAGCTGTGACTCAACATCTTTCTCGTATCTGTAATGTAATTGGAGTCTTTCTGCTTAAAGAGGAGAAGGAATTAATTTAGAAAACACTACTTAGAACTGGATGGCTTAAGAGAATGATCAACAGATACTCTCCACTTTTGCTACTTAATAAACTTTAATCCTGCTTGCTCATGGCTGAAAGCACATGCTCCAGGAAGGTTATAAGATGCCCATGTGCTATATGCTGGCATCCAGTTCAGTTCTGAGTGGATATGAATTCACGTAACATAATCTGTTATTCCAGGTGTGAGGGACAGGAGATGCTGAAATTATTTATGGAGTAGCTTATTCCATTCATGAAAGCAGTGCCTCTAAAAGGATGAGTGGCACTCTGAGCAAGCAGTTCAACACAGATTCCTATCTCTGTTCACATGGATACAGTCTTTTCTGAGAGGTGTAGTACAAGTGAATGTTCTGCATTTTGACTTGCTAGTCCTGTGCTAGGTTACACCATTTGGCACTATTTTGGCTCCATTACCTCATTTTCAGCAGCTGAGGAATAATAGAGAAATTACACTATTCAGATTTTCTTACTTTTGGTTTTTAATTTCTTGCTTTTTGGTTTTGTTGAAGGGCAGACAGACTAAACCATACATGCCAAAAAACCTTGAGAAGTAATTAATCCACTTATTTTATGGTTCTAAGCATACAGTATATCAGTAGGCTATTTTAAACTGTATAGATACATGCCTTTAATATCAACCTTTTGATATCTAGCTCATGTTAGGGTTTCAAAACTGCTTGTAGTAACTCTATAAAACTGTTCTGGGAGGAGGTAATAATTTTTTTAAAGGGTATTTTATACCAGAATGACTGTTTTCATAAATGAAGATGAGAGGTTTTTGCTTTCTAGGAAAAGAGAAAAGTGTACTTCATGAAATGCAACAGGTTAGCTACAACGAAGAGAGAGATCGGCTGGGCAGGGAGCCATTTAGAGGGAATCACTTAAACCAACAGTTTAACAGTATTATAGTCCATGTAAATATGATAACTGTATAAAGAAACATTCTTAACCAAATATATTTTGAAGTAAATCATGATTGCATGTAACAGATGGACTCTGCCAATGTGCTTTCTCTCAGTTAGGATGAATTCATCTCTACAATTGGAGAAACAGGGTAAAGTACAGAATCATAGAGCAATTTAGGTTGGAAGGGACCTCTGAGGTCATCTAGTCCAATCCTGTGCTAAGAGCAGTTCTGATTAAATCAGGGTGGTCCTAGCAGCTTATGTTAGCTCTGAATACTAGCAGTACAAGACACAGAGAATTTTAAGAATGGAAAAAAAATTTACACTGCAATTGCTAGACTGCACACATAAATATTTTCTTAAGATTGGCTGTAATTTTCTAAGTTCTGTCTTATTCCCAAAGCAACTGATCTTATGCTTAAGTAAATAAAGATGTATAGGGATTTTTTGTTTGTTTTAAATGTAGCTTTAGAAGAATAAGGATAGTGATTAGTGGTTTTTTTGTAAATTGGCTCTCATGAATTACTCATGTCTTAGTGACTTCTTAAACAGTATTCACTTTCATCAAAAAAGACTGCTCCCAATTGGGAGAGAATTTTTCTTTTCTACACACTCTGTGTGGCCTGCTTGTTCATGTTAAATCAGTAACTGGTACTTTAAAGTTGGAAGATGACTGCTAAACTCTTATCTGTGCAGTATTAACAGAAGAGGAAAAATTCTGAAACAGTTTCAAGTGATCTCATAATTTACTGTTTTTAGTCTTATAGGTGCAATGATTGTGACAGAGCCTGTATTACAGTAATTGGATTAGAGTTTGCTTAGTTGAAATGGCAGCCAATGTAATAGACATTTTCAGGCTAATCTCTGCAATGGAGAATTACAGACAGCTACTTCGAGCTGTTTGCTTTTTCACTCAGCATTAAATCTTTATAGGCTGCTCTGTTAGGTGAGTGAGGCAAGATTGCTGATGGCATTATGCAGGATTATTTTCTAGCTAAATTTTGATTCCACTTACCAATTCCATCGTTTATGAGAATCCATATATAGAATTGTTCATTCCATACCACAAAATAGAACATCTGACTGTACTGCCTATCTAAAAATCCTTAGTGGGCTGTTTTGTGGTGGTTCTGTGGATAGAAGTTTATCTCCCTGCAGTTCTTCTATCATAATTTTTAGTCCCCAGTGGAATTAGACTCTCCAAATACAAATAACAAAGTTTTATCTTACTCAATATGAATTACAGAAAGTGAAATAAAGATACTCCTCTGGGACCATATTTGCTCTCTGAAGTTTGAGAATTCAAAGTTATTTCTTGCAGTAATTCCTTTCCCTTTTTTTCTTCTCTCTTCCTAAGGGTGGGTTTCTGCATCTTCCTGTAATCCTTCAAGTTACAGAAACTAACTGGAAGAACTATCTTTGGTTTTTACTATCCACATCTGTTCCATTTTACCTTGTAATTTTTCTAAGGTTTTCCATCCCCTGTCAGAGGAACAGGTTACAAGATTTATTTGAGAAATGCTAGTTGATATTTCGTCATTAAAGTCTCTGGGTCTTAATTTATTTTGAATTAAATGCTTTTTGTCTTGGTCTCACAAAGAAAAGTATATGTTGAGTTTCTAGTTGCCTTTGGGTTTTTTTCTTTATCCTGTTCCACCCTGATGTTTTCTGGTCTTGACATCTATAGTGTCTTTTTCTGTATAGAAGTAAAAATAACCTAGAACACAGCCTAGGAAATAAATTGGGGGTTCCTTTGGAGAGCAATGAAACTTATAGTTTCAGGATTGCTTATTTGTGTGACTTCCTCCAAAGAGAAGAAAGCAAAAGTCACCTCCAGGGTAAATAATTTCTGAGATCACGTTGTCTGAGAGGTCTTGAAATGAAACATTGGAGCAGACTGCTTTGCAAGAATGTAGTCGCTAGGAAAGTGAGAAATTAACCCATGGCACAGTAAAATTGTCCTTGAGTCACCTGGGTAGTAAAAGCTATTATACAAAGCTTCTTAGAAAAGAAAAGTTCAAAGTTCTGTGATGAAGAATACCTGCTAATTGACTAAGGTTGGATTAGTAACTCGTCTTTTGTTTTTCACAGAACAAATCCTTTTGATAATAGTTTTAGAACAGCTTAACTATTTACTCAAGTAGGTGATTAAGTTTATGGCTCCATGTTCATTGCTTCATTTCTATAACCTACTCCAGTTGTTAGCGTCTGAGATTTGACAGGCAAGGAACAGAAACAGAGTAAGAAGGAGACAATGGGTAGGATTCTTGAGAAAAAGTGAAGTGACAGAAACACAAAAACATAACTATTATGGAGAAACATACAGAATACCTCAGTGAGAAAAAGTGTAGGTGGTGAACGTGACTAAGACATTCCTATGACAGAAGCATGAAAGCAACAAAAAAACCAAAGCCTTTGTTTAGAGAAGAGAGGTTCTTGGATGAGCAATAAAATGGAGGATTTGGAAAAAAGGGTGGATAAAAGTAATGTAGTAAAAAATTAGTCCATCACTTCAGGGAATCTGGCATCCCTTGAAAGATGTTTTAAAATTGAAGAATGAAGATAAAAAACAATGGTCTGATCACTAGTTAAGTCAGAAACACATGCTGAAGATAATAGATTCTCAGCAGCATGTGTTTCTGACTGAAGTCAGTCATCCTTCCATTCACCATCTGGCCAAAAGGCTGGTGAGGTATCTTGTCAGTTTTCTTTGATGCATAAAAAGATATGATGACTTCCTTCTCTCTGAAAATACTGATATCAAATAGATTTACCAACATGGCAATTAACTTCATTGAAGAATGGTCTGCAGATTTACAGAGTCTTTAATTTTGGATTAAACATTTATAAGGCAGTATTACCAAATAATAAAAATTTAATTAAATGCTTCTGTTACCTCTCATGTGATGGTGTTTTCTGATACAGGAAGTTTATACAGTGAGGAAAAGGGGTAACTTGCTGCAGATTATATTCGGATTTGGCAGTATCTTATCACCACTAAGATGGACTGCTTAAATCTGGTTGTAGTCAATGGGTTTGGATCATAAATTATCAAGGAATAGATTCATTTGAATGAAATGATTTTCAGATTAGGAACAAAGGATGATGAAGAAATATGTAAAAATAACATTTTGTATTCAAAATGTTCTGCAAATATTGAAGACCCATAAAGTTCAGGATGACCTAAAGTGGGGGTTTCATGACTGTGATTTTCAGTTTACATTCTCTTTCCTCCCTTCCAAGTCCCAATCCTCTTACTCAGTCTTACTGATATTGTGGTCATCTATGGATCACTAGTGCTAAGCTAAAATAACTTGATTTTACTTCTACTGCTGGCTAATACGCATTCAAGAATTAATCCAGAAGTGATGTCATGAAGAAGTCAGTCATTTCCTCCAGCTAGAATTCGGTTCCATCAATGCTCAGTATTGGTTCTCACCCTTTAATACTCTCATCCATTGTATTCTGTACTTATCTCCAATAAATCCCCTCGCAAAAACACCTGGTCTTAACAACCAAAAAACTATCTAGATGCAGGATTGAAGGAAATGTTTTATAAAGATTATTTATGCTGCTGACACCGAAACTGATAAAGCACTATATGGTTTTTGTCACCTGTAAAAAAATATTCTAAGTTTTGTGGGTTTTTTACTTTATGTTAGTATTCAGAAAAGATAAGAAGATATATACTTTTGTTTTAATATTGTAAGTAGCCAAATTACCAAAAGGAATTCTATTAATTTTTATGGTAATCATCTTCCTTTGAGAATTCATGTTTTCTCACTCTAGCCTTAGCTTCAATGAATCTAAACTTCATTATTTAACTTTTATAATGGTTATCTACTAGGTTTGAGTTTATCCCAGGATCTAAACATTCATTTATCATATTTTTTTGTAAAAAAAAAGAGCTGCTTATAAAATTCAAAAGCATTACAAGGCAAAACTATACAAGAAGTCAGACTACTTTTCCTTCGTTTTTACATTTTGGAGAATTGCCTGTATTTCATGGACTGCATAAAGACTTCAAGAGCTGTTAGATAAAATTAAATATGTAAATTTGTAGGAATACTCCTGAGCTTCTATAGAAATACTTTTGATATCTCTTTGTGAAGTCTTCTAAACTGGAAAAAAACCTACAGAGTTGTAGAAGGATATGGCCGTACATTTATCTGATTATGAACATAAATAGCCATGTGGATTGCCCTGATTTTATTCCTTTCAGAGGACTTTGTCCTAGACCAAGGACATAGACTACAGACAGTATGTAAAATGTGTTTATGTATGCAAATATATACGGAAATACAGAGATACATGTTATGACTGAACCTTAATTTGTATTGAAATTAAATATTGTTAAGCACTAATTGTATATTCAGAGCAAAAACACATTTGTCACCCTATAGTTTGAAAACATAATTGTGATTTTTGTTCAGTTTGTGGCTTATTTTTAACATGAGCCTTTTTAATTTTTAAAATCATATTCACTGTATGAATTTTATTATTTGTTAGTTTTGTGCACTCTGTGCTTAATATCTTTTTATAGGATAATTATATTTTGGAGCTATATATTGGATTCAGTCCATAGAATCGATTATGATTATGGGATTGTAGAAACTGCAGAGCTGCCTTAGGCCTGAGTGACAGATTTTAAAAAAAAATACAAAACTCCATTGAGAGTTCCAAATTTTAGTTATGTCTACTGATGCACAACTGGCTATATTGTTTTGAAAATAAGCCTATCAGAATTAAATGTAAAAGGGAGATATTTGAGATGGACTAGCATAAGTGAATTGCAAAAAAGCTGTATTATGTACACTTCATTTTTACTGAAATAGTTCTAACACTAAATTACCATTTTTGGGTTCAAAAGGTACTTACTTATCCCCAGTAATGCACCTAATGTAGATAATTTGAATATTTTACATATTTTCCCACTAACATCTTCATTCTCAAACCTGATACACTGTACATAGTTCATCACTATAGTCTGTATTTAATTCAGGCATCTTCCACAGTACATTTATGCTTAACTCTTAAAAATTTTGTTCCTTTTGTTGCTCTAATTCATTAGATCACAAGATTTTGTCCTTGTTCTTCCTCATCACTTTTACTTTTACTTGGTTTCCATGGAAACTGTTTGTTTGTTTTAAAATTCTAGTCAACATCAAGTTTTGCATGTATGAAAGTGGCATTAAGAATATGATTATGTTCTTAAGCCAGCAAAGTTCCCAATTTGCTAAAATCAATTTATCAGAGAAAAGTCCTTTTCTTGGTACCCATTTTTTTTTAAAAAAACAACAAAAATTAAACCCAAACAAAACAAAACCCCTCCAAAATTGTAAGTTACATTTACAAAATACTACTTTGTACCTGTAGATTGTATTTTCATTAGAAGAATTTGTCATTTAGTTATAATGTTTCATGATCACAGTTGAACAGTGAAGTAACTTTTGTCTATTTTAAAGCTGGGATTTCAAGGAATGTAAGGTAACCTCCACTATGTATATATTCAAATCAAATTAATGTATGCCTTAATATTTTTGAAGACAGTGTACATTTTCAGAAAACAGCTGGAAGTTGTCTTTTAAAATATTTTAGAGTGCCATTATTGTAAATCTTTTAATGTTTTATTTTAGCCAGAAAGTGAAATTTCCACCACAGTAGAAGATTACAGTTCAGAGGTAAGACTGAAATAACGTTTTTTCTAACTTTTCTATCGACTTTTTCTTTTACATTTTTATTGCAATGCAGTACATTGTTCTTGAAAAAGAGAAGGAAAGAGCAGATATTACAGGCAGAGCTGTAGCATGTCATTACTGGTGTGTTTAATGTACCATTCAAACAAGCATTATGTCACCTGCATAGCAGGATGGGTACTATAATCAATAGTGCAGTAGATACATGAACTGTTGTAACAGTGTCATCATTGTGGTTGTATTAATGCTTCGTGTTGTCATTAGAGTTGTGGCTGTGCATAATCTCTACTAGTTCTCTGTGTGAAACTATTTAACAATGAGATTTATGTTTTAATGAGTTCCAAAGCAGCCGTTGCTCAGCAACTGCTTCAGTCTGCTGGTGGGAGATGCTGAGTGATTGTTACTGCATTTTGTTGAGGGGGGAGGGTTTGTTTTGTTTTTCTTTCACTTACTATGCTGTCTTTATCTCAGCCCATGAGTTTTTTTCTCACTTTTGCCCTTTTGATTCTCTCCTCCATTGCACTGGTTGGGGAGTGTGACAGGCTTAGCTACTGGCCAGGGTCAACCCACCAGACATCAGTTTCTATTGCCTATCTCTGTCACATCACATCTATGGAATTTTGGTCTTGCCAAGTAGAACAGTTTATCTTTGTAAGGAGGAAACTCTCATACATAGATGTGGGTCAAGAACACGCTTGCAAGAAATAACCATGGAATATCTAAGTACAGTAAGGATTGTTTCCAGGTTAGAAAATTAATTTCTCATGTCTCAAATGGTTGCTTTCTGTAGTGACAATGTGGGGTTTGTTTTGCAGATCTCTCTGCTAAATGTTTCTGCAAAACACACCCCGGATTCTTAAGCTTGGCAACTAGTAAGAGAAGGTGAAATAATCAAATGAGTCTCTGTTGCTGAAAGTAAATTTGAAGAGTGGATTGTTGTTCTCTTGATTAGCCTTTTGTAGAGGTGACTTCACCTTAGAATTATGTTGCATATTAGTATTATGGCTTCTTATTCCCAATCTTAGGTGAATATACACACCAGACAATACGTCCTTAACCTGTCACACTGCATGATGCAAAAGCAAAATCATTACCACAGCAATGATTCTTCCATTCTTACTAATAGCTTTTGCCAATCTTTCCACCTTCCCTTGACTTTCCCCTTTTCCTTCTTCCATGGTTTCTTAGCTCAGGCTTACAGGCTTTTCAGCCTCTTTCTATTCTTCCTTTTCCTTCCTCAGTAATTCCAAATGCCCAGTTTCTTTTCCAGCCTCTTCAATTTCATCTAAGCTTGTTATCTCCTTTCATTTTTCTTTCCCCACTGTGCCCCTTGGAAACGTCTTTTTTATTCCCTCTGTGTAGTGGTCCTCCTAATGTTCAGCTCAACTTGTCCTAGAAGAAAGCAGTAGTTTTTCTTTCCAGTCTCTCTTCAAATCCCAGTTACAGATTCCTCCATAGACTCAATCTGAGCCAGTTTTTAGTCGAATTCTTCTTCTGTCCCTCTCTTCTCCAGTTTGATTCTTTATCTCCCACTTCTTCCTGTCTTTTTTTATTATCACCTTATCATTCCTTGGGGAAAACACTTGGGAGTGCATTTCTGGGAATCTGGGAAAAGCTTCCCTCAGATTCATTATTGACTGCTTTAAAATGCAGAATAGAGACCCATGTGGACCCTTGGTCTGGTCAATTCTGATCATTCTTTGGCATGTTTTTTACTATTAAATGAAATAGGCAGTATGCAAAGAATGAATCCTTGAAAACAGGTAACAGCATTTGATGTTCTTCTATTTATACAAGTGAGAGGTCTTGCATACACAACGAAACACAACTTTGAAATTTCTGCAACTTCTGACTTTGTAGGAAGCAGTGTTGGAGACTCATTGCAAAAGCTCAGAAAACATGTTTTTGCACAAGGAGAAATACAGAAAAGATCTGGCATAATGCCTCATGATAATTGCAAATATGTTCTGATTTTAAGTGTTTTGTTGTTAGTATCAGTTGAATTAAAATCTCTCATTTAAAAATGAGTTTTCACATCTAAATGCTTAACTTAACCTGCTTCAGCCTTCAAAGTTTTCTGTAGGTGCCTTCACAGCATGTTAGGAAGCATATTAGGAAGTATATTTGGATCTATCTTCAGATACTAAAGACAATAGAATTGCAGCCAGACTGTATGAATATGTCTTTTAAAAAATTGTAGATTTCCTCAGAAATGCAATTCCAGTTGCATTTTTAGGCACTTCTTATTCTCATTCCTGCAAAAAGACTTTTTATCTCCCAAGGAGTTAACTTTCCAATACACAAGTAGCAACACAAAACTTGTGAATAATAACATGTTACTGGTTCTGGCGAAGAACAAACTGGAATGGTGAGGGCTGCTGTCTTAATAAGCTCTTTTTAATTGAAGTTCATTACAACTGGCTGTTGTTTAAAATGAAGAAACAGCACATTTGGGAATGCATATATTTTAGGGACTGAATTTTCAGTGTGTTTCATGCTAACTGTAATGTTACTTTTATAATTAAAAGCTCTGATTGCACTTATGGCCACCCTGTAAGTAAAACCATCTGAAGCCTTTTCAGTTGAAGTAGATGAGAATAAGTTAATCTTTGCCTGTAACAGCATAATTACAAAGTTATGTGATATCTTGAGCTTACCTTTTTCTTTTCAGACTTCCTTTTTGGAATGCCAAAACCCCACACTTTTGTAGACACATAGGCCTGTTGATCCATTTTCCCCTCCCTTTTGTGTAGAACATCTGTGTTCTTTTTAGTGTTTTGGTTTTGGTTTTTTGTGTCAGAAATATTGAAATTGAGGTGTCATGCTTCAGAGGGAAATAAGCCATAAACAATATATTTTGTTATACTTGGTAAAATAATGGCTTTGATTTCTCAACCCCTTCTCTTGAGGACTTGTATTAAAGTGAATGATAAGTATTTCTCTTTTTAAGAGACTTCTCAGACACACAGTTATAATCCAATACAGTTATCTAAGCAAAGTTGAAGGAACCAGTAAATGTTTACATAAGAATTGCTTTCTTGAAACAATTTTATTGTAAATACATTCTCTTCTTCAGTTTTGTTCTGCCACCTCTCTGAACACCTACACTGTCAAAGGTAGAAGCCAAACTGATAAATCCTAATTATGACCATTTTGCTTTTTGTAACAAATCATTCAGTTTGAACAGAAATGAGACCTACCTGCCTATTCTTAAATTAAATAATAATGGTGATGAGCTGTTCAAAGGTATGGTCCAAACTCAGAACTAAGGGAAGTTAGATTTAGTTAAGTTTTTTTAGTTTTTTTATAATGTGTAAAGTTGCCCACATATATTTTCCATGTCCCCCAATTTGATGGTATAACTGAAAAACTGTTCCACCTGATTTTTTTTTTCCCCCTCTTATTGACTCCCCAGTTTTCAAAGTGCAACTCTGGAAAGATAGCCAATACAAAGTATTTTTTTTCTTGGAAATGTTAATAAAAATCTATACCTCAGCCTTAACTCCTATGTAGAAACATCTTCTGTTGCCTGCTATTTTGTAGTATTTTAAGAAGCCATCAGTTGTTATCCTTCCCAAGTTAATAACCTTAGTTATATTATAAGATTATAACTATTTTCATCAAAAACTGAAAATTGGTTTTGTTTATGAAGTATTAAAAAACAAATAAACTGAAATTAATTTTCCCAAGTTGCCCTAATTGCTTATTTTAGCTTTGTTTCATATAGTCAGTTGCGACATAAGTAGAAAATTCAGGAGAGGCTAAGAACTTTGAAAACAGTGTTGGAAGTCAAAGTATTAATTTCTGTGAATGAATCAGAAAAAGAAAAAAAAAAGGAAAAAACATGAAGTTAAATTGCTAATCCATTCCAAATACTTCTGTAAGTGTCTACTACCAAGTCAAAGCAATTGTAAAATCAGAAGTCTGCTTACCTGTTTATAATAGGTTGTATAATTTTCATGCATTAATTTGTAAATTTTTTAGTTGTTGGACAGTACAAACTGATTTATAGTGATCATGAATTTGCTGTTCATAAAAGGAAATCTCTACAGTGTTAATTTAAAATAATTAGGTATACATTATATGTTATTACACCTATTTCTGAGGTATAATTTCAGATTTTCCAGGGTCTAAGGAACATTGAAAGGTGTACAGTGATTTCATAAATTTAATCCTGACCTCTGGTGGCAATTGTCATGAACTGCTGCCTTAATTCAGTGGTGAAGTTGGTTTTCCTTGTGTTTATCTGAAAGAAGATACTTTTCATTTGTCTTAAACATATATATTTAGTGATGTAATATAAATTATACCTGTATTTTTAACCATTAGGCTAGCTGTTATATTTTACTTCATAATAGTAAATTGTAATTATGTGAATTATTTTGAAAATACAAGTAAGGAAGACAAATCACAGAATGGAGAACATCCTTTGAGAGATTTCTGCGACCTTCACTCATTCCATTTCTTTTGTTTACCAAAACACTTGCTCCTTGGTAGCTCCTGCATTGTAAAATTTAATTTTTTTTCTTACTTTGTGGTCCTTTGTTTATGCAGTTCTATCCAGAGCTCTTGTTACTCCTTGTTCCCGTTATCTTAACATAACTGTGTGGGTTGAGTGTTTTTGTAAAAGTTTTTTTTCTGGGTTATTAAACTAAGCACATCAAAAGGCATTAAGGCACAAGTACATTTCAGTGTTAAAGGTGAACTGCAAAGCTTTTAATGAAGAAATCTTATGAATCTACATCAATAGGATTTCTGGGCTTGCAGATCTCTACACAGGTACTGCTGGAGCCATGACACAAAATACGGAAGTCCAATAGGACTCATGTAGATATCTGTTAACACTGACGTTGCCATCTGGACTACAGCCTTCATGTTGCAGATGAGTGAAAAATGGCTTTTTAAGTAAGACATTTTGAAGCTAATAGCTGAATCCCATTTGTCAGCCCTGACACAGCAGAATTTCTGTCATGCCAGAAGTTGCCAGGCTGCTCCTGTAGCACGGCTACTTTTTCCCTAGACTGCACTGCGGTTTGTTGTCTTGTCATGTTTCAACTTGCACTTTCCCAGAAAGCATGAAGTAGCTGAAAGGAGAAGGTATCAGAGAAGAAACAGTACGGACTGCCTTGTCACTGTGGTTCACTTCTGTGGCCTCCTAAGAACTAGGCTGCTGTGAACGAGGTGGGATTTCCAAAGTTGCTTGGGATGTGTATAGCAAAATCCCTTGTATTAGTAAAAAGGTCTTTTATACAAATTTCAGCTGGTAACGAGTCTGGAATATCTAATGAGATAAGGCATTTGTGTCTTTGCTAGTAGCTCTTCTTATAAAGCATCTAAGAGTCTTTGATTGTTGCACACAGAAATGATTCACAGGAAGAGAAGCGTGTCCACTGTAGTAGATTACAAGAATCATACACTGCATTTTTATTACTTAAGCCTAAAGCAAGTGGAGTTAAAAAAAAGGAAAAGAATACCTTCTATTAAACTACAAGTGTTACTAATATGGGACATCTGCCAAAATCTGAGTAAAGACATTGGTGCCAGCCATAGTGTAGACACTTGTATGTCTGAATGTAGAGTGAACATCTGGCAACACACAAAAAATGTGCAGTGCCCCTCTGAGTTGCTTGGACTGCTGGTTGCTACAGTTCTCTTTTTTTCTTTTGAAAATAAGATAGCAATCTCTCCACGGTGTCTGTCTTTTTGCTGGGTAAGTCAGGAACTGAAAGGACACTGTCAGCTGTGCAAATTCTTGTCCAGTGCAGGTAGTTTTGTTCTCTTCATGCAAACTCAGTGACTGTATTGATACCATTTATAACACAGTGCTCCCATGTCAGATAACTTATTGATTTCCTCAGGCATGATAGTTGTTTGTAAATAAGTCTTAATCTAAATTATGGCAGATATCTGAGCAGTATAGCTTTATTTTTTCATGTAAACAGAGTATTTGGGTCTGATACATTATGATGCCTTTCTGTCTGTAGTACCATTATTTTTTGTTTCAGGCTTTGATTAGATAAACACCTCTGAGGGGAAATACAGCTCTTCTTGCTTTCTCATTTTAAAACATTGGTCTGCTTTTCTAAGAGCCTACCTGGCTGTTTGATGATTACCTTACATGTTATTTTAATTTGGATTTTTTTTTTTCATTTTGACCTCTATCTGCTATTTTGGCTTGTGCTTCCCTTTTGGATATTAACTGTTACTGGTTTGCACAATCTGTAGACCAAAATTCTCATAGACTTTGAAAGGGGTTGTAGTGTTGGGTGAGTGAAAGAGAATTTTTTTTCTGATGGCTTATGTTTAATGTATAATTTCTGCTCTTTTCCAAGTTTAAGAAATTCCTTCAAACTGAGAATGAGAGTCTACTAAAACTGCCTTTCATTCGCTCTTGAGAGATTAGTGACTTGCAGAGAGTAAATCTTGAAGTATATAAATATATTTAGAAAGCATAGCTATATTTAGTAAATAGAAATATTAAACATAAAGTTTAAAATGCAATAGAACTGCATTTTAATAATTTACAGTATGAAGCTTTGCATTGACCTTTAAATCTGAATTCCTTTGTTTTCTCTAGATGTTTAAATTTATAATATGTTTATTGATTTTAGACAATAGTATCCTGTGTGTGTGTGTGCGCGCATGCATGCTTTAGGGTGTTTTATCTGTTACTAGTGCTTACTATGCAATTTACTATCTGTAAAACTAATTTGTATTTCAAATGAAATTAATTTTGTAGCATAAAAATTCCCATGGGTCTGCAGAAATCATCACATAAGATTCAAATGAATGGAAAAGAGAAATCAAGCTTTATTCAAAATAATATATATAGAAATTGTCTTTACACAGGTAAATGGTTGCAGTTTTGTGAAAAGAACAGATATACCTGCAGACGTATTCAGGGTACAGTATTGCAAATTGAGTTGTAGTATTAATGGTGAATACTAAAAACCTCAAACAACGTGTTTTGAACAAAACTATGTTGCTGACTAATACTTTGCATGCCGTGCTCTGCGTCTGCATTGTTTGTTATATATTAATATAATGTATTGTTGAACTTAAAATGGAAAATAGTGTACTACTTCTACTAAGGCTAATATTCTAAAGCAGAACTTGGATAAAACGCTGTGTGGCAGTGCATTTGAGTTGTGAATTATACTAACAAAGGAGTTTACCATGGCAATAAGGTCTTTGCTGTATTGTATCTTAATGTTATAAGGTGGCGTTTGATAAATTTGATGTTTGAGTTTACTTGCTGTGATAAAGCATGAAAGAAATGGCATGCTAAGGAGCTTGGATTGATTTAGGAAGAAGAATTTGGAGTTGGAGAGATTTGTTCTGAGCATGGGATGCAGCCCTCTCACACGCAGCTAGAGGTGATGGAGAATGAATTGGCTGGGAAACAACAAGAGATTGAAGAGCTAAACAGAGAGCTAGAAGAAATGAGGGCAGCATATGGTACAGAAGGATTGCAACAGGTATAAATTACCTTATGTTGCTTTCTACTTGCTACTCGGTTACATGCAAAAGTACAGTGTCACCCTTAAAAGTTTCACTTGATGGCAGCTGTTCCAAGTGGAGGTAGTGTGTGATACAGAATTACATATAATTTCTTTCAATCACATACCGTGCACTCTATTTCTTTGAATGGCATTTTTGTGTCCTTGTTTTGTATTTTATGACTAACATTCCCGTTGTCTTTGCAGTGACTTCCTTCAAATCAGAAATTGAAAGATGTTTTTCTTCAAGAAAAGCCCTGATATTCTCTAGTTGTACAAAGACTGCATTTCTTTAATACCTTTCTGTTGCTCCAAAGTCAAAAAACTTCAGGTTTTACTTACAAAGGAATGATATAACTGAGTTCTGAAATACCAGGCAGCTGTGTCAGAATGTTTTAGTAAACATCTAATAACATGGGGTTTCAGGGGAGTATTTCTTACTTCAGAAATGCCATTGGAGTTGAAAATTAAGTTTTAAAGTAAAGAATATTAAGTAAATACTCTTACAGTTTAAGGAAGTAGTGCAATGCACTGAAGTCAGTACTTCGTCATGTTTCATCTCTTCTCTCTTTTAATTTGGATTCAGGTCACATTGTTTTGTTTTTCTGGTTTTTGCAGAGTACTATAGAATACCGAAATTGTTGTGATATTCAGTATTTTCCACCTTCATTGTTATTGAACAATTACAATTTTTTCTGCTTTCATTTGTATTTTATCCATGAAAATGGAGGGCATGTTTTCCACCATAGCAGAGTGATCTCTAGGTGGTTGCCCTGGAGGATGCAGTTTATCATTCCTTTGTCTGGTGGTAAATCTGCAGTGTTCCATTTTAAGTCAAACTTATCTTGTATCTTTTGTGCTAAACATAATAATCATAATTATAGCATAATAAAGAACGTAAGCGTAATTTTAATTTCTCATATCTGTTAATACTGTTGCTTTTTCCTAAAAAAAGGGAAAGTGAAAATGTTTGCACTTTAAAAAAAAATAAAATTATAATAAAGCAAAACAGACTGGAAAAATCATGGTTTAGTAGTGGCAGTATAATTTGTATGACAGTGGTACAGTGCATAATATCTCACTTGAGAAGTGCATATAGTTTATTTTTCAGCAGAAAACAAAGAATTGTAAAAGGGGAGTGTGGAAAGGGTTTGTTTGTTTAGCTGCCTGTTAAACAAATGTCAAATTAAAAAGTTGAAAATTATGTAACAATGTGTGGATCAGAACAGATAAATTTAGGGTTTTTTTTTCATTGAACATATACAAAACACAGGGTATGGCACACTTAAGTGTCCAATCTGTTCCTATTTTTCTCTATCATAACAAACTTCTAGTATTTCCATTAGATTCATGCTTTTAAAGTAGGAGTTCACTGCAGTGTCCTGAAAAGAACTGTGAAAGAATTTCTTCAAATTCTTTGCATTGTTTGGCTGGTTTAAGAGACTTCTGGGCTTTATGTCCCGCTGAATATATCCCTATTCTCTAAATTAGTAAGTTTTTTCTGGAAGAATTATGATTTTACTTCAAAATCTAACCAGGAGAAGCCTCTTTTTGGGAGCATTGTAAACAAAATGGCTGCAGAAGGTGACTAATGGTTTAAGATTTGCAATATGTAGAGATGAAGCTCCCATTAGTCTTTAGTGAATTCAAATTGAAAAAGTGACTTTAAAGTGAGCAAAATATCTATTTATATAATTGCACATGAAATAGTCCCAATTAATAGTGTAGAATTGTTCTAAGTGTAATTCTACAGAAGTAAAACACTCGCAAAGGATTTTCTTCTGTACTTTTATAATTTCTTCATTGTTACCACTTAGAAAGGAATCATCTATTAAATACACTCCATCAATTTTACAGCTTGAGCAGATTTTCTCATGTAGTTGTGGATAATTTCTCTGGGTTCACAATGTAGGATACTACATGGAATCTGTTACAGTATTTAATTTTAAAATGCAATTTATTGCACTTATGGTGAGAGATTATAGAACTTGTGTTTCTTGTGCGACAAATGTGTGGGCATGAGCAGTTGTGCAAAATGGATGAAACACAAAAGGTAGATACTCTGGGTTCCTTTGTGATGCTTTGTTTATGTGGCCATGCTTTTTACTTTAAAAGCAATTTATACATTTAACTAATTAACTTTTTTTTTTTTCATAGAGAAGTCGTATATTGTTATATGAGGGGAGAAAAGCTATTTCTGAAGTATTTACAAATAGCTTGTGAAATGCTCTAGTAGGTCTGTGTGATATCTTTTAAACTGAGAGATTAAGTATTCCTATTTAACTAGAATAAGCTCATAGTTTTTTTATCCATGGCTTTGATGTACACCAATACTTGAAATTTTATCTTTTATAGCTGCAAGAATTCGAAGCTGCTATCAAAAAAAGAGATGACATTATCACTCAGCTCACTACTAACCTTCAGCAGGCACGGAAAGAAAAAGATGAAACTATGAGGGAGTTCTTAGAGCTTACTGAACAAAGTCAAAAACTGCAAATTCAGTTTCAGCATGTAAGTTTCCAGTATTTATTTGGGTTTGAAAACTGTTGTTACTTTGGAGAACTGCAGAAACATGGAATTTTTTGTGAATTTTTAAGAAACTGGTCTCATAGTATAGATAAGGAGTCACTTTACTCATCCTACAAGTTATCTTTATAGTACCTGGTTTATTGCTCCAATTCACTATAATTAGTCTGTGGTCTTCCCTCGTATGTGGTGATAGCTTCTAATATATACTGGAGGATAGAAGTTATTTTAGGGAAAAACACTTGTGTAATTACTTCTCAGAGCTTTGGGCTGAAATCCAACATGATTAATTTGAAATTAGTACAGGCATTCAGCAGCTTTACTGGTCCAACATTTCATGGTGCAGTCCTTCCTATATTTTTCAGTAAAATCTGACTCTTGCGGTGTTATTAGATGGTAATGTAAATATCAAAGTTATGTTCATTGGAAGCATTTGTTCTAAGAAGTACTGGTGATTGAGGTGCCATCAGTAATCTGTTAGTCTGTGTGACTAGGGTTTTTTTTCTGTTACTGTGGTTTACTATTAAAAATCTGCTTCTGGGGACAGTTGTTACAACTACTTAATTTTGCTACGGAGAAATATTTCTGAGACACTCCTGTCCTGTGCTAACTCACCATAAAACAAATATTTTTTTACTGGCTTGCCATCCCAACAGAAAAAGGATATTTCAGGTCCTCCTAAAAGAAGGATAGTCTTTTCTCTTGTGATGTGAACCAAAAAAGTAAAGGTCAATCTTTCCATAGTGCTAACTGTTTATGTGAAACTTGATATATGTTTAGATTTTTTTTTTTTTTTACATTCAAGTTGCAGGCGAGTGAAGCCCTAAGAAACACCAGCCATAGTTGCACAGCTGCTGATTTATTGCAAGCCAAGCAACAGATACTTTCACATCAGCAACAACTAGAAGAACAAGAATGTCTGCTGAAGAATTATCAAAAAAAGAATGAAGAATTTGAGCTGCAGATTGCACATCTTCAAGACAAAATCACATCATATGAAATGGTATGTTCCCAACTAAAAATATCTCTTTTCTTAATATCTATTATTTTCTTAATATCTCTTTTTTTCTTTTCAGGATTTTGTAGTTCCTTTGAAATTCAAGAGCCAAAACACAGATTATGAGTGTGCCACATATAATGCATACAGAATTTTAAAAACTGCTTCAGTTAGTTAACACACAATATGTGTATAAATTAAAATTAAATTTTTTATGTCAGTATTATGTATCATATTTTAAAAATGACAAGTGAACAAGCTTTCAGTAGATAGAACTTTTTTTTAATGTATCTGAGCACACTTGGAAAAAATGGAAGTGATTTTGGTGTGGGAGTGGGGAGTGAAGGTATTGGTAGGGGGTGGTAATGCAAGGCAGGGGGAGGGATAGTCACTAACAGCAAAGGAGCAGAAACCTCCAAATGTGGTCAAAAAGTAATTTGTATTGACTTCTAAATGTTCACTAGATGTATCAAGAAGGGAATCGTATTTAAATAACTAAGTCTATAAATGTTCTTAGATGTTCAAATAATGAACTAAAATTAAGAACATGGTTTTGCTCATTTTCTAAAGGAAAAACATAAAAAGGAAGGAGAAGATTTGAGTAAAAACCAAGAAAAAGATGCATTAGTTGAAGAGCTGGAAGCAAAACTGCGAGACGAAGAAAAAAATTCATTTCAGTTTAAGGAACAATTATCAGATGTCAGTAAATTACTTGAAGAACTGAATGAACAGATTTCACTAAAGAACCAGGAGATAAGTAATATGAGAGTTGAACTTACCACCTACAAGCAGAAAGAAAGACAGTGTTCTGATGAAATAAAACAATTAATGGGTACTGTGGAAGAATTGCAGAAGCGATGTTATAAAGACAGTCAGTCTGAAGCTGACATTATGCAAAGAATGGAATTAGAAACACAAAGGAGACTGGCACAACTTCAGGCTGAATTAGATGAAATGCATGGCCAGCAGATTGTACAAATGAAGCAAGAATTAATTAAGCAGCACACAATGGAATTAGAACAGCGTCTTTTGCAACAAAAAGTAGAGTTGGAGAAAACATCAAGTCTGTGTTTGACTGAAACAGCTAATAAAGATCAAATCCATTTAATGAATATTAAAATTAATGAACTGAATGTGAAATTGCAAGATGCTGATAATGAAAGGGAAAAAATAAAGAAAGATTTGTTACAACAAATGGAAGTAATTTCAGCAGAGAAGTCTCTTCAACAAGCTAAAATTGAAGATCTTTTCCAAGAACTGAATTTTTCAAGAGAGCAGGTTCAAAGATCCAAACAAACTATAGTGGATATGGAATGTAGATTAAATGAAGCTGAAAAATACCACTCTATAATCGAAGATTTAAAAACCCAGCTGACTTCTGCTTCTGAAATTAGGAAGGAATTGGAGTTAAAACATGAGGCAGAAGTCACAAATTACAAAATTAAACTTGAAATGCTGGAAAGAGAGAAGGATGCAGTGTTGGACAGAATGGCAGAATCCCAAGAAGCAGAATTAGAGAGACTGACAACAAAGCTTCTGTTTAGTCATGAGGAGGAACTTTCCAGACTTAAAGATAACTTACAAAAAGAGCACATAGTGGATATGGAAAGCCTTAAAGACAACTTGAATAAGCTCCATAAACAGCAGTTAGATGAAGTACAGAATGAAATGATTCAAAAGATAGAAGCCATGCAATATGAAAAGGATAACTTAATCACAAACCAAAATCAGCTGATATTAGAGATTTCAAACCTGAAAGATTTACAGCAGTCTATTGTAAATTCTAAATCTGAAGAAATGACTCTTCAAATCCATGAGCTGCAGAAGGAGATTGAGGTGCTTAGGCAAGAGGAAAAAGAAAAAGGTACCCTTGAACAAGAAATTCAAGAGCTGCAGCTTAAAGCTGAGTTGATGCAGGAACAAATGAGGGAGAGAGAAGACAGCCTTCAAAAAAAATGTTCAGAACTTGAAACACAAAATAACCTTCTTAAGGGGGAAAACAGAACTCTGGAAGAGAAATTAAAAAATATGTTGGTAAGCACTGAAGAAACTGTCATTTTTAACAACAGTGTTACCTCTAAGTCAGAAATTTTGGACTTGCAAAAAAGAATAGAAAAGCTGATTACTGAAAATGAGCAACTTAAAAACCAAAATGGTCAACTCCAAGAGGATACTGAAAGGCAGAAGAGTGCCTTTTCATTTACTGAGAAAAAACTTGAAGCTAATTATAAAGAGCTGCAGCAAGAATGTGCAAGTCTTCTGAAGGCAAAAACTGAGTTGGAAGAGAACAAGAATAAGCAGGAAGCTGAATATAAAAGCAAACTCCAAGCTTTGTGTGAAGAACTTCAACATTTACAAAGCAATAGACCAGATCTATTTAAAACTAAAACTTCTGGTTTTGAAGGCAGTAAAGAAATCAAGGTGTCCAGGGCAGATGCATTTGAGGCTGGAGAAGTTGTTGAGAAAGATGCAACAGAACTTATGGAAAAGCTTGAGGTTACTCAGCGTGAGAAACTGGAATTATCCCTGAGGCTTTCCGATCTCTCTGAACAACTGAAGTCAAAAAATAGTGAAATTTGTCATTTAAATGAAAAAGTTAAATCCTTAGAGGATGAGAAAGAACAAGTTCTAGCAAAATGTAAAGAACTAGAAGTCACAATTAGCCACGTTCAGAGGGGAAATAGTAGCGATGACCCTACAACAAAATACTCTAAAGGAAAAGCTCTAAAGACTGCTACTTCAGTGTCTGAAAGTAGAAATAAAACCCCTGGTCCGAGGAATAAAGTTGATGAAGGAATAAATGTAAGGGGAAATATAGGTTTGGGTGAAGATATCAGTCATGAGATAATAAAAGGAGAGGAAGTCCAGCAAATGTTGAAATCGGAACACCAACCTCATGTAGAACATTTGCATGGGATGACAGAGAAGCTGACAGAGGAAACATCATTAATAGCCATTACACAGAGTGAAAATATTAAACTTCAGCAGCAAATAGATGCCTTAAAATCGGAACAGGTATATTTCACAAAGCACTATAGAAAATAATTTACCTATGCAAATGTGTAGTCCCCAAATTTGTGTCATATTTGTCCTATTAGCTGCTTTAAGTACAGATGCATAATGGTGTGTGTGGCAGTGAGGAATGACCACAATGTTAACCATAGTCAATGATGAAGTTAAATAGCATTCTGCAAGAATTTTGCAACTAAGTTTTCTGTAGAAAAATGCTAACCAGTCTTCTGTTGTTTTTTTAGATTGGTTTATATTTTTTGTGGTCTGTAAGTCCACCTAGCAGTGAACTAGAACCATCCATCACAGTCTAGTTTATGCTGTGGTGTTGTTCATTCATTTCGTAAGAAATAAAATCACAAGCAAAGCCACACTGGAAACAGTTGTGAGACTACAGAATAGAGCTGCAGCAGTATAATGTCATATTTTATATTTTCTAATGAGGATGTGGTATGAATCTTGGAGCTTCCTGCCATATAATTTAAAAAATCATTATGACCCAGAGGTGTCTAAAAACTTTTTCAAACTCTGCTAAAACTAAGCTTAGACTCACAGCTCAGCACTGGCATATCCTAAGCATGTTTTTGCTTTAGCAGTAACATTTTCAAAACTACAAGCCTTGGAAATTAATGTCCTTTAAAGTCTCCTAATAATATAGGTCTGTTTGTTTTTTTTTTTAGTGAACTTTCTTAGTGTGTTGGTAATGATAAGACTTTCACTTCAATGGGGTAATGTTCATTGGTTTGTTTATCCCTCAATAATAGAAATTTAAGCATACTGAGTTCTGTTGATTTCACTTAGATTTTTATTTTAAGTTGAAGGAGTGTCGTACTGTTTGTTACAATTCAGGTTTTCAAACTGTGTGTATTAAAATTTGCCTAATGCATACCATATATACAGGATTCCATTCAACACATTATTAATTTCAAAAACTTGCAAAGTTAAAACTTTGTATTTTCAAATACAATTTTTAAAAACTATGTATTTTTATTCAAAGACTGATCTACAGCTACAGATGGAAGCACAGCGCATTTGCCTGTCCCTGGTTTATTCAGCTCATGTTGACCAGGTTCGTGAGTACCTGAAAGCAGAAAAAGAGAGTGCACTTTGCAGTCTTAAGGAGAAGCTTGTACATACTCATCTACAAGAAATCAGTGATCTTAAAAAAATGCATCAGCTGGAGCTCCAGACCTTGAAAATTCAACAAGCAGGTAACTTGTCTAAAATTCGGGAACTGAAGCACTTGATATGAAAAATAATGTCTTTAAAAGAAAATGAGCACAAGAGTTGGTGGATGTAGCTTTCCAATAAGTTGTTTTTATAGACCATTTTGAAATGGGTTTTTACCACATTGTTTATCCATGACAAGTAGTCTGTTGTTCAGGGTACTTAGAAAAACCAAGCCCCAGAAAAGTAGTAAGGAAAAAGGAACAGGAAGTATTATAATTTGTGTTTTGCTGTTTGTATTAGAATAATAGGATGATTTCAGCATTAGGACTAGACTAGATTAGGTTAGACTAGACCTAATCAGACCAAGCTGGATTAGACTAGACTAGACCTAACATTGAACTAGATTATTAGATAAATTAAATGTAAAGACCTACATAATAGAATCCCCTATAAGCTTATATTCCTTACTGAAATAATTAGCAAATGCACCAGCAAAATATTTTTTGGGCTTGTTTCATTCTCTGTTCTTTGAATTCCTGCATTGGGTCCCTGCCCATATTACAGCAAATAAGCTTCTTTTCCACTATTTTTGCATCAATTAAGATTTTTATTATTATGATGGTTTTCTATCCTTGCTTTTTTTTCATCCCATGATTTACACATGTGTAACTTTTTTTGTCAAAGTTCTCCAATATGTTTCTGTAAAGTTTAATCATGGTAGAGGTCCCTAACATACAAAATAATTTCTTGTCACTTACTCCTCTTGAACATGCAACTCTACCATAATTATTAAATCTGTGTGATGGAACAAGAAAGAGGGGAACAGAAACTTGCATTTCTGAGAGCTGAAGAGGCAAACTTACTGAGGCAGGAAATTAGGCCTTTGAATAGCTGTTGTGCATCTATTGTATAAGAATAATACTAATAATTTGTATTCATAGATGGTGAATTCAAATCTACACAAAGACTTATAGAAAAGCTGAGTGAAGCTGTAACTGAGGAATGTTCTAGGCTTGCTGAGGTAAGACTTAACAAGAAGCATTTTTCTAAAACAAATTTTGAAAATGAAAAATTATGTGCATTGTGAGTAATCTCATTTTTCTACATCGTATTTAACAGGTTTTCTTAGCAGCTTTTTTCTTTGCATTGATCTCAAAATAAAGACACTTGAACCCAATCTTTCAAAATAGTATATTTTTTTCCCCAACTGTTTTTTTGCCCTTGTCCAGACAATTCTTCTCTTATGCCTAGTCTAAATCTTCTAGTCCTCTATCTACTATACTTCTGATACTAGATCAGAAGTATTTTTTTTCTTCTCTGCTTACCTCTGGCTATATGTTTTTGATTTAACAGCAGTCTGGTGTCATGGTCATATTGACACACATCTTCGATAAGATGATAATTTCTTTATTAGCTGCAGCATACTTTCAAAGACTTAAAAGTATCTAAAAATACTAAAAATTCTAAAAGAATCTAACAAAATTACTGTTTATGTCAAAAAATATAGTCAAAAATTGAAGCTTATTTTTAGTCTATGTTGCAGTATCAATGACTTTTTGTTGATACTTTTTTAGGGATTCTTTTGTTTTTGTACAATATTAGTAACCAAAGGCCCTTACAGCCTTACTTTTTGACCAGCAGTCAAGTTACTTAGTAAACTTATTTATGGCTAAATTACCTACTTTCATCATTCATTATAAACCATGTTTTCTTTGTGAATTGTGATTTGTGATAAATTAATAACCAATTCTTCTTTTTCTTTTCCTTTGTTTCATCTGTTGTGCAGGTTTTGTGTGACAGTCGGGATGAACATTCTTCATCTGCTGAAGTTAATATGGAACAGGATATTTTCTGTAGACCTGCTGCTGTGGGAGAAAAACTGAGTGTAGAATTACCAATACACAGAGGTCAAGCTCAAGGTAATGATGCTGCACTATCAATACCCTTTTATAAACCACTGTTTATAAAAACAAACTGGTTTCAGGTATTTCAGACTGACAGTTATGCTATTAGTTGTTCAGGTGCCAATTAATGGGCCTAAACAGTTTCTTTAGCGATTTTCTTACAATTCTGCTTGATTTCTATTTTTCATTATGAGTGTTTTCTTTTGCTGTTTTCATTATAGTGGAATATATACTCCAGTTGTAAAATAAGCTAGCAGCTCTGCCAAAAAATTCATACATATGAATACTACCTAAAAATGCATCCAATATTTGTTTCAATAATATGTCATGTTTGTTAGATAATTCTTCAGTGGAGAACTTGTGAACAATTCACTTTATTAAACTTATGATAAAATGTTTGATTTAATTTTTTTTAAGTCCCTGGTTATCTGTGTAATTTAGCTGTGCACGAGCACATGGATGCACTCCTACACAAGATAATGGAAGAATACAGTAGGCTGAAAGCACTTCAAGCACAGCTGATGAAAGATTGTAAACAGGTAAACTTTTAATGGCATATGAGTATATGTGCATTTGAATTTCCTCTGTTGCTTGAATTCCCTTTGCACGATTTAAGAATGTGCTTGAAATTGTGTCTATGTATCCTGGTTGAGTGGCAGAGCAAGGCAATGATTTGCTAAAATGGAGAAAGCTGCTACCCATGTCACAGAGAAGTGGAATAGCTGAGGTTAGAAGGCACCTCTGGAGTTCATTTAAGCCAACCTCTGGCACAAAGCAGGGTGAGCTAGAGGAGGTTGCCCAGTACTGAGTAAAACCTAATTTTGAATATCTATGAGGATTTGTCCACAAGCTAGGTGGGCAACCTTATCTTCTTCAGGGTGCACATTTCCAGCTCTCTCAGCCTCTCCTTGTAAGACAAATGCTTCAAGCCCCTCATCTCCATTGTGACCATCAGCTGGACTCATGCCAGCATACCTATTTTTTGCATATACTGGAAGCACAGCACTGGACCCAGCATTCCAGATATGTGTCATCAGAGCTGAATGGGGAGAAAGCATCTTCACTTGACCTGATGGCAAACACTCTTCCTAATGCAGCACAAGAGGTTTCTTGACTTCTGTCATAATGGCCCATTGCTGGTTCCTGCTCAGTGTGGTGCCCACAAAGACCCTTGGGTCCTTTTCTGCAAACCTGCTTTCTGGACAGTCAGTCCTCTGCATGTATTGGTGCAAAGGGCAGTTCCTCTCTTTAAGTTGCAGGACTTGTCATTTGCCTTTGTTGAACTTCATAAGACTCCACTCAGGCCATTTCTCTGACCTGTTGAGGTCTCCTGAAACAGCAGAACAAGGATCTGGTGTATTAACCACTCCCCCTACTTTGTACAATCTGCAGGCCTGATGAGGGTGTGCTTGTCTTGTCATCCAGAACATTAATGAAAGTGTTAAACAGCATTGGTCCAGTATTGACCCATTAGGTACACCACTAGTTATTGGCTTCCAACTAGACTTTGTGCCATTGGTCACAATCTTTTAAGCCAAGCTTTCAGCCAATTTTCAGTTGGCCTCGCCATCCCCATTCTTCATCAGTTGGTCTATGGGGAAGTAATGGGAGGTGGTGTTGAAAAGTTGGTTAGGTATGATTTCTTCTTCATAAATCCATACTGACTATTACCAGTCAGTAGTAGTCTGGAGTAGTCTCAGCATCATGTGTTTGAAAATAGTCTCCAGGACTATTTGCTTTGTCTCCTTCCCAGCGACATGTGGAAACTGCATTTTGGGCCTGAGGGGGAAGGGTATTAGTGTCTTCCTCTCCTTGGAGTCAGAGGAATTACAACTTAACAATTTATGTCCAGATAGAGGAGTTTGAGATTTACCTTGGACATTCTGCACAGGCTGATCAACTACCTATAAGTGTATGCTTGAAACACATTGTTACACTGGTTAAACTTGCTTATGCATTAGTTGCCAAACTTTCCTGTTTAAAATTACAGTTAATATTTTTGCATTATTGCTAGACAAATTGTTGTAATTTGTATTTATTTGGTTATTTTAGGTCAAAGAACCGTGGTTATCTTCTTCAGAAGGGCAGAAAGAAGAGGAACCTAGCTACCTGGAAACAAGAAAGGAATGTCTGCAGACCCCCTCACAAGGCCTAATGGGTAAGAAGATGCATATGCTATTTTTAACATGTATCTATTCAACAAAAGAGAGAAGACAGTGATTTTGTTTTATCTGATTCAAAGCTTACTACAACTTGAAGTATACAAGACACTTTTTGCAGTATGATGCTCTGGTTTTTTTAGATCTCTAAAGTATTTTGCAATTATATCATGTGAAAAAGATTTAGTTTAGTCTTTTTCAGTTTTCACAGGTAAAAGTTAAGTAACCCATATTAATTTTCCATTTTGCAAAACTAAATCTGTTATAATTATTTGTTATGGAAAAGTAATTGGAGTTATATCAGAAGACATTTTTATCTATAGTAATTATTCAGTCCATCTCTGATAATAACTTGGGAGTTAATTTATACTGATCTAATTTATTCCCATCTTCCTTCAAATAACCTGCGTATAGATCCCAAGATTCAAGAATACTGTTCAAAGGAGATAGGAAACCTTAAAACCCAACTTGAAGAACAGCATGCTCAAGAACTGGAACACCTCTGGTCCTATTTCCAAGAGCAGCTGAAAAAATGTGAAGAGAAGAACGCTACAGAGATTGTCCATCTGCAGGATAAGCTTCAGAATCCTGGGGTATCCTCTGACCACACAAGGTATTAATCATTTTTTTAATGCTTATATCTTTGTACTGTGAAAAAAAGACACATTTTACATAACCATCCATATGAAGCTCCATGTTTTACTTCCAAATTTGAGATTGTTTATAAATGCATTACTTTTTATGTTGCTTTGTTCCTTCAAGAGTTGAGTGTTATGAAGATGTAAACATTGCAAATTAAGCAGTGCAACATTTAGAGGTATTATATGTTTATAGTCAATAGAAGAAGGTTTGCTAATTGGAAAAATGGATAAACATAATTTCTTATATGTGAACTTCTTAGCACTAGTTTTAAAAATTCCCACTCAACAGACCACTTTTAATCCTCAGTGCTTCAGGCAATGTGCTTTATGTCTGAAGACACCTTGTTGCATGAATTGGATAATTTTTAGAATGTTATGTAGCAGCAGAGTTTGTGGCAGAGTTGAGCTCTGCTCAAAGGCTTTCACCAAGTCGTGAGTCATGGGACCTACTGGTGCCTGACTCTGACCACTGTGGCCATTCAAACCTGAAAAAGCTTCAAGTGTGTCTTGGGATCCTGACAACTTTGAAGCCTCCTTCTGGTCCTGATTCTTTCAGTGTCTCCTTGGTTGTATTCAAGGAGTGGTGGGTGCTTTTGGTAGTGCTGTGTTCAGTGTCATATCTGATTTTCTTCTACTCTACTTTTGACCCTTATATTCCTTCCTTTTGTTTCATTTACTATACTACAAACCCACTCAGTTTCTCTGGTTTGGTAATCAGACCAGTGCCCAGCTGTCAAAGGGAAATGAGTAGACACAGTGGCAATAGGAAATGCTACTAAGAACAAAGGAAAGTTGTTCAGATGTTTCTAGAAATTGTTAATTATAATTTACTTACCACAATAATCTCCTAAAAAGCGAATAAAAGACTGTGGTAGGATAAATTCTTAGAAGCTGAGAGAAATGAAAAGCATTTTTCTTTGACCATGATCCATCAGAACCCAAACAGCTGTTTCTCTCTCATTGTTTAATCTCAGCCATCTGTGTTTTTCTAATTGTTTAATAGTTTCCCTTTCATTCCTTAAAATGTATTTATAGTCTTTAAAGTGGCAAGTATAAACTCATAATCAATACTTATATGTTTTTTTTCACTACTTACCTTTTAACTTAATAGATTTTGTTACCCTGTCTTTTAGCAAGGGATTTGCATCTTTGTGGTAGCAGATAACAAATATTAGAGGAGAGATGGAGAGATTTTTTTATTAGATTTTTTTTTCTAAGGTAGTTTGATCACAATCTCTGTACCTCATCCTTTTTGCAGTCTGTTAAGTCTTTTTCAATAGGTATTTAGTAAAAAGGGAGCTCCTTTTAGTAAAAGGAGAGTCTTGGTGGTATGTGGTGGTGGTTTGCTTTTAACTGATTTATAGCAGTCTGAATATATAGAGTAGCAGTTCTGTTACAAGAGATGGTCTGAATATATTTCAGCATGTTTTTAGCTAAATATAAAATTAATCATGTTTGATTTCTTATTGCTTTCATGTGTATACCTGTACATAACACAAGAAAGCAAGAAGTACATCTGCTGATAAGCATCAATTTGAGAGAAACAAAACAAATGTAGCCATTTTCTAGATGTCTTTGTGGTTTTATGCATACAGCCATTCTGGTTTCTTTCATATCCTATGATTCAAACAAGTGCTTTTGTCTTAACTATGTATAGATATTGAGCACAAAATATTTCCAGGTAACTTTTAAGTTGTTTGTGAGGTCCTTAACAAAACTGGTATTAAGATATGTTACACTGGGAGGAGGAGCTAGCATTTGGAAGGCAGATGAATTATAAAGACAAGTATATGAAACTAATGGCATGGGAAAAGGTGTGCTCTTAAGAAAATATCTGCAGTTCTAGTCTTTAAGTCTATATAATGTATATTTGTTTAAAGCACATTTGAATAGAGGAAAACCAAGGTATATTGACATACTAATATTTTTTTTAATAACTTCCCTCCTCTGCTTTTTTTACCTTTTTAGTATATCCACAGATTCACAAATAAAACTAAAAGAAGTCTTCAGGGAAGTGAAGTGCAATGAAAATCTTCATCAGCAAAGAACAGATGAAACACTGAAGGTATCATGTAATTCAGTTGACAGTTAATTTACATATGGTCAAGATTTAGATGCTTTATATTCTAAGATAAATTTGAAATATGGACTAGTATTTGGTAGTAGTAGTAGTAATCATTTTAGTGCTATACTACTAGTGTATTTAAAGGAAAAAGATGGAAATTTTGCTGAAAAAAAAATAATCTGGGAATTACTAGTAATGAAACTTGCTTTATTAGTCCTGGGGTTTAGTTTTCCTTTTTATTTATTTACTTCAAACAAGAAATTTGGTTTAGGCTACTTCTTACTATAGTGGAAAAAAATTAAGATTTAAATTCTGGGATTTCTTTAGGAAACTTTAGTATACTGTGACTGTTCATTAAACACTTGTTACGAAGAAGAGTGTTTTAAGTGAAATCCTAGTACTTTTTAAGTGTAGACTGCACAGTTGCAAACCAAGTGCAATTGGAAAGACTTTATACTTTCCTCCCCTAATAATGGTGGAAGCCTGACTTGACAATTCTGTGTTTTGAAAACCAGTGATGCTGTTTTGTACTGTGATCATGTGCCTTATAACCTGTTTTCTCTGCATTTGACAATTCAAATAATGCTGGAAGAAGTGTTGTTGCAAACTCAACTACAGAAAATCCTTTTGAAGTAGAAACAAGACAAAGTCTTTTAACCAGCTCTTTTATGTTGTGGTACAAAATTATGACTTGCATGGGATAAAGAACTCTGTGAGATTGAAAATTTTAAAATTAATGAAATAAAAACATAGGTATGTCATCTGAGTTTTTACTGTTTATTTACAGCTTGCTAGTGAAATTGAAATGAAGAATGATATGGATGTTGTTCAACTGCTAGAAAAACGGTACCAAGAAAGGTTAGAAGAAGAAATAGCAAAGGTATTACATTTATTTTCTTACTTTAAAATACATTTACAAATACTATCACTCTCATTTGCCATTTCTGACAACTCAGTTGCCATAGCTTATTCTAACTTTTGTTTGACTTATTTACAAGGAATTGTTTCATTCTGATTTTCAAAGGGAGAAGTCTTAAAAAAACCCCAAAACCTGAAACATTTTGGGTTGGTTTTTTTAGTTACTTTGCCTATTCTTAATTCATATTTTCTGTTGATGTTGGGGCTGGTGGTCATGTTTTACTTTAATACTTAAAAGAAAATAGGCAACATGCAACTGTACTTGGTACAGTTTATTGAAAACAGTACTTATTTTAAAAAATTGGAAGCTTAGAGAGTGGATTTATTGCTACTTTAGGCTTAATAACTGGTCAGTTCAAAAGATTCCACAGTCAACAGTTTAACACTATTTTTTTATAATATTTTCTTGTGCATTTTAATATATTGTGTAAAATGCATTGTTTTAATTTGGATCTAGTAACTTTCTTAAACATGAGAATTGTTTGTGAATTTGCTTTTTGACTTCGAAAAAAGTTTTCATTTCTTTGCAGAATGAACAATTCATAAATTGGCATAGATAAAAAACAAATTAACAACATTTATTAACTTCTCTGAAGTAAAATTTCAATTTCTTTCATGCGCTACTGAGAAAACCCTTCTTTATGAGAAAGCAAACTACATTATTGGCTAACATTTTGGTTAAAGCTCTTTAGGTTCAAAAGACAAACTGAGATTTTCTAGAAATAGTTAAGTATTTTGTTTTCAAGTGTAACACTTCTGTATTTATTATACAATTTTAAAACACTTCTTGTAGCTGATGCTATAGATGTCTGTATTCTAAATGTGGAAAAGAGCTGTACAATACCTAGCAGTGTAGAGGTTTTGAGCCTTTTGTAACTGAAACTGCAGCTACTTAATGCCATTAGAAGTTTCTTTCTGGTCAAGTAAAATTGCTGTGCCAAGTATCAGGCACATGGCACTGCTATCTTTATACAGCCCAGAATTCTTTATCAGTGAAATATTTACAAAGATGCCTGGCTGGACAGAGGAAGCATAGTTGCACTTATATCAATATGGCAGGACTTCTTTAAGTCACCTGGTAGCATTTTTGTTTAAAGAACTAGATAATTCTGTGCCAAATAAGGTATTTTAGTTAAAAATGGAATCATAGTTTATTGAACTATGTTAAATACAGCATGTTTGTATTTTAAGACATGACTTTTGAGAATGACAAGGTGTCTGTGTTCTTCTTTCTGTTTTCTTCTGAAGAAAAATAGAATCACAATTGCAGAACTTCTAATACTTTTATTCATATTACTGATAGTCAGCAGTGAGATTTCTTCAGCAAGAGGAAATTCTGTTAGCATAAATTAATAAAGATTTTTTTTCTTACTTAGGTAATTGTGTCAATGAGTGTAGCATTTGCCAAACAGACTGAATTGTCAAGAATTGCTAGGCAGAAGGAGGAAGAAGCAGCAGCACAAACACAGATTGTACATCAACAGGGAATGCATTTTGAATTTAAAAAGCAGTGTAATGAAGAAGAGGTTGATGGCCCCCTTAGAAAAGCAACAGGAAAAGGCAGGAAGCATGAAGAAGAACTGAAATCACTTTGCAAAGAACTCACTGAAGAGTCTGGTGAGATCAGCTCACTTGGAGAGCAGCTTCATTCTAACAGCAACCCTGGTTGCATATTAGGAGAGAGTGCACATGAATCAATTTCTGAAGAACTTTTTTGTCATGTCAAAGGGCTTATGGTGGAAGAAACACCGGTAAGCATAAAAGAAATTAACAGTGTGTAACACTATACCTGAGTTATCTTTCCAATGGGCTTAGAGGTCATTTCAATAAGAAAAATGGAAGAGAATAAAGAAAATTAGATTAATATTCCATTTTAATACTTCCCTTTCCCTTTGAAGGGAGGCAAATTAAGACCTAAATAACCTATCTATATTTCCTGTATTCTGCCTGTCGTAGCATTATGCTATGCTGTGAGGAAAGGAATATGACACATGAAAATAGATTATTTCATTTCACGGAGAAAACTTCATTGCAACCAGTGGATGGTATTAAGGCTTTTTACAATCTAGGTTATATTCTAGTGTTTATACAAGGAACAGGTTAAAAATCATGTTTAAAGAATTTGAGTTCCATTGATAAAGGATGCCAACTAATGCAAGAATTATAAAAGTAATATGTAAATATGTATTTAGCTTTTCACAAACATGAGCTGGGGAATAAGGTGTGGAATAAATATGCTGAAAAGCAGTCATAAATTCTGACTGCTGTTTCACCCTAAGTTTAATTTTTTATTAAATTTGGTACCAAAAGGAGCAAAAATTACATTTTCAACTTTGTTTAACAGGTAAAAATTCTGATCTTATGTTATCTTTGTGTAGTAACTGTAAACTGTCTACATTGCACACACACACACACACACTCACTCACTCAAATGTATGTATTCCTGCTACTGCATTTTCTGTTGAGATCCCTGCCACATCCCAGGGTGTAAGAGCTAACGCTGTTCACAGCCATTTTAAAAGACTTTTCTTGTAAGTGGTGAATAATTCTAATCCTGGACCTTCTAAGAAGCAGGCAACAAGATTATTTTGTGATTAGCTACTTTAATTTGTGAAAGTGTTTTCTAACATTTTAAAAAATATTTACTAGCAAGTGTCATTGAACATAAAATGCTAAAACAGTCAAAATATTTCAGCTGTACAGTGGGATGATGCCAGTAGATGCAGAAACATCAAGTCAGCTGTTGTTATATGAGGAACGTTTGGAAGACATGCGGCAGGAGCTGGTTCGGCAGTATCAGGAACACCAACAGACAACAGAATTGTTGAGACAAGGACACATGCAGCAAATGGAACGTCAGAAAGAAAATCAAGAGCAACTTTTAGCAGAGCTTGAGAGTCTTAAAGTGCAATTAGCTGAGGTAATATGGGGTTTGACTCAATGAGTTAACATGGGTTAACAATGGGACACCACCAGGCAGATTTATATTTATTTACACTTGTACCTCTCTATATATAGTGGGAGTCATATGCATGTTTATATATGAATGCACACACACATATCTGTTTGTGTGGATGAAAGGCATATTTCTTTAATCAAAGCTTGATCAGTGATGGATCACTTAGGCTTCTGTAAGCCTGGAGAAAGCCTGCAGTGCTGCACAGCAGCCAGAAGAGTGAGTGAGTGAGTGCAGCTGCTGTGTAAACCGTGTCACCTGCCAAGATACACAGTCCTGTGCAGGATGCAGGCTTGCAGGCTATCACCTACCATGGCTAGAAATACCATAGAATTCTTGATTTATCCTCATCCCCACATGGGGTATTTCCTGCGACAAAGGTGGTTTCTCTTTTCTTTTTTTTTTTCCTTTTTTTTTATTTTTTTTTTAAATAATGGCAGATGAAAGTCCTTACTGAGTGTTGGAATGAAAGAAAATCTGTGGGGTTTGGTGGGAAACACCACTGTGTCTTTCCCTTTTTAAACTTGCTGTCAGTCTTCATCTATTTAAAGCCCACAGTTGGTCTACTAGTGAGATAAATAAGTATGCTAGTGTTAAAAATTAAGTCTTAAAAATAATGTCACTTACACACCTGTTCTCAAGGATTTCTTCCATTGAAAGACAAAGTAAACAGTATCCATAAGCATTTTTCTTGCCATAGGTTAATTTCAACAATGTAGCATTTAAAAAATGCATGTGTAATTACTAATCAGTAATTTCTAGAATTCTTTTATTTCACTGTGGAGTTGGACCTCTAGCTTCCTTCAGACCTTATCCAAACCTGCTCCTGTTCTGTTCTCTCCTGTTCAAAGTTTGGTCTCAAGAAGGTGGCTAATCTAGAGAGCCAGTCATTCATATTGTAGGTGTCTTTTCCAGCCATGTCAGGTGTAGGTTTCCCCTAGATGCTTTGTTAGGAGTCTATCGTTTATCCTGATAATCTTTCCTTTCAATGCATACAACCTTTCTCCTTTTCCCTTTTTGTCCATTTTCAACTGCACCTTTCACCATGGGTTGCAAATTAATGAAACTAGTGAAAAACATTAAGTAGAACTTATGCTGCTGGCTTTCCTCCAGTTTTTAATGCCAAGGATGGTTTAACCATAACTACAAAAGAATGTATTCATTGCATTTAAACTATGAATACTCCTGACTATTCTAAAAGAGGGTGTGTATAGTCTTTTTATAAAAATAACCTATTTTCATCTTTTTGTGCAAAATATGTATGTGCAATGCAAAAAGAAACTTTCCGGTTTGCACTGTGGCCACTGTGCTTCATGAAGAGCACACAAACTGTACGAAAATCTTAAAGAAGGTATAAGATACTTGAAGTATTTATTAGCTGTATTCCATTCTAGAAAGCTTTCAGTGTCTTTGTAACCATTTAAAGAAGTGGACTGGAATTTCATTGTGCAAAATACGTAAAAAATTAGACGCGACAGGACTCACTAATACTCAGTCTTAAAAAATAGTGTGTGCTGATAAAATACTTCTTTCTTAGCGTGTCTCAATGGAGAATGACAGCCTGGTTGCAGAGAGAGAAAGAATGCTTTTGGAAGAACTGGAATCATTAAAACAACATTCTGTACCCGGAAAAGAGAGGCTGTTTTGTGAGCTACAAAATAACAGCACACAGACAGAGGTAAATATGGACTTCGACTTTTGTTGGCAGGTGTGGCGTGTAAAACCAGTAAGATTCCTTTTCACTGCTACTCTGTGCATGTTAAATATTTTGCTAAAAGATGCTGGTTATTGCTTGAGCAGAGCAGGTTTGAATCAAGAGGTGGTACTGGTAGACATAGCTTTTATTTCAGGTAAGCAGAAGCTGGTTTAACAGATAGAAGGTGGGAGATATTATTACAGCCATTTGCTCAGGTAAAAACGCATTTTCATATCCCTATAGCAACAACCAACAAAGTTCAAGGACTGTTTAGTCAGCATAACAAAGTTCTTTCTAATAGGGCCTGCCCTGCCTTGGATTTCCTGTTTCGTTTGTATTTATGTTTTAGTTTATTTTTCCACGTGGGAAGAACATTTATTAATTTGTGATTTGGTTCAGAAATTTTAGTAACACAACTAATTTAGGCTTTAAATTTAAAGTTCTACTGATTATAAGAAGAATATGTTGATTCTGGCAATTCATACTTCTGTCCATTTTGTCTTCTCCCTCTGCAAAAACTTTCTCAGAATGAAAATGAAAACAAAAATGATGTGAGAGAGCAGATCTTTGAGGATGAAGATGGAGGAAGAAAGCCTGATGAAACATCTTCAGCTCTTCTTTCTAAAGAAAGGTGCTTAAAATTGCTAAGCAATTTTTTTAAAAAACATTGAGAATCATATTCTTATTAAATTAATGACATTTACAAGCTTTATTCTGAAATATGATAATTATGGGGTTTTTTTATTCTGGGTAAGCATATTTCTAAGTTTACATACTTTAGATTAAACAATATCTTATTTTTATAAAGGCTAACAATTTAAAGGCATAAAGGCTGGGAGAAATCTTAACCTATTTCACAGTATGTTTCATATTACACAGATATAATATATACATGATTAATGCACATTGTATACCCATTTTATGTACATATATGAAATATAAGTTTATATTTTAAAAAACAAATTAACATAATTGTCATATTTTTATAATCCTTTTTGACTGTTTGGTAGTTTTTTGATCTGTGTAGATGAAAGATCTTTTTAATTGTCACTTTAAGAAAAGACTAGGTTTATAATGTATACCAGGCAAATGTAGACCCCTGTTTTAAAAGAATAGCTAGATAAAATATCACAATAAAAGTATAACTATTGGTAAATACTTGACTTGTTACGTATTATGTAAAATGAGCTGACTTTTAACATAATGGTGGTTTTAATATTTGTGTACATTATGTGGCTTTTAGTCTTAACCCAAAGTTAATTTTACTATTTCAACTGCAAATCTTTCCTGGTTGCAAGGGTGTATAAAGGATAAAAAACAATTTTAAAACACAGGAAAATCAAAGGACTGATTATTTTCTGTCCTGCAGGCATGTTTTTCAGAAGACTAATGAGAAACTCATGAAGATTCTTTTAGAGGTTGTGAAGACAACTGTGGCCATGGAGGAGACGATTGGTCGCCATGTCCTCGGGTTACTGGATCGGTCTGGGAAAGTCCAGCCTTCCAAACCAGCTGGATGGGACACAGAGGAAGAGGAGCCAGTAAAACCCTGTATCCGTGTAGGGTACGAAAAAGGTACTGCCTGTCTTGTTTTCTATTTCATAACAAGCAGCATTTGCATACATTTATTATATATTTAAATAAACTTAGTTTTGAAATTTTTATATACTCTTTTTATAAACTCTCTTGTCATTTGAATGCGTGTGACATCTCTGCTCAAGAGACAACATTTGAGGAATTATCTGGATCATGTCCCAAACCACTTATGACTCATGTTTTGGGTACAGTTGTACTGCCTGCAGACCACAGGGAAAGTGATTGAGAAATACAAAAATAAATGCTTTCCTGTTGCAGGATGTGTAGAGGGAGAGAATGAAGCATAGCTCTGTGGCATCTTGCACCAACATTACACCTTCCTCTGTACATATGGGGAATAGTAATTGATGTCAAAGGCTGTGTCTCTGCTACTGTGCTTAATGTATGTAGGGATATTGCTGGTCACTCTGGACAGCTGGTGTGGGACAGCCCATATGTAGGCTCGTGGAGTACCTAAAGAGGGTGGTTGCATGCAAACAGCCTTTTGGAAACAGTGCCAGGAACTTGTGACCTGTCTAGCCTTGCCCATCAGCTGTTTGGAGGAGTGCTAGTTGGCACAAGCCTAAAGGAGTGTTTTAACATTGCAGTGAATTGCTTAGCAGTGTTTTAAGAACTTTCCCAGGCTTTGTTTAATTCCTTGTGATTGCGCCAGGACAGTGTCCATTTATTTCTCTTTTGGGCAAGAATATTTAGGGTACACATGACACAGAAGCCAACTGTAAGGATGTTCATGTTCATCCTGGATCTTGTGGGATGGCAATGCACAACAGATCAGTTCAGCCTGACAGACATCATTTTGGCTGGAATTTTGACTACTGTGAATGCGAAAAAAAAAATATGAAAGTCAAATACTGCATTCCATTGTTATGAAAGAATCTACTACAGTGTAATAATACAAATGAAGATGAACTTTTTCATTCAAAGTATAGATCATTAAATATTATTGTTTCCCTGGCTTTAAATATAGGTCACATTTTGCCTTGGGGTAAAGAATGAATGTATGACTTGTAGCACAGTGACATCTCTCTCAGTTGATTACTCAAAAGGTTATCTGTGGTGAAGTATGTACAGCTGCAGTCTAAGGATTCTTGAATTTTTCAAGTTAAAAGCACTTCTATGCCTTTATAGTACTGTTGTTTCACTGAAAAGCCTCATAACTTATCTTTTCTGCACATTTCACTGTATTTAATGAGGAAATTATTTTTCAAATGCAGATATTTTATGCTTTACCTTTTCCCCCAAATTTTGGTTTGGCTAATCAAGCTTCTGGTCTTAATTTTTGATGCTTGTCTGGGAGATGTCAAAGATTGAGAAAATCTGCTACTATAATAGAAGGAATCACTTCTTTCAAAACTGAGTGCTCTTGCACTTCACTTTGGGATGGCAAATAGCTTGCACTTCAGATTAAGTGTCTTCAACCACTAATGACTTTTTTCCATGCCATACCCTACCCAAATGGTAACAGGAGGAACAATCAGGCTCAAAGTTTACCACCACCTCCTTTTGTCTTCTGAGGTTGTCTTAAATTTTAAATGCTTTCTATATAAAGGCTGGGAGTTTATTAATATTCTTTCTGTTCTTTGTGTTCTCATGGTGTGGTCTGAGGTTGGGGTTTTCACAATGTACATTGCCCTAGGAAATAAAAATGTCTTCTGATTTGAAGACAGTGATCACAGGCTGTCAGTTACATGTGTTGAGGTAACTTAGTGCATTCACTGAACCTAGTTCATAGTTATCCCATTCTCAGACCTGTTCTCAGAACATGGGCTGCTGTTTTTTCCCTCGTTCTCATTTCCTGAGCAAAACATATTGCTCCCATGTCTAAGCCAATAAAGACAAAACTTTATGTGTAAAGCTCTAACATATGATTGTTGTCCTTCACGACTCATGTATGTGTTTGCTCTGCATGGGCACTTAAAATGCACAGTACTTGTGTTCTCTTTTTCTTGCTCCTCTACAGCAGTGTGTGTACTTGTATTTGTCACTGATATTGTCATTAACAATTCTTAATTTGCATTACTTGCATTACACAAATGTAGAAAAACACAGCTAAAAGGGGAGCTTTATTTGGCCATTAGGTGAGTATAACATAGTAATATTAGGAAAGATAGGCATAAATCTGTCTCAATGGAGGCCCTGTAATTGGAATGCATTTTTAATTTCTGTTGAAGTGTTCTGGTGAAAGACTCTAATCTTAAATGGAAAAGAGCTGTATTCCGTGCCACTAGTGGTGAAGGTTTTAAATCCTGTGTTTGCCACTAGTGTATTTTGAAGAGGCATGTAAGGATTCTTTTCTGTGTAATAAAGCAATTTGTCTGATGTTGTGATGCCCCCCTTGGTATGGAGCTGCTCACACACCAGTTGTTTCTTCAGTTTTCTTTTTTTTCATGTTGCCTTACATTCAGAAATAATTATGCAAGGAGGAGAAACCAAAGAGTGAGGATTGAAGACTCAAGCTTACAGTGACTATAGTGTGTCAATGTATAGATTTTAATCTATCTCTGAGTTTGTATTCACATGTTGGGTTTTTCTCTTTTCAAAATTATACAAGAGCATCCTTGCTGTGTATGTAGTTCTGCTACTGGAGTCATCCAGCCATAGGAGCAGTTGTAGTGCTTAATCAGCTGAAGTATTTGATCCATCTTGATTTAGATGACATATTCTATTAATGTTTTCAGTGACAGGACTGTTGTTATTAATTTCCTATATTTCCACTGAATGGCCTGAGAGGACATAAGCTTTTAAATTTTTTCCCCCCATTGTTTTCTGGAGTAAGAAGAAGGTAGACCCTACTTATATATTTTTAAGCTGTGAGTGTTCTTATATTTTCTAATATCTAACCAAACAGATCTTACTTTTTAATTACTTAGGAAATCTGTAGGAATAAATTTGTAACAATAAAAGCCTAAAAATGAAATTAAAAAATAATGTGTTTTAAAAGTCACTTCTCTCTTGGAGAGAGCATAATCTTGTCAATAAATCTAGAATGTAATCTGTATTTATTGACAAGCAAAGCTCAGCTCACTGGTTTTGCTGAGTTTCAGCATTTTAAAAAGCTGGTCATTAAGATCACATACTTATAACCACCACCTGATTTATAGAGCATACAGTGGGTTTATCTGTGACCTTCCTACGTTATTTCCCTAACACAGGATTTTATTTCTAGCAGAGGGAGTAAAGTTCAAATGTAAGTCATAAAATATATCTTTGGAATTGAATGGTATCTGTTTGAAGTAATCCAGTGAGTTACTTACATTTTAAGGTTTGGGCCAGTAATTATCATGACAAAACTGGCAGGCTTTGCTGTTCCCCTCCCTCAGGTGTTGTAGCTGGGGTAGAGGGACTGCAGTAATGCAGGCTGCTCTGGAGAAGCCTATGAAGTAGTGGCATTCTTTGAAGGTTAAACCCTCTTAGCTACTTTCTCATCTCCTTGTTTCTAAGCAGTGCACCAGAAACAAGGTAGCAAATACACAGAAATGCCATAAAATCTAATTTTTTTTTTTCCGCTTGTAACCTCCAACCTTCATTCCTCAGAGGAATCCCAGGAATAAACTGAGCTATTAGCTCTGTGTGATGCAAGTTCTATATTGCATCATAAATGTCAGTTGGCAGCTCATAAACAACGTCTGAATCTGAAACTTCGGAGTGAGTTACACATGAGAACTGTTAATTAAGCACTTCTCTTACACTTTACTGGGTCATGACATCTGATGTGCTGAACTGCAAGCTTTGTGGCAAAAGAATCAATATGAAGCTTTGTTGTTTGGGGCTTATTGCTACAAGGGGTTCCCACAAGGAAAAAGCATTTTCACTCATGCCAGCTATAGTCTATTTATTATTCTTGTGTTGACTGAAAAATAAACTGGGTGACAAAGGATTTGGTTTTAGTTCTGCTGTGGTGGGTGATTGAACAGTGTTACAGGGATTAGTAAAAGAGGAGCTAGGCATTCAGCTGCCAGGGATGGTTAGTAAGATGACAACATGGAACAGGTGGGAAATCAGGGAACAGGTTGCCCAGAGAAGCTGTGGAAGCCCCATCCCTGGAAGCGTTGAAGGCCAGGTTGGATGAGGCTGTGAGCAGCTTGGTCTGGTGGGAGGTGGCCCTGCCCACACAGGGGGGTTGGAACTGCATGATCCTTTAAGGCCGCTTCCAGCCCAAACCATTCTAAGATTCTAATGTTTCTAGTTCTTGTTTCCACCACTGAAAATCCTCTGGAAAGATGCAGTACTAAGATGCTGTGTACTAAGACCATTTTCAGTGGAAAAAGATAAGGAGGTTTTGACTTTGCTGTTAAGGCAGCATTTAACCTGAACTCCTGTTTCCAAGTGCAACTTTGTAGGCATTATTTCTGTCTACATTTCTCATTTACCATTGACTATTTATTTTTAAATTGAGTTACCAAGCCAAGGAGAAACAGAATTGTTATGATTTTATTTTTTATATTTTTTCCTATTTTCTCTTCGAATGTTGCAAAATTTCTGTGCGCCAGATTATACTTTAGGTGACAGCTCTCTTCTTCTGCCCTAATTTTATATATTTATATTTCAGGTAAATTATGTTTTATTCTGAAATTTTTCAGGTAACAAAATTATATTTTAGCATTCATTTATTTTGAGTTTATGCAGAAGAAATGGAAGCAAATTACAAAAGAACAGGAGTTTTTAAATCTTGTCATTGGTTCTTGAAGGCCAAATTCTACTGTTCTGGTCATTGGCAAAAAGAAATAATGATATTAATACTAATATTAGTGAAAGAGACATATTCCAGACCTGGCTACTTTCCAAGCAGGGATCAATGTTTTTAAGTTTGTCTCTAAAAGTTTCCAGACAGCCAGAAGTTAAGCTTATTTTGCATCAGACTGCACATTTCTGCAGTTATTTTGTATAATGTTTGGTTTTGTGTTTGACATACACTCATCATTACAAAGTTTAGCTGAACCTCTCCAGCAAATAACCCTAAAATATTAGGGTTATGGGATATCAATTCTGGGTTGAGCCTGAGAAGGAAAAAAGGAACATTACATAGATAATTTTTACGCCATCAAGAAAGAATTAGATTGTGCAATAACTAATATGTCATTGTTTTATCTTGTTTATAGCTGTGCTACTGTACTGTGGGCTTTTATTTTGAGATCTCTGAAGCTAAGCAGGGTCTTACCTGGTCAGTACTTAAGATGTGTGGCCTCCAAAGAGCATCAGGTGCTGCAGTTAAGTGTGTTGGGGAACATAAAAGGAAATATGTTTTCCTTTTATTCAAGTCTTTAATCAATACTTTGGCAGAGCATTTGGGAATATTTATGCTGCTGCATGTCCATCTTAAATGAAGGTCCTTTCTACTCTGAGGATATTAAAGCTTCTGCATGACTTGATATTTTTAAACACCCAGAACCAACCTAACTTTAGGTGGTGAGAAATCAGAAAGCTATTGAATAAAAAATTAAAAATTATTCATTTTGCATCCTTCCTTACACTGCAGGGTGTGGAATACTAGGATGTTATGTGAAAACCTTTATTTTGTGCAAACCCATTGCAAATATGCCATGCTGGCAGAAAATGACTGCCAGCCACTGTTAGGGTGACTCCACTACAGTAGCTTGTGACTGTGGATGAAGTTCCAAAGTGCAGTATTCAAATACGTGCTTTGAAATCCTGTGTAGATGAAAGGTGCCATGTGACTGTATATTCTTTTCATCTAGTTATTCGTTCCATTCATGCATATAGTGTGCTTCTGTTTTTTCCCGTTGGAGTGTGAAGAGTTTGTAACATTATGTTGCATGTATCTAAAAGGAGATATGAAACAGTAGTGATATATAGCTAGAAGAAAAAAAAAAACTTATAAATCCATCTGCAGTTTAAAAAATCTTAGTAAATATAGAAGGAAAGTTGACAAAGCAAAACCTTTCTAAATCAAAATCACTGTAGATTAGTTTGTTGTATGTGGTTCACATACACAGCTGCATCCATAATGAAAAGAATGCATAGATATTATTCCCAGAATGTTTGCAAGTGTAAAAGTATAGTAAGTAAACCAGCTGGTTAATCATGTTCCATCTTGTTAAAAAAAAAAAAAAAAAAAAAAAAGGGGAACTCATATTTCCAATTTTATTTGCATGCCAGGTTAAGAGGCAAGAGCAAGTATAAGGAAAGTATATCCAACAAGAGTATTAACTCCATTTTTAAAGGCAGTTCGTAAAACTGACCTATTATAATTTTGTTTCAATTTCTGTAACTAAACAAACTGTTCCAGTTCAGCAGTCACAATTCATGGGGTTAACCAGGAACTTAAATTCAAAGATAACTCAGTATTGCAATTCTACTGCTTAACAGACATGGACTATTCTTAACTCTTGTAGTTATACTGCTACTTCCCCAAAATAAGAGTGTTTTTAATAAAACTTTAAGCAAAATCAGAATGTAATTGATTTTAAAAAAATAAATCTTATTTTTTAGAAAGGTACTTCATTTAAAATAAACTAATTTTCCACAATAGCATTTCTTTCTGCTACTTCAAATCTAGGAGCCTAATGATGTAACACTTCTCATTATTAAAACACAGTATCAACAATAGTTATCTACCACAGTGCTTCATTGTTATTTCATACTGTAAGTGTTATTTTAAAACATCTCAAGAGTTTGCTTTCACTTGTCTGGCTTATGGATAATACTGTTAAATTGAAATCAGACCTCAGGAAGATGGAGAAGTAGGCAGGTGGCAACTGGTCCATCAGAATGGGGATTTGAGCAGCCTGGTCTAGTGGGAGATGTCTCTGCCCATTTAAGGGGGTTGGAACTACATGATCTTTAATCTGCCTTCCAACACAAACCATTCTGTGGTCCTATGACAGTTACAGTCCCCCTGCACTCTGCTTGATTTGTTCAGCTATCCATTTTAATCAGTTTTGAATTCACTAATAATAATAATGCTGATTTTTTATGTTCTCTATTGTAGTCTCTTTGTCCTGACATGTTGTCTGAATTATGTGTCTTTACTCACTTGAGTCTGTGCTTTTGAATCACTGACTTGGGCAGTTTTGTGTCAGTGCACACTAAGGTAGATGAGCATTGATGAAACAATGATTGACAGTCTGCTATGTTTTGGTTTTTTATCTGGTTTTATTTTTAGAATAGTCTTGCAAGCCATTACTGCAAGTTAATAAAAGTAATAAGGGCTACTGAGTAACAGGTTTGAAAGGACATCTAAAATATTCTCTGTTACTATCTCCTTTTCTCTTTCCCTTCTGCCTGCTTTCAGTTAGCACACTGTGTATCTTGCTTGTGTAAGTTTTACAGTGCAGTATTTCCCTTTCTGTCTGTGACTAATGCAAATATTTTAATCATTTTATGACTTTTCTTTCTAATTGTAACTCAGATGTACAGTTTTCCGTGTTTTGAAGTGCTGAGTCTGTGTGAAAAAGGAATTATTGTTTTTCCAGAGTCCTGTTCCTCGTATCATGGTAGTAGTATGGGAGATGATGATATTAATATGTGGTCAGGAGCAACAGATGAAGGACTACTGAGCCAGCATCTTGCAGAAAGTGGAGTGGAAATAGATCCTGAAAATGAAGAACTCATTTTGAATATTAGTTCTCGACTACAAGCAGCTGTTGAAAAACTTCTGGAAGCTATCAATGAAACTTCAAATCAGGTAGAGTGATCTAATAGTGAAGCATTTTGAATTTCGTGTCTCGATTATGTTTCTTTATTTTTCTCATGAATGTGTTTTTTGTTAGACTGAAACCTGTAGGACCATTTTGAAAGGTGAACTAAAGCTTCAGGTTTTTATGCCCACAAAAACATGCTCCAAGCACGACTTTACTGAAGAATTTAGATTCATGTTAAAAATATGCTGTGAGCTACAAGGGAAACCTGAATTTGGGCATGTTATGAGTCACTGGCATTCTGCTGCGATTCGGAGATGAGACTGGAGAGGCGTCTGTGCCCGTTGATGCCCTTGTGAAGACTGGAGATTAAGGGGAACTGTGCCCATTTCTCTTGAACATTTTAGTCACTTGACTGGCCAAAAAGGTGGAGCTGTATTATTACTGTCTCTTCCAACTATGATTTAAATATGGCCAGTTAAGCACGTAGCCACCTTGCTATCAGAAAAGGAGTCTGCTCTCTAGCCCTCTAGTACCTCCTGGAGACTCGTGACTACTCTTCAAAGTAGTGCATGGGTACTCCTTTCTCTGTGCTCTTGGAGTGGGATAATGGGATGTTGGTTCTCTCTGGGAAACTTCCCTGTTAATTGAAGTGGGAGCTGTAAATACAGTTCATCCAGTTAAATCATGCTGTTTGTATCATGAGTTTTACCTTTCAAGTTGCGCCAGGGGTTGGTTTAGATTGGATATTAGGAAAAATTTCTTTACCGAAAGAGTGGTGAAGCATTGGAACAGGTTGCCCAGGGAGCTGGTGAAGTTGCCATCCCTGGAGGTATTCAAAAAACAGGTAGATGTGGTGCTTTGGAAGATGATTTAGTGGCTTAGGTGGTGCAGAACTAACAGCTGGACTCGATGATCTTGAATGTCCATTCCAACCATGGTGATTCTATGATCTCAATTTGAAAGGGTCTAAGTAAATCCAACGTATTAACTTTTAAAATCAGTCTCTCATGAAGAGTTCAGTCTTTAGAGACAGTTCTTTAATCTGAGAGTAGGGAGTAGAATTCAAAAGATACTGTGTTTTATGCAACACCCATCTGTTACTTAATCTAGTAATGATACTACTTTAAAAAGTTGTTGCTTTCTTGACTCTGGGTGTAAAATGTGTAAATCAAAACTACTAGAAATGAAAGAGAAAAAAGCTGTGGTGGTGAAAGTAATGTGTAAATCCACCTGTCTATTGCTTTAAAAGTTTTAGAGCATTTAAGTATTTGTTACTTCCGAAAAATACTTCAAAAAGGAACTTGATATTTTTTCTTAAAAAACAAAAAAACAAACAAAAAAAACCCCAAAACCCCACCCTCATTTCTGACTTACTAAGGGTAAAAGTAATAAAATACAAATTCAGCACACTCCCCTCTGGCTATCTAAAGCAAGTACCCTTATGGCCTTATGGATCTTGTAAATCAGTTTCTGCACTGCATTTATTTGCAAAGTCATTCCACAGCAGCTCTCTTCTGTTTGAGCACGAGTTCAGTTAAAAAGGGAGTTCTTCAAAATAACATAGCTATTAGGCATTTGTAAAAAAATCTTACATTTAAAAAACAGATGATACAGACAAATTGAAACACCTTCAAAGTTTTGCAGTAAATAATTCATGCTGCAATTGTAAAAGTATTGTCAAATACTCATCCTGCTGGGTGGTGTTTTTTTCTGAACATTTTGCTGTTGATCCATTAAGTGCAATGGTTTTATATGTAAGCTTACTTTATTTTATTTTTGTGACTGATACTTTCACTGTAGGTGCTTACTTTTCAGGATAGCAGTGATAATAATCAGTTTATTCTAAGCTGCTTATTTTTATTTACTCTTAGTTCATCAGGGAAGTTTGTTTTCACTTCATAGCCTTGTAGCTCAGACCTTGGCAATATTAGCAAGTTGGGTTTTTTTGACTCAAACACATACATGCACATTTTTTTCATGAGTATGAATTACACAAATACAGATGGATCTTATCTGTTTTTTTAAATCAGTGTTTATCTGTTTACACATTTTCTCACAGTATTAGGCATAAATATTGACATCTTTTCTGTCTGTTCTGCAGAGACACTTTCCAAGCATTGTATCTTGTCTGCTGTGCCAGATAATAATATATTATTATAATAATATATTATAATAATATATATATGTAATAATATAATCCCTACTGGATTATATACCATTCCAGTATATACCAAGAGTTTGTAGCTGGCTTGACAATTATATTTAAATACTCAGAAACTGAATACTTTATGAAATACTGCAGAATAGAAGAAACAAGGCAAAACTAATTATGGGCAGAAAAGATGTTTAAACATTCCTCTTAATCAGTTGTGTTGTGCATACAAACATATACCCATCTCTTAAAATAAACTTAAAAGAGTGAGGGAAACCTGGCAAAATCTTCAAAGTAACTATCTGAGACCTGTCTGAACACACACTTACAGACCTGAAGTGCAGTTTGAGTCTTTTCAGGCAAGGTATGTAGTGGGTGTATCAATTCAAATTCCACCTGCCAGTGTTGTGTATAGGTAAATAAATCAGGCCACTCCCCTGAACTCCTTCGTTTGGGAGACACTAACAGGAAGCTTTTGAACTAGCAGAGTCTGAGAAAGTTCTTCCTGTTGAATTAACTCCAAGAAAAAGAATTAAGGCAAATAATGACATAGTTGTATTTCTCTTTCATTTGGTGCAGTGGAGATGGAAAATCATTTTTAGTTTCTGTTCTGCTAGCTTGCTTGGCTGCTGCAGCATACCTGTACAGGTAAAACATATTATGCTTCTTTGCCTTGGAAATTACTGCCAGCTGCTGTTGGAAGATTTCTGTTGCTTCTTCGTGTGAAATTTCTCTGAGAAGGATTATTAGGAGTGACCATACGAAGTTTTCTTGCACCTCTCTCTAATTTGGATTATTCGGCTCCTGATTTACCTGGCTTAAAGAAGGTGGTCTGAGGCTTTCTGGTGATTCTGAGTACCTTTGTCCTGACTGGTGCTGATATGCGTCATTGGGCTATTAAATATAAATGTTCTCTTACAAATGCCTGTTAGAAATTACAAAAAAGAGCCTAGCTAGTGCAAAAGTACCTGTGTAACAGTTGAGAAGAGAGCAACAGCGGTACTTTCTGGAATGGATTCTTACCGCACCTACTGGGCATCTGATCTGTACAGTGCTTTGTGGACTGAAAGCCAAGAAGAAGATACATATGAGGTTGAATCTCGTGTGCCTTTACCATATCCCTTTCCTTTCACTGAACATTTGGATGAAAATAATTCAGTAGTTGTAAACACTTCAATTTCTCACTTCAGGCACAAAAAAAAGGGGCACATTTTAAAAGTTGTCTCTAAAATCTCCTTGCCTACACCACCCTATTCAGTAAGTATAAAAGTTTTTAAAGAAATTCTATTTTAAGACAGCTTAAGTAGAAGAGAATACTTTGAAAATTATATAAACTTGTCTCTGTTGTTAAGTTATTATGTACTGCTGACAGACATTTTTCTTAGTTTTTAATGGGCACTGAAATAGCTTTAATTATACATTCTCTCTGTTAATTTGTAACAAAAGAAATGTAAGAGACACTGAGATTGAATTACAGAGATTACCAATCTATTTTTAAAGAACTTTAATGTTACTTATTACATATATTTTTTCTCACTGTGAATAATTTACACAGGCCTGCAGTCAGTTAAAATTGTTCCTTTATAGCTTTCATGCACTGACTGGTGACATTAACTAGCACAAGCTTGCTAATGGCTTCCAGTGATCCCATGAAGAAATTTGTTCTTGAGAAGCCCTGTTCATATTTCTGCTTCTTTCTGGTTTTGTCTTCTGATAATTTTAATAATACCTTAAGTTGGTATTACTGAAAAAAGATGGAGAATAATCTTGATTCTGAGTTTTAGCTGGAGTATTTGATGCATTTGTGTAAACCATTTTTATGGTTGTCTGTGTACAGTAAACCTATCATGTTTCCTTTTTAAGTGAGATGAGTATTTAATTAAGCACTTTAAGATGTAAGAATACTGTGATTTTTTAAATATCTCAAGCCAGTGGAGGTTTTCAGCTGCAGTATTTATACCATTCTTTAATGCCTGTCAGAATAAATAGTTCATAGTAATGATATCCATCTAAAAACAATGCTATAGAAATCAATTTTTTAAATTTATTGTATTGTAAAAGAGAATGCATTGATTATTCAGAGTTTCTTTTCAAAGTTATATATACTCTATGAAATGCTCCTAACCCATTTTTCTGAGATTGTAAGCCAAGCTACTTATACTTATGAACTTAGTTGATTAGAAAGCTTTTATTTTTGAAGAAATTGGAAGTGTTCATATGAACTGTAGCAAAGCCACAGATGTTACTGTCTTACAAATATCTACCAACATCTGTAATATCAAAGAGAAAAAGGGAAAAAAAAAAACAAACCAAATATAGGAATATGATATATGTGTTATTTCATTTTCTGAAGTTGTTCTAATTCAAAATGAGTTGTCTTGGTTTGAATACAACTCATGCTAACAACTCATGCCTGGTTCAGTTCTGACATTTTGTATTTGTGTCTCTCAAGGAGATGGATATAGGCTGTAATTGTTAACAGTTGAGAAGTAGAGATATCATTTTTTAATTGAGTCCAGTTTGCTGCTATCTTAGATTAGCATTTTGTGTAATCAAAACTTCTGACACTAGACTAATAGTTCTATCTTTACTATTTTGCTTTTGTAATTATAATTTTAATTCTTTTTAAAATTATCACTGTGGGTATGTCTAAACTGGGTAGTAAGTATGCATTTCAGTCCAGGTTTTCCAGTAGTTAAGGTTAGTGATGTAGTGAGGTTGTTCTACGTCTGTGGTCATAAACATTTAATATTAACCCATCAGACAAGCAGAGAAGAATTTTTAAAAATATACTTAATAATTCTATTAGGTGGACACAGATGGAAAAATTGTTGCTTTACTGCTTTGTTGGTTGAAAAGAGCAGCGTGTGAAAAATTCACATTTTCCTGGTGTTCTTCATGTTAAGGAGAAAAAGTGGTGAAACACGTTTGTCAATTTATATCAAAACTTCTGCCAGTTTATTTTTTTTAGCCATTCTAATACATGGTGGGTGGTATCTTATACTTCATACAAAACTCACATGTAAATAAAGGTGAATCTAGTGTAAACTCATAAACCAAGAATTACCGGAACAAAGATGAGGATTTAGCCAGGTGGCTCACTGAGGTCACTGTACTGATGAAGCCTATTTTCTTAGATTTTCACACTGAGTCAGTTTTTCTATTATTACAGTCTATGAATGTGTGTTCAGTAAAGATCTTACTGAATGTCCAGTGAAGCTATGTGAGACTTTTCCTCATTCTGTAAAGTGACTGATAATTAAATAGGAGTGATAGAACAGTTATCTCTCAGGAAACCTTTAGTTTTTCTAACTTCTGTATTTTTTTTTTCCTATGGTAGCTTGAACATGCTAAAATTACTCAGACAGAACTCATTCGAGAGTCCTCCAAAAAGCAACAGGAAGCCACAGAGTTTATCAAGTATCAGGAAGAACTACAAGAACGTCTTAATGAGGAAGCCAAAGCCAGAGACCAGTTGGCTTTGGAGCTTAGTAAAGCTGAAGGTGAGTAGCTTTTTGATGAGTTGTTGAACTTTGCACTTTTTTGACTATTAACTGGATAAAGAAATCATAGGTCCATTTCGTTGTGAATTTTAGAAGGTTATCATCCTTCTGGATAGTTACAAGCAAGATGACCTGCAGGGGTCCCTTCCAACATCAATGGTGCTGTGATTCTGTTTCTCAGCTTTGTGTCCTTTATTATTGCCTAATTTATTACAAACAATAGGTTGGATATATGTTGTTATCCTTAAAATTAATTTTTTGCATCATAACGTCTGTTTGTGTAGGCAAGTCTAAATATTGGGGTTGGAAGAGAAGACCTTCCAGTACCTGAAAGAACCCTACAGGAAAATTGGGGAGGAACTTTTTACAAGGGCATGTAGTGATAGGAGAAGGGGAAAGGGGGTAGATTTAGATTAGACATTAGGAAGAAATTTTCACTGTGAGAATGGTGAGACACTGGAACAGGTTTCCCAGGGAAGTTGTGGTTGCCCCCTCTCTGGATGGTCTAATGGGAGGTGTCTCTTCCCATGCAGGAGGTTGGAACTGCATGATCTTTATGGTCCCTTCTAACTCAAACCATTCTATGATGATTCTGTGAATAAAAACTTAGAATCATAGAATCATAAATTCTTGAGGCTGGAAGGCACTTCTAGAAATCATCTATTCCAACTCCCTGTTCAAAGAAGGATCAGGTAAAGCAGGTTACCCAGGACTCTGTCCAATTAAGTTTTGAATGCTCACAGCCTCTCTGGGCAGCCTATTTCAGTATTTGACCATCATCAATGCTAAGAAAAAAAACTTTTTTTTTTTTTCTTATGTTGAAATGTAGTTTTCCATGTTTCGTTTTGCCCCTGCGGCCTCTTGACCTTGACTTAATTTCACACAATGTGATAAAAATGTGAAACCTTCACTCTGAATTAGATGATGGTGATATGTTTCAATCTGCAGTGTTTAAACTGGGTTTTTAAAGTGTATTTGCAATGGCATTAACACAGCAATTAAAAATTGTAGGATGTTACAACAAAGGAAATTTAATAATAATTTTGACATCAGGAAAATATGTTCATATCTGACATGCACCTAATCTGTTCTTCAGCAGTATTTTATTGTTTCAGTTTAAATCTTCATTCGCGAAGCCAAGCCATGAATTAATGAATTGTTTCAGTAGCTGAATGTTTTGTTTCCACCCAGCATTTCTACCATTATCTGGAAAAGATGCAAAAAACACCTACCCTCCAGGCAGGATCTTTGTAGTAGTATGCAGAAAGATGTTTTGCTTAGTTCTAAAGCTCAACAGACTTCACTGGTTCAAAGTGGGAGTGTGGAGTTATTTTCATAGCCAAATGTTTTTCCTGGAGAATCCTACCCTGACAGCCTTCCTCCTCTTTTTACATAGATAACCCAACATGACTTCACACACATTAATAGCTGGGATACACATAATCTAAAAAGAAGTGCAGGTTTCCAAGTCATATGTCTGAAACGTGGTGTGAGGGGACAGATGGACAGTTGGTAGCCTGTCAGTTCACACAGAATAAATGTTGTGTCATTATCACCAGCACTGGATGAAGCATTTCAGTAGCTTTAATAAAACTAGAAAGGAGGGAAATTTATTTCAGAGGGGATAGATTCAAATCTAAAATAGGCATCATACCTTTGTTTGTTTGTTTTGTTGTTTTGGGTTTTTTTAAATATTAAGCAAGGAGTGAAAAAAGTCTTATATGCAACTCATCTTAATGAGCCAAACGATTAAATCTTCCACCAACGCATAGATGACCTAAGAATTTATATTGGTGCACAGATGAAGTTACAAAACTGTTTAATATTGAAGAAATTCAGAATGTAGGCAGGTTTTCTATCTGCTGCTGTTCTCCTTGGAGGATAATATTATTGTCTTGATAATACTTCTAATCAAAAGTCTTCAATAAAAAAGTAAAATAGACTAATACATAAGGACAAAGAAGGGAGGTTAGTGTTTTATTTAAAGGTATATCTACATATATATATATGTGTGTGTGTATATATATATCTAAAATCTGTCATAATGTCAAAGCTGCCTGCATAGGTTTAATCCTACAAGTAACAATTGAAAAAGTAATACTAGATATTAATTTGCCTTCCAGGTCTGTATTTTTTTGTTTAGTCAGGTTCTCCACTAATAACTGTGAGCTTCTGTTTATTTTACAGTAAATACCATTCCATTTGTGCAGGACTCTATTGCAATGAGTATTTGGTATAATGGTATTTGAAGATAACATCCCATAGAACAAGAACTGCATATTATACCCGTTCTTCATATTTTTATAATTATTTTATCCTATTATCACCAGACAAGGAAAAATTCTAAAATTAACAAGGTTCTTCTCTTGAGCAGTGCACTTCTCTTCTAAAGTTTCCCTGTGCAAACAAACTAATAGCAGCAAATAAACTGCAGACTCTTACTAGGGGCCAGATATAGAAATTGTCCATATGTAAATGAAAGCAAAATATACCTGTAAAATTATATGCTTGAATTATTCTGTCAGAGACCAATTTGGAGATAAGACTGATTTGGAGAGTCAAGTGTGTATTTTTGCTAGCAAAGTAAGTACATTAAGCACAAAAATCTAGTGAGAGCTACAAAGCTATGTTTTGCTATGATTTTATCTGGTAATGTTTTATTTGGGGAAAAAAAACCCCAAGCAACTTAGAAGAACATAAAATGGGAAGAATCTTTGAAAGATTTCAACTGGAATTTCATTTTAATCAGAGCAATAGCAGTGTCGGTTTATAAGACAGACTGGTGGTGTTGATGTGGTTCATGAACAATTCTGAAATAAAGGAGAGAATTTGATGATAGTTTTAGCCCTTGGTAGATAAATTGCACAGTTGAACTTTTAAGTTAGGTGCAGATTTATGTCGTGTTTTAGACATAGAGATTTATTTCAGTTCAGTCTTTTGCAGGTATTCAGTTAATTTGTGTCTTGTTGCTCTAATGCTTAGTAACTAACTCCTGAATTAATTAAGTCTTCTATCAGCCTTTTTTTTCCGTGACCTTCTGAAATTAATGAACTTCTAAATGACAAGCACCTTTCTTTTTGTGTATGTACATGTTTATATAACAAAAAAATGCTGTGGAGCTCTTTTTATTTAATTTCTTCTGCTCATTGAACTGAGTTGTGAGCACAGCCTGACAAAGCCAAACTTCATTCTCCTATCAAAGTACCTTATCAAAGTACTTAGATAAGTATGCAGAACAACATTGTAGTTCATTATACATCTGATAGAACTCTGTCTTCTCTTGAGATAAAATGTGTCGGTTTTTGATCATTTCTTTCTTATCACAGAAACTGCTGCTGTGGATACATTTTCAAATCTCTCGTGTTTTAATGGAGTCAAATATGACTTATCTAATGTGAAGGAAAAGCTAATGCAAACTTGTTCACTGAACTCTGACAGCTTTCATTACATCTCTTAAAAAAAAATAGTCATGAGTAAATACTGCTACACGTGATCTTAGCAGACTCCCTGTTCATACATTTCTGGTGCATGAGAAACCTTTGTTTCTGAGACTGTATGTGTGAAGACCACTGTTAGTTAATTTGCTTCTTGTTAGCCTTCCTCTGATACAAAACTAAATGCTCACACAGGTTTTACTTTGTACATATTGATAACAAATGGGAGCATCTTTAGTTCTCCTGTATTTTCAAGCTATGGTAAAATCCATTTTAATATGTACTCAATACCACTAAATTTATACTGATAAAGTACTTCACATTGAAAACAGTTTGATACTGGAAAAATTCTACTTGGAATCTGTAGGTTTAGTAAGAGGAAACCTGTGGGATAGGTGTGTATGTCCAAACTTCAGACATCCTATGACTTATATCCTATCTGTCTCCTGGAACCATCTGTATCAGACTTGAGGGAAGACATCTTACCCTGGAGATCTGGGATACCTATTTTGTACATTCTCAGTAAAAGTGCATTCTGTGTTCTGTGGTTAGACATGTCTGAAAGGACTGATGAGAATCTTCTGAAAACCATTACAGGATCTCGGTTTAGTTTTTATAGCCCTCAAGAAAATGCACTGGTTTTTCCTAAGTCTTTAGCTTTGCTCTCACTTCTGGATCATTCCAAGATGGTGACATTTCTTACAGTCTTAATTGCATTAGTAGAGCTAAAATAGAGCTCCCATTCAGATTCCTTTATGACTTAGTTCACTATGAAGGAATTTGTAAAAGTGTACAAGATATACTGTCAAGGTAGTGTCCTAAATTCTCTGTTAAAAAGGTCATTAGTTGTTCTGTGCTACTTTAAAATTGCAAATAAATACTTAAGAAATTAAACTGTTTCTTAGATGTCAGCTGTTGCAGGGTTTTTAATAATGATACAGATGTTAAACATGAAGACCTAAGAATAGTTTTCATGGTTTATGATGGTGGAGGCATCTGTGTGATCACTGATCTCCAGGAGACTCATGATCTTATAAATACTGCATTTTAAGTCAAACACATGTCTTGAGGCACCTAAAATGTCACCTGGCAGCTGAATTTATTTGAAATTTCTTAATTCTCCTGTGTTTATGACTCATTTCTTTTCCTTGGCTGTGGAGTTCCTGTTTGCTCCAGAAGTATTGTGGTGACAAAAAAATTAAGAGCTATATTTGGACTTGTGCTATCCATCCTATAATTTCATCAGGGAAGAAATAGCAAGGCTATTGTTGTTAAGGTGCTGAGTATTTATCATGCATGTGAATTCATGTGAGAATACAATAATGACTTCACCATGAAAAAATTCAGATTGTTCCTTATTGTCTATTAATCTGCCCAAAATTGCTGTTCTGCAGGCCTCATTGATGGTTATGCAGATGAAAAAGCATTTCTGGAAAAACAACTCCAGGAAAAAATAGATGTAATTGACCGTCTTGAGCAAGAACTACTGTGTACAGGTAACAAATTGCAGGAGTTAGAGGCTGAACAGCAGCAGATCCAGGAAGAAAAGGAGTTACTCTCCAGACAAAAGGATGCCATGAGAGCAGATGCGGGACCAGTAGAGCAACGTATGTATTCCTCACAACCTTTCTATAAGGTTGTCCTATGCTTTCAAATAAAAAGAAGCAGTCTTGGTGAAGGTTTTTTTTTTTCCACTCTTTAATCATGAATAAAAATTTGATAGAGCAAAGTGTGATATTTCCATGCCTAATGGTAACTTTTATTGTTTTTAAAACAAAGAATACCCCCAAAACCTGAATTTTCAGAAGTGTTGAGCAATCATAGTTTTTCTTTAAGCCAGCAAGAGCTTGGTAACTCTGAAAATCTTCTTTATTTGTATTATCACTGGAGTCTGAGTTTCTTGAAATTAGAACCTGTGGATAAAGATACCAGGCTCAATACTTTCCAAACATAGTTTCAGAGGGACTAGGAAGCATACCTAGCTACCAGACCATGATTGAACTGCACATGATGACTGTATTTATTTTATACACAGAAGACATACTTTTTAACAAGTTCCTCTTTTGGGGAAGAATGGCACAAAAGTTTCATGAGAAGGAAAGCCTGCTATCTACCAGTAATGAAAACCTGCAGCAGTGATGGTGAAAATTCTAGATAAATACCATGTCGATGTAACCTAACTAACTGCTTACTCAAAAAAAGCATTTACCCTCATGAAATAAATGTCTTTTAATTCTTCCTAAAACTAATAGCTTAAATTAATATTTTATGTTTGAGAGGCGAAGAAATTTAGAACAGTGATGTTTAAAAGTACTGATCTTCCAAGGATTTCAGTGCTTACATTGTGAATAGCAGGATGAAATTACCATTTTTTTTCACTTCTAAAAGGTTATGGCAATTTATAACATTGCTGTTTTTCTAAATTACACATCTTGGTGTGTATTTGCCATTTCCTGCATCCACTTTGTGTAACACTAAAGTTTTAAGAACAACCTGTTGCTTCCTGTTTATAGTAATGAAGATCCTTGCCTTTGACTCCAGTTTAGTAATTTGTTCTGTGTTTTAGGTTTCTCAATATTTTTAAGTTCTTTTCATGTATAATGGCCGTAAAGATAAACAGTTCTATAAAAATGTGTAGTTACTTATACCAGGCATACCAGAGTAACTTAACACATTCCCTAAGTTATCTCAACAACTTTGTCATTAAATGCCACATCTATCTTTGGCTTCATTTTCTCTTACATTGTTGCACCAGAAGAAAACTAGAGCTGGCATGTGAATTACTTTGCTTCTTTTTTTTTGTTTGTTTTCTCTCTCTCTGTTCTCCTAGGCCTAGTAGATGCTGCAGTCGATGCAGCTTCCCCAGCAGGTGTGTTTGTATGTTGCATGGCCAATCCGTAACTGGGTGGAAGACTTACACGTACTGATGTTGTTAATCAGGATTACTGGGCTTTTGGCTTACTGACATTACTTGCAATTCTTACTGGCCTGCAGCTTTGATGTTGTATTTCATACTCAGTTATACATTTCACTAACACCATTTCTTATGATTTCTAAGCATAATAAGCAAATTCATGAATAACCATCATCTTATTCACCTATGAATTACAGATACTTAGATGTTATTAGAGGGATATTTTTGTAGCTGTTTTCTTTTTATTTCTAAATACAGTTGAGCTATTCTTTATGACAACTAAATACTTGTAATATATTGATCTATAATGGATCTAGAAATGAGAATTGGTTAAATATGATGTAAGATGATGGTGCCTAAAGGATCTTACTTCTATAGAGAAAGTAAATTGTATTGTGTCTGTCTAAATATCAATTGTATTTTAAAGATTCTCCAAATGTAATTGCACTTTACAGTTTGGATTTTGCCTCAGGGGGTCTGTACGGTTAGTTAATATGTACATCAATGGGCTATGGCTTAATTGTCTTAATAGAGTGGTTTGGGGCTTTACTGTATATGCTTGCCAGCCTTTTCATGTGGACTCAAAATTGGGCATCCATGCAGTCACTGATTTTACAAAGCTCCAGTTACAGGTCAGTAATTTCCCTCTCCATCTGTCTGGCAACCTCGCTAAGTCCTTCAACATTTCCTTCAAATTATTTATCTGTATCACATTAAATGATGAAGGCTGGGAGTGGATTGATTTTACTGACTGTGGATGAGAAGAGGGTTGGGTTTTCAGTACTACATTGTTAACTCCTGTGCTGCCTCTAGCTATAGTTTGAACCCCTGCATTTTCTTCTCAATTATACAAAGACCTTTCAATTTAAGTGAAACTTAAAGAGCTAAGTTACCTGATACAGGTTCACTAATGGTCCTGCAAAGACTAACTAATGGACAGTAATTTCATTATGAATTTGCTTGAGTGGTTATCTTGGTTATTTCTCAAAATAAATTATATTTCCTAAAAAAGAAAAATAGTTAAAACCCAAACCAGTTCACATCCTTCTGCAGAGTACAGCATGGATACCTTGGGAGTGGTTTTTCTTCATCATATTACTTACTATTCGTATCTTAACGTAGTGTGTGATGCTTTTATTATAACCAGAATTGCTGGAGGAAACAGAAAAGCTAATGAAAGAAAAAATTGAAGTACAGCGTCAAGCTGAAAAAGAGTATGATGACCTGCAGAAGCAAGTGAAAGTCTTGGAAATAGACTTGGAAGAACAGGTCAATCGTTTCATAGAGTTAGAGCAAGAAAAAAATGCAGAGCTAATGGACTTGAGGCAGCAAAACCAGGCTTTGGAGAAGCAACTTGAGAAAACAAGAAAATTTCTAGATGTAAGTATTGTAAAAGGATAGTTTCATGAAGGTGGGTTGGCATCTGTATTGTTTTCCACAGGAAAAGGTAGTTTTTTCAGAATTTGAGCAAATAAGAGAGACAGACAGTAGTAACAGTGGTTATAGGTTCTCGGCCAAGAATTTAATTAATGTCTTAAAATTGAGATGCTTACTTGGGGTTCCCCTGTATTTCTAAGTATAACTTAGTAGGCATCTCAGATGTTTTAAATAGTGGGAAACAAAATTAAAGAGGAAATAATTATTGTGATCTTAAATTTTAACAATTGGTGGGATTTTTGTTTTTCAATAAAGTACGTTGGGAGTTAAGCAGTCAGTTTTATTTGTCCTTGGCAATTGAAAACATAATTTCTATTGATTTTGTTTTGTAAACTTCATCATATTCACGGCTGCCTATATTGTGCCCAACTTCTTCCTTCCTCAGGCTGTCTCTGCAGTTTTGTTTTAGTCTCTGTTCCATTTTCAACAAACACCATCCTCCCCCATCTTCTTCTTTTCCCATTTTATTTCTTTTAAGTGTCCATGCTGCTGTTCAGAAAAAAACCTAACTTTTATTTATATGTCTTTTCAGTTAACGCTCTAGGTGACAGGAGTAGGGTGGAAGAGTTTTTTACATGATAAATGTAACACCCCGTGGCACCTTCTCTGCATAATCTGTTACTAAGCAGTGCTAGAGGAGAGATCTTTCCAGTTACTTCTTACCACACATGGATTTGCATTATTTCATTTTCTAGTTAGAAGTTTGTTTTCTCACTGCAACTCGTGTGTCATAATAGGACAAGGCTGAGAAGTAAAATTTTGTATTGCAAGTCCCATAAATGCAGTATGGTTTGGGACTGTCAGTAGCATGAACTGGAGAGTTACAGATTATTGATATGAGGAGCTGCTTCTAATAGCAGCATTACAGTTCTGCTGCTTCCTTGAAACAGCGTGAGATTTTAAAAACTGCAGCTTGTGGAAGTTGAGGTTTTATTACAGTTTCCTGAATTTTTGCTAAATATTTTGTTGCTGGACAGAAGCATTCCTCTCTGTATCAGATAATTCAGATAACATATTTTTATGCATCTGATAAGTTTTACAGAGCAGCATTTAAGGGTGGATGCTACCAGTCACACACTATTTCCTATATAAAGATGTATTTCCCAAATGCCAAATAGAGTTATTACAACTGAAACTGGTCAAAAGCAAACAAATGCAAAATGCAAATGGTTTATACATTTTTGTTGTTCTTGTTTCTCCTCATCATTATTAATGCAGAGTTAATTTTTGTTCTTACTGTCTATGTGTGCTACATATATCAAAGACAATCATGAGTAAAGAAGATCATACAATATGGGCTAATTGACATCTGTGTGGGGAACCTGGAATCGAAGGAACAAACATGTTTTTTTTGTGAAATAATACTGGATGTATTTATGATGTCCTAATTTTTAAGGTGAAAAAGTGTGATTAAGAAAGGAGTTTTTGTAATGGTAGTTTAAAGAGGTTCTGCTACCTTGAAAACACTGATGTACTGTTACCAGCCTCACATTAAGATAAAAACAAATGTAGTAATATAGTTAATTTAGATAAAATCAAATGGTGTATCCACATAATTTCTTAACTTTCAGGAGCAAGCAATTGATCGAGAGCATGAGAGAGATGTATTCCAGCAAGAGATACAGAAGCTGGAACAACAGCTTAAGGTTCCTCAGAGGAGTCAGCCTGTCAGTGAACATCAAACCAGAGAGGTAACACATTTTATCACTTTTATTCAGTGAATATAAATGACAAGTTGACAGCTGTTAAGACAATGTACTGAACCTATTCTATGGCATACCTAACCTGCATTTGCCAGCCAACAAAGTCAGTCCCCTTAGATGAAGGGTAAGGTGTTGGGGGAAAGTGGTGAAACTGTTTTTGGGTTGGGTTTTTTTAGGCTGGTTGGTTGGTTGGTTGGTTGAAGTAATAGATATACAGAGACACCATAACTTTGTGAAAGACTCTTTCATGTAACTTAATTTAGAAAACCCACTGTTTTCAAAAGCCTGTGGAAACAATCAGGACTACTTTAGCAATCACACGTTGTTGTGTTGTTTTGTGACATCCTCTTTGTTTATAGCACAGGTACACAATTGTAAGAATTGAGTTACCAAGGTTTAACACCTGAGATGTAGCAGTGCTCTCTGGGTACACTTGCACCTCCCCAGTGAAAGTCTCTCTGCACTGAAACAAACTTAAGAGACTGTAGAATAGCAGCTCAGTGGAGTCATAGAAAGCTCTTAGACAGCAAAATCAAGAAATGTGGCAGCAGTGAAAATGAACCTTTGCATATCTTGTTTGATGACCTGTTAGTCAATTAAATTGTATTTTTGTTTTGTGGGTTCCATGTGTCTTGCTTATTGGGCAAGAGTGGTATTTTTGCATTGTTTTCTTGCCTGATTTTTAGTATTAAAATGCCTCTTATTAGGTTGCACTGCAACTTTTTCAAATCAAAGTTCTACTGATGTAGTTTAGTTGCTGTAATTCAACTCTTAAATCTTAGCAATATTTAATATTCTATATAACATAGTTTAGGACCATAAACGATAATGGGACACACATTGATACATGTGAGATGGAAGTTGTTGAAATATCAATTCTTGTAATTCTCACATTTAGAGGCCTATTTCATGGGGGGGGTTTATATATTTTAATACAAAGGTTTGTAAGAAGTGTTGCAGTCAAAGTATTCAGTCAGTACTATGTGATGTGGCTGCCATCAGCCTCTGTTAACAATGAGTCTTCTGGATTTAGCTGGGTATGTGTTAACAAACACAAATGGAGAAATTATGCATTTATTTACTTCTTTTGCAAAGTTCCTACACACTTCTGTTGACACATTCCACATATGGAAGAGAATTTTCAGTACAATTAGTTTTTCTGAACCCAGAATGTTCATTTTAAGGTAATTTTCTTATGGGTCTTTTTTATAGTTTTGGCCATGGACTTCTGGCTAAAATTCAAAAAATTAAAAAAAAAAAGCAAACCAACAAATTCATAAGAAAAAGAAGAATCAAATTTGATGACAAAATTTTAAAATGCTCTGATTTTCTGTACAGAAACAGAAATTATCCTGATTTATATGCACATACACACGTGTATATTCAAAGTTGGCAGGTATGTTACAATGAAAATTTAAAGCATGCTTTAAAATAGACACTCTAGCTGTGATAAAAAATTTGAGATTTGTCTTAGATGCTTTTAAATTATAAGACCATAAGATAATGTCTGCAGGCACCACAGGTGTAGTGGCTGTTTTAGAGCTGAGTGGTTTTGAATTCAATACATAACCAATTACAGACAGAATTTTCAGTAGTTTATAAGATCTGCATTTCATTTTTATCAAACGAGGTACATAGTCTTACTATGTAGTATGTTTTGATGTCACAATGTTAATTGGCATATTTCATAAATATAAATTTCCCATGCTTTTCTGAGATGGCTGCTCTATTTCTTCATAGTTTTTGAAATGCTGTACTGCTTTGCCTGAATGCTGTCAGCATCTGCTGTTGATAACTTAATTTCTTTTTTACTGTTGTTTCAGCTTACTCTGTCAACTTACTCCAGGGAGGGTTGTCATAAAGAGACTGCTCTAGGCTTGATTTTTCTTTTTCCATTTCTCTCTCAGGACTTTTCTGTGGTCACTTCAGACTTTGATGTTGCTCATGGATGGATAACGTCAATAATACCATCCTGTCAGCTTTATGTTCTGGTCCTCTTCTCTCCTATCTATTGAAATGCTTTGAATCTTCTACCTTTTGGCTACATCGTAACTTCCTAATTGTAAATACTGAAATCAGTTTCTTGAGTGGGACAAACATTCCTTTCCATGTCTCTTGCTCGATTGCTTAGTTTAACTCAAGTCTTACTTCTGTGCATCAGGTCTAATATCATGAATTTGTTACACATCTTTCTTATCTGTAATTTTGATTACTCATTTCTGAAACACTGCTAGAACTGGGATCATTCCTATCTCTACTACTTCATTTACTCTTTAATTTGTTGTTTGTCTGCAAACAACTGAACCAGCGGAGATTCAGAATGCTTTGGTATTTTGTCCCCTATAGAAAGTAAAATTATATTATACATCATATTTGTTTAACAAAAACATCATTTAACAAAGACAGCAAGAAAACAAAGCTCCCTGTTTAATGAGATTGAAGTTTAACAGTTCTCTTCAACGTTACAGACCCAGTGAGTTTTAGGCTATGTCTGTATGTCACTAGTCAACTCCTTACTTTAAATAATTTTGACATAGATTGTTACAACTATCATATTTCTTGGGTCAAGACATTCCATCTGTAGGTTTTAAAGGTATATTCTTAGGGTTGCCATGCTACTTGTTTTTATAACTGACTAGAGAGACTGAAGGCTTCAGAAGGACAAGGTCAGTTCTAGAGAGTAGAAGATATAGCACAGAATTTACCATTTCTTTAAAAATGCTGTTTGTGTTTGTCAGATGCAGTACTACTATGATATCCTAACTTTGCATTCTGCTTCACCTAAAGAGTAGGAGCTTCATTACAAGGAAAAAAAGAGGGATATTTTTTCTCTGACAAAAAAAGTGCTGTTGCTGGGGCTAGCAAACCCTTCCAGTCTAGTACAATATATTCCTCTTCTTGCCATACTGTCACCAGGTTGAACAGTTAACAAATCATCTAAAAGAAAAAACAGACAAATGCAGTGAGCTTTTGCTCTCTAAGGAGCAACTTCAGAGAGATATACAAGAACGAAATGAAGAAATTGAGAAATTGGAATGCAGGATAAGAGAACTGGAACAAGCCTTAATCATCAGCACAGACAATTTACAAAAGGTATTGCTTCATCTAAAATTATCTTGTATTTACTTCTTTCTTATTTTCTTGAGAACAGAACAGTGTATCTTTTTTATTTGTATCATTTTTATTTGAAGGTGGAAGAAAGGAAACAGTTTGGCACCATCATAGTAAAGGGAGAATTACCTCTAGAAGTACAACTGCAAGCTGAACGAGAAGCTGTGGACAGAAAGGAAAAGGAGGTAAAATACCCCTGAAATGTTCCATGCTTTTGCTGGTATTTTGGTTTGTCACTTTTTACTTTCTGCTGAGTTCAGTGAACTATACAGATTAAATTTTTTAGCAGATCAGAGGGGCAGCAGTCCAAATCCCTTTGAAATTCTCTTGCGAGCCATTGTATTTGTTGTTATTGTTTATGTTAATGATCATGACTTACAAGAGTGTTTTTTAAATATTAATTTATCCCAATTAAGAAAAACTAGTGATTTCAAATGTTTTAGTGAGTTTTCAAATTCTATTCATTTTAAGGACTCAGCATGTCACCAATTACACATTATTCCTATCAAACCAGTTTGCTGTAGACATTGCACTTGAAAATTGTCACAGTTAATTTGTGATATGGCCATCTACTCCTTTTCCACCATTTGTTTTGGAAACATAGGTCACAAACCTTGAGGAACAACTGGAGCAGTTTCGAGAAGAGCTAGAAAATAAAAATGAAGAAGTTCAGCAGTTGCACATGCAACTAGAAATTCAGCGAAAGGAGTCCACTACACACTTGCAAGAACTTGAACAAGAGAACAAATTATTTAAGGTAAATGTAACAGAGAAGCCTAGAGCTCTCGTCTCCCTCCTCCCCAGAAATTCTTGGAAAAAGCTGAGATGCCAAATTCTTTCTCAAGCATTCAACTTGCAAAATACTAAAAAGCTCATATAATTACTTCTTACTGCATGCAGTTCATTTATTTTCATTCCTGTGCCTTAGACTACCATATAAGAATATGCAGAAAATATGATTGTAATGTGGTTTTGGGGGTTCTTTTTGATAGGATGAAATGGAAATACTGGGACTAGCTATCCAGAAATCTGAAGATGGCACTATAAAGGACCATCATTTAGTGCTTCGGAGGCTCGCTCACATCATGCAAGAGAAGGAGCAGGAAATAGATCACCTTCATGAACAAATTGCAAAACTGCAGCAGCAACTTGAAGTCACAACTGATAAGAAAGTACATACTTTTGAAATCTTTTTCAGACTCCTAGTCCTAGTTGCTAGCTGTTTAAGGAAAAAAAAAACCCCACCTCCATCCCTCCAGCCATTACGTTATTTTCTATTGCTGCCTTAATTTAAAAAAACAAATTCTTAAGTTTCAGACAATGCTTTAACCCGAGTCTGGTTTTCCCCATCTGTCTCATTTTAATGAAGGATAATCTTTGCTTTTCTTTTTACTATTGTGTCTTATTTCTGCTTGAGGTTTTGTCTTAAATTCTTCATTTCTTATTCATTCCAATTTATGTGTATACTAATTTATCTCTTATTAGAAGCTAACATATCGTGTCTATATCATACACTTGTCACCCTCATTCGATCAGTTACATCATTTTATGAATTTCCTGGAATTCTGAACACCTCACACAGTAATTTTAATTGTCTTTAAAACTTCTCTAGGAAAGTGTTAGTCTTACTGTCTTCGTATTTTCACCAATCTGTCTTTGAACTTCACTTGGCTAGTAACATACATTTTAAAATAAATACTCTGATAACTTTGTCTCTTTCTACTTTCATTTACATTATAGCACAAAGAAGTAATTGTGGTCTGGGTTTATGGGAACTGTTTGCCTGCATGGTTCTTTTCACCTCTGTACACACACAAAACCAGACAATTTAGGTTTATGATGGGAAATGTCAGAGTCAACTGATGAGTGTTTTCTGAGGTCTCAGACTAAAAAGCATGTTGTAATGGTATTTTTCAACACAATTAATTAAAGGTCTATTTGTATTTAAAATACATACCCATCTTAACTGGCTGTCCGCTCTATAAATTTATTTAACCTCGTGAACAAGTGGGCTGTGTTTTTGGGTGAAGGGCACAGTATCTCGCTAATCTAAGTGGATATATCTGACCTGTATATGGTAAGCCTGAGCATCTTTTTTATCTGTAAGTTTTGAGCTTTGTAAATCTTGGTTCCTTTTCATTCTCTCAGTAAAAATAGTATATTAAACCTTGATTTTGTAAGAATGAACAGCAGACATGACCACTCTACTTGTTCACATTTTAATTTGTGATGAAAAGGAAAAGACAGAGCTTTAGACTAAACTACTGGGAGAAAAAGCTATTGTGAATGCTTAAACTTCAGTGTTTCGTATCTCTGAATATTACAAATTATTTCACTTAATCTGATGCTTTCACACCTATTTTTGCAGTTCATTAAGGTCACAGGCTTCTTCATCTGTCCTGTATGAAAGTGTCCTGATTCTCATAAAGCTTTACAGGAGACATCCAATTAAGAAAGTCACTGACATATTTTATTTTACAACATATTTCAGTGTTTGGTTAAGCTGTTGCTGGGAAGTCCAGGAGAAAAATTACTGAGGTTTTTTAATGGTGATCCATTATGAAGTTCTTGCATTTTTTTCCAGGTTATTGAAGAGCAAAATGAGCATATACAAGAACTTGAAGCCCAGATAGAATGTCTGAAAAGTGATCAAGAACGTGTGAAGAAACAAAATGATGAGGAGGTAGAACAGTTGAATGATGTAATTGATAAACTTCAGCAAGAATTGGCAAATATTGAACAGAAAGTACCTGCAGACACTGCTGCTTTTCAAGAAGATGCTGACAGTCTGAAACACACACTTGAAACAGTTCTGGCAGAAAAGGAAGCTTTGGAGAAGCAAGTAGAAAACATAAATGTAGAGGCATCTCTTACCAAGAATGAGCTGGAGGAAACTAGATTAAAAATGAACCAACTAAAGGAAGAAATCAGTACCTTAAAAAAAGAGCATGAAAGGATAACAGAGAAATATAAGTGTGCACTGATGAAAGGTGATAGGGAAAAAACAGAAGATAGGAGCATTGCAAAACCGGAAAAAGTGGAAGAAGGCTTATCTTCAGATGGGAATGCAGGAGTTGCTTTTAGCAAGATGGAGGTACAACTGCAGCAACTTGAGCTGTGCATTAAGGAAAAAGATTCAGAACTCTGCCAGTCCTACAAAGAAATAAAAGACTTGAAAGAGCAAGGCAAAGCTGAAAGAGAAGTACTTAAGAAGAAGATACTAGAACTGGAAAAGACACTAGTGGAAAAAGTTGCTGCTGCTCTCGTCAGTCAGGTTCAGCTAAATGCAGTTCAAGAGCAAAGGAATTTCCTGCAGGAAATTCAGGAAGCTTCAAAAAGTGTGGAGAAAACAAGTGAGAATGTCCAAATGGAGAGTTCAAGTGACAGAACCGAAAATGAGATGGAATCAAAATTAGCACTCTTAACACAGAAGCTCAGTGAGATGGAGGACCAACTGGTAATGGTAAATAGTGATTTGGAGCTTGAAAAAGAAAATGTAAAAGTTGCACAGAAGGAAGTTAAAGTGAAAGAAGAAAAACTCTTAGAACTTCAGCAATTACTGGAAGAGGTTCAAGAAAAGCACAAAGGAGAGATTCAGAAATACTTTAACCAAGAAGTAATGCACACACATCAGGTAATTAAATGCCATTTTCCTTTGTGTTATTGTCACTAAAATCTGTTGTTTCATGTAAACTATAATGAATTAAACACTTGTTGTTGGTAATGGTGATCCAAATACAGACCTTCATTTCTTTTATTATTCCTGGAGTTACAAAGAAGAGAAGGATGTTATTTAAGGTGTTTCCCACTATGACTTTCTGCTTTGTATTAAAACCACAAATGTAGAGACATTTTGAATTTTGGACAGATAATTCCTTATTCTTTCTTTGAATTGACTTAGAATGGAGTTATTACACTTCTACATGGCATGGAGGTAGAGAGTGAAAAATTAAAGGGATAAAAATTATCTTAAGAGGATTCAGAATGATGCGGCAGTGATAATGATTTGTTTGTACAGGTTTTTTTGTGGGGGGAGGTTGTTTGTTTATGTATGGTTAGACTTTGTTTCATTTTTTTCTTGCTTTCCAAAGATATTTCTCATCAGTAGTTTTTTTTTACTGGTGTATTTCTTATTTCCATGCACCACTGGCTGTGTTGCCTCTGAATTGAAAACATTTAGTCAAAGCTGACTATGCTTGATAGCTCAAACATGGGCTGGATTGCTGAAAGTCTTGAGTTCAGGGACATAATGGGTTCTAAGACCTTTCATCCAAATGCAGGTTGAGTGAACCTCATAACTATCTTATGAATTTAATATCATCAGTCTTTACTTCCTACTGTATGTTTACCTTCTTGCTTGTACTGTCTATGTGGTGTAGCCAATTTCTGCTTGCAGTTCATTAAACTGTAAGAAGACAGTCTTTCCTCCCACACTTACCCATTTTGTGGGAAATGATGTAGGAAAATGGTACTCCAGTCTTAATTTCTTGAAGCTGTGTTAATCCAAATAACAAACACTTCTTTTCCCCTATGTTTTTTCTCATCTGTGGCTTTGTAAGTTGGTATGAAAGTGATCAATGCTGTTAATTGCAATTACAATGCTTTGTAAGATTTTTCACCATTTTCTGTATCTGGTGTTGCTTTGTAGGTAGGAGCACAAGTCATGGAAAGTCAAAAAGAAAATGTTCTTATCTATGAACTTGAACTAGAGCAAGTTAAGGAAGAGGCTGCTGCTGCTAAGGAAGAACTGAAGAGTTACAGAGAAAAGGGAGAAAACCTTCAGCAAGAACTAGCAGTAAGAACCAAATTGTTCCTTATTGTATTTAAAGCAAATGATTATACAGGACTTACTGTGCAAATATGCATGCTCTATATTTTTTTTTAAATCTCGTACTGAGAATGCCACTAAGAAAAACAGCCACTCAGGACCTACTGTCAGTGGAATAGAGCTCATGCTTGGAGCTGTATTTCATAGGAATTACCACGTGTTATAACTACTTTGAAATAGGACAAACTGAACTCTAATTTTATAGAGTATTGTTTGGGGTTTAGATATTTCAAAAAGTATTTGGAAGGACTGCAATTCAGATTTTCCATATTTACAGGTAAAAGAAGCAAGTTTGATACATCTTCAGGAAGACCTCTGCAAAGTCAAAGAGAACCTAGTTCAAGCAGAAGAGAGGCTTGCAAGTTACATGAGAAAGGAAGAGGAAATGGCAAAAGCTGAAAGCAAAAAGGATGCAGAAGTATGGTGTGATATGTCAACCAGTGAGTCTATTCTAATTAGAAAAAACTCATCATCACAAACAGACAAGACTGTAGAAATTAACAGCTGTATCCAAACTTCACCAGTCCTTGTTAAAAATGCAGAAATCCAAATTGATTTGCAAAATGGATGTTCTTCAGAAGAGATGGCAGAGATCATAAGAGAATTTACTGAAAAAATTGACCAAATGCAAGACCTCCACGCTGCTGAAATCATGGACATGGAGACAAGGCATATTTCTGAATCTGAAGCATTAAAGAGAGAGAAGTTTGTTGCAGTGCAAGTATTGACTGAAGAATGTAATACTTTAAAGGAAACTCTAGAAACTCTACAAGCTAAAGAGGTATGTGTCCAATTTTATATTCATTGAACCACTTTGGTTCCTACTTTGCTCCTGCTACAAAGTTTCCCATTTGTAGTCTGCTAAGTGTGAACCACCAAATGTTCACTGTAGAGCTTTTAAGTAGATCAGAGTTTCCATGACCTGCAGAGAGATTGTGAACCCCTTGCTCAGCAATTCTAGTCTGGCAGTGTGCTCAGCTATCAGATGTTTCCTTGTGCCTTGGACCTGTCCTGCTCTGTGAAGTGGGGACAAGTGCAGGTCACATTACTAAATGCCATCTTTCTCTTCTCTGTTTTGATTACTTTGATTGTGGGAGAAACAAAACAAAGGAAGGATGCTCATATAATTTCCTGCTCCTTAGAAGTAGCNGGATAAAAATTATCTTAAGAGGATTCAGAATGATGCGGCAGTGATAATGATTTGTTTGTACAGGTTTTTTTGTGGGGGGAGGTTGTTTGTTTATGTATGGTTAGACTTTGTTTCATTTTTTTCTTGCTTTCCAAAGATATTTCTCATCAGTAGTTTTTTTTACTGGTGTATTTCTTATTTCCATGCACCACTGGCTGTGTTGCCTCTGAATTGAAAACATTTAGTCAAAGCTGACTATGCTTGATAGCTCAAACATGGGCTGGATTGCTGAAAGTCTTGAGTTCAGGGACATAATGGGTTCTAAGACCTTTCATCCAAATGCAGGTTGAGTGAACCTCATAACTATCTTATGAATTTAATATCATCAGTCTTTACTTCCTACTGTATGTTTACCTTCTTCCTTGTACTGTCTATGTGGTGTAGCCTATTTCTGCTTGCAGTTCATTAAACTGTAAGAAGACAGTCTTTCCTCCCACACTTACCCATTTTGTGGGAAGTGATGTAGGAAAATGGTACTCCAGTCTTAATTTCTTGAAGCTGTGTTAATCCAAATAACAAACACTTCTTTTCCCCTATGTTTTTTCTCATCTGTGGCTTTGTAAGTTGGTATGAAAGTGATTAATGCTGTTAATTGCAATTACAATGCTTTGTAAGATTTTTCACCATTTTCTGTACCTGGTGTTGCTTTGTAGGTAGGAGCACAAGTCATGGAAAGTCAAAAAGAAAATGTTCTTATCTATGAACTTGAACTAGAGCAAGTTAAAGAAGAGGCTGCTGCTGCTAAGGAAGAACTGAAGAGTTACAGAGAAAAGGGAGAAAACCTTCAGCAAGAACTAGCAGTAAGAAACAAATTGTTCCTTATTGTATTTAAAGCAAATGATTATAAGGACTTATTGTGCAAATATGCATGCTCTTTTTTTTTTTTTTAATCTTGTACTGAGAATGCCACTAAGAAAAACAGCCACTCAGGACCTACTGTCAGTGGAATAGAGCTCATGCTAGGCTAAATCTTTGCTTGTTGCCCAAGTACTGTGCAACAGTGGTTCTGGAGCTGTATTTCATAGGAATTACCATGTGTTACAACTACTTTGAAATGGGACTAAACTGAACTCTAATTTTATAGAGTATTGTTTGGGGTTTAGATATTTTTAAAAGTATTTGGAAGGACTGCAATTCAGATTTTCCATATTTACAGGTAAAAGAAGCAAGTTTGATACATCTTCAGGAAGACCTCTGCAAAGTCAAAGAGAACCTAGTTCAAGCAGAAGAGAGGCTTGCAAGTTACATGAGAAAGGAAGAGGAAATGGCAAAAGCTGAAAGCAAAAAGGATGCAGAAGTATGGTGTGATATGTCAGCCAGTGAGTCTATTCTAATTAGAAAAAGCTCATCATCACAAACAGACAAGACTGTAGAAATTAACAGCTGTATCCAAACTTCACCAGTCCTTGTTAAAAATGCAGAAATCCAAATTGATTTGCAAAATGGATGTTCTTCAGAAGAGATGGCAGAGATCATAAGAGAATTTACTGAAAAAATTGACCAAATGCAAGACCTCCACGCTGCTGAAATCATGGACATGGAGACAAGGCATATTTCTGAATCTGAAGCATTAAAGAGAGAGAAGTTTGTTGCAGTGCAAGTATTGACTGAAGAATGTAATACTTTAAAGGAAACTCTAGAAACTCTACAAGCTAAAGAGGTATGTGTCCAATTTTATATTCATTGAACCACTTTGGTTCCTACTTTGCTCCTGCTACAAAGTTTCCCATTTGTAGTCTGCTAAGTGTGAACCACCAAATGCTCACTGTAGAGCTTTTAAGTAGATCAGAGTTTCCATGACCTGCAGAGAGATTGTGAACCCCTTGCTCAGCAATTCTAGTCTGGCAGTGTGCTCAGCTATCAGATGTTTCCTTGTGCCTTGGACCTGTCCTGCTCTGTGAAGTGGGGACAAGTGCAGGTCACATTACTAAATGCCATCTTTCTCTGTTTTGATTACTTTGATTGTGGGAGAAACAAAACAAAGGAAGGATGCTCATATAATTTCCTGCTCCTTAGAAGTAGCTCCCTTATTGTGAATGGTTTTGGGGTGATTAAAGATTTGATTGCTTTCTTTTCTTAATATAGGGAAACCCAGTTTCTGGATTAGCACATTCTCCACCGTATCAAGCTAGAAATGGAGGTTCTAGTGGTAAGAAATTTGTTTTTATAGGTTGCAAACAACATTATAAATTAAGTCTGCTTTTTTAAAAATATTCAGTTCACTGTTAACAGAGTTTGTATTTAAGAAATAAAACTGACTATTCCCCAGATAAAAGCAGAAGCCTATCACACTAAGAAAAGCAGCTAAGCATGCCATCTCTGTTAATGTGCTGTGGAAGAACAATGACTTAAGAGTGGAGACAGATTGAGATGAGGCATCATATGCTATTTTTTTTTCTTCCCACTGATGTTCCTACATTCTTCTTGCATATTACATTATCTCTGCCCCATGGCAGGGGGCTTGGAACAAGATGATCTTTAAGGTCCTCTTTTTCATAGGGAAAGGCTAAGCTTATAAGGGGTGGTCATTTTGCAGTGTTTGTGCAAGTAGTTGTTTATCTTTTAGAAGGAGACTAGGATTTTAAAGTTTTGGAGGGGTTTAGTTTTGTGTTGCTATTACTGCTTTGAAACTGAAAAATTATAAAACAGGTTGTTTCCAGGCTTAGAATCAACTCTGATGACATGCAACCACCTATTACCAAAAAAAAAAAAAAAAATTAAAAAAAAAAAAATTCCTTTTTTTGATGCCTGTTCTTCAAAGTTCCACAGTGATCCAGCTTTCATGTTTTTCTCTTCTTTTATTTTAGACTCTAGTTCAGACTGGAGTCAAGGAATATATCTTGCTCAGACCCAGGGATCTGACACGATATCTGAAGGAATAGATGAAGGTGAAACTTCAACAGATTTACTTCCAAAAAAAATCAAGGTAAAATAGAGCTGATCATTTTTATTATGGAACAAGAGGCATACTGCCAAAAGCTTAGATTAGCTGCTGCTAGATTAGTGAAAAGAGAGACATTTAGATAACTTTTAAAATACTGGCTGTTGTAATACATCTTGTGCATTTTTGCTTGTTCAGTTAGGTTAAATATAATTTTTGTAACTGTAGGATTGTACTCAATCATGATTCTGAGAAATATAACTACTGTTACTTTGTTGTAATTACGAATTAGTCATATATTACACGATTGTGTGGATTCTGTTATTATAGGGGCAGAATAATATATGTATTATGAACGTTAACAAATGCATTTATTATAAACAGCAAGGGTATTAAGCTTTTAACTACTTCTCTTTTTAAAAAAAAAAATTAAGTCTTTTGCAAAAAAACCCTAGCTAATAGTAATTTCAAAAGGTACATTGCAAAGTTCACCTGAAAGATTCCCAGGACTTTGTTTTTTCATGTCACTTTCCATCAAGAACCATTTGAAAATCTGAGTATTGATTTGACAGATGAACTTTGGGTATTTTCCTCTGAAACTGGGAAAGGTCTGCTGTTTGGGAGATAAAAAGAATTATACAACACTTGTCTTTGATATGAGGAAGCAGAAATAGTTTCTTTATGCTGATCAACTTAGAAGTGCCATAATTCCAGTATGGATGAAATAGGACTATTGTTGTTACTGTTATTAATTGTATTAGGACTCTTATTACTGATTTTTTTTTTATTTGTTGTAGGGTTTGCTGAAAGCAGTCCATCATGAAGGCATACAGGTGCTGTCTCTCACTGAATTTCCATATGGTGAAAGAGAGATGCCATCTCTTAAGCAGGAGCCAGAATCTTGGCTTGAGGAAAGGAAAGCTCTTCTAAGCACCATTTCATCTTTGAAAGATCTAATTGCAAAAATGCAACTCCACAGAGAAGCTGAGGTATAAATAATACCATAAAATTCTGTCTAAATAAAAAAAAAATGTGATAACATTAGAAGGCACACTTACAATTCAGGTTTGAATGCTCTAAATATACCTGTACCTGTATTACTCTAGTAGAGTACTACTACAAGGCAAAATATTTTAAAAACATGTAACAGAACTGCATGTTTCACTCTCTGGAAATAAAATATATCTTAAATTACAGCTTGCATTTGTTCTGTGCATGACTGCTATTAACTATATAGACCACCTTTTAAAAGTAATTTCTATTTTGATAGCATGTTTCCATTAGCAGTTAAATTAGACTTTTAAATGTTGCTATTTATTGGTGCAGTAGCACTTTGATGCTATTTAAAAGATACTGTAGTGAGAAAAAAAGAGGGTAGAATTATTTCAAATAAAACTCATTAGGACTTGCCTGTCTCCCATAAGACTGCTGCATATATGTAGGTAGTTTACATTACTTCTTACATTACATTCTGTAAACTACTTCTGTAGTTTACATTACTGTTTACATTACTTTACTTCTTTCAACATGCTAAGTGGGGAAATTATAAAATTCAGTCTTCATCCACAATATCTGCACCCTACCACATAGTTCTGTGGGAGCTTAGGAACATAAGTGTAACATCATAAAAATGAAAAGGGTAGTGTGATACAGTAATATAAACAATAACTACATGGGGCTAAGTTTTCAATTGTAAAAAGTTTAATTGCTTCCACCCAAAGCAGGTAAAAGTTTCACATTAATGCATGCAGAAGAAATTATAACATGTACAACAAATACATACGTTTGTATGAATGAACATTACACAGCTATTGAGGAAGAGCTCAGCATTCTACTGAGAACACCCACTTTGCACAAAATAATGACGACTGTCCTTGATGTAATCTTTGAATTCTGCTGCTTAACTTGTCTTTACACCACTGCAGATTTACGCAAGTACTGAATCTCCTGAAGGTGTCTCAGACTGGCGAGGAGAACTTCTGCAAGCTATTCAGCAGCTTTTTGTAAGAGAACAAAATGTTCTTCTTGCTGCTTTTCAAAATGAACTTGCAGAACTGGGCACAAGAGATGCAGTTATACTGATGAATCAGCTAGAGCACAGACTACAAGAGCAGGTAATATAAAACATACTTCAGCCAGTGTGTTTGTCTACGTTAGTTTTTAATTTTGAATATATAAATCCATTTAAAAATATATGTAGTAATAGTATTTTTTACAGTCTAATGGTGGAAACAGAGATTCATAGGAAGAAGAAATGTCTAAAAAGTAAAACGTGATGTGGGAAAGAGACTTTTGGGTGCAAAAACTGTAGGAAAAGTTCATCCTTCAGTGATAAATTTGAATTAAACAAATTAAATACAAATTTTTTAAGCTTGATGTCATTAAATTAAGATTTGTGATACACTGTCTAAGAGAAAAGGTAGCTTGTATATATGAGGCCAGTTGTATAGAAGAGGAAGGGCTAAGGCTGCTATTGGATGGAGGGAGGTCTGTTATCTCCTCTGGAACATGGAAGAATCCATGAGGAAAATTACAATTTGCTGTAAAAAATTGTGGAGAATTAGCTTTTCTACTTCCATGATTTAGATGCCTAGTAGAGAAACAAAAAGAAAATAAGCAGTTCTTGCCAATATTGTAATATTGACTTACTTATGACACAATTAAAAATGTTTTTACTCTATATGCACTATGAATATATAAGTAAAAGTAATATCCATACCACAGATATCTAAAAAGAATCTGGAGTTTTATGTTTAAATGTTTTTAATGCTAATAGGCTACTCATCAGAGTGCAGCAATGGACTGTCTTCAGAATGCAGACAGGAGAAGTTTGCTGATGGAGATTCAAGTATTACATGCTCAGATGAACAGTAAGAAAAATAATCCGAAGAGAGAACAAGAGAGTGACTCAAAAAGCCAAGGTGAATTTTTTTGAAATATATGTCTATTTCCAAATGCTTTCATGGCAGTGCTTGTAACATTGTAGCTGCAAAAAATATTGACTTTCTTTGCTCTCTGATTTTGATACTTGTATTCTGAGCATGAATACTTCTCATGTGTGGAACTTGTATGGAATCAAAAGTGACACAAAGTTATTTCAATTGCTTTAAAATCTGGGCTTGTGTTTTAAGGTTGTTTTCCATGTATGCTTTTCAGTGCTTAGGTTCAGCAGCTTTGAAATTATCTACGTTGGATAGTCAGTCATAATGAGTAAACTAAGAAGCAATTAGAATCAACATGAAAAATTTCAGAGAACAGGTATACTTTAAAATTAAGTAAACGCTCACTGCCAGTGTTTTGTCACAAATATTTTGTCACAAGTATACATAGATACCTAAATTTAGTTATGTTAGTTATAATCTGATCAACAGATATTGATACAGTTGTGCACATGGCCTTTTAAAGAAGTTTAAGAGTTGAAAGTAATTTCTTGGAAAGTGTGAAAGGTATTCCAGTAAAAAAGGCATAGTTTTGCTTTCACTCCACTGTTGAAAGAATTTTAAACTATCACTCCTAGTGATAACTTTGTGGTCATTATCCATGCTAGGGGAAACGTTAGCCAAATAGACTGGTGTTTGTTCACTAATTAATTTCATATTAATGGTACTCTCATTAGAAATGCTGGAGTATAATATGCAGCAAAAGCAGTCACAGATACTGGAGATGCAAGTGGAGCTCCGGAGTATGAAGGACAGAGCAGCTGAGCTGCAGGAACAGCTGAATTCAGAGAGAATGGTGGGTGCTGAGCTGAAGAATGAACTTGCACAAGCCAAGCTAGAGCTTGAAACAACCCTCAAAGCACAGCACAAGCACTTCAAGGACCTAGAAACCATCAGGTGTGACTATCAATGCAAACTTTGTGTTGGCAGTGAAGATAATTTGTTCTATGTTGTCTCAAATCATAATACTGATGTTATTAAGGAGGTTGGTCTCATGAAATGGAAATGCTTATCAGTGTTTCTGTGAAATGTATCTGACAAGAACAGACCTCTGATCCATTTGACAAAAAAATGTAATTCTATAGATTATCTGATTCATAGTTTGATTTAGTGATTTATTAATATCCAGTGTGTTTGTAATTGCAACACATTAGACTACTGCATACAAGCTAATAAGTGTACTATATTTATTAAAGGTTTTTCTGCTTCTAAAACTGAACACAGAAAAAATTTGCAGAGTTAAGACAACTTTGCAAGTAATTCTATATGAAATGTGATAGCTGTTATTTTTCTAGTGTTACTTTGGCATAGCCAACAGCAGAGCCAAATATTTGGCATTCAAGAAAGCCATTGTTATTAATGCCTTTAGGTGATGAATGTGCCTCTGCATGGTATCTTAATGTTCAGCTCAGGCATAACAAATTAAGGCAGAGTTTAAATTGGTGATAGTTTACAGATGACCTTATAGATTACCTTATTGACCTTATAGACCATCAAAAATGAGATTCTATTGCAAACTGATGGAAAACTTGTTTGCAAAAAGATGAAAATTCTGGATAATTTCTTTTTTATTCCATCCCCAATATGGTTGTGGGGTTTTTTCCCTTGAGACACGTGGTAGCAAGATACATTTCCCCTGCATTCTTTCAGATTTTGGGAAGTGACTGGATTAATTTGGATGCTAGCTGCCACTGAGTCACCATTTATTGAAAAGTCATTTTTGAGTTATACAGCTCTCCCTTATTTCCGAGTTAGAAGGTTTTTTTCTAAATTGCCTTTTCACTTTTACTCTATTACATGTGCAGTTTTTTCAGCACACAAGATGGAATCAGTACCAAGTATCTGATGGTACTGTGATAGGGTGAGAGTCTTTATCTAATCTAAAGGCTGTCCATTTCTCCTTCAGGACTGAAGTTAAAGAAAAATCAACTGAGATAGATATTCTCAAGGATACAATGGCCAGTGAACAGAAAAAATCAAGAGAGCTACAATGGGCTTTGGAAAAGGAAAAAGCTAAAATGGAACGCAGTGAGGAAAGAGGAAGAGAAGAGCTTGAGGTATTCCATAATGCCAAATGGCCTGAAACATCAAGGAGCATGCAAATAGTCTTTTGGTTAACATTTCATCTCAGCTGTCGTTTTTGTCCACTGTGTGCTCCATTTTCTGTCTTCAGCAGCAGTATTGTATAATCTAGAGCTGAAGAAACCCATGTAGAAGCTTTTTGGAAAAGAAAGGAAAAGTCCTGATGCAAATTCCATTTAAATCAATAGGAGTTTTGAAACTGCACCTGTCAGGACCAAGATGAAAAGATTCTCCTTCATATTGTATCCCTCAGATATTCAAGGGGAAAGGATATGGCTAACATAGCTACTCTTAGGCCCCACCATAACCTAACTCATGAAATACACTATATAAGAATATTATTATTATTATATTTATTGTTCATTTTCATTTTAAAGTCAGCAGTTTCACCTCATGAAAACCAAACTAGGGAGTTAACTTTACAAGGAAATGCATTATTAGCTTCCTTGGTATCTCTGCAGTATCTGATGTAGAAAAGTAAAGTATCCTAGTACAAGTATTAAGACAAAAAAGCATTCACTTCAGCACCATAGATGTATTTGTATCTTGAAATCTTAACTTTAAAAATCCCTGTCATCAGTTTAGAAAGTAAAAGCAGATACCTTGCAAACAGTTCTGAAGTTTCTCTCATTAAAAGCTATGTTACAAATACTCTTATGAGGTGATCTGATTTTAAAATAAAGACACTTGTAATACATTTTAATATCAGATGTGACTGCAGCATTCAGAGTATGGTCACATTAATTATGAATACCAAAACCTGTAACAAAGCAACCTGTGTAGAGGTAGCATATTTGCAATTTTCAGAAGATAATTAAAAGTATACACAAGGCTTTAATCAATACTTTTCTTCTGCTTCCTTGTGAAAGGATTTAAAGTTTTCACTTGAAGATCAAAAACAAAAGAACTTAGAGTTAGCAAAGCTTTTGGACCAAGAGAAGCAGCTGTCAACTGAACTGCAACAGAAAATTGAATCTCAAGAAGCACTCAGTGCTGCCCAGCTGTCACGTGAACAGGGTCGTAATTCTGAGTTGCAGGTGCTCCTTGAATCAGAGAAGGTTCGAGCTCTCGAAATAAGCAGTGCCCTAGAAAGGGAAAAAGAGCTATGTGCTCAGCTTCAAAGTGCTGAAGATAAGGGGCAAGCTGGAACACCCACTCCATCTGAGGAATTACTTAAAGAGCTACAGAAACAAATGGATGAAAAGCATGATCGTATAGTGGAGTTGGTAAGTGAGATGGAGAAGTATAAACTGGAATCTGTGCAAGTGAGACAGCAAATGGAAAAAGAAAGGCAGATGCAGAGGAAAGCATTACAAGCAGAACAAGACGCTAACATAATAGCACAAAAGAAACTCCATGACCTGGAGTCCAAAGTGGAAGACCTTCAGTGGCAACTTGGGGAAAAGAAGCAAGAAGTTCACAGATTAGGGAATGAAATGAAGAAGTTGCAGGAAATAATCCAAGAATTACAGAAAAAAGAGCAGGAGAATGAAAGAAGAAAGGAAGCTGAAAGGACACCAAGCCACAATCCGAATGAGGTACAGTAGGACTGAGAGCAATGTGTAATTCTCACCTGTGCTATTTAGCTTTTAATTCTCTTACTCAGTTAGCAGTGGATCTCACTGTGCCTTTGCTCAATCTGTGAAATAGACCACAGATTACAAAATACAGGCAGCAAAGAAAGGGAAAGGGAAAGCATGGCAGTTTTGCTACCAGAAAGTATTCACACACATCCTCTAAGAACAAAGTTGTAGAGGTGTGTGGGGAGGAGCATGAGCAGGAGGAATGTACCTGAATGTATACACCCACTTTGTGTCTCAGTGTAGAAGAATATTCCCTGCACCCAGTCACAGGAATGAGCTGTTCCTACACAGGAATGCTCCAGGTCAGTGCACTTAATCTTTAGTTCATAAACTATTTAAAAGTGATCTCCCAAGAACTTTGATAATTAAACAGTAAGGAATCAAACAAGCATATGCATGAATATGTTTCTGTTAGCAAACAAAATCAGAAGAAATCAAGTTAAAATATTAATTTCAGAATTTAGTCTTAATTTTTAGGTGAATGAAAGGTGGAACTACTATTGCCTGTACATCTTTCTCTCTCATAAAAGGTTTGGAAAGTTTTGAAGCTATTTTAAGATTACTTTTAAAACCCTTTTGAAACTTCTCTGTAGGAAATAAGTATTGCTGAGTGGGTGATTTGTGGATAGTATGAGGGTTGACAGACTTGCCTCTTGGCTGACCATGTTTTTGCCCATTCTGCATCATTCCCTGCTTTTTGGCAGCTGTCTGTCTGTAGAGACAGGAGGGAAATTTTAGAATTTAGAAGGGATTTTTTTTAGAATTAGAAGAAATCTAATTTAACTACTGTTTTAATCTTCTGAAGCATTGGAAATGACTCACAGCTAGAGGCATCAGCTTTCCTGCCACCCTGAGTTTATCCACCTTGCTCTTCTACTCAGAGTTAACTGCCAGTAGTATGTGGTCAACAAGGAGTCTTCCCTTGGATCTGGGTAGCAGTGGCTGTTGGGGCTTTTTCTCCTCCTCTCATACCCTTCCCCAGCTACAGTACTGGGTCCTTCCCATGGGACACAGTCCTCCCTGAGCTTCTCCAGAATGAGTCCTTCCCATGGATCACAGTCCTTAATAAACTTCTCTAGCCTGTGTCTCTTCCACGGGATGCAGTCCCACAGGAACAGGCTGCTGCAGCGTGGGCCCCCCACAGGTCCACAGGACCTGACAGTAAACTGGTTCCACTATGGGCTTTCTGGGTCCATGGGTCCTGCCAGGGAGCTCAGGCTTCCTGTGGGATCACAACCTCCTTCAGGTACCTCCATGTGCTCTGGTGTGTGGTCCTCCAGGGGCTGCAGTGTGGACATCTGCTCCACAAGGACAGCCTCAGCATGGTCTTCATCAGAACCATGGTGGTAGTGGATCAAGGGTTGGACTTGATGATCTCAGAGGTCCTTTCCAACCCGGATGATTCTATGATTCTGTGCCATAAAGGCTGCAGGGGCATCTCTGCTCCAGCAGCTGGAGCACCAAAACCTGTCCACACAAACCCAATACACATTTGCAACACTGGTTTTTTTCTCATTGGTAGCACACCCTGGTCAAAAATCCAAAGGCAAAGCTGTAGACTTTGGTTTCCTTGGGGAGGGGCAGCATCTCTTCCATGGCCAGCATTGGTGGGGATGTTAGTGAGGGTGAGGAACACATGTTCAGTGGATTGTTTCACTTGTAGCACCATCAGTGCTATGGTTACCTGTGACTTCCATGACCATGGTGGGATTTCCCTGTCCTGAATGGATCCCTGTAACACCTGGGTGCAGTTGCCCAGATTCCATGTACAGCTGCTAAAGGAGCTGCTGGCAGAAGAAACAGAAATCTGAGTGGCTTCCTGCCAGCTGAGTGTGTTGAATGGCTTTGCTCTGTAGCTGTACAATTCCTAAATCTTAGTCAAAAGAGGCATCACACTGTACCATCCACAATTAAAGGTTTGGTGGTACACTGCCACAGTAGTGTAGTCAGACTCAACTCCATTCAGTGTCAGAATTGTTTGTTCTTCAGTTTCTGAATGTGTTTCAGAATGAAATGTTTCCATTTTAAAGCACTGTACCACATGCATTATATATATATATATGTGTGTGTATATACATATATATATATATAAAAATACATATTTATTTACAGACCATTTGGGATACACCCAATGACAGAACAAGAAACTGGATTCTCCAGCAAAAAATGGAAGGAGGAGAGATGAATGAATCAACATACCCCACGCTGACTGGAGGAGGGGAACTCTCTACTGCTACTGAAATTCTGGAAAATGTCAGGCAAAAGCTGCAGAATGCATCTCCAAAGCTGAAACAGTTGGCTCGGAAAGCTGCAAGCAGGTTAGGCCAGTCTTCAGCTATCTGATTTTAACAGCAAGCTAATATACTGGATTTTTATCATAATTCACAGACTGCAAGACTGACTTATTTTGGGTTGTTCTAGTTTTACAGTACATGCCATTGCTTGAGATACTTTTATGTCAGGATCACAGAATATCAAGTGCTTCTCTTAATCTTACATTTTTAATGTGGTCCTTTAAAAGTTATAGCAAAATTGTCTTTTTTTTCCTCTGCAAAGTGGTAAAGTTTGTGTATGGTGTGCAGGTAGAAGATGATTCTTAAGCAATTTAGTAATTAAATAATTTGTTGTGAGGATTGCTATAAGGAGTGCTATAAGTATTATTGCTATGTGTAACCTCTCTTGCCACCCTCTTCCCCAGCGCCCTAACCCAGAAAATAGTATTTTATAGTCAAGTGATTTTTCTCAATTTACTATCTCCTTAAAAGAAAAGTTTGCATGGTGTTAGGTTCATGCAAGGGTTTAATCTGTTTTTATTATGCTGCGAAGGTGATTTTATCTTAAGTATTTAGTCTTTTGAATAAGTATTACTCGTATATTATTATTAGTTATAAATTATTAGTTATAACTATAACTATAATATAGTTAATATAATATTATTTATGATAGTATACTAGTGTTGGTGTTGTTATATTAATATTACTAGTAGTAGTATTTAGAATAAGTATTTAGTATTTAGAAACATTTGGGCAAAATGGAATGCATTATATCTTGAAAATATCCTAAAATTTCTCTCATGCAGATTGAACAAATTTCTGGGAAGCAGAACCCATGTTTCTAAATGTGCTTCTCATAGAACATCCTTTTCTAATAACCAGTGTATAAAATTGAGCCAATTTAATTTAGAGTCAGTGAGCAGTCTTGAAAAGATTGCCATGTGCCCAGTAAGTGTGCTGATGTGATTTGCTGAAGTGCCAGTGGGGTTGGGTCAGTGGGAAGTCCTGTCAGTCCAGCTGGTAGCATCAGACTGTTGGAACTGTCACTTCTGTTTCAGATTACAGTTTGAAACAGCAGATGATCAAGACTTCATTGCGATACAAAATGCTATTGAAGAAGTTATTTCAGAGCTGCAAAAACTCCCTGGGTTGTCCTGTCTGGAAGAGGTAAGAGTGCAGTGCTGCACCTGGGGTGTGAGAGTTTGGATAATGAGCTGTTAGTGGAAACCAGCAAGGAACTGCTAAGTCTGTACTTACCCAGATCTGGACTCTATAAATGAAAACCAGCTCCAGTGTATGTGCTGATTTGGAACCTTTGAACTGTGAAAATCCCTTCCTTTTTTTTTCTTTTTTTTTTTTTCCCCCAATTTAAATACCTTAAAAGTGAATTTTCAACTTACAGATTAAAACTTCTCCAGTTTAATTACACATTTTGAATTTCATGGCTTTTTTTTTTTTTAAGAAAGTGTATTTTCTAATATTGCTGTAATTGGGGAAACTTTGCTCACTCCTTCCTAATGTTAAAATGAATATTTAATATTTACTGTATTCTGTTGATACATGTTTGCTTAACCTGCCCTGTATTTACCAAAAGAAAGGCCATAGAAGATTGAGTAATGTGCAGCTGTGTAAAAAATGAAATTAGGTCATCTGTTACAAAGACTTCAGCAATATTTAATTTTAACTGAGTTTGTCTAGGTCCTTACCTGCATTTTAAGCAAGTGTTTTCAACGAGTTACAAAAAAAAGGCCTCTGAGGCTTTCTTTTACTTCTAAGTTAGATAAATCTAAACATATCAGAAAAGCTTTGCATCTTGTTCTAGTTGGTACTATTGGACTTGTGTGACAGTGTTCTACTGCCACACACAGGATTAGCATAGAAGAGAAAATCACATTAGTCTGTGGTTTATGGGTACACTCGTGGGTTTTTTCAGTGTAAGTTATTACGGAGTTATAATCACTATCTACAGAAGTTTTTCACTTTGTAAGGCAGCTCTTTTCAAATGGACAACTTGGATCTAAGGCAGATTGTGTTTGGTTTCTTCCTTCTAGCTGAAGCTCACACTGCCACCAGGGACCCCATCCAGCTCATTGACTGAGAGGCTGCTGAAACAAAATGCTGAGCTGACAGGATTTGTCAGCAGACTGAGTGAAGAAAAGAATAATTTAAGGAATGCTGTTATGAAACTGGAGGAAGAGCTGAGAAGATACCAGCGCAGACAACCTTCTGGAGACTATGTATGTCTTCAGTGGTGTTGATAATAATGATGTGAATACAGGCATAAAAGCCTTTACAATCTTACTGTGAAATGACCCTAACCCTTTTTGTCCCAGTCACCTAAGTGGTAGTGATGGATCCATCTGTTTTTCTTGGCTTCCTTCCTGCAGAGTAAATGGGTGTGAGTTGTTCTTGTCCTGTGTCCAAGATCTCTTGACTCTCTTTGCTGTACACTGTGTGATTTTACCCAGCTTCCTGTTGTGAACTGCTCGTTTTAAAATTCCATGTGCTCTGTTGTTGATCTGTATCTCATCACTGTGATGAGTAGCAAATAAACCCAGAGAGCTTCAAGATCACAAAGCTAGTATGAGCAAATGAGGGGAGGGGGATGTTTTTCTGAAGAAAGCTTTATTTTTGTAGGATACTGATCAGGTTTCTGAACTCGTTACCTGAGGTATTAGGATGCAGGAGCAGCCTAAAATCCAGTCAGTGAATAGTTTTTCTTTCAGTAATTTTATGAGGTCTGCACCAAACCAATGACTAAAACAACACAGCTCAAGCTTCTCCAGTCAGTGTGCTTCACATTCAGGTTGTTTTGTCTTCAGTCTTCCAGACCCTCACTGGACATAGGCTCTGAGAAGGAAAACTGGAACAGAGAAAAGATGTTGCTGCAGAAGTCTTTGAAGCAAGCTGATGCAGAACTCTCCAAGCTGAGAGCAGAGCTCAGGAGTGAAGCTTTTCTCAGAGAACTGGGATCAGATTCTGAAAATGCTGTTTTGAAGGTAGGTTGACTTTTTTGCCCCTTCACTAACTACAGGGGTTTTTGTTTTCATGTTGATTTGGGCCTGGTTTTCATTGTGTTCACTCTCCTTATTCTAAGTAAACAGATATTAATTCCGTTTTAAAATGTTCATTCTCAGATACCTGACTCATAGTTTTTCTCCCCAAGAATATGTAAGCACCTGCCTTGTCCTTTTGTCTGTGCTCTGTTTCTTACTGCTCAGGTGACCCTCAAAATGTGAAGCTACATTCAACAAGTGTGAGCAGTAGCACTGTCCTCTCCACGGTAACAAGAAGTGAATAATCACTGAGATTATGTAGGAGCAGAGCTGTCAAAATTCTTAGAACTGTAATAATTCTCAGAATTTATGGAGCTTTTTTATTACTATTTCTTGTTACAGAGAGTTTATGGCAAATACCTACGAGCAGAAAGCTTTCGGAAGGCTCTCATATATCAGAAAAAATATTTGCTGCTGTTACTTGGTGGATTCCAGGAGTGTGAAGAAGCCACACTGGCCCTTATTGCACGAATGGGGGGACAGTCTTCCTACACAGACCTTGAAATCATCACACATCATTCAAAGGGTTTTACAAGATTTCGCTCTGCAGTCAGAGTGTCCATTGCAATTTCAAGGTAAACTATAAGTTAGATTTCAACAGATATGAGTGTGGAGTTTAATACATACTTTTCTAGCTCTCTAGTGGAATCTTCTCATGTCTCATCCTCTTTAAATTACACATTTTTGGTAATCATGAATATAGTAGTAGATACTGTGTATGGTGACAAGCAGAGCATAGGTAAAATCTGTAATAGGAATAAGCAGTCTGATTTTAATTCAAAATGCCTCTGTATTTCATAATCAATCAAGATGGCGTGTATTGGACAAAGGCATAATATTAGAAAAAAGTTACGAGCAATTTTAGGGCATGCACATGTACAGAGGTATTTTCTGCAACTTAATTGCCTTTGAAAGTTAAATTCTTACATGTAAGTATATACAGATTTATGAATTTCTTTTATCCATCTGGATAGTCCTTTGGATTCACACGACTTCAGATCTCAGACTGAGGATGAATAGTAATAGATGAAGAAGAAAAAGTGCAGCTTATTACTGCACAGAACTGCCATGTTGCTAGCAAAGGTTTGAAGCCCTAAGCACTTCTTCCTTGATCTGAGCTTTATGAGTAGTATAAATTCAGGAACTATGGACATACCTGTTGTAAGTGAGGCTTTTACACATGATGCTCTGCAGTTACAATTTTTGGGGTGCGATAAATCAGAAATTCTGTTTAGTATAATTTTAAGGTGATGATGCCCTGTTGCTTAGGTGCTTGAGTCATTTGCTGTCCACTGGGACTTTCACAGCACCTCTGGAATCACTGGAATTGCAGAGGTGAAGCTGAAAGCAGATTTGGACAAAGGATATTTTTCTTCAGGATATGTGTAAGAATTCCTACTTGATCTTTAGACACCCATCCATTAAATTTTTTTGAGATCCAAGAAATTTTTGTGCCTTCTAGAATACAACAAGCAGATTACTTTTAGCAGACTATTTCATTTATCCTGAAATATTGTGTTTCTTTTCACTTGAAATGCAGGATGAAGTTCTTGGTTCGTCGATGGCAGAGAGTTACAGGTTCTGGTGGACCAAGTATCAGTAGGGATGTCTTTAGCCAGAACACAGGTAAATTGTAGTTCAGTAATGAATGAAAAAACATATTCACAAATCACATCACTGCTTAATGGTGATGGTTTTTAATTTGCACTTTCCTCATGTGGAGTGAATGGGGTTTTGTTTCCCCTTCCTTATGCTATAACTGCTTGGATTAACCTTTTTTTCAGGTATCTGGTAGTTTCTATCCTCAGCAGGCACTAACATTTACTTTCTCTTCAGTCTAGCTGTGCTTTGTTGTGAGTGGATTTTTTAAAAGTATGGCAGCTTTTCCTGTGGAGGAGTACGTTTGTAAAAGCAATTTCAGCTGCTTCATTGGGTTTCTCTTCAGAGATCTGCACCCCCAGTTCTAAGAGGATATGCAGAGGACTGGGATGGACAAAGGAATCAAAGCAACTACAGGGACTCCACAGTGGCCACCAAACCTATTGACCAGTCCTCCCTGACCTTTTCCTCAGAACAAAAGCCTGTCATTCTTCTGTTATAGCTTAAAGATTGGGAAATCTGAGGTTCTGTTTGCCTTTTGGTATGAGCCTAAGGAGAACCAGAAGCTTCTTTATTGATTCCTGGCTATCTAAGTCTTCACTAAAACCCTGTCCTACTCAGTCTGCAAATTTTCTCATTAACATCAGTGGGCCTAGGAGTTCATCTCTGGTTTTCTCTGAGATGGTCTGAAAGCAGTCTATAGTTGTTAAACTCCACTTTTGTGATACTCACACAGAAAATGCGCATTTGAGATCCTTAGTGAAGGGCAAAATGTTCTAGTTCCAACACATTCCTTTTTTATATTTGTAGGTAATGAATTACGGCCTGAGTCATTCTCTGGTGGTGTGGATCTTTATGGAGAACAAAGGCATTCCTATAGATCCAGGTCAGACATGGAGTCTCCTAGATCTCCTGCAAACTTTCATCATAAGTATGGTTTACTTTAGGTTGTTCTCTGTCAGAACACTGTTTAATTAGATGAATGCATCAGCACTTCCTGCTAAGGTCTGTCATCTTTATTGCTGTAAGATTTTTAACCTTTTTTGTAAGGATCCATAGGAAATTACATCTCAGGTGTGTGTGTTTATTCATCACCTGATCAAGGCCAAAGCTTGTTCATCCCACTAGGGAGGGGTGGGAGGAATTACCAAGGCCTCTTGGCCAGAGGACAGTGGAAGTTGCTTGGTAGCTTTTGGTTGTGATACCAGAGGTATCAGTGAATCAGATGCCAGTGAAATCAGATATTTTCTGCCGAAGGAAAAGTTTTTAGGAGTGCTGTCAGCCTTTGATTACTTCAGCTTAATTGAGTATCAGATTCTTGATGATTTGGATCTTTATTTTTATATAAACCATATCAACATTATTAATCTTAAATTTGTGGCAACCACAACAGTTTCCATGGAAAAAATGATAAATATGTTTTAGTCACTTTTGACTTTCACTTAGAGAAAGTAATGAGGAGAGACAGAATGCTGTAAAGATGGCTGTGTCCTTGTTCAACAAGTTTCTGAATAGAAAAGCTACCATGAGTCCACAAAGGCTTCTCCTGCAGTCTTAGTAAGAATTTGCTGGTCAGTCTTTGTCCCAAAGCAATGCAGCAACAAATCAGGTGCAGTAGAAAGAAAAGGCAGCTGGGGAAAGTGGGTTTTTTGGGGGAGGCAATGTGATGGGTTGGGCAGAGACTTGCAGGGCTAAGGCCCGTGCAGTCAGTAAGGTATCCCTACTTGCAGTATTTTGCTGTGTCTGCTGATACATTTGAACTGTTATTTTTTTAAAACATCTGTGTTCCTCTGCCCCTAGGTTCCCCGGCATGCATGCTGACTTAAGCCCGGTCTCTTTCGCTTGTTCACAACTGCAGCACTATGATCCTGAAAGAGCTTTAACAGATTACATCCACCGGCTGGAGGCCCTGCAGCGGCGGCTGGGCAGCGTGCAGTCAGGTGAGGGCTCAGGCGCTCCTCCCCGGGGACAGTTCCAAGTTAGGAGGCCGTGTCCTGGCTCACTGAGACACGTCACAAACATACTTGATTTTAGGCATTTTTAGCCCTAAACAAGAGACAGTTCTGAATATAGCAAACAGCGCGTTAAAAAGAGAATTGTGAAGAAGGGCATGCAAGTGTGCTTTAGTTAGATTTTGAGCTTATGGGTTAACACTTTTAACTTTCCCTGATCTCTAACAATAAGCTGCCAACAACACCCTTGCTGCACATTTCAGATTTTTAGCTAGATGGAGAAAAATGTCCCCAAAAGATCAAGTAGTGCGAGTACAAGGGGAATTTCTTCTCTTGCCACTTTTGATTACAGTAGCTATAGCCATTTTGCCCCAAAGATGATGGCAGAGTTTTTTGCTGTGGAAGGAGTACATCAAGAAAATTGTCAGATCAATGGGATGAAATCCATCAAACTTGATTCTTACTGTGCTGAAGTCTTGCTTCAGCATAAAATCCATCATCTGAGGAAGTTTTGTTCTTAAAACATTTCTAATGTAATATTTTTCATGCTTGTTCATGTAAATAACATGTCACTGGTGAATTCTCATGTACTTATTGCAAATAATATTGATTAAAATGTTTCCTGTTTACAGGTTCGACTTCATACACTCAGTTGCACGCTGGTATGAGAAGATAATAATCCTCTTTCAACATCTCCCTCACAGGCTGTAATGTTACAGATTGCCTTCTGCAAACCTCTTTCTGTGCTTTTGTACAATGTGTATATTGTGGGACCAATATGACCACAGCTAGATGATTGTATACAGGTCTATCCTGGCACACCCATGCAGACTGGGATTTATGTATATAGGCACTTTGTGTTCACAAAAAAAAAAAAAAAGCAACCAAAAAAAAACCCCAAAAAACACACACCCCCACCCCAGCATTAAATCATGTATATTTGTGGAATGCTAATTTAAATGATTAACTTATGAAGTGTGTATTTATCAAAAGGGTGCAAAGATGAAACTTGTGTATTAATGAAATTGAGCTACATTCAGCAAAGTTTACTTGCACTTTTTCTGGCAAGGCTACTGAAGTTACATGACTCGTAATATTTGCTACTGGCAGTGCAGACAGAATACCAATTGTAGAGACCTATTTTTGTAATGGTAGAAGTTTTGACTTTTATGGGTATTTTGTCAAAGTACTGAAATAAAGACAACTTCATGCTTTTAACTGTGTTCAAGAAGCACTCCTTTATCCCCACTGGAAAGCTCACCTCCTACCTGTGCTCCTGCTTATAGTGACTGCAGTTTTATTTTACAGGTTCCAAAATGCCACTAAAATGGGAAGACAGACCAAGAACAGGCTTGGTTTTGAAAAACCTGGTCACATCTGATGGGGGGTGAAGGAAAGATGCTGCACTGGCTTCACTGCTGTTTCTGATACAGAGAAGGTTTTGTAACAGTGATAGCTGAGTGTAGAACTCTGTGCAATGCCCTTACCAGTGAGCATGAGGGGGGGGGATGCTTTGCATGACTGACTTCTGCTTACAAGAAAATGTGTTGCAAATTTGCTTGGAAATGCTGTTCAGAAGTGCCAGGGATGAGCATAGAAAACGTCCACAAGAAGTTTGTTTATAAATTTAATTCAAAGCTCCTGAGAGGCAGAGCTCAGTAGCATTTGTCACCATAACTCTTGAACCAAACACCATTTAACAATCCTGCATGAGTCAGTACAAAAGGGGACAAGGTCCATTTGTTTCACTTAATTTGTGACCATTTTATACACAGATAGGTTATTTACAAAATTAATCGTTACTTTCACAGTTAAATCAAGTTTTCAGAGATCACTACTTTCAGAAATTTTTAGAAAATTATTTCTTTCTCAGCCTAAGCATTTTACAGCTGCTTCAAGTTAAGACATTTAAATTGTTTCTTTGTAGAAAATTTCTCTGTGAACCTTTCAGTCTGCCTACTCCTCAGCTGTACAGTAACAATTTTTTTTTACAATAACCAGTCAAGACCATACCTCATTCCCTTGGACTACCAAGGGCACCACCTTTCACAATCCCCCTCAGTGCCCATTTCCTGACAGAGTCAGAGGCAAGGTATGTGGTTTCACCCCTTAGTATCCAGGGAGGAGTAATTTCCAATTGTTTTTCAAAAGCAAAGAGTTACACTTATAAAAATTACTTATTTCCTCACTTTGGAAAGCTAAAATACAGCTTAGAATTGTTACAATAGAAAAGACACTTTTTTCTATAAAAATGCAAGCAATTATACACAGCAGTATTGAATGGTGTGGGCAAACAAACAAGACAGATGCAAACTCTTTGAACCTGGTAGATTGTTGCTTTCCTAACAGTAGATGCAAGTTTCCATCTGCCACTCACTTTGTCACAATTTTATTCCAAAGTCTGTTAGTTTAAACAACTTAAATAAGTAAGGTTTTAGCTCCAGCATTTACAACGACCTCCTCTTATATCTGATAACGGGGTTGTTAGGTGTGTGTATCATTGTTGTATAATTTATAGTTGGAAAATAGTCATTGATGAGATCAAATTCATACAAACGAAGCAAAGTAGACCAGATAGTCTTAATCTGAACATAAGCAAAGTTTTCTCCAATGCAGCGATGACGACCTACAAGGAAAGCCACAAAAAAGCAGTTAGGATTCTGAACTATTGAATCACTTCTAACAACAAACCAACCTTAAAAATTTTATGCAGACAGCAAACGCTCTTGCTAAACAAGGTGAGGCTCTGACGCTGGTTTTATGAGCTGTGTGCAACAGACAGAATAATTTGAATGAGACTGTTGTTCTGCCCTCACCCCCCAAAAAAAAGCATTAACTGATATATCACTACAGCAGTGTTTGCAGCCCTGCAAAAAAGCTGTCAACTCTCACCCTTCTGGGGTGATACTTGAGAACTGTTTTGGCAGTGTGGCTCTCTATGCAGATTTTTGCTCTGCCTTGAAGTGACTTCCTGTTACCTTGACTTAAAAAGATTTAAGTTGAATAACAAGCATAGTAACCTAAAGATCTGTTTTGAGTGCTACTCTGAGTGATATCTACAGCTGTTACTAATGCAAAACTGGTGACTTCATTCTTTTAATAGCACTTTCACCTCAGACACTGAAGCACAGGGAGGTGCTCTACAAGGCCTCTCAGCACACAATCCCCCTGGAGGGCACTCCCTGTTCTTACCAGCACCAAATGGAACATAAGCAAATTTCTCTCCAGCTGCAGGGTTATCCTGGAGGTACCGGTCAGGCTTGAAGTCCAGAGCATCCTTCCAGGAGTCCTTGAGCCTGTGGTTAACGGTGGGAGATACACACACTTGATGGCCAGGGGGAATATTATATCCAGCAACAGTCTGAAGAGAAAAGACAACATCACAAAATTTCTCCATTTTTCAAAGTGTTACCTGAAGAGCTATAATATGAAGTTTGAATTTCACAAGAGATTTGGCTAAGCTCATTTAATATTAATACAGCCTAATACTGTACTGTTGTACTTGTACAGGACACAACATTCAAGTAGCTGCAGGAACCTTTCAGATGCTTTTAATGAGATTGGTGATGCTACAGAAAGATTATTTTTTAAATAAAGGAACTTAAGACTTGTTGAAGGCATTTGTCATGGGAAGGACCTGGCTTTTAAAAAAATTTTACTTGTTTGACTTTCTGACGAACCAAAATATCTTTTAAGTGATATCACCAACCTAAGAACTCAACTGAGACTGCTTGGTAGAAGAAAGGATCAGTTTTCCTGAGTAAGACTGCAAGGGGCTGGTGCTCTTAGTAGATTCCCTCAGAGCTTTCTCCAGGCTGAGCAAACCCTGTTACCTCAGCCTCTCTTCATAGAACAAATGCTCTGACCCCGAGCTTTCTCCAGGCTGAGCAAACCCTGTTACCTCAGCCTCTCTTCATAGAACAAATGCTCTGACCCCACCATCTTGGTGGTCCTCTCTTTGCTTCAACTCATTACTAACCTGATTGCTGGGTGCCAGAGGGGTTGGACCCAAATACCAAGTTCAATTTATCAATGGCTTTCTTTTACTTACACCTGCTCCAAAGCCACTGATACAACCAAGGCTGCCATCAGCTTTCCTTCATGCCAGCAAACATTGCTCACTCATGTTTGCCTTCCACCAGCCAGGATACCCCCCACCTGGCTTCTCCACTGAAGGGAAGTTACCTACCTGGGGAGTTCTTGCCATTCTCATCATGGTCATTATAGGAGGTCTAAGCCTTAAGGTTTCTTTTAGACAGCGATCCAGCAAATTGAGATCCTTGAGCTGAAAATACAGAGAAAATGATGTATCAAAATATAGCCAAGTTTATTCAACAAAGTGGTATTTTATTCAAGTTAAAACCAGATTTTTTTTTTAGAAATTCAGAGAAAGCAACTCATATTTGCATGTACTTTAATAGCTACCTTTTTTTTTCATTTGACTCAACTGAGAAGGGAAAAAGATCTCTGACCAGTGCAAATATGATGTTTCTCACTAATCTGTCTCATGAGTGTTTTCTGATGCCTAGTTAAAGAACAAGGTCACACTGCATACCTTTCCTCAGTGGGAATATGAGGATCTTCCTCCCCTACAGAACTACCCTTTCTTAAACAGACATTGTGGGAACTGTAATTTCCTTAATCAACACTCATTAAAAACCAGTAGCAAGCTGAAAATTTACTTGGAGGAGATGGAGAAGATATATTGTCAAACAGCATTATCACAGGGTGACTGTATCAGAGTATGATTCTAACAAGTAAGCACATCACTATTCTTCACATTTGTTTGCTGGCTCTTCTTCATGGCTTTTTTCCCCCGTTTTTAACATAAACATCTAAAAGTATAAAAATATCCAGCAGGAATAATATAACACACAAACCTGGTCGTAAGTTAGTGGTGGCAGATCATCCCCACAAACTGCTTTTTGTTCTGCATAGCACTGGTCCTGTATTGTCTTGTCTCTGGCTATGAAGAAGCCAAGCCAGGCACTGGTGGTGGAGGAGGTGTGCTGCCCTGCTAGCAGCAGCCCAATAAGCATTCCAGCAATCTCATCATCCGTCAGGGGCCGGCCATCCCTAGGGTGAAAGGTGTTATGTTAGAGCTTCATTTTATAAGGTTTCCAGTCACAGAAGTATTTACAGTTTCTTCTGATGTACTCCTTTCTTCTTCCCTCTTGTTGCCTACACTGAAAGGAGCAGCAAAAGGTCTAGGGGTAGGGAGAAGAGGGAGAGAGACTCTCCATGAGACTTAAGAGAACAATTACCAAACAGCCAGCAATGAAAAATAAAGCAACCCTGTGACCACTGATGAAAGTCTTGGAAACCATTTACAAGTTTTTAAAGCTGGTTTTAAGAACACAGCTTGGACCAATTGCTGGCAACAAAACAATGAGGCAGTATTTCTTATTTTTTGGTAGAGAGTTTTAACTGAAGAGCTCAAAGCTAAACACCTATAAATGACAAGTCTTCACACTTTTGACTTACTTGTATGAAGCCTCAAGTAGGGTTTGGAGCATGTCATCCTCCTTTTCCTCAGACTTCCGGCGTTTCTGGATAACCTTGTAGAAAATATTCTTTATTTCTCTGTGTGCTCGATCTCGACGTCTGCAATTCAAAACACTTCATTGAGCATCTTTACACAACATAACACACAAAATGTTCATCAGAATTTATTGGGATGTCTAGATTAGCTTATAAACAAGAAATAGGAGGATAGGAAAAAATAATGAAAAAAAAAACCAAACCAAAGAGATGTAGACAAAAATGCTTAAATTGCTTCATCTAGTATTTCTGGTACCTGAAACTCGGCAGAGGTAGCCAGCCTGGCAGAAGCCAAGCAGCATGAGTAAAACCTCCATCCAGATCAGCATACAGCTGAGCCACCTTCTCATTCAGCAGGCTTCTGATTTCCTTCCCATGTACTTGCTGTCAAAATGATGAGTTCTGAAAGGGCTTCAAACAAGTCTGAGGAACAATTTGAGAAATATTACTGCATTTCAGGCAAGTTGTTGTATTTTACATGTTATTTTTTTATTTTTATGTTGTATTGAAGTAGCTGGACACAGATTAATAATTTTAAATTGAATTTTAGATTGTTTTCCTAAGAGAATGAAGCGTTTGATTTTAAATGTGTGTGTCTATCAGGTCTCTTCCAACAATTTTTAAATTTGATCACTGATTTCAACAACTTTTTTCTATGGCATTTCTTTTTAGAAATCTTTCTTGGAGAACTGGTGATCCTTCTGAACTAAGCCACACACCACAAGCTCAGTCCTTAATAAATATAAAAGTTACACAAATTATTATACAAAATTTTATACATTCAAATAGAAAATTATATATTATTGTATTATCAAAAGTAAAGTATATAAATGCTATACTTAAATAATGTAAATTATATTAAAATATGTATCATATTTTATAAAAATATATTTATACTTCTGACACTGTGGGCTTGTAACAACAGCAATAGACTATGTCTAGCAGGCTCATTGGGAAAGACAGATGGGAAACAAAAGAATTCCTCTCAGATCACTAATGGAACTGTATCAGCCTCAGGGATGCAGTTTCTCAGTGCAGAAGATCCCTGAGCTAAGATCACTGACATCAACTCTGGGAAGTCAGAGCAGTATCTCTTACAAGGACTAAGTGGTGGTGCTGAGCTGACTCATGTCATGCAGAACTAGGACAATTCAACCAGGCAACAGGTACATGCTCTATGAGCTGACTAAGAAAGCAAAAGTAAAATAGTCCTTCACACCTATCCATTTGTTCTCCAAAAGCCTTGAATTTGGTTAAACAGAATCTGTATTTTGCACATCTCTTCTGCTGTTCAATACAGTTTTACCTATGTCATTTTGTATTTCTTTCATATTGCATTAAATAATTTCCAGAAACATAGTGCATTGGCCTTAATCCCTTCCCAGAAATTTGGAGGAAAAATGCATCTGATCTTTCTTACTTTTTTCTCCACTCTCTCCCCATGCTTTGAAATACTCTTNCCTGGCTTTTAAAAAAATTTTACTTGTTTGACTTTCTGACGAACCAAAATATCTTTTAAGTGATATCACCAACCTAAGAACTCAACTGAGACTGCTTGGTAGAAGAAAGGATCAGTTTTCCTGAGTAAGACTGCAAGGGGCTGGTGCTCTTAGTAGATTCCCTCAGAGCTTTCTCCAGGCTGAGCAAACCCTGTTACCTCAGCCTCTCTTCATAGAACAAATGCTCTGACCCCATCATCTTGGTGGTCCTCTCTTTGCTTCAACTCATTACTAACCTGATTGCTGGGTGCCAGAGGGGTTGGACCCAAATACCAAGTTCAATGTATCAATGGATTTCTTTTACTTACACCAGCTACAAAGCCACTGATACGACCAAGGCTGCCATCAGCTTTCCTTCATGCCAGCAAAAACTGCTCACTCGTGTTTGCCTTCCACCAGCCAGGATACCCCCCACCTGGCTTCTCCACTGCAGGGAAGTTACCTACCTGGGGAGTTCTTGCCATTCTCATCATGGTCATTATAGGAGGTCTAAGCCTTAAGGTTTCTTTTAGACATCGATCCAGCAAATTGAGATCCTTGAGCTGAAAATACAGAGAAAATGATGTATCAAAATATAGCCAAGTTTATTCAACAAAGTGGTATTTTATTCAAGTTAAAGACAGATATTTTTTTTTTAAATTCAGAGAAAGCAACTCATATTTGCATGTACTTTAATAGCTACCTTTTTTTTTCATTTGACTCAACTGAGAAGGGAAAAAGATCTCTGACCAGTGCAAATATGATGTTTCTCACTAATCTGTCTCATGAGTGTTTTCTGATGCCTAGTTAAAGAACAAGGTCACACTGCATACCTTTCCTCAGTGGGAATATGAGGATCTTCCTCCCCTACAGAACTACCCTTTCTTAAACAGACATTGTGGGAACTGTAATTTCCTTAATCAACACTCATTAAAAACCAGTAGCAAGCTGAAAATTTACTTGGAGATGGAGAAGATATATTGTCAAACAGCATTATCACAGGGTGACTGTATCAGAGTATGATTCTAACAAGTAAGCACATCACTATTGTTCACATGTTTGCTGGCTTTTGTTCATGGCATTTTTCCCCCGTTTTTAACATAAACATCTAAAAGTATAAAAATATCCAGCAGGAATAATATAACACACAAACCTGGTCGTAAGTTAGTGGTGGCAGATCATCCCCACAAACTGCTTTTTGTTCTGCATAGCACTGGTCCTGTATTGTCTTGTCTCTGGCTATGAAGAAGCCAAGCCAGGCACTGGTGGTGGAGGAGGTGTGCTGCCCTGCTAGCAGCAGCCCAATAAGCATTCCAGCAATCTCATCATCCGTCAGGGGCCGGCCATCCCTAGGGTGAAAGGTGTTATGTTAGAGCTTCATTTTATAAGGTTTCCAGTCACAGAAGTATTTACAGTTTCTTCTGATGTACTCCTTTCTTCTTCCCTCTTGTTGCCTACACTGAAAGGAGCAGCAAAAGGTCTAGGGGTAGGGAGAAGAGGGAGAGAGACTCTCCATGAGACTTAAGAGGACAATTACCAAACAGACAGCAATGAAAAATAAAGCAACCTTGTGACCACTGATGAAAGTCTTGGAAACCATTTACAAGTAAAGTTTTTAAGCTGGTTTTAAGAACACAGCTTGGACCAATTGCTGGCAACAAAACAATGAGGCAGTATTTCTTATTTTTTGGTAGAGAGTTTTAACTGAAGAGCTCAAAGCTAAACACCTATAAATGACAAGTCTTCACACTTTTGGCTTACTTGTATGAAGCCTCAAGTAGAGTTTGGAGCATGTCATCCTCCTTTTCCTCAGACTTCCGGCGTTTCTGGATAACCTTGTAGAAAATGTTCTTTATTTCTCTGTGTGCTCGATCTCGACGTCTGCAATTCAAAACACTTCATTGAGCATCTTTACACAACATAACACACAAAATGTTCATCAGAATTTATTGGGATGTCTAGATTAGCTTATAAACAAGAAATAGGAGGACAGGAAAAAATTTTAAAAAAAAACCAAAGAGATGTAGACAAAAATGCTTAAATTGCTTCATCTAGTATTTCTGGTACCTGAAACTCGGCAGAGGTAGCCAGCCTGGCAGAAGCCAAGCAGCATGAGTAAAACCTCCATCCAGATCAGCATACAGCTGAGCCACCTTCTCATTCAGCAGGCTTCTGATTTCCTTCCCATGTAAGCAATGACTTGCTGTCAAAATGATGAGTTCTGAAAGGGCTTCAAACAAGTCTGAGGAACAATTTGAGAAATATTACTGCGTTTCAGGCAAGTTGTTGTATTTTACATGTTATTTTTTTATTTTTATGTTGTATTAAAGTAACTGGACACAGATTAATAATTTTAAATTGAATTTTAGATTGTTTTACTGAGAGAATGAAGCGTTTGATTTTAAATGTGTGTGTCTATCAGTTTTTAATTTTTAACAATTTTTAAATTTGATTGCTGATTTCAACAACTTTTTTCTATGGCATTTCTTTTTAGAAATCTTTCTTGGAGAACTGGTGATCCTTCTGAACTAAGCCACACACCACAAGCTCAGTCCTTAATAAATATAAAAGTTACACAAAACTTAACCATGGATAACCAGGTAGTTTTGCTGCTCAATGAATTATTTTTATATCAAAATTTTATACATTCAAATAGAAAATTATATATTATTGTATTATCAAAAGTAAAGTATATAAATGCTATACTTAAATAATGTAAATTATATTAAAATATGTATCATATTTTATAACAATATATTTATACTTCTTACACTGTGGGCTTGTAACAACAGCAATAGACTATGTCTAGCAGGCTCATTGGGAAAGACAGGTGGGAAACAAAAGAAGAATTCCTCTCAGATCACTAATGGAACTGTATCAGCCTCAGGGATGCAGTTTCTCAGTGCAGAAGATCCCTGAGCTGAGATCACTGACATCAACTCTGGGAAGTCAGAGCAGTATCTCTTACAAGGACTAAGTGGTGGTGCTGAGCTGACTCATGTCATGCAGAACTAGGACAATTCAACCAGGCAACAGGTACATGCTCTATGAGCTGACTAAGAAAGCAAAAGTAAAATAGTCCTTCACACCTATCCATTTGTTCTCCAAAAGCCTTGAATTTGGTTAAACAGATTCTGTATTTTGCACATCTCTTCTGCTGTTCAATACAGTTTTACCTATGTCATTTTGTATTTCTTTCATATTGCATTAAATAATTTCCAGAAACATAGTGCATTGGCCTTAATCCCTTCCCAGAAATTTGGAGGAAAAATGCATCTGATCTTTCTTACTTTTTTCTCCACTCTCTCCCCATGCTTTGAAATACTCTTTTGTTTCTTCTTCAATCACAGACACATGCTGTTTAAACTGGGCAATATTTAGCCCAGTTTTGAGCATCTTCTTCTGTTCCAAAAATACCTAAAGGAACCAAGACATCAAAAGCAATCAGTAAAAGCATCATCATTGTAAATAAAAACTTATTATGATTTGTACTGTACAGAAGTAAAAAGAAATTATGGTTAGAATTGCAGGGTACAACATACCAATTTAAATAATAGATAATACTCAGTTTTTCATCTTCTTAAGCAAAAGTTTAGTAACATCCAAGTAAAACACTAGGCTCAAGGGAGATATAATTCTCTCTTTTGCTGTATACTAACATGTAAAAGAATTCTGGTATGTTTGTTAAATTTTATCCCTGAACATACAAGAAGTATTCAAGATTGAATATTAAAAACATAATGGAAAACATAATCAGAGCTGTCCTTGCAAAGCCTGGATTCAGCCTGTGTTCCTTGTTATGGGGCCTCCTTGCTTTCTCTCCTCCACAGCCTCAGTCTTCTCTCATGCAGTAATTCCTTCCCTCTGGTCTAGGGATGCACCTTTCTTTTACAAGATCCTCTGACGTCACTGCCCGGGAAACAAACTGCTCCCTAGGAAAAATGTGTCCTTTTCCCTTCTTCCTCTTTTTCTTTGTATAGACTCATACCTAACAAGCCTACTGGCAAAAATCCCAATGGGAACGATTCAATGGATTAACAGGATGGCTACTCAGAAACTTATTCCAGGAATTTCAAGACCAAATTATGAACTAGGGCATCTGCATTATAGATCTGCACCATACCATGAGCAACACATCAAAAATTGTCTTTCCACCAAGGTCATGGCCCATAATTTAAAGCTGTTCACAAAACAAAAGGCATAAGAAGGGCTGCTTCCCAGTCATTTCCATTTTCAAACAGCAGTGGGGACTCCAGCAGCCTGTCAGAGATTACAGAGCCAGGAGACAGGCACATTTTCCCTTGCAACAGGCGAGCCCATCTCCTGCTGATGGAGACAGGAACTGCAGTCAGGAGTGATGACATCCTCTGCCATTTCAGCTCCTCTCAACACAAAACTATCTGCAAGAGGCTTGGAAGAAGGAGACACAGAGCAAATACCAGTTGATATATAGACTGTGCATACTAAAAACAATTACCAGAATTACTGATAAATAAATAATGTATTCCTTTTAAAGTAAAAGGCAGTTCTAAACACATGACTGAAAGCAACAGTCAGACTGAAAAGATAAAAGACTTAGCAGCTTATGCAGAGAAAAGGACCATCAAGAGACTACTCTAGATAATCCATCAATGGTAAAACACAAATAAATCAAAGTTCAAATGGCTCTCCAAATGCCTTCCTATTAGATGTCTGAAATGAAATGATGGTGGTAGCTGGTGGAACCAGCTCACTTCTAGCAGAAAGCATTCTGGCCACAACCAGACATGCTACCTCTCCAGCTTCATACAGGGAAACACATAACTTGAGATAACCAGTGTGTGTCAATAGAAAAGTTTTTGCATCTCCAAGATATGGGACAAAGTAACCCAGGTGATTATCCGAAGAACCTGAATCTGCAGAGGAAAAAAAAGTCCTCGTAGTATCAAAGGTATAAATGAAGTGGTTTTATCCACAGGCACCCAAGGCTTGCTAAGTAATGTGAAAAGATAAATTTGACTAAAGCAGAACTCCAACACAGTGTAGGAAAAAAAATAGAGTAACTCTGAAAGAACACCTTACTTCAGAAAAGAAAGCAATATATGGTACACCAGTGAGGCAGGCCTTAATCATCCCTATATACTTGAAGAACACAATTGTAAGATACTCCAAGAAGCTTATGGAAAGTGCCATAAAACTCCTGAAGGAAGAGTTTAGTTCCCATCAAAGAACTAGCTCTTGAATGAAGACAGACACTTACATCCATCCATGAACTGTAGAGTGTGAACACAGAAATCAGGACAGCTGTAACAAGTGGACGGATGTTCACAGAATTAAGAGACAAACCAGCACCTCTTGGTTTCAAGCACACATCCACAACAGTTTTTGCCACCAGACTACTCCCTCATACAATATATGCAAGGTTGGCTTCTGCAGTTTAAGAGTCTGCCATGCCAGGCAACATGCACAATCAAGAAATCAGCCAGTGCTCAGCTCAGAAGTAAAGCCACATGATGACACAGCCACTGTGCTTCAAGGCCCACGCAGGCTGTATTCTGTGAACATACACAGACTGATTTTTGTTCAAGCAAGACAAACTTTTTTGTTGACAAAATTGTCAAATTAATAGTCCTGTACCTAGATTTTGGCATGAACAAAAAATAGCATCTGGACTGACAAATGGCCAGGTGGTGAATAAAGCAGCAGTTGTGATTACCCACATGAGATAATTTAGCAGCTGCAATATGCCAGAACTGCATATGAACACACAACCCTGACAATCAGAGCCGGGAGCTTGAGGCTGCCTGCTCAGTACTGAAATTATGTCACTTCTCTACTCACCTTCTATTTAAAATACCTACCATATTAGGGACATCATAAGCAACTCCTTTCCCAAAAACTGGTGTAGTTAACCGAGAGTATACATCCTCTGCATTCAAATCTTCATTTTTACTATTGAAGAGTAGAGCAGCAGCATCACTACCCAGTAAATATGTGAATGTCTTGCCAACCATAGTGAAACTGAACACAGGTCCATACTAAGAGAAGAAACAAAACATCAGTTTATTATGAATAGGAAGAACACAAGTCATTAAATCCCTTCCTCGTTATGTACAGGATTCTATAAACCACTCTCCTAAGAAATATTTAGAGGTTTAATAAAGATATAAATGTTTTTAAACACATTCAAATTCTGTTCTGACAGTGATATCTATTACTAGTGATATCTAAAGTCACAATGAAGACACATGACTTTGCACATTTTAAAGCCGTTTAATTTTGGAAATGGAAATAAAAGATCAATTACACACACACACACAAAAAAGCATGGGAGATGACAGCATATATAGGCTCCAGCAAGCAACAAACACTGTCTCAAAAATATCTAGATTTTGAGTTATGTATAGTAATTAAGAGCAAATAAGATCTTTAAGTTTAAAGGCCAACTCCAGCTTCACACACTAAATTTGGCTTTATATAAGCTAACCAACATTAGACCATGTGAAACAGATCAGTAAATCTTATTTTACTGAAATAAAAGCTCTACTGCCTTAGTCCCCTCCTTTTGTACCATTATAGTATAAAATCTACTGAGGTTTATAGATCAGACCTTTTAACATTGGAGGCCTTAAAATCCATCAAATTGCCTACAGAGTTTGTCAGCTACATTCCACCCTGGTCACAAATTAGTAAAAATTAAAGTTCCCAATTAAGGCAAGAAACACCATCAGGAAAATGGCTTTTTACTTATCTTGTGATTCTACTATGACCATGACCCAAATACACAGACATTTTAAAAGTCTGAATCATGAAAGGTATCTCAGAAAACATCATTTTTTTAACAAACATGTACATAAAGAGACCTGAAGAAATCAGAGCCTACTGTGTACACTCCATTCCACATTTGAGGTGCTGAATGAGAATGAACAGAAGGTGCTGAATGAGAATTAAACAGGCTCCACAGGGCGAACTTGACAGACACACAAATACATTTCAGCCTATGTTCAGCCCATCATGAGGGAAAATGTACCTTGTCATATGCATTTTCCAAAAATTCAATGGGGCTTTTTCCAAATGCAATTGCATGTCCCAGGAATGGGATGCTTGATGAAATATAAGGTGGGTATTTCTGAGGAAGAAAGAGAAGAATAATTACTGAGTTTTCTATAGAGCGTGGCAAATATCCATTTAGATAAAAACTAAACGCAGCAGAGGGTCTATACATCTTTTGTTTAAAGTCTTTTGTGAAATGGGCAACTCTGGACAACTGATTATCTTTTTCAATATAGTTAAAACTGAGCCACATTTACAAAACAGCAAAGGTTAAAATAAAATCAGTGTGATGAACGTTCTTGCTAACCTGCTTCGGAATGCAAAGCACAAATACAGATGTGCAATTGGAAAGAAGAGAGTCTGAAACAGAACAGCACTGATGCTAATCAGTCCCCCAGAAGCACCAGCTCCGGTTCAGCAATGAGTTTCATACCTACGTGGGAGTCCTCTTCCAAACCGCTGATAAAACGGCACCGGACGTGGCCTGTGCCTCCACGGTGCCTCCGTGGGTGCCTCCGGACCTCTGCTTCGTGCGGTACCGACCCGCAGGGCGGTCCCGCCCTCCCCTCCCCTTCCCTTCAGAGGGGCGCACACGGCTGCTCC